>VDFB02353493.1:226339080-226675751 GCA_007258455.2 Sequoia sempervirens | reverse complement strand
TTGCATACTCCACTGCCAAAAGAATAGCAAGAGCCTCCATAAGATTATTAGTATGTCACCCTTTTTACATAGAGAAGAAAAATATCACCACTCCCGAGCAATACCTACCAATTCCCCCAAAGCTTGCATGACTAGGATTTCCCCTATAATAACCATCCATATTAATTTTCAACTGCCCTTGTTCAGGAGGGTGTCAATAGCCTCCACAGTCAACCCGTTCACGACCTCGGCCACGATGCATCCTTCTCCCATTCCACCTACCCCCCTCGATTAGGCCTAGAGATTTAACCACTCCCAAATCACCAGGATCAATCGGAACCAACAAGTCACAATTTGTATTCAAAGTCTCCTTAATAGCTCCCAGAATTCTCATCAAAATTTGCCCAATAAGCAACTTATTATCTAAGAAAATATGTCTATTACACTCCAACCAAATGTTCCAAATAATTAGACTAGTGCCAATGACCCAAGCAATACTAAGAAAATAGGTATTAGCACGAGAGGATCTTTGTCTTCTCCAAAATTCATCCAACGAAGCAACATGACTACACGACAAGCTCCAGATCTTCCACCACAGATGCCAAATAGCTTTCGCAAAGGAGCACTGGAAGAAAAGATGCAGCAGCCATTCTTCATGTTTAGCACACATAACACACATGGAGGGGCCCTTAAACCCCCGCTTCTAAAGATCTCCCAAGTGAGACACTTACCTTGCACCACCAACCAAGAGAAAAAATTGCACTTAGGCCAAGCAAACTGTTGAAAATTGAGGTGTCTTCTTCGCTAAATACTTTGTAGAACTTTAAGATTGTTGATCTAAATATGCTTTTTCTTTGTTACAAATTCTTTGTGGGTGATTATCTGAGTAATTCATTTTATCATTTGTAGAATGAAGACAAAAGTTGTAGAAGAATTAGATAGGATATTAAAAGATACACAACATATACCGTGGAGAAAACCTTTCAGGAAAAAACTCCACCAAGAATCAATGTATTATTTAATCTCTAAAGTAGATTACAATAATTTCAATTCTTCCTTGAGATGCTTCTTCTGCCTTCAACAAATCTTCTTCACAACCTGCAATAAACTAATACAAACTCTCTTCAACTTGCTTGCGATATATAGGGAATAATCAACCTTGTAAACTCCAAAAGAGTTACAATTACAAAGCTCAATCCCTATCTCCTAAAAGGTATGCCTATCTCCTCCAAGTAAAGTTTAACTATGAAGAATGATGCCAACTCATCATCTTCATCCATTTGGGTGTCCCAAACTAAAGTAGTAACTCAACCTTTATTTCGTAAATATCTTCAAGGCTTTATCCTCAAAGTAGGCACCCAAGAGTGGGCCTACTTAACTCAGCCTTCTGAAATATCTTAACATGTAAAGGAGTTAATTCCAAGAAGCCAACGTGGGCACCCAAAGTGGGTCCAAGTCATTTTTTGTTAACTGAAACATCTCTCTCCACCATTCATGCAAGAATGGTCACCCCCTGTTAATTGGAGCAAGTCACCTATTATTTGTCATGCAACTCAACTCATTAGTCATGCATTCCAAGTTAACTGAGGTCAACTAGCATTCAACTAAAACTAACTGAAGATAACTGAACTATAACTAAACTAAACTAAACTAAACTAAACTGATCTGAACTGAACTGAACTTCATACATGTAAACATCAAACCCTAACTCCTAAGATCTTTACATGCATTTAGAATTGTTATCTTTTACTCCAAACAACTAACTTAACTCAAGGTGAGTTCCACCTTCCATGTGGGTGCCCCGTGTGCTCCTATTATTTAGGAACTCATCTTGGATGCCCTCACATGCTCCTATTATTTAGAATTAATTAAAAATGTCAATTAACATGATTATTTCATCCAAAATTAATCTCTCTCTAATCCTAGTGTTTGAGAACACTTTCCAAGAACTTAGGAGACACATGAAATAAATAACGTTTAGGATTGCAATTAAATGGAATCCTATTTCCAACATTCTCCCACTTGACATTATGCATTGCAATTATTCTAAACAAGGAACAATTATAAATGAAGTACAAAACTCAAGGCCAATGGCCTTCCTGCACCAACTAATCAATCCATGCCAACTTCAAATGCAACCTACATAATCATGCAGCTCCAAGCAAATGATTAAAAACAAGAGAAATTATCTAAAGGAATTGGTTTCATAAGATAATTTGTAACATTAATTAAAGTGTTGAATTTCCCAATTAATACCTTCCCACTCTCAACCATTTCTTGCACAAAGTGATACTTAACATCAACGTGCTTAGTACGAGCATGATACATAGGATTTTTGGCTAAACACATAGCACTCTCACTATCACATTCAAGTTTAACTTACTTGCAATTAAAACCAATACCTTTCCTAAGTCTTTGTATCCAAACTGCCTCTTTGGAGGCATGTGAAATTGCCAAGTGTGTTGAACTCACGTTCAACCAAGGTGTAGGCTCCTCAGTATTTTCTTTTAAATAGTTTTTCTTGCTAGTAAATATTCCAACATATATCTCTTACCATAAGAGAACTAAAGCCTCGCCTATTTCTCCAAGTATCCACAAGGACCTATAACCAACCAATTCATGCCAAACTCCAAATAAAACACAACACTTTCTTGAAGTAATCAAGAAAATGATCAATGTACCCAATACTTAAGAGAAATACACAAGATCAATGTCAAAGATCCAATCTTGAACATAAACATGGCATCCATGGTCTAACCATCTCCTCCTAGGAGACATGCACCATAACATATATACATCCTATTCTCAAGAGAACCATACCAAACTCTAAATCCAATAAGAGTAAACCATGAAATAATAGCAACCACTTTAAACCAATAAAGCATATCCCCAATCACCTGAAGATAACCTTTCCTATGATGCATTCATGTCACTACCAACAAATCCCATTGAACCGTGGTACTGAGTCACACATGGCATCACGACTACCATCCTCTTCATGAAGATCACTATATCCTACCAAAGCTCCCACTAAATTATGATTCTGAGCTATACATGGCAACAAGATAAACATCAAACCATCACTGTCAAAAGCATATGGAATTTCAGAAATTTCCTCATGATCAAAATTATCATAACGTGTACCATGCCACAACTCTAAACCACTAATCAATAGTATACCATGACATAATAACAAAACCATCCTATAACCAAGAATCCACTTCATTGCCAAATGCTCCCACTAAACTGTGATATTGAGTAATCCCATGGCATCATGATGCACATAATCAAAACCACATTTTTTTCATAAGCTCACACCAAACCTATGAATCAAAGCTCTCAATGACACATGATAAACATCCTCTAAAGAAATAATGTATACCTCTTGTAACAAACTTATTTCCAAAATCAGCAATAAAAAAAATAGTAAAAGCTCCTCCCACTAAGCCAAAAATCCTTCAATATTTTAAGAGAAAGGCATCCCAATACTCTACCCAACCTCAACCCTAATAGAAAATGTTGAAAATTGAGACCTGTATTTTCTTAGCTTAATACTTTTTAGAACTTTAAGATTGTTGATCTAAATATGCTTTTCCTTTGTTATAGATTCTTTGTGGGTGATTATCTGATTCATTCATTTTATCATTTGTAGAATGAAGACAAAAGTTGTAGAAGAATCAGACATAAGGATATTAGAAGATACACAACATATACCATGGAGAAACCCTTTCAAGAAAAAACTCCACCAAGAATCAATGTATTATTTAATCTTTGAAGTAGATTACAATAATTCTAATTCTTCCTTGAGATGCTTCTTCTTCCTTCAACAAATCTTCTTCACAACCTGCAATAAACTAATACAAACTCTCTTCAACTTGCTTGAGATATATAGGCAATAATCAACGTCGTAAACTCCAAAAGAGTTACAATTAAGAAGCTCAATCCCTATCTCCTCAAAGGTATGTCTATCTCTTCCAAGTAGATTTTAACCATGAAGAACAATGCCAAAACATCATCTTCATCCATTTGGGCATCCCAAACTAAAGTAGTAACTCAACCTTTATTCCGTAAATATCTTCAAGGCTTTACCCTCAAAGTAGGCACCCAAGAGTGGGCCCACTTAACTCAGCCTTTTGAAATATCTTAACATGCAAAGGAGTTAATTCCAAGAAGCTAACTTGGGCACCCAAAGTGGGCCCAATTCATTTTCTGTTAACTCAAACATTTCTCTCCACCATTCATGCAAGAATGGTCACCCCTTGTTAACTGAAGGAAGTCACCTGTTATCCATCATGAAACTCAAGTCATTAGTCATGCATTCCAAGTTAACTGAAGTCAACTAGCATTCAACTAAAACTAAATAAGATAATTGAACCATAACTGAACTAAACTAATTTTGAACTGAACTAAACTGATTTGAACTGAACTGAACTGAACTTCATCCATGTAAACATCAAACCCTAACTCCTAGGATCTTTACATGCATTCAGAAGTGTTATCTTTTACTCCAAACATTTAACTTAACTCAAGGTGAGTTCCACCTTCCATGTGGGTGCCCCATGTGCTCTTATTATTTAGGAACTCATATTGGATGCACTCACATGCTCATATTATTTAGAATTAATTAAAAATGTCAATTAACATGATTATTTCATCCAAAATTAATCTCTCTCTAATCCTAGTGTTTGAGAACACTTTCCAAGAACTTAGGAGGCCACCCGAACACTATAACCTGACCTATGGTATGTTGAGATTCATTCATTCATTTCATCCAAGACCAACTATATAATACAATCCAGGATCCTAGCTTCATCCTCTTTTGTAGAAGGTGAATCCTCATAGAATAAGGAAAAAAAAATGAACACATTCAACAAAGAATAGAAGAATTGGAGGAGAGATTTTCTCCATCCAATGAAAAGAGAGAGAAGATAACATTACCTTGCCTCTGTTCTTTGACTAAATTGTGAAACAAATAAGTATTTTGATCACTAGTCTAAAGCCACTCAATATGAGATTTTTGTTTCCAAAAAATTTCTTCTCTCAACTCCCATTACTCAACATCCTTCACTGCAACAACTTCCAACAAACCAAGCTCCTTATTGATTCCTTGATCCCAAATCTTCTTGGTGATCAAGTCTAATCTCTCTTGAGCCTTATGTTTTGCATGAAACAAATTACCAAAGGATTTCCTATTCCAACACTTCAACCTATATTTCACATATTGAAGCCTCTTCGTGAAAGAGTACATAGTTGTGCCATAAGTTGGATTTCCAAGACACACCAACTAGGAATAAAATCATGAAGAGACTCATCCCTAAGCCACATAAGTTGAAACTTAAATGACTACTTAACACATCATTGAGGTAACTCAACCCTAAGCATAATAGGCCAATGGTCAAAGCCCCGACCATCCAATATCTCAGAGTTGGTCGCCCACCTGTCCCCTAAGAAAAAACTAGACACCAAAACTCTATCTAGTCATTTATAAATATTAGCATCTCCACTTCTCCTATTACTCCAAGTAAAGACTCCATTAGTTGGCTTAATATCAACTAACCTAAGAAATGCCATGTTATCCTGCAAGATTCCCGAGGAAATCTCCAAGCGAGCACTACCTCCCCTCTTCTCCTCTAGGGAAATAACAAAATTAAAGTCCTCAACCAAGATCAAAGTAAAATACAGATCCAAAGACCTCACATGTTTAATAACATGATCCCACAGCCTTGCTTTACCTTGAAATTCAATCGACACATAAATATTAGAGAAAAGAAATTTTACCCATACTTAAGATGAGAAGCAACACAATAAATTGAGCTCCTACAAGAGATCCACCCAATGGGATTGAATTTTTGAGGATCCCATAAATAGGCCACTCCACCAGAGCTACCAAGCACTCCCACACATTGACAATGACCACGACTCCAAATCGTTGAAGTCACCCACAACATAGAATCAATTGATAATTTAGTTTCTTGAAGGAAGACCACATTAGGAGAATGAACACGAACCAAATCTCAAATAGCATTTTGTTGAGGGATGTTATTCAAACCCTTCACATTCCACGAAATCAAAATCATTGTTGGGGTTACTAAAAGTGAGCATCAATAGTCTTCACCAAACCAACCTCCACCAATGTCTCACCAGCTAACTACACCTTTTCTTGATCCTTCTTCTAGCCAACCATAGAAGGTTTCTCAGGAGCCCCCTTCTTGAAAGCTTTTTGTTGCAGACCTAAGACAAATGAAGAAGGATTATTTTTCCTTACAACAGAATCACTTCGCACCTCTGAGATAGCCCCACCCCCACTAGGGGAACCCCTAGAATCTAAAATCACCTCCCCTTCCAAACCCATAACCTGAGTCAAAGGGGTCAAGACATAATCCAATTGAGGACCCTAAATACCAAGCTGATCCATCTTGGAGATCTTTGAAGGCTGCACATTAAGTACCTCTTTAGCACAATCACCAACTTCCAACTGCATGTCCATCGAAAACCCTTCCTCCTCCACTAACTCATCTAAAGCCTCAAATCTATTAATAGTTTCCTCCCCCTACCCATCCTTGAAAGTTCACTTTTGACCCCTTCCACGGTTGTGAGACTTAACCAGAACAAAAATATCTTCATCCACTACCCCCCTGCATGGGAGTCTTACCTTTATCCACCTTAAGATTAGACTAAGGGTGAGCATTATTTACACCACCAGCACTTGAAGCATGAGGGAATCTCTACTGAAGGTGACCATATTCATGAAATAAATGGCACCAGAAAGGTAATGTCTCATAATCCAACGACCGAGTCCAAGAACAAGAACCAATAGTTAAGTAAATGGAATCCGGCAAACGCTGACTCAAATCAATCTCAACACATACTTGTGCATAAGATAAGATCCTCTTATCCAAATTTTGTTGTGAAGAGCCAATCAGTTTTCCCAGCATCAAAGTAATTGCCTACAAAATATCGCTTCTCCAACATTCAAGTGGTAGCCGAGGGAGACAAACCCAAACTAGGACCTTAGACGGTAACTCCTCTAAGATAATAAAACTAGCATGCCATGGTTTGATAAAGAGGCCCACCTGGTTATAGAAATATGGCCCCCCTTCAAATGCCCTGTTTCTATCTGAAATGCATGAAAAATCCACTAAAAATAATTTGTTTGCAACCATCAAAATGTCCAAATCGCCTTTCGAGTTCCAAGTTCTCTGAATCCACATATCAAGGAATAGGAGAGAAATCCTCGTTCCCAAAAAAATTACATATCAAAACATGACTAGAGAAATAAGCAAGATCCTTAACCACCAATTCAAGTTGAATTATAAGACACAGTCATTCTTGTGCCCTTTCTAAACATCCCTTCACCTTGTGCAATTTTCCAACTCCATTCTGGGTTATACCCGAACCAAATAAAACAGGGTTTGAAACCCCAGGTTCCATACCCACCACAGTAGAGACCCCCACAGCCATATTGTTGGGTGCATGCAAATCCATCCAGACTTTTGAACCAAAAAAAATCACCCAAGACCTTCAGGTATCCCACAACAACCCCTCACATGACTACAACCCCAAAGGAGATTACGCAAAGAAAACACTGACGTACACCACACCCAGATACTAAATGTATTAAGAAGAAATGGCAGCTCCACCAAAACATAGCCCCAAAAACCAACACAGAGAAGGCACCAAACCAAACCAATGGTCCCAAGCAAAGCATCAACATCGAAAAAAATGATAAAATCTAATCGCCTAGACCCCTACACTCAATCACCACCCCCTCGCATAGAAATCAACCAAGAATAGATGACTAGGACTTGACCACCCTAATAGGCTCATCAGCACACAATCACTCCATTTCTCCTTCAATCAAGATTAGAGGTAGGGTTAGTGATAGAAAATTTATTAGCATTATGATTGGGGTTAGTGTTACTATTAGTGTTAGGGTTAAGATAAGAGGTACGGTTAGAGATTAGGAAGACGGTTAGGGTTAGGATTAGAGACAAAATTAGGATTAGGGTTGGGTTAGGGTTAGATATGGATTAAGGATTAGGGTCTGTTGGTTATTTTTTAGAACCAAACTTATTCTTACCATAGACCTATGAAATTTTCGGGAACAATTATCAGTAAGTGTAAGGATTGGCCAACACATAAATAAAGGATTTTAGGTCCTTACTTCTTCACTTCGGGCTATGTTGAACCCAGGAGGGTAATCCTACGCATAGTGTTTATAGGTACTGGTGTGTATAGGTATCAAACACAAAATAAATAGATAATTCTCCTTAAATTTTTAATAGACAAAATCCTGCAGATTTGGCCGACCTTCATGGTAGTGACTAACCAAAACAAGAGAAAATATAATTCATTATGATAAACACACACCGAGAAAGAGATTTTACAAGTAAATTTATTATATTTTGTGATCATCTATTGAAATGGTTACCACAATTGGAGCATAATTACTTTGCTAAACTAGTGTCATATTCTTAGAATGGAGTCAAACCAAATACCCACATGATTTGATAACAATCTTGCATTTGACAATACCCAAAGCCTTGAAAATATTGCATTACAATACTCCCACTAGTCATCTCCAAAATTTACTTCTTACTAGCATCCTCATACATTATTTATTTCAAACCCACTGTTATATTCAAGCATTTACATACATTCATTAAATTGATAAGCAAGAATAAAGTAGCACATCTATTGGAAACCAATAGAGACAAATAATATAACCATTGATTATATTATTTGTAGTCTATGTAACCTGCACATAGGAGAGTAATATGTAGAAATTTTATGTTATTCTTCTATATGCATTTTCATTGTCATTATCAAATCCATACACATATCGACTAACTTTTCCTAGAACATATTACTAGAAAGTTTAATATCTATTTTATTTCTATGTATAACCCCTTCAAAGAGAACTACCTACTAACCTCCCTGTGCAATTAGCCTTCAGATAACTTTTATAAGACAGGAGCAAAAATCATTAGGCTAAATTACACTTACATTTCACTCTCATTCCAAAATGAATTTCACCCGAAAGTGAGAATATTCCCCAATTGGTTGCAAGCAGTCATGTGTAGGACAGGGGAGAGCAAACAAAACTCCAAAAATGCATTAGTTAGAGTAGACCCACCATTCTTCAAAAAGTATTGTTGTCACAACAACAAAAACATGTAAGTTCATACCAACCCAAGAAATGTCACTGTCAGCATCAAAGGCATAAATAAACAAAGACCCATATCACAACACACTAGCCAAGGAAAACAAGTTAAAACAAAGGACCAAAAACTAAGCACTTTCTCTGAGAAGGAATGGGGTGCTACTTTGCCTTGTCAGTAGCAAAGTAGGTGTGCTTGCTCAGTGTCCTTATTGAAAGTGGAGTACCCATAACCACCTCATCCTCATAATCAACAAAATCAGTCATAGCCATGAGATACTGGTAGTAACCAAAATCAGTCTCATCTCCACTGTCAGAAGAATCATCCAAGACCTCAATGGGAGAATGATTATGTCCCATGTAGTCCCAGTGATACCTATTCCTTCTTGCAGCTTCCCTCTCAGACCTCTCAATTTTCTTCTCTTATCCTTTCCTTTGGCCAATTCCTTTAAGATAATTCGGCCTCTAAGGTGATAAGCACATTTGAGAACACCCCGTGTAGAATTATTGACAACTCTTGCTTTCTTCTTTGGTGTCACATGGATTTCAAGCATATCCCATTCACCTTGGGGAGAATCATCTTGAGACTCAAGATGGTTGAGCCTCTTAGACCTACAAATCAGGTTGATCTTCACACTTACCTTACCCATTTCCTTACTTAGCAACTTATCAAATTTTCTCAGAACAAAGACACCACCCAACTCTGAAATAACAAGATCAAATTCACACTTACTTTCAAACTCTTAATTCTCATAAACAATCAAATGGTGAGAATAATCAAGTGGGTGATCTTCATTAAATGGAGCAACTGGTGTGTTTCTACATTAATTTTACAAGAAAGCTTGTGCAAGAGCACTGGCAATCAATCACCTTGATTTTGAATCTCAGATGTCGATCATACTTTGAAGTGAATCAACGGTCAAACAATCAAGATTATTAATTATGACAAAATTAAATGCATGCATTTGATACTTTTCCCTAATCAATAAACTCAAGTGGGAGAAGCATCCATTTAGTTTGCATATTAACCACATGCTTAGTGTTTAACCAAACATGTCATGTCATATTTTCCCACTCGCCCGTGGGAATTAATTCACTTGTAATTCATCATAGCAAGACAGTTGGGAGCGATCATGATTTATCTTCAAAATATCCGCCCATACCCTACCTTACTTCAATTTCACCTTCCCACATTTACTAGCTCTTGATAGATTTGATGGCCATAAAAATATTTCCAAATTTCACATGCATGCCCAAGAATCAATTCTAATTTAGCATCATTTTTATCTTAGAATGATCTTGACCAATATCTCTACTAGCATCTATCTTTACTAGAAACCTTCTAAGTCCTTTGAAATAGTCTATGTGGCACTTTCCTACTGAAGAATATGGGACACAAGTGGTCCCTCTGCGGGATAGCAGGAATTGGTAAGGATTTACCCACATCACCCGCCATCGACCATCAATCTCCTTCCTTGTGAATAAATCACCATCCTCAAAGCTTGGTAGATCCCAAAAAAGTGACAAGTTTCGCTCGACCCATTAGCCTATGTAACTATCTTTCCTTAATGTAGAAGACAAACATGCACAGAGGGAAAAGTCCTAATGAGAACACGTGTTGCAATTTCCATCGTTGATCTTTGTTAAAGCCATGTCCACTGCCTTTTTGCAAACATTAGTCCCATCATCTAGCATAACACATTGTCATCTCCCACTAGCCTATATGTTTTAAAATAATATGAAATGAACCAACACAGGTGCATGGGAAGTGCTCAAGATGTGGCCATGTTGCTCAATAATTTCCGTAGATCCTCTTTAAATGGCACCAAATATACATTCCAAGGAGACCAGGCCCACCAATGCACCAGACACATGGCTAAAGCCCATCGACCATTGTGAATAAAATAAGAAGAAATAAATCAGCATGGGCGCACGAGGAATGATGGTGATCAACCCCTGACAATTGATTGGAAAGTGTGAAAACCTAATTTTGCACTTGCCGCAAAAGTTAACACAAACGGGGGCCACCTCTAGGAAAACGAGAGCTTGACCCATAAGAACAAAGGCTGAGGATTTAAGTCATTAAATTCAAGCCCGATCATAGGAAAATTTAATTATGAAAAAAAAATCAAGGTGATCGACAAACCTAAACTCAGGGGCCAGTGAATATGACTTCAATGGCATAAGAGGGAACTTAAACAACTAGAGACTAGGAACATTAGGTCAATGCAAAAATATAATTACCAAGGGTTTTCTAGACTCATAAGGCAATTCTAAAATACGTAAAAACCCTAACATAGTGATGAGGACACAACCTAAAGCCAAAAACAAGGTTCCAAGCCAAATTTTGCAAAAAATTTAAAATGGAACAAAGAATTTTTTGAGGGCTTCCATCAGTGGCTCCTATTGGGGACACATGCCTCTCACAGGCATGGTGAGATCCCAGAATCATTGGCAAACCAGATCAAACACAAAAGACAAAATTGAGACAGCCAAAAAATATGTACATTTTTTACATAGGCCAAAAGATCTTAAAGTAGGAGATCCAATCTTCATTTTATTTGAAACCTCCCTCTGAGGTGCAAGTTATCAATGTGTACCTTGTATTTTAACTAGGCTTCAACTTTTCTTGGTGGCCCCAGGCCACTAAACTTTGGGTTGATACTTACCTCTATCAAAAATTTATTTTCCACTGTCTGTATCAAGCTAATCAGGCTGAAAATGTTCTCATCATTTTCCCATTCTTTAAGCATGCCTTTGTCATGAGACCTATCCATTGTGGATTTATCAATTTTACTCACATTTATGTCCAGCTATGATTTGTGATCAATCATTAATTGAAACACATGGTTGATGGAGTATTCTATTTGATTAAGCTTGCAAATGTACTCAATCCAATGCTTATTTAACTGGATAGGGAAAGTTAAACACTCATAATTATCTTGTGCATTATAATCATAAGGGAAAGCACCATATTCATTTTGTGTCATAAGTAGGAAACAATCATATACAAGCTCCTGCTCAAGCTTATGTTTATATTTATCACAACAATATAAACCAATCATGTTGTCCAATGCTCCATTTTCCTTAAAAATCAATTTCTTAGAATTCATAGCACTTTTAATTTTACTTAAAACAAGATCATTCCTATAAAAGGCATCATTAATATCATACCAAACCTCAAAGACAATTTTTGTTTCAGGATCATGACCACAATTTGATTTTTATTTCCAGTCTTCATCTTTCAACTAGAAAAAAGACTTTTCAAAAGATGGATCAACTAGTTTAGAATTGATATGATCAGTAGTAGGGTATTCAACTACATTTTAAAATGATATGCTTTATGACTCATATGTTCAAGAATGATAGCAACTTAAACATAGCTTTTGTTCCCTTAAGTAATTTTTTTTCATTTTCTTCCTCAATAGGATTTTGACTAAAACTAATCATGTCCATCTCTTGTTGAAAAATGAGGGGTTTTCATAAAAATTTAATATTGCTGATCTAAGTAAGCTTTTTCTTTGTTACATATATTCTTTGTGGGTGATTATCTTGATTAATCCATTTTACTGTTGTATAATGCAGACAGACGTTGATAGAAGAACTAGACAGGATATTATTACAAAAGATATAATGTCGAGAAACCCTTTCGAGAAAAAACTCCACCAAGAATTATTCTATTATTCAATCTTTGAAATACAATAGCTCCAATTCTTGCTTGAGAATGCTTCTTCAATCTTTCGAAGAACTAGACAGGATATTATTACAAAAGATATAATGTCGAGAAACCCTTTCGAGAAAAAACTCCACCAAGAATTATTCTATTATTCAACTCGAAAAAACTCCACCAAGAATTATTCTATTATTCAATCTTTGAAATACAATAGCTCCAATTCTTGCTTGAGAATGCTTCTTTTGTCTTTACCAATCTTCTTCACACCTGCAAATAACAATTATGAAAACTCTCTTCAACTTGAATGAGATATAGAGACAATATGCAACCTTGTAATCTCCAAATGGTGATAATTACAATGCACAAGCTCAAGCCCTTGAAAAGGTATGCCATATTGCTTCAAGTTGAGTTAATAATTTTACATTTACATTTAATTTTTTCAACTCCTCAAATAATAATTTAACTAAATTTTAATTCATTTTTTTTATAATTGTTCATTTGATATCATTTAACCTATTTATCACTTCATAAGAATATTATATATTTTATTTAAAAAGATAGTTAAAAATCTCTTCATATTCATTACAAAACTTACTAACGAGAACCATATGTCTACTAAATTTATTCTAAATAATTAAAAAAAAATCCATTAGCCTAATTGAACCCTAAAGCTAACCCTAATTTCATTATACCCCTAACTAAACCCTAGTCGAACCCTAACCTTAACACTACCCCTATTTCTAACCCTATCCCAAAATTTAATCTAGAACCCTAACCTAAAATTAACTCTAATCTTATTTGTATCTTACCTAACCTTGATTGATCCCTAACCCTTATTGGACCTTAAATAAACCCTAATTTAATTGTAACCCTTACCTAACCCTAATCCTAATCCTAATGTTGACCCTAACCCCAAGCTTTATCATAGAAATTTAACCTTAACCTTAACCATAACCCTAAACCTAATATTAATTAAATCTTAACCCTAATTGAACCATAATCCTAACACTAACACCTATTGAAGCCTAAGTAAACCCTAAGCCTCTTATTGAACCATAACCTTAACCCTACCCCTAATGAAATTGTCATCCTAATTAAACCATAATTCTAACCTGATTGAACTCTTATTGCAACCATAAGTCTAACACGAATTAAACCCTGACCCTAACTTGATTGAACTCGTATTATAACCCTAACTCTAACACTAATTGAATTGCAATAACCCTACCCCTAATGAAATTGTCATCCTAATTAAACCATAACTCTAACCTAATTGAACTCTTATTGCAACCATAACTCTAACACGAATTAAACCCTGACCCTAACCTGATTGAACTCGTACTATAACCCTAGGTATAGTTGAAACCTAACCCTAATTGTATCAAAACCCTAGAGAACTCTAATTGAACCTTAACCTTGGTAAAATAAACAATAACCCTTACCTTAATTGAACCCTAACTCCAATCCTAGCCCTAATTTAAGACTAACCTTAACCCCAACCTTAATTACACCCTTATTGAATTGTAACTCTAATTGATCCCTAACCCAAATTGAATGCTAATTGAACCCTAACCCTAAGTGAATAGTAACCTTAGTTAAACTCCAACCATAACCTTAATTAAACTTATTCTT
This sequence comes from Sequoia sempervirens, assembly GCA_007258455.2. Taxonomy (NCBI): domain Eukaryota; kingdom Viridiplantae; phylum Streptophyta; class Pinopsida; order Cupressales; family Cupressaceae; genus Sequoia; species Sequoia sempervirens. The sequence continues at coordinate 226,661,307 of VDFB02353493.1, read as the reverse complement.
CAACATTAATCCTTAAAAACTAAACACTCTTACTCTTTTACATTTAATTTTTTAAACTCCTATTGAAGCCTAAGTAAACCCTAAGCCTCTAATTGAACCATAACCCTAATCCTAACTATTTCAACCCTAAGTAAACCCTAAGCCTCTAATTGAACCGTAACCCTAATCCTAACTAAACCCTAACTTTACCTAACCCTAAATGACTCATAAGTGAACCCTTATTGAACCATAACCCTCAGCTGAATTGAACCCTTATTGAACCATAATCCTATTTTTAGTTGATTGCCAGCCTTGATTGAGGCCTAAAGCTAACTCTAATTGCATTGTACCCCTAACTAAACCCTAATTTAACCCTAACCCTAACACTACCCCTAATTCTAAACCTAACCCCAAGATTCAATCTAGAACCCTAACCCTAACCCTATTTGAACCTTAACCCTATTTATATTGTTATTTAATATGACATGTATATTATTATTTTTATCTTACATTTAATCATATTCAATTTCTAACTCATGAAATTCAATAATCATAAGAAAGATGCATATTCAATAAAATTCTTAAGAAGTTAGGGATTTAAGAAACAAAACACTAAGTAACTACAAGTTACTTCTTTCTACAAACTACAAAATAAAGAAACTAAATAAATATGAAGAAATTCATTTTAACATAGGTTGGATGTAGATGATAAATATTCACAAGACTTTCATAAAAGGTAATTTTATTTTCATAATTATCATGTTAGGGGAGAGGACCCAGTAGTTGTGCACCCTAACTTCGTGCTTCTCAAAATCTTACATGGAAATTTCAAATCACTCCAATTTTTTTACAATAGCTTACTTGGCAAGTCCCAAAAACAAGTGCTACCAATACTTGTGCATTCACATCATGGGTAGTTGAGTGCCGATGTGACATCACATGATTGGTTGCTTTTTAAATCAAAGGAATACATTTTGTTTAAATTATTTAATATTTTATATATTTTAATATACCATACCCCTGCACTTATTATTAAAAGCTATTAATTTCGTTGAACTCAAATTGTATATTATATCTAGAAAATTTAAATTAAATTTATTACATGAAAATAAAATGAAGTCAACCATTTATACTCGTATTATGTAAAATATTTTAAAAATTGATTGTAAGTTCAAAACTCAAATCATGTAACCATAAAATATTATTGCTAAGGCGCTGAGTCTCATGATAAATATATACCATATTTGACAACTAAAACCCTCCAAAACTGGAAATAATTAAAATAAAAGAAAAAAGAAGCACCAGGACACGTGGCCGATTTCTGAAATGAGTAATGAATGGAAGCGGCGAGAATTACTATTTTTTTAATATCAAATTGGAATAGAAAAGTCATTTATCTAACTTATTTAAAAAGCATCGTACGGTGCGGAACAATCTTGGCTGGCGAGGGCTGCTCTTCACCGTTGAATGCGGGCGCAGAGGAGAATATCAAACAAACGTATGTACACGTGTCTGCCACGTTCAGATAAGCCCACCTAAGCCCTCCGATTCGGAAGATGACGTCTGCTGTAGGCTTGTTTGGGATTCTTTCCACAATTTTCATAATTTTTTAATGGATTTAGCAGCATATTATTCGACACAGGTTCAGCAGTAACTTCATGAGATATCAAGAAACAGTTGACTATTATCTTATCCCTCACAAAAGCATGATGCAAAGCACTGGTCACTGCATCTTATGAAACGATCTGGCTCAAGGGAATACTTCGGAGATGAATCTGCATCAAATGGAGCCAACAATCCTCTTTTGTGAGATCAAAAGTTCCAAAGTGATGACCAATAACCTAATTTTTGTGCCAAAATTAAGCAAATTCAGATCCAACATCATTACATGCGAGGTGAGGTTCAGAGCAGAGGTTAAGTTGATTTGTTTTAGTACGCAGGATTAGCTTAAAAATATCTTCACATTGCCATTAAGAAAAATCAAAAACTTGAAATATCCAATTTTGCTTAGTAAAAGAAACTAAAATGGTTATTAGGAGAGGCTATCAGGTGTTTCCATTTTTAGATCGGGGCAACTTTAACAATTGAAAAAATTGATCATAGTTACCTAAAAACTTGTACCTTGACCCTTGGTAATTGTCTGCTGTCCCACAAAAGCAACCCTGGCTTGGAGACATATCTGGGGATGCCTGCAGACATCATGGGACTTCAGCTGGTGTATCCGAGCATCTCCATACGCTTCCCAAAAACATCCTTTGAAAACAAGTAGACTTCCACAGAAGATTATTAAATGTAACATATATTACAGTGATTTTTTTTCTCTTGTACTACTAACTTGTTGAAGAGAGGAAAAACAACTAATGAAAAATGCTAGAAGGTAGTTATTTGCCCATTTTTGCAAGAAAATTTATGACAAGAATTAAGGTGACTGTGTACAGCAGCATTACAAATTGATTGAAGTGGGAACAGGATGCTCCACGTCAAGAGAGGAAAAACAACTAATGAAAAATGCTAGAAGGTAGTTATTTGTCCATTTTTGCAAGAAAATTTATGACAAGAATTAAGGTGACTGTGTACAGCAGCATTACAAATTGATTGAAGTGGGAACAGGATGCTCCACGTCAGTCACCTATGCTAATAAAATAAAGCATTCCCTGCTCTGCATTTGCAATTTTCTTATAACTGAAAGAAATACAGGTAGAATGATTCCAATATGATTATTAGTTTCTACAAAAGAAAGCCTTGGAGATTATTTATCCACTATTGAAAATATAAGTAAAGTAGGAACGTCACACATTACGAAGTGTAGGAGGTGAAGAAATAATCAATTTCAAAAATGTTGCTTTCACTTAAAATAGCAACCATTTCCTTTGTTAGAAAAAGGCACCCTTTCTACAGGGTATTTGTGCGTATTGCTAAGTTCAGGGGCACTTCGAGGGCTTCTGAGTGTAGAACTATAAAAAATAGGACAATGTTAATAAGCTGATTTGTCCTGTTAAAGATTGTCACTATAGCGAGCATTCAGAGTGTAATGAGTACGCAGAGAAGTGTTGAAAAGACATTGATAAAATCTATCATACAATTTTGATTTTCCAAGACTTATATTACTTCAAGACCAATATTATCCCACAAAAACATAAAAAATCCTTTAAATCACAAAAGACTTTTCTTATTTTCTGCAATGATTTTCTTACTCAATTTGAGAAGTCTTCATAGGTATCTCTATCATTTACTTTCAGTACCTTAATAGTGGATACAACAACCCTCCCAGATCTGGTTGCCTCTTTTGTAATCCTGCAAGCACAGGAATCGCTGAACCGAAACATTGCTGCAGAATCAGATTCTTTGCTTTATAACTCTCTTCACCACCGCCGGAAGAGAGACCTAATTGAGTTGCTGGATTAGAGTTGGCCATGAGCTTCATCCACGAAGAGGAAATCGCTTCACCTGTAAACATGCACTCCCAGATGCTCTGAAATAAACAAGTGTCTTTTAATCCCCAAGATCTACATACATATGCTCTCCTCTTGCACACAACGATGATATTGAAGATAAAAAATAAGCGATCTTGTTTTTCTTTTTAGGGGGGCTACCTAGATAATTGATCACTCTAGGGGATGACCTCAACTCCCATGTTTCGAAAAAGTATAAAGAGCAGGGGATGAATCAAAAGGAACACCTCTTGTAAGTGGAATACTGTCAATCTTTACTAAGACTCTAATAAATTTATACCTTAGACAAGTGATTTTCGAGAGTGGGTTACCCTCTCCTCCCAGTTTTTTGGGAGTATTCCCTTTCATCTATGGATTAAGGCCTCATGTACCCTTGTGGTATATCTTGAGGATACCCCTAGTTGAGCTTGTAAAGTCTAGTCAAAACTTATTAGTTGTACCCACTTGAGTAGGATAGTTAATGTGTCTTGTGTGTTTGGTTGTTTAGATCACCATCTCCACTTGAAACCAAAGGGGAGATATCCATTCAAAATTGAGCCTTAGGAATTTTCTTTATCATTATATATTTGTGTGTTTCTAATCTTTGAACAAATTGTAAAAATTCAAAAATCATTAAAAATCAAAACATTCCAAACCAAAGCAAAAATTAAAGGTAAAATATATCAAACTACCAAATAAGCAGAGCTTAAACAAGACCTTTTATTGGCATTGTCTTATTATCCTTAGTACTATTTGAGGAGTGGATAACTTTTTGGTATCTTTTCATATCATTGTAAAATTTTATCATAGTTCAAATTGGATCCCCTATCTTTTATTTTATCATATCATTTGTGTATATATCAATATCTTGAGAGTCATAAGGCTACTCTTGAGTTGGAGATCTCCATCCTTTAGCAAGTTGGCTTGCACTCAGGAGTCTAGTTCAAATGGACTCAATATTTATCAGATCTTGCTTGGACTCATAAGTCTAGTTCAAGTGGGATCTAACATTGTATATGTTAATATCATTATTATCATTTGGAGATCCAACTTAGCTTTGATCTATTTTACTTTTGAGAAATAAGTATCAAAATTGTTGAAAGAAAATCTTATTTTATCTATGGTCTTAAATTGCATATTCCAATTACAAGATCTCAATATAAGAAAAGCATGGAATCTTATAAAGAAGAGTCAAGCATTACAGCAAGCATGAGTGTCGGTCAACATAAGCAGGGAACATATTCAAACCTACCCTCCCTTCATGATGAGACTTTAAGGGCTGCTTATGTTGAAGATGATCAAGAACCAACATTAGAATACTTACAATAATTTGAACAAGACCCTATAGTAATGAGAGTTTTGGATCTTTTATTTAAGAATAATCCTAATCATTACCTTCAAATGTTAGTGCAACATGGTGCCAAGCTACCCTATAACTTTGAAATTCCTAGGCATAAAGAACAAGATCTTATAACATTCACTACATCTCACACTTTGGGAGAAGCAATTCAAATCAACACATCAATGAGAAACGTAATTCTATCACAAATCGACACAATATCAAAAAATCCAATTTAAACGTCAAGGGAAAAGGTGGCCGGTACTTTCATGTTCACCGCCGTCTCCATCTAACACCTCAAAATTTTAATGGAAAACCTATCAAGAGGCACATCAAGATAAATTCACACCAGAAAAATCACCTACCTTTTGGTAGATCTTATTTAAACATGGGTATCTCAAAAATGTGACATATTCCCATTCCACCAAGTCAACCACAACAATATTACATCCAACTAAGTCAATCACAACAACATTATATTCCACCAAGTCAACCACAACAATATTACATTCTTCTAAATCATCATCAACACTAACAATATTATATTTACACAAGTGCACCTCCATCAACATTCATAAATGACTTGGCTCAACAAATTCAATAGATAGAATTAAAGATGCCAAACATGAAAATGAGAAACACTAGCACTAAGAAGGGTTATACATTGGAAGAAGTATGACCCTAACCTTTTGATAGGTCTTTGAACATGATCCATTTCCCTCAAAATTTTGAAATGCCTAGATTTGACAAACACAAGGGAAGAGGTGATCCAAGAGAACACGTTAGAGAATTTTACATAGCTTGTCTTGAGGTGTCCTATAATGATGCAATTATCTTTATGTACTTCACTGCTTTAACTTTCTTGCTTCCATTGCCAAATGGGCTTTGCACTTCAGCATGCCTGTTTAAGAAATAATATGTAGCTGCTTATTTGACAAACTTCTAGTGTTACTGTTTCTTGTCTAAACAATCTCCACTGCAATTAGAAATACAGAATATCCTCATAGAGGATATGGTTACTGGGTAGCAAAAAAGCTTTGTTTCTTTAACTTGTTCCAGGAATATAGTTTTGCCTCACATATTTAAATTATTCTTTGATATGTTCAGATGCATTCTTCTAGAAATATAAATCAGTTCAGATGTTTAAGTATGCCTATCTGAAAAATACCAAGAGATTTCAATCTCAAAGCATCTAACATACCAACGTGATAAATTCAAGATAGATGCCTTGAGATTAATATCTCTGTACATTTATCAAATAAATACATTGTATATTTGAGATATGTAAAGCTAAAATGAAATTTTTAATTAAAAACTAATATTATATTTTTATTAAAGCTTAAAGGTGTGACTTTTATAGAGCTATAAAACTTAATCTTTAAAACATAAATGAAAACATCTGATTATTATAATTTTAGGTGGGCCATTTTTTGTAAACCATGTACAAACATTATACATCACCACCATCCTCAGCTGTAGTTGTGGGTTATACACCTCTCAGCATAAATATTAAAGATAGTACCTGCATCCCACTAGTAGTTCGATGCCAAAAAAATTCTACAATATTTAAGATTCCTGCCATAGCAGTAAAACCTCCCATTTAATCAGAATATGACACCACTTAATGACCACTACTACCATAGGAAATGCTTATAGTGAAAAGCTAGTCAGATTAAAAAATGACAAATTGTTGACGTATATATTGGACTTTCCCATGAGATATTTAGCATTCTATGATTATTCTGGCACAAGGAATTGATTTGATAATGTCCCATTTCTTCAGTCTCTGTCCTTCAGGCTCACTGCAAATGCCGTCTGAGAGATTATTCATATAACTAGATATCCATATACATCTATTTCTAGTGTTTTTGCTGATATGATGAAATTAAAATATTTTCACTCTCATGGTGATAAGGTTTGATAGGCCATACTACACTTAAAATTGAATTATGAACCAATTTTTCACTTCTGCAGCTGTAATACTTAGCCATTATCCTTGACTCTTTTATAATGTATGGTCTTTGATGAATACAAGGCATTTGTCCCTATCATAACAATTCCCAAATACTGCTCCCTGCAACTTGTTGATTGCAAGAAGTCTGAAAGGCCGCCATGAGTGCATTTTTGAAAAGGAAGTGGTTCATAAAATTCTCCTCCACACATTGTAAGTATTTCTCATGCAATTCGATAACAGTTCTCAAAAACCGATCTTTTTCACTTGCAATCATTTATTTTTTGTTATTTGCCTTTATTGCCTCTACCACCATTTGTCCTTTATCTATACCAGAGAACAGCTTAAACATCTCTGAAAGATCACCCATCTTGTGATTTCTCAACAATGAATGGCAATCTGAATCTTCCTCCAAAAGCTGACATTCATACTTGCAAAGAAGTTCATTTTCTACCATTTATACAAACCTAGCTTGGCTACTCTGATGCACACAATGCATTGAAATTGTTTCTTTCTCCAACCTTAAACACTTACCAACTTTCAACAAGTAGTCCTGACAAGAGTACTCACATATCCATGAAGCATCCTTTCTCGAATAGTATACGGCGGTGTTTTCAAAAATGGTCAACTCTAAATCTTTATAATAGTCCATCCCAAAATCCCACAGCATACTCGCAACATTCTTCAATACAGTCCCATCAAGAATTCTCTCACCCTCTCGCATTTTATTAATTTGAACCATCATAGCAGCTTGCACATTACTATGCAAAACTTCATTATAGACCATTTTAAGGAAGCAGCTCTGAGCAGCTTCATTGGGTTTTGGGAAGATCTTAATTTGAAAAAACACAATTTTCAATAGAATCCTTACCATTCGTTTGAAATCTCCCCATTGCTTTACAACTTATACTGTCAAAAGAAACTCATCTTCTTTCTCCCTCAGTGCGGGAACAACTATTGAATTGATATGATCTTCTAAAGTTTTCTCATATTCAGACTGCATCAATTGTGCGGGGACAAATATTAAATTGATATGATCTTGCAAAGTTTTCTCATATTTAGACTGCATCAATTTCCAATTCCGAGAACTAATCATAGAGTACTTATTGTAGATTTCAGTATAAATCATCACATACTCCTCAATTCCGAATTGGACCTTCCCTTCCACGAGTTGCTTAACCTTTGAAATTGCATCATGCAACGGATCCCATCCATATTCCACCTCCATCCCCACCTCCATCTCCATCGTTCTTTATAGGCTTTGCCACACACTAATCATTTCAGTAAAGCTTCTTGGTGATTTGGCTCTTGCTTTGGAGGAATGGGTTATGGAGGATATGAGGTGTTTCTTGAGTGAGAATTAATTCTTGGTTTTGTTGGACCCCATGGTGGGCTTCTCTCTTCTGGTTTAGTAATGCTTTCCTGATGCAATAAAGTTTTTACCCCCTAATTTTATTAAAAAAACTCTAATCTTGATCGTAATCATAATCATAATCATAACACTAACCCTAACCCTACCCTTGATCCTAATTTTATCGATAATCCTAGCCCTAATCCTAATTTTGATACTAACATCAACCATAATTCTAACTGTATTTCTAAAACTAACCCTAATCTCAATACTAACACTAACCCCAAACCTAATCCTAATTTATCTCTAATCCTAACCATAATCATAATCTTAACCCTAACCATATCTCTAATCTTAACCCTAACCCTAACCCTACTACTAATACTAACACTAACCCCAAGCCTAATGCTAATTATACATCTAACCATAACCATAACTCTAATCCTAATCCTAATCATAATAGTAACCCTAACTCTAATTATATCTCTAACCCTAAACCTAACCCTACCCTTGATCCTAATTCTATCTCTAATCCTAACCCTAATCCTAATTTTCATGCTGAGCGCAACCCTAATTCTAATTACACTTTTAACCCTAACCCTAATCCAAATAGTAACATTAACCCCAACCCTAATCATAATTTTATCTCTAACCCTAATTGTATCCCTAATATTAGCCCTAACCCCAATTATATCTGTAACCCTGACCCTGACCCTAACCTTAACCCTATCCCTACCCTTGATCGTAATTTTATCTCTAATCCTAACCCTAATCCTAATTTTGATGCTAACCCCAATGTTAACTCTACTTGTATTTATAATGGTAACCCTATTTTGAATACTAACATTAACCCCAACCCTAATCCTAATCCTAATTGCATCCTAAATCTTAACCCTAACTATAATTTCAAACCCTACCTTTACCCATGAACCAAATTACATCTCTATTTGTAACCCTAAACCTATTCCTAAAGCTAACCTTAACCCTAACCCTAATAATTTTGTCTTCCATGTCACGTTGTGAATGCTACTAACATATATATTTTTAATAATATTAAAAAAAATACTGAGAGATCATTCTGAGGTGCCTATTTTTTAATCCATTTGTCACATAAAAGTGCATAGGCACCTTAAGAAGGATATCTCTCAACGTTTTTTATATATATTATTAAAAATATATGACAAATTTGAGTCTCTTATGAATGAACTCACATGTTATGATTTCATGCATGAGAAATAATTGTGACCTAGAGGAATTATCTAAGAGAAAATTATGGTAGAGATCCTTTTGCCTCTATCTTTCTCATGTTTGAATCCACATCCTCCAAATATTGCTTATGTAGTATATCGATAACAACCTGTTAATCAAATTCACAAATAATTTGTTGCCATCCAAGGACAATTGTGTACTCCACTACCAAAAGAATAGCAAGATCCTCTATAAGATTATTAGTATGTCACCCTTTGTACATAGAGAAGAAAAATACCACCACTCCCGAGCAATACCTACCAATTCCCCCAAAGCTTGCATGACTAGGATTTCCCCTATAATAACCATCCATATTAATTTTCAACTTCCCTTGTTCAGGATGGTGTCAATAGCCTCCACAGTCAACCCGTTCACGACCTCAGCCATGATGCATCCTTCTCCCATTCCACCTACCCCCCTCGATGAGGCCTAGAGATTTAGCCACTCCCAAATCACCAAGATCAATCGGAACCAACAAGTCACAATTCGTATTCAAAGTCTCCTTAATAGCTCCCAGAATTCTCATCAAAATTTTCCCAATAAGCAACTTATTATCTAAGAAAATATGTCTATTACACTCCAACTAAATGTTCCAAATAATTAGACTAGGGCCAATTACCCAAGCAATACTAAGAAAATAGGTATTAGCATGAGAGGATCTCTGTCTTCTCCAAAAGTCATCCAACGAAGCAGCAGGGTGATCCCACAATAATGGGTTACAGTTTTTAGCCAAACTTGACATTAAAATAAGGATTTTTCACTAGACATTCACTTTCTTACACCTATAGCAGCTAAACCATTAAATTTTTGAAGATGAATCAAACTAGTTATTTGTTAGATATTTAAGGATTTTTCACCAGACATTCACTTTCTTACACCTATAGCAGCTAAACCATTAAATTTTTGAAGATGAATCAAACTGGTTATTTGTTAGATATTTTGTGTAGATTCTATTTTTTTTTTTAAAAAAAAAATTAAAAAAAAAATTGTGAATCATTTTATGTAATTTTTAATAACTTATTTTTTCTACTAATCAACATTTTTAAAAAGTGATGTTTACTTCGGCCCATGTAACTTTTTTTATAGATAGGATACAATTCTAATTTTAAAAATAATTTTCTTTGACACCAATATCTAGGGAATGGATATTTTTTCATAATTTTATGTTACATATATTTTTTTTAATTAATTTTCCAATTCAGCGTAATTATAATTTGGAGAGAGGTGTACTTTGGCCCGCATAAATTTTTTTGTATTCATTTGAATTAACTTATTTTTTTTTGTTGGAATAAGGACATCAATACCAAGTGCACATGTATTTTTTAGAATTTTTTTTCTCTATTTTTCTATTTTTTTGTATGTGTGAAATAAAGAACTTAATGTTCATTGAAAATCCTACATTCACAAGAAATAAAAAATAAATATAATAATCAAATTAAACATATTTAAAATTATACTTTTTGGGAAGCTTATAATAAGGGTTGTAGGCTTACAAATCATAAATTTTAAATGAATTCATTTGATCACCCAAAAGGTAAATCAAAAGTGGTTTTTTATCAACATTTTGATAGGTGTAGACGAGACTCAATTATAGGTATGGTTTAAATCTAACAAGGTTCTATCCAAGGGGGTTTGATCAATCCCTCTTTAATTAAAATAGTTTAAATGGAACCTTTAAAGTCATAAATCATTGTATTTTCTAAAAATATGTGATTTCAAGCAAAAATCAGGATGTCCCAAAAAGTGTAACCCATTATTGTGGCAACACCCAGCTCATGACTACACGGAAAGCTCCAGATCTTCCACCATAGATGCCAAATAGCTTTCACAAAGGAGCACTGGAAGAAAAGATATGCTAGCCATTCTTCATGTTTAGCACACATAACACACATGGAGGGGCCCTTAAACCCCCGCTTCTAAAGATTCTCCTGAGTGAGACACTTACCCTGCACCACCAACCAAGAGAAAAAATTGCACTTTAAAGGCCAAGCAAACTGTTGAAAATTGAGGTGTCTTCTTCGTTGAATACTTTGTAGAACTTTAAGATTGTTGATCTAAATATGCTTTTTCTTTGTTACAAATTCTTTATGGGTGATTATCTGATTAATTCATTTTATCATTTGTACAATGAAGACAAAAGTTGTAGAAGAATTAGATAGGATATTAGAAGATACACAACATATACCGTGGAGAAACCCTTTCGGGAAAAAACTCCACCAAGAATCAATGTATTATTTAATCTCTGAATTAGATTACAATAATTTCAATTCTTCCTTGAGATGCCTCTTCTGCCTTCAACAAATCTTCTTCACAACCTGCAATAAACTAATACAAACTCTCTTCAACTTGCTTGCGATATATAGGCAATAATCAACCTTGTAAACTCCAAAAGAGTTACAATTACAAAGCTCAATCCCTATCTCCTAAAAGGATGCCTATCTCCTCCAAGTAAAGTTTAACTATGAAGAACAATGCCAAATCATCATCTTCATCCATTTGGGTGTCCCAAACTGAAGTAGTAACTCAACATTTATTTCATAAATATCTTCAAGGCTTTATCCTCAAAGTAGGCACCCAAGAGTGGGCCTACTTAACTCAGCCTTAACATGTAAAGGAGTTAATTCCAAGAAGCCAACGTGGGCACCCAAAGTGGGTCCAAGTCATTTTTTGTTAACTGAAACATCTCTCTCCACCATTCATGCAAGAATGGTCACCCCCTATTAACTGGAGCAAGTCACATGTTATTTGTCATGCAACTCAAGTCATTAGTCATGCATTCCAAGTTAACTGAGGTCAACTAGCAGTCAACTAAAACTAACTGAAGATAACTGAACCATAACTAAACTAAACTAAACTAAACTGATATGAACTGAACTAAACTGAACTTCATACATGTAAACATCAAACCCTAACTCCTAAGATCTTTACATGCATTTAGAAGTGTTGTCTTTTACTCCAAACAATTAACTTAACTCAAGGTGAGTTCCACCTTCCATGTGGGTGCCCCGTGTGCTCCTATTATTTAGGAACTCATCTTGGATGCCCTCACATGCTCCTATTAATTAGAATTAATTAAAAATGTCAATTAACATGATTATTTCATCCAAAATTAATCTCTCTCTAATCCAAGTGTTTGAGAACACTTTCCAAGAACTTAGGAGACACATAAAATAAATAATGTTTAGGATTGCAATTAAATGGCATCCTATTTCCAACATTCTCCCACTTGACATTATGCATTGCAATTATTCTAAACAAGGAACTATTATAAATGAAGTACAAAACTTAAGGCCAATGGCCTTCCTACACCAACTAATCAATCCATGCCAACTTCAAATGCAACCTACATAATCATGAAGCTCCAAGAAAATGATTAAAAACAAGATAACTTATCTAAAGGAACTAGTTTCATAAGATAATTTGTAACATTAATTAAAGTGTTGACTTTCTCAATTAATACCTTCCCACTCTCAACCATTTCTTGCACAAAGTGATACTTAACATCAACATGCTTAGTACGAGCATGATACATAGGATTTTTGGCTAAACACATAGCACTCTCACTATCACATTCAAGTTTATCTTACTTGCAATTAAAACCAATACATTTCCCAAGTCTTTGTATCCAAACTGCCTCTTTGGAGGTATGTGAAATCGCCAAGTGTGTTGAACTCACGTTCAACCAAGGTGTAGGATCCTCAGTATTTTTTTTCAAGTAGTTTTTCTTGCTAATAACTATTCCAACATATATCTCTTACCATAAGAGAACTAAAGCCTCTCCTATTTCTCCAAGTATCCACAAGGACCTATACCCAACCAATTCATGCCAAACTCCAAATAAAACACAAAAATTTCATGAAGTAATCAAGAAAATGATTAATGTACCCAATACTTAATAGAACTACACAAGATCAATGTCAAAGATCCAATCTTGAACATAAACATGGCATCCATGGTCTAACCATCTCCTCCCAGGAGATCACATGCACCATAACATATATACATCCTATTCTCAAGAGAACCATACCAAACTCTAAATCCAATAAGACTAAACCATGAAATAATAACAACCACTCCAAACCAAGAAAACATATCCCCAATCACCTGAAGATAACCTTGCCAATGATGCATCCATTTCACTACAAAAAAATCCCATTGAACCATAGTACTGAGTCACACATGGCATCGTTACTACCATCCTCTTCATGAAGATCACTATATCCTACCAAAGCTCCCACTGAACTATGATTCTGAGCTATACATGGGAACAAGATAAACATCAAACCATCACTGTCAAAAGCATATGGAATTTTAGACATTTCCTCATGATCAAAATTATCATAACATGTACCATGCCACAACTCTAAACCACTAATCAATAGTATACCATGACATAATAACAAAACCATCCTATATCCAAGAATCCACTTCATTGCCAAATGTTCCCACTAAACTGTGATATTGAGCAATCCCATGGTATCATGAAGCACATAATCAAAACCACATTTTTTTCATAAGCTCACACCAAACCTATGAATCGAAGCTCTCAATGACACATGATAAACATCTTCTAAAGAAAGAATATATACCTCTTGTAACAAACTTATTTTCCAAAATTAACAATAACAAAAATAGTAAAAGCTCCCACTAAGCCAAAAATCCTTCAATATTTTAAGAGAAAGGTGTCCCAATACTCTACCCAACCTCATCCCTAATAGAAAATGTTGAAAATTGAGGTGTTTTCTTAGCTTAATACTTTGTAGAACTTTAAGATTGTTTATCTAAATATGCTTTTCCTTTTTATAGATTCTTTGTGGGTGATTATCAGATTCATTCATTTTATCATTTGTAGAATGAAGACAAAAGTTGTAGAAGAATTAGATAGGATATTAGAAGATACACAACATATACCATGGAGAAACCCTTTCGGGAAAAAACTCCACCAAGAATCAATGTATTATTTAATCTTTGAAGTAGATTACAATAATTCTAATTCTTCCTTGAGATGCTTCTTCTGCCTTCAACAAATCTTCTTCACAACTTGCAATAAAATAATACAAACTCTCTTCAACTTGCTTGAGATATATAGGTAATAATCAACCTCATAAACTCCAAAAGAGTTACAATTAAGAAGCTCAATCCTTATCTCCTACAAGTATTCGTATCTCTTCCAAGTAGAGTTTAACTGTAAAGAACAATGCCAAATCATCATCTTCATCCATTTGGGCATCCCAAACTAAAGTAGTAACTCAACCTTTATTCTGTAAATATCTTCAAGGCTTTATCCTCAAAGTACGCACCCAAGAGTGGGCCCACTTAACTCAGCCTTCTGAAATATCTTAACATGCAAAGGAGTTAATTCCAAGAAGCCAACTTGGGTGCCCAAAGTGGGTCCAAGTCATTTTCTGTTAACTCAAACATCTCTCTCCACCATTAATGCAAGAATGGCCATCCCCTGTTAACTGAAGGAAGTCACCTGTTATCTATCATGAAACTCAAGTCATTAGTCATCCATTCCAAGTTAACTGAAGTCAACTAGCATTCAACTAAAACTAACTAAAGATAATTGAACCATAACTAAAATAAACTAAACTAAACTAATTATGAACTGAACTAAACTGATTTGAACTAAACTGAACTGAACTTCATGCATGTAAACATCAAACCTTAACTCCTAGGATCTTTACATGCATTCAGAAGTGTTATCTTTTACTCCAAACAATTAACTTAACTCAAGGTGAGTTCCACCTTCCATGTGGGTGCCCCATGTGCTCCTATTACTTAGGAACTCATATTGGATGCCCTCACATGCTCCTATTATTTAGAATTAATTAAAAATGTCAATTAACATGATTATTTCATCCAAAATTAATCTCTCTCTAATCCAAGTGTTTGAGAACACTTTCCAAGAACTTAGGAGACACATAAAATAAATAATGTTTAGGATTGCAATTAAATGGTGTCCTATTTCCAACACAAACTCATTCCAAACATGTTTCCACCAAGAAACCTTAGAGCTTCCAAATAATTGCTTATCTAGAACTTGATACCTAGAGGCAACTAATTTTTTTCCCTTTGGGTCAAGGCCCCAAGCCAACACATCTTTCCCAGGAAGATAATTGTAGACACGATATGATAAAATCTTAACAAGTTCTTGTCGGTCCTCCACCATACCACCAGGAGGCCACTCTAGATGATCCTTCCACCCAAACACTATAACCTAACCTATGTTATGTTGAGATTCATTCATTCATTTCATCCAAGACCAGCCGTAGAATACAATCCAGGATCCTAGCTTCATCCTCTTTTGTAGGAGGTGAATCCTCAAAGAATAAGGCAGAAAAAAATGAACACATTCGGCAAAAAATAAAAGCATTAGAGGAGAGATTTTATCCATCCAACACAAAGAGAGAGAAGATAACATTACCTTGCCTCTGTTCTTTGACTAAATTGTGAAAGAAATAATTATTTTGATCACTAGTCTAAAGCCACTCAATATGAGATTTATGTTTCCAAAAATTTTCTTCTCTCAACTCCCATTACTCAACATCCTTCACTGCAACAACTTCCAACAAACCAAGCTCCTTAGTGAGTCCTTGATCCCAAATCTTCTTGGTGATAAAGTCTAATCTCTCTTGAGCCTTATGTTTTGCATGAAACAAATTACCGAAGGATTTCCTATTCCAACACTTAAACCTATATTTCACATATTGAAGCCTCTTGGTGGAAGAGTACATAGTTGTGCCGTAAGTTGGATTTCCAAGACACACCAACTAGGAATAAAAGCATGAAGATACTCATCCCTAAGCCACATAAGTTGAAACTTAAATGACTGCTTAACACATCGTTGAGGTAACTCAACCCTAAGCATAACAGGCCAATGGTCTAAGCCCCGACCATCCAATATCTCTGAGTTGGTCACCCACCTGTCCCCTAAGCAAAAACTAGACACCAAAACTCTATCTAGTCATTTAGAAATATTAGCATCTCCACTTCTCCTATTACTCCAAGTAAAGACTCCATTAGTTGGCTTAATATCAACTAACCTTAGAAATGCCATGTTATCCTGCAAGAGCCTCGAGGAAGGCTCCAAGCGAGCACTACCTCCCCTCTTCTCCTCTAGGGAAATAACAACATTAAATTCCTCAACCAAGACCCAAGGAAAATACGGATCTAAAGACCTCACATGTTTAACATGATCCCACAGCCTTGCTTTACCTTGAAATTCAATCAACACATAAATATTAGAGAAAATAAATTTTACCCATACTTAAGATGAGAAGCAACACAATAAATTGAGCTCCTACAAGACATCCACCCAATGGGATTGAATTTTTGAGGATCCCATAAATAGGCCACTCCACCAAAGCTACCAAGCACTCCCACACATTGACAATGACCATGACTCCAAATCTTCGATGCCACCCACAACATAGAATCAACTGATAGCTTAGTTTTCTGAAGGAAGACCATATTAGGAGAATGAACACAAACAAAATCTCAAATAGCTTTTTGTTGAGGGATGTTATTCAAACCCTTCACATTCCACAAAATCAAAATCATTGTTGGGGTTACGAAAAGTGAAATTCAATAGTCTTCACCAAACTAGCCTCCACCAATGTCTCACCAACTAACTTCACCTTTTCTTGATCCTTCTTCTGGCCAACCTTAGAAGGTTTCTCAGGAGCCCCCTTCTTGAAAGCTTTTTGTTGCAAACCTAAGACAGATGAAGAAGGATTATTTTTCCTTATAATAGAATCACTTCGCACCTCCGAGATAGCCCCACCCCCACCAGGGGAACCCCTAGAATATAAAATCACCTCCCCTTCCGAACCCATAACCTGAGTCGAAGGGGTCAAGACAAAATCCAATTGAGGACCCTAAACACCAAGCTGATCCATCTTGGAGATCTTTGAAGGCTGCACATCAAGTACCTCTTCAGCACAAACACCAACTTCCAACTACATGTCCATCGGAAACCCTTCCTCCTCCACTAACTCATCTAAAGCCTCAAATCTATTAATAGTTTCCTCCCCCTACCTATCCTTGAAAGTTCACTTTTGACCTTGTCCACGGTTGCGAGACTTAAACAGAACAAAACTATCTTCATCCACTACCACCCTACATGGGAGTCTTACCTTTATCCACCTTAAGATTAGACTAAGGGTGAGGATTATTTACACCACCAACACCTTAAGCACGAGGGCATCTCCACTGAAGATGACCATATTCATGAAATAAATGGCACCGAAAAGGTAATGTCTCATAATCCAATGACTGAGTCCAAGAACAAGAACCAACAGTTAAGTCAATGGAATCTGGAAAAGGTTGACTCAAATATATCTCAACACATACTTGTGCATAAGATAAGATCCTCTTTATCCAAAGTTTGTTGTGAAGGGCCAATCAGTTTTCCTAGCATCAAAGCAATTGCCTGCAAAATATCGCTTCTCCAACATTCAAGTGGTAGTTGAGGGAGACAAACCCAAACTAGGACCTTAGAAGGTAACTCCTCTAAGATATTAAAACTAGCATGCCATGGTTTGATAAAGAGGCCCACCTGTTTGTACAAATATGTCCCCCCTTCAAATGCCATGTTTCTATCTGAAATGCATGAAAAATCCACTAAAAAGAATTTGTTTGCAACCATAAAAACATCCAAATCACCTTTTGAGTTCCAAGTTCTCTGAATCCACATATCAAGGAATAGGAGAGAAATCCTCATTCCCAAAAAAATTACATATCAAAACATGACTAGAGAAATAAGCAAGATCCTCAACCACCGATTCAAGTTGAATTACAAGACATGGTCATTCTTGTGCCCTTTCTAAACATCCCTTCACCTTGCGCAATTTTCCAACTCCATTCTGGGTTATACCTGAACAAAATAAAACAGGGTTTGAAACCCCAGGTTCCATACCCACCACGATAGAGACCCTCGCAGCCATATCGTTGGGTGCATGCAAATCCATCCAGACTTTTGAACCAAAAAAAATCACCCAAGACCTTCGGGTATCCCACAACAACCCCTCACATGACTAGAACCCCAAAGGAAATTAGGCAAAGAAAACACCAACGTACACCACACCCAGATACTAAATGTAGTAAGAAGAAAGGGCCAGATCCACCAAAACATAGCCCTGACAACCAACACAGAGAAGGCACCAAACCAAACCAATGGTCCCAAGCAAAGCACCAACATCGAAAAAAATGATAAAATATGATTGCCTAGACCCCTCGCACTCAATCATCACCCCCTTGCATAGAAATCAACCAAGAATAGATGACTAGGACTTGACCGCCCTAGTAGGCTCATTAGCACACAATCACTCCATTTCTCCTTCAATCAAGATTAGAGGTAGGGTTAGTGATAGACAATTTATTAGCATTATGATTTGGGTTAGTGTTACTATTAGTGTTAGGGTTAAGATAAGAGATAGGCTTAGAGATTAGGAAGACAGTTAGGGTTAGGGTTAGAGACAAAATTAGGATTAGGGTTGGGTTAGGGTTAGATACAGATTAAGGATTAGGGTCTGTTGGTTATTTTTTAGAACCAAACTTATTCTTACCATAGACCTATGAAATTTTTGGGAACAATTATCAGTAAGGGTAAGGATTGGCCAACACATAAGTAAAGGCTTTTAGGTCCTTACTTCTTCACTTCAGGCTTTGTTGAACCTAGGAGGGTAATCCTACGCATAGTGTTTATAGGTACTAGTGTGTATAGGTATCAAACACAAAATAAATAGATAATTCTCCTTAAATTTTTAATAGACAAAATCCTACAGATTTGGCCGACCTTCATGGCAATGACTAACCAAAACAAGAGAAAATATAATTCATTATGATTCACACAAACCCAGAAAGAGATTTTACAAGTAAATTTATTATATTTTGTGATCATCTATTGAATTGGTTACCACAATTGGAACATAATTACTTTGCTAAACTAGTGCCATATTCTTAGAATGGAGTCAAACCAAATACCCACATGATTTGATAACAATCTTGCATTTGACAATACCCAAAGCCTTGAAAATATTGCATTACAATATTCCCACCAGTCATCTCAAAAATTTACTTCTTACTAGCATCCTCATACACTATTTATTTCAAACCCACTGTTATATTCAAGCATTTACATATGTTCATTAAATTGATAAGCAAGAATAAAGTAGCACATCTATTGGAAACCAATAGAAACGAATAATATAACCCTTGATTATATTATTTGTAGTCTATGTAACCTACACATAGGAGAGTAATATGTATAAATTTTATGTTATTTTTCTATATGCATTTTCATTGTCATTATCAAATCCATACGCATATTGACTAAATTTTCATAGAACATATTACTAGCAAGTTTAATATCTATTTTATTTCTATGTATAACCCCTTCAAAGAGAACTACCTACTGACCTCCCTATGCAATCATCCTCCAAATAACTTTTATAAGATAGGAGAAAAAAGCATTAAGCTAAATTACACTTACATTTCACTCTCATTCCAAAATTAATTTCACCATAAAGTTAGAATATTCCCCAATTGGTTGCAAGCAGTCACGTGTAGGATAGGGGAGAGCAAACAAAACTCCAAAAATGCATTAGTCAGAGTAGACCCACCATTCTTCAAAAAGCATTGTTGTCACAACAACAAAAACATGTAAGTTCATTCCAACCCAAGAAATGTCACTGTCAGCATCAAACGCATAAATAAACAAAGACCCATATCACAACACACTAGCCAAGGAAAACAAGTTAAAACAAAGGACCAAAAACTAAGCACTTGCTCTGAGAAGGAATGGGGTGCTACTTTTCCTTGTCAGCAGCAAAGTAGGTGTGCTTGCTCAGTGTCCTTATTGAAAGTGGAGTATCCATAACCACCTCATCCTCATAATCAACAAAATCAATCATTGCCATGAGATACTGGCAATAACTAGAATCAGTCTCGTCTCCACTATCAGAAGAATCATCCAAGACCTCAATGGGAGAATGATTATGTCCCATGTAGTCCCAATGATACCTATTCCTTCTTGCAGCTTCCCTCTCAGGCCTCTCAATTTTCTTCTCTTCTCCTTCCTTTGGCCAATTCCTTCAAGATAATTTGGCCTCTAAGGTGATAAGCACATTTGAGAACACCCCGTGTAGAATTATTGACAACTCTTGCTTTCTTCTTTTGTGTCACATGGATTTCAAGCATATCCCGTTCACCTTGGGGAGAATCTTCTTGAGACTCAAGAGGGTTGAGCCTCTTAGACCTACGGATCAAGTTGATCTTCACACTTACCTTACCCATTTCCTTACTTAGCAAATTATCAAATTTTCTCAGAACAAAGACACCACCCAACTCAGAAATAACAAGCTCAAATTCACACTTACTTTCAGAACCTTAATTCTCATAAACAATCAAATGCTGAGAATAATCAAGTGGGTGATCTTCATTAAATAGAGCAACTGGTGTGTGTCTACATTAATTTTCTAGGAAAGCTTGTGAGAGAGCATTGGCAATCAATCACCTTGATTTTGAATCTCAGCTGTCAATCATACTTTGAAGTGAATCAATGGTCAAACAATCAAGATTATTAATTATGACAAAATTAAATGCATGCATTTGATACTTGTCCCTAATCAATAAACTCAAGTGGGAGAAGCATCCATTTAGTTTGCATATTAACTACATGCTTAGTGTTTAACCAAACATGTCGTGTCATATTTTCCCACTCGCCCGTGGGAATTAATTCACTTGTAATTCATCATAGCAAGACAGTGGGGAGCGATCATGATTTATCTTCAAAATATCGGCCCATACCCTTCCTTACTTCAATTTCACCTTCCCACATGTACTAGCTCTTGACAGATTTGATGGCCATAAAAATATTTCCAAATTTCACATGCATGCCCAAGAATCAATTCTAATTTAGCATCATTTTTATCTTAGAATGATCTTGACCAATATCTCTAGTAGCATCTATCTTTACCAGAAACCTTCTAAGTGCTTTGAAATAGTTTGTGTGGCACTTTCCTGCTGAAGAATATGGGACACAAGTGGTCCCTCTGCGGGATAGCGGGAAGCGGTAAGGATTTACCCACGTCACTCGCCATCGACCCTCAATCTCCTTCCTTGTGAAGCAATCACCATCCTCAGAGCCTGGTAGGTCCCAAAAAAGTGACAATTATGGCTCAACCCATTAGCTCGTGTAACTATCTTTCCTTAATGCAGAAGACGAACATGCATGGAGGGAACAGTCCTTATGAGAACACATGTTGCAGTGTCCATTGTTGATCTTTTTTAAAGCCATGTCCACTGCCTTTTTGGAAACATTAGTCCCATCATCTGGCATAACACATGGCCATTTCCCCTTAGCTTGTGTGTTTTAAAATAATATGAAATGAACCAACACAAGTGCATGGGAAGTGCTCAAGATGTGGCCATGTTGCTCAATAATTTATGTAGATCCTCTTTAAATGGCACCAAATATATTTTCCAAGGAGACTAGGCCCACCAATGCACCAGACACATGAGTAAAGCCCATCGGCCTGTGTGAATAAAATAAGAAGAAATAAATTAGCATGGGCGCACGAGGAATGATGGTGATCAACCCCTGACAATCAATTGGCAAGTGTGAAAACCTAATTTTGCACTTGCCGAAAAGGTTAACACAAAAGGGGGCCACCTCTAGGAAAATGAGAGCTTGACCCATAAGAACAAAGGCTGAGGATTTAAGTCATTAAATTCAAGCCCAATCATAGGAAAATTTAACTATGAAAAAAAATCAAGGTGACCGACAAACCTAAACTCAGGGGCCAGTGAATATGACTTCAATGGCATAAGAGGTAACTTAAAAAACTAGAGACCGGGAACATTAGGTCAATGCAAAAATATAATGACCAAGGGTTTTCTAGACTCATAAGGAAATTCTAAAGTACGTAAAAACCCTAACATAGTGATGAGGACACAACCTAAAGCCAAAAACAAGGGTCCAAGCCAAATTTTGCAAAAAAATTAAAATGGAACCAAGAGTTTTTTGAGGGGTTCCATCAATGGCTCCTATCGGGGACACATGCCTCTCATAGGCATGGTGAGATCCTAGAATCATTGGCAAACCAGATCAAACACAAAAGACAAAATTGAGACAACCAAAAAATATGTACATTTTTTACATAGGCCAAAAGATCTAAAAGTAGGAGATCCAATCTTCGTTTTATCTGAAGCCTCCCTCTGAGGTGCAAGTTATCAATGTGAACCTTGTATTTTAACTAGGCTTCAACTTTTCTTGGTGGCCCTAGGCCACTAAACTTTGGGTTGATACTTACCTCTATCAAAAACTTTATTTTCCACTGTTTGTATCAAGCTAATCAAGCTGAAAATATTCTCATCATTTTCCCATCCTTTAATCATGCCTTTTTCACGAGACCTATCCATTGTGGATTTATCAATTTAACTCAAATTTATGCCCAGTTGTGATTTGTGATTAATCATTAATTGAAACACATGGTTGATGGAGTATTATATCTTATTCAGCTTGTAAATGTACTCAATCCAATGCTTATTTAACTGGATAGGGAAATTTAAACACTCATAATTATCTTGTGCATTATAATCATAAGGGAAAGCACCATATTAATTTTGTGTCATAAGTAGGAAACAATCATATACAAGCTCCTTCTCAAGCCAATGTTCATATTTATCACAACAATATAAACCAATCATGTTGTCCAATGCTACATTTTCCTAAAAAATCAATTTCTTAGAATCCATAGCACTTTTAATTTTACTTAAAACAAGATCATTCCCATAAAAGGCATCATTAATATCATTCCAAACCTCAAAGACAATTTTTGTTTCAGGATCATGACCACAATTTGATTTTTATTTCCAGTCTTCATCTTTCAACTAGAAACAAAACTTTTCAAAAGATGGATCAACTAGTTTAGAATTGATATGATCAGTAGTAGGGTATTCAACTACATTTTTAAATGATATGCTTTATGAATCATATGCTCAAGAATGATAGCAACTTGAACATAGCTTTTGTAAATTTTTTTCATTTTCTTCCTCAATAGGATTTTGACTAAAACTAATCATGTCCATCTCTTGTTGAAAAATGAGGTGTTTTCTTAGCTTAATACACTGTAAAACTTTAATATTGCTGATCTAAGTAAGATTTTTCTTTGTTACATATATTCTTTGTGGGTGATTATCTTGATTAATCCATTTTACTATTGTATAATGCAGACAGAAGTTGATAGAAGAACTAGACATGATATTAGAGATATTACACAAGATATAATGTGGAGAAACCCTTTCAAGAAAAAACTCCACCAAGAATTATTATATTATTCAATCTTTGAAATACAATAGCTCCAATTCTTGCTTGAGAATGCTTCTTCTGTCTTTACCAATCTTCTTCACACCTGCAAATAATAATTATGAAAAATCTCTTCAACTTGAATGAGATATAGAGACAATATGCAACCTTGTAATTGCCAAATGGTGATAATTACAATGCACAAGCTCAAGCCCTTGAAAAGGTATGCCATATTGCTTCAAGTTGAGTTATTTTGTGAAGACTAAAGCTTGCAACATCTGCTTCATGCATTTGGGCGTCCCAAACTGAAGCTACAACTTATCCTTCACTTTGGTGATAATTCCAAAGCTCTTCCTCAAATTTGGCACCCATAAGTAATCCTACTTAACTGAGCCTGCATAAATATCTTATCATGCAAGAGAGGTAAATTCAAGAAAGCATCTTGGGCACCCAAGTTGGCTCCAAGTGATTTCTAGCTAGTTGAAACATTTACTCAACACCATTCATGCAAGAATGGTCATCCCCTATTAACTAGAGGTAGTCCCTATTATCTTTCATACAACTCAATATTATTAGCCATGCATTCCAAGTTAACTGAAGTTAACTAACATACAACTGAAACTAATCGAAGAAAACTGAAACAAAACTAAACTAAACTAAACTAAATTGGTTTTAAACTAAAATGAACTTTACTAAACTAAACTAAACTTCAAGCATGTAAACATAAAAGCCTAACTCCTAGGATCTTTACATGCTTTCAAAAGTGTTAACTATTACTTTGTATAGTTAACTGAACACAAGGTGAGTGTCACCTTACCATGTAGGTGCCCCATATTCCCCTATTATTTAGGAATTCACTATGGATGCCCTCACATGCTCCTTACATTTAGAATTAATTACAAATGTCAACAATCATGATTATTTCATCAAATATTAATCTTATCCTAATCTTAGTGTTGTTGAACACATTCCAAAAATCTAGGAGATACATGAAATAATTAATGTTTAGGATTTGCAATTAAATGGCATCCTATTTTGAACATCTCTATCATAAAATTTGCACACCCTACTTTTGATTCATGTAAACACTCATAAACATGACCCTATCAACTATTACTACCCATCCCATCATTTAATTCAGGCTTTAGACTCTAAGTATAGATATTCTTATCTTGAAATTCCTCACCAATCATATCGTCATGATGCTATGATCTTGAAGTATTTAAATTGCTTTGCAAGAGTCTACCACATGCAATCTATTTATCTATTGGTAAGGGAGAAATTTCATGAGTATTTCCACAATCATAATCCTCAAGTAAGAACGGTTCCTTCAAGTTTTCCTCACAAAAAGGTTTGTATTCCTCATGAGAGCAATTGAGATTTTCATCTTCACTATACTAGTTATCAGCTTTTAAAAGTGCATCAACAATATTTGCAAGTGTGACAATATCATCATTCATACTGTTATGCAAACATTCATCTTCAAAAACATCCTTATCCTTATTCCTCTTTATACCTCTTTATGTTGGACAACCTTCAAATTAGCAACTCCTGATCACCATCACTAAACACTGTTGAGAACTATCCTGAATTTTCTCATGATCAATATGTTGTGAGAATAAAAAAAATGATACATTAAAAATGTGATCACATTGATCCTCCTTTTCATCCTTATTTATTTCATCTGTATGATGTGTATCAAGACAAGGAACGCTTGCAACCATATATCCCTTCATCATTGAGTATTTAATAGTGTTTTCAATGTTCATAGCAATATGATATGCTTGGTGCAATTTTGTGGGTTCCTTATCCCTTATCAAATAACTCATCTTATTGTCAAAAGCACCAAGATACACAATCAAACACTCTGCATCACTAGGTCTCAAATATTCAAGGAAACCTTTTATTGCTTTCATAAATTTGAGGCTAAAAGAAGGAACTAACTCTTCTTCCTCTTGTTGGATTTCCCTAAATATTTTTCTTATTTCATTTGGACTAATCCTTTCACCAAATTGTTCTACAAATGTTATCCTAAAAGATTCCCATGAAGCTATAGAACATATTGGTAAATATGAGTACCAGTCTCTAGCATCCTCTTTTAATGACTGAGCAAACAATTTCATAACAACATCCTCATGAATTATCTCAAAATAACCCATCAAATCCATCAATGCATTTAAATGTTTGGAAGCTGGCTCAAAACTCTACCCTATAAATTTTGGTAAATTTTTCCTAATATCATTAGGAATCTTGTTAGGAAAACCTTTGATACCTCCAAAGCTTAATGACTTATATCTCTCAATAGAGAACTTCTTTTGAGGGTATTCTAGGAATTGCATGTCCGACATACTTGTACTTGATGTTTTACCAAAAAATACATGGGAATGGTACATTTCTCTTGTACCTTTATTTAAACTTCAAATATTAACTTTATGGTAAATAAGAAACTACCTCATCATGAATATACCAATGCATAGCTCAAATATACCCATGCCTTAAATATTTATAAAAGGAAAATTTCACAAATAAGCATACTTTTTCCACTCTTTTTCAATATTACAAATTTTAGTTCAAAAATATGTAGAAAAATCGCCACTATTCCCTTCCTTAGTGCTTTAACTCACTTAATTGCGAACATAGTATGTCTTTCATATCTCTTAAAAATGGATTTCTTAAAAACTTATTTCTTCTTGCAAATCAAAACAGCGAAAAATACTTGGATACATTAGTAGATATCACGCTTTATTAGGTTCTTTGCATAGAGTTGCCAACTCCTTTGTAGAGGATCATACCTCAACAATATGAAGTTTCTTTCACCAGTTGATTTCACTTTAAGCTTCCTTTTCCTACAACATTTTTCACTGGTATAGAGTTCTTCGGAGATGCCACCCACTTTTAGTGATAATTTTTAATTAAGAACCTCCATGAATCTATCAAGGAAAAATGATCTACTGTAGATATTTTCTCAACTAAGTCCCCTGTAGAGTCGCCATTTCTATTGGTTATTTTTTTAGAACCAAACTTATTCTTATGACAGACCTATGAACTTGTCAGGAACAATTATCAATAAGGGTGAGGATTGGCCAACACATAAGTAAAGGGTTTTAGGTCCTTACTTCTTCACTTTGGGCTCTGTTAAACCTAGGAGGGTAATCCTATGCACTATGTTTATAGATACTGGTGTGTATAGGTATCAAACAAAAAATAAATAGATAATTCTCCTTAAATGTTTAATAGACACAAAATCCTAAAGATTTGGCTAACCTTCATGGTAGTGACTAACCAAAACAAGAGAAAATATAATTCATTAAGATTCACACACACCCAGAAAGAGATTTTACAAGTAAATTTGTTATATTTTGTGATCAACTATTGAATTGGTTACCACAATTGGAACATAATTACTTTGCTAAACCAATGCCATATTCTTGGAAAAATTCAAACCAAATACCCACATGATTTTATAAAAATCTTGCATCTGACAATACCTAAAGCCTTTAAAATATTGCATTACAATATTCCCACCAGTCATCTCCACAATTTACTTCTTACTAGCATCCTCATGCATGCATATCGACTGAATTTTCCTAGAACATATTACTAGAAAGTTTAGTATCTATTAATATTTTTGTGTATAACCCCTTCAAAGGGAACTGCCTGCTGACCTCCCTGTGCAATTAGCCTTGAAATCCCTTTTATAAGATAAGGGAGCAACAAGCATCGAGCTGAATTACACTTACATTTCACCTTCATTCCAAAATGAATTTCACCAAAAAGTGAGAATCTTCCCCAATCGGTTGCAAGCAATCATGTGTAGGATAGGGGAGAGCAAAACAAAACTCTAAAAAACTATTAGTCAGAGCAGACCCACCATTCTTCAAAAAGTGCCGCTATCATAGCACCAAAAACATGTAAGTTCATACCGACTCAAGAAATGTCACAATCGGCATCAAAGGAATAAATAAACAAAGACCCATATCACAACACACCAGCCAAATAAAACAAGTTAACACAAAGGACCAAAAACTGAGCACTAGCTCAGAGAAGGAATGGGGTGCTACTTTTCCTTGTTAGCAACAAAGTAGGTGTGTCCACTCAATGTCCTTTTTGAAAGCAGAGTAGCCATCACCACCTCATCCTCAAAATCAACCAAATTGGTCATAGCCATGAGATACTGGCAATAACTAGAATCAGTCTCATCTCTACTGTTAGAAGAATCATCTGAGACCTTAATGGGAGACTGATGATGTTCCATGTAGTCCCAATGATACCTATTCCTTCTTGTAGCTTCCCTTTTAGGCCTCTCAATTTTATTCTCCTTTCATTTGGTCAATTCCTCTAAGATAATTCAACATCTTAGGTGATAAGAACATTTGAGAACACCCCGTATAGAATTCTTGACAACTCTTTCTTTCTCATTTGATGTCATAGGGATTTTAGGCATATCCCGTTCACCTTGGGAAGAATCATATTAAGACTCAAGAGGGTTGAGCCTTTTAGACCTACAGACTGGGTTGATGTTTACACTTACCTTACCCATTTCCTTAGCAACTTATCAAATTTTCTCAGAACAAAGACACCGCCCAACTCAGAAATAACAAGCTCAAATTCACACTTACTTTCAGATTCTTAATTCTCATAAAAAAATAGATGGTGGGAATAAGTTTCAAGCAGGTGATCTTCCTTCAATAGAGCAATTGGTGCATGCTTGCATTGATTTTACAAGAAAGCTTGTGCGAGAGCACTGGAAATCAATCACCCTAATTTTGAATCCCAGTTGTCAATCATGCTTTGAAGTGAATTCGTAGTCAAACAATCAAGATTATTAATTATGACAAAATTAAACACATGCATTTGATACTTGTCCATAATCAAGAAACTCAAGTGAGATAAGCATCAGTTTAGCTTCCATATTAACCACACACTTAGTTTTCAACCTAACCTATCATGTCACATTTACCCACTCGCCTGTGGGAATTAATTCACTTGTAATTCATCATTGCAAGACAGTGGGGAGTGATCATAATTTATCTTTAAAATATCGGCATGTACCCTACCTTTAATTTCACCTTCCCACGTGTACTAGCTCTTGACAGCTTTGACGCCAAAAAAATGTTTCCAAATTTCACATGCATGCCCAAGAATCAGTTCTAATTTCGTGAAATTTTTATCTTAGAACGGTCTCAACCAATATCTCTAGTAGCATCTATCTTTACATGAAACCTTCTAATTCCTTTGAAACAGTTTGTGTGGAACTTGCCTGCTGAAGAATATGGAACACAAGTGGGCCCTCTGTGGGATGGCGGGGAGCGGTAAGGATTTACCCACATTACTCGCCATCGACCATCGATCTCCTTCATTGTGAAAAAATACCATCTTTAGACCCTGGTGGGTCCCACAAAAGTGGCAAGTGTCACTCAGCCCATTACCCTATGTAACTATCTTTCCTTAATGCACAAGATAGAAGGGCATGCGGGGAACATTCCCAATGAGAACACGTGTTACAACTTCCATCATTGATCTTTGTTAAAGCCATGTTTGTTGCCTTTTTGGAAACACTAGTCCCACCATCTGACATAAAACATGGCCATCGCCTGCTAGCCTGTGTGTTTTAAAATAATATGAAATGAACCAACACATGTGCATGGGGTGTGGTCAAGATGTGGCCACATTGCTCAATAATTGTCATAGATTCTCTTTTAATGGTGCCATTAATCTTTTTCAAGGAGACCGGGCCCACCAATGCACCAGACACGTGGTTGAAGCTCGTTAGCCATGTGAATAAAATAAGAAGAAATAAATCATTACGAGTGCATGGGGAACAGTGGTGATCAACCCCTGGCAATTAAACAACCAACGTGAAAACCTAATTTTGCACATGCCACAAAAGTCACCAAAAAAGGGGGCCACCTCTAGGAAAATAAGAGCTTGACGCATAAGAACAAATGCTAAGGATTTAAGTCATTAAATTGAAGCTTGATCATAGGAAAAATTAACGCTAAAAAAGGATCAAGGTGATCGACAAACCTAAACTTAGGGGCTAGTGAATACGACTTCAATGGCATAAGAGGTAACTTAAACAACCAGAGACCAGGAACATCAGGTCAATGCAAAAATATAATGACCAAGGGTTTTCTAGACTCATAGGACAATTCTAAAGGGTATTAACAATGTAAAAACCCTAACACAGTGATGAGGACACAACCTAAAGCCAGAAATGAGGGTCCAAGCCAAATTTTGTAAAAAATTTAAATGGAACCAAGAATTTTATAGGGGTTCCATTAGGGTTGGGGTTAGCATTAATATTAGGATTGTGGTTAGGTTAAGGGTAAGGGTTGGAGATAAATTAGAATTAGGGTTGGGTTTACCCTTACAATTAGGATTAGGATTAAGGTTATGGTTAGAGATAGAATTAGAAGTAGGGTTGGGTTTACTATTACAATTATTGTTAGGGTTAGGATTAGAGATAGAATTAGGATGAAAGGTAGGGTTAGGGTTGTAGGATGAAGGGTAGGATTAGGGTTAGGGTTTGAGATAGAGATAGAATTAGGGTTAGGTTCAGGATTAGGATTGTGATTAGGATTAAGGTTATGATTATGGTTAGACATACAAAATTAGAATTATGGTTGGTAATAGTGTTAATTTTATTATTATGGTTAGGGTTACAGTTAGAGATAAAATTAGGATTAGGTTTGGGTTAACATTAGTATTGGAATTAGGATTATGGTTAGGGTTAGATTTAGTATTAGGTTTGGGGTTAGCATAACTATTAGAATTATGGTTAGGGTTAGGGTTAAGGTTAGTGATATAATTAAAATTTGGGTTGGGTTAGAGATAGAATGATGATTAGAGTTGGGATTAGTATTAGGATTAGGATTATGGTTAGCACTAGGATTAGGGTCATGGTTAGAGATAGAATTTGGATTAGGGTTGGGTTAGTATTATTATTAGGATTTAGATTAGGGTTAGGGTTAGAGTTATAGATAGAAATATAGTTAGGGTTATGGTTAGAGATGTAATTAGGATTAGGGTTGGGGTTAGTGTTACTATTAGGATTAAGGTTAGGGTTAGGGTTAGGGTTAGGGTTTGATTTATTGATAGAGATAGAATTGGGGCTAGTTGTATGGATAGGGTTAGCTTTAGTCTTAGGGTGAGAGATGGAACTAGGATCTAGGGTAGGGTAATGTTTATAAATATAATTCTGATTACGGTTATGATTACAATTACAATCAATATTAGAGTTATGGTTAAGATTAGACATACAATTAGCATTAGGCTTGGGGTTAGTGTTAGTATTAGTATTAGGGTTAGGGTTAATATTTATGATAGGGTTAGAGATTAGGGATATAATTGGGGTTAGAGATAAAGTTAGGATTAGGGTTAGGGTTAATGTTAGTATTAGTATTAGGGTTAGGGTTAAAAACACAATTAGAATTAAGGTTGCAGTTAGGACTAAAGTTAGGATTAGGGTTAGGATTAGAGATAAAATCAAGATAAAGGGTAGGGTTAGGGTTAGGAGTAGAGAAAGATTTAGTACATCAAGGGCAAGGTTAGGGTTACGTTAAGGATTAGGGCTAGAGTTAGGGTTAAGGTTATAGATATTATTATGTTTAAGGTTATGATTATGATTATAATTAAGCTTAGAGTTATGGTTAGGGTTAGACATATAAATAGAATTAGGCTTGGAGTTAGTGTTAGTATTAGGGTTAGGGTTAAGATTTGGGATAGGGTTGAGATTAGGGATATTGTTAGAGTTAAGATTAGGGTTAGAGATAAAGTTAGTATTAGGGTTGGAGTTAATGTTAGTATTGGGATTAGGGTTAGGGTTAGAAATAAAATTAGAATTAAGGTTGGGTTTAGCATTAAAATCAGGAATAGGGATAGGATTACAAGTAGAATTAGGATCAAGAGTAGGGTTAAGACCTTTGATTAGAGATATAATTAGGGTTAGTGTTACAATTATGATTGTGATCAAGATAAGAGTTAGGGTTAGGGTTAGACAATTTAATATTATCAGGGTTGGGGTTAGTGTTACTATTAATATTAGGGTTAGGGTTAGGGTTAGGGTTAAGATTAAGGATAGGGTTATAGATTAGGAATACAACTAGGAGTAGGGATAGAAATAAAATTAGGATTGGTGTTTGGGTTAGGTTTGCATATACATTAAGGATTAGATTTAGGGTTAGAGATAGTTTAAGGGTTAGGGTTACAATTAGAGATAGATTAAGGAGTAGGGTCAAGGTTAGCATTAGTATTCTGATTTGAGTTAGGGTAAGGGTAAGGATTAGATATACAATTAGAATTAGGGTTGTGTTAAGCATTAGAATTAGACTTAGGGTTAGGATTAGATATAGAATTTGGAAGAAGGCTAGGTTTAGGTTTAGGATTAGAGATATAATTGGGATGAAGGGTAGGGTTAGGGTTAGAGATAGAGATAAAATCAAGATTAGGACTAGGATTAGGATTAGGATTAGGATTAGGATTAGGATTAGGATTGGGATTAGGATTAGGGTTAGGGTTATACATACAATTAGCATTAACCTCAAATAAAAGGTGAAAGTTGCAAAAGCATACATTAATAGCCCTCAATTGAAGGGATATCTAATCCTCATATTTTACACAAAGTATGTTGTCTTCGTTGTTGTTCTAAAATCAAAACAATACAAATCAAAGTTTAAATAAAGTCAAATTTTATTAATTTAAGGAACTAACTAAAAATTTATGTTTGAATAGAAATGAAACTTGAAATAATTCATGTTATCTTTGCAAATGTCTAACACTCTACTGAAATAAAAATATGCTTGTTGGTGTTGAAATGGAAAATGATGTGGCCTCTTCTACTCTCTTAAAGACACTATACGACTCTTCAATTTACATGTGTTACATTCTCATTGTTTCTTCCCATGCCATTACTTATAATACCTTCTTAGTTGCTCATTTGGATAACCCAGACCACTCTTCCACTGCCATTAAAAAGCCATTTTGACTCCCATGCTTTCAACTATCATGCATGCATGTCAATTTCAACTTGATTTGTTTTTGTTTACACAAGTTGTTTGTTGCCACTATAGAACACCTCTTAGTGTAATGACCATTTATTTTCTTCACCTTGGTGATTTTCTATTATTCAACAACATTTAATTTCATCATTATTCTCAAAGCTAAGTGTAACTACCCTTCTCGTTTAATTTATAAATATTTATTACATGTTTATAAACCTAGCTCCTAATTAATCTAGGTTAATTATGCTTAATTGATTGCAATTATTTATTAGGCTAGATTATTAATGTAAAGTGATTTATTTCTTTATAATTGTAAACTTTCTAAAAATTTACTTCTTAATGCTTTGTGCATAACATGATGTAATAGTGTTTTATGGGAAAATGCACACCTTACATTAAAATATTAAGACTAATTAAATAAAAAAAAGATATATAAATAATTAACCTAGATAAATGAGTTGAGATTGTATACGATAGTATTATTGATGCTATAACACATGTGGAAATTAAATGTGATATACTTATCTATAGATATGATAGTGTCACTATTCAAATGTTAGGAATCCATTCATCATCTTTCCATAATTTTAGGATTTATCAAATAAGTATCATTTACCTAGAAATTTGAATGTGTAATATCTTGGTTCACATCTATGAGTGTAGAGGTGATATCTATGATTGCAAATCTAAACCTAGATGCATGGAATTGAACCTATAACTTGTAGATCTAATTTGGCTAAACTTTGGTATATAAAATATATTTACCGATGTGTATGCGCTTTGACTCTAATAAATAACAAGCAATGTTTGGAAATGCCTTTGGGGAATTTGCTAAATATTCAATGTTGTGTTCTTCTCAATCAAACTCATTGAACCAAAGTTGAGAACAACTTGCAAGTGTAAAGTGCGTTCCTATGATGATTTCACAAGAAAATAATGTAGAGTTTATTCTTCTTTAGGATCTTTGACATAAAGTGCTCTTTTTGAAAATAAGCAATGGTATGAGTAAACATTTCCTACAATAATCTTTGAGGAAAGAACATATAAAAAAATAAAGTTTGTAATACAAGAAAGAATTCCCAACAACAATAATAATATACCATTACATAAGGTTTGCATGGATAAAACCCTTTTGAGATAAAAACTCACGTTAAAAAACAAACCAATTCTATTATCAAGCAAAATTTATAATACAATTTCAAGAACATGCCCTTGTATCACCAACATAGAAACTAGAGCAATTCTAGTAACCAAGTAATGCTTGCAAATAAACGAAAAAATCCATACCATACTCCATATCCAATTGCCAATAAATAGGAAAATAACATCCCACAAACTAAGATTGGTTTTCTAAAACTACATGGTGTTAGGAAAAGGTGTGTTGTACACCTTGCATAATGTATTTAATGTAATTATTCTTGGGGCCACTTTATGTTGTATGTAACATTGGGACATAAGTTAGGTTGCTAAAAATGTAATTATTTAATATCGGGGAAAATAAATAAATAAAGTACCCAATATTAAATAAGGGGACATGGTTTTGTAATCTCATGATTTTGTGTAATACCACTTGGTGGTTTTGTGGGTGCTTGCTTCTTTAAAAGCAACCACAAGGGTAGTTGTTTATCAATGAAATTTTTGCATGTTAGCTCTTGTTAGCATTTGTGAGGGTTTGAAGCATGACACAAGATGCGTGGTTGCATGCTTGTTCACATGGATTGCTTAGGGAGGGCTTGTTGCTTCAATGGTGTTCATGGAGACTCTTAAGGATGTATTGTAATATTTATTGTTGAATAATACATGAGAGATGGATGCTTTTAGAGGTTAGGTTTTTTTCCCTCTCAAGGGCTTTCCCAAGGTATATCTTGTGTCATATTTTCATGGGTATGTTGTCTATTCTCTCGCATGTGGATTCTAAATACTTAGTTGCATAGATTTCTCTTTTGGGTTATTTGGAAATTGTCTTTGAAGGGCTGCAAGTTTTCAACTGTTGGTATCAGAGCCATGGTTGTGGTTGTATAACATTTGGTTGAGAAAAATCTTGTTAAGTTTGAATTTATGCATTGCAGGAGAGAATCAAAGGCATGGAAAGATATGAGGGTTTTGAAGGTTGTTTATTGCAGATATGAGGGTTTTGGGTTTGTTGCTATGATGGGTTGTTTGCAGGTTTGGGGTGTGAGAAGTTTTGGGTGAAAAGGGTTTTTTGGCTATGTAATCAAATGGGGGTTTTGTGGGGAAAAATTTGTAGATGACCTCTTGAGACAAAATGGAACTCATAGTTGGATCTGGGTTGGTCAAGAGACGAATTTTGATATATAACTCAACTTATTTTTGTTACTGTGAAAAAATGCAAATTTTTTTAGCCTCAACCAAGTCGTAAGGTCGTCTAGGGCATTTTCAAAGTAAAATATTAAAAAAAAATCACAAAATAAAAATCCCATCAGTTTAATTTTTCCCTGCAATTTTTTTTTTTAAATAAAATAAAATCAAGTTATAAAAAGGCCAAAAAAGTTTGATTTAATTTTTTTTTGGGGAGGTGGGGCCATCCTCGTTCCCCCTACCTACGTCAGCCTACGTTGATAGGTTTCAGGTGGCACCTTGTACCACCCGACAGGGTTAGCTAGGTCCACCCAACCTTTAAAAGGTTTTTTTTTTTAAAAAAAATTTAAATGTTTTTATTTAATAAAAATTGTTTTCCATTCGAATTAATCTGTCATGAATTATAAAAAGGGTCCCAATAAATATTTCTAAATGCATAAATTTAAATGTAATGAAAATTTCTTTGGGTTTTCCACCAAGTGGGTGGCGCCACTTGGGTGGGCCTGCCGCCTAGCCACTAAGGGTGGCTATATTTTTTTACCTCATATGCAAACTGTTGTTTTACTTCAAAGGGGCATAACTTTTGCCAGGTGCTCCATTTTTTACTTATTGGACTCATTCAAAAGGTGACTCAGAGCTCTACATTGTGGTGTTATATTTTTTTCCTGATTTTGCAATTTTGATAGTGTTTTTCTTGGTCAAAGTTAGATGTTTGTTTTGAGCTTTGAGAGGTGATATCGAGTGCATATGGAGTCAGATTTTGGACTTCAAATAGTCAACATAAATCTTCTTCAGAGCACTACATAGTTGGTCAGGTTTGGAGATACTTTGGCAAGGTGTATTTGTTTTTTTCTTTATTTGAGTTGTTTATGGGTTACTTTGACTATGGTGATACTATGACTTTATGGATGATCAAATCTTGGAGATTTGATGTTGGATTCATTGTACGCTCATTTGTATATCTCATATTATTCTCTTTTGACATGGTTATTAGTAGTTGGTTGGATTTGTATGCTTCATTGATGTATCTACAAGTTGTGTAGCATTATAGGCGGTCTATACTTGCATGTTGCTTTTATGACTTGGACATGGGTTGTCTTTTCCCATTGATATTTTAGTGTTGATGCATGTTTAGGTTTGGTGGCTTGGTTTAGTCACTTGCTTTGTTGGTTTTGTTGTCATGTTGAGGAGGTGAGATGGTATTACGAAGTACAGTCATGATATGATACCTACGTAGTTGACTATGATTATGTAGACATGTGGACACAATTGTATTGTTAGTTGTTGGTACATTTGGTGGTGATCACGATATCATGGATGTTTCTTGTGCATTAGATATTTTGGCATGTCATGATGGTTTATGTAGGTGCATTGTTGGTGGTATGTTGGTGGTGTGTTTGGTTCCTTAACTATGGTACTTGAATATGGACATGTTTGGAAAATCGGATCAGAGGTTGATTTGGTGTTTGAGTCATTTGGTCTATATGGTTATTCTCTTGGATATCTCAGTTTGCAGTTTACTAATGTGATGATGAGTTTGCATGTTTTAGTGATTGGATCTATAAGTCATGCAGGTTGTGGATTAGCTACCCATTTACTTGCAATGGGATGACTTGGTTGTGGATTATCTTTATTCACCATGTTTGATTCTTTGTTGTTGTAGACTTTGACAGTTGGCCTTGTTCTTGTTCATTTGTACATTGGTATGTGTGCTTAGAGATGAGAGGATGGATGTTTCTTATAGTACCTAGACAATTGTTTTTGGGACTTGTAGCATGTGGTTTATCATGATGTCATGGATATCTTGGTTACACTTTTCAGTGGGAGCTTTTTTGGCAGTTATGGATTGGTAGTGACTGGATATGTTTATGATGATTTGGCGGTTGTAGGTATCTTCTTGGTTTGGAGATTTTGGTTATACTTGTTATGTTACTAGTAGTTAAGTTGTGTGTGTAGACCTAGATGATCTTCATGGAGAGGATGGTTGTCACAATGCCATGTGTGACTAGGTATCATAGTTTCAATGGGAGTTGTTGGCAGTGATGCGGATTCACCATTTGATGGTGGATGGTCTTTTGCAGTGATTGTTGGTGTCATGGATGGACTCTTGCTTTCTACTTTAATGTAGTGATAGTTCATTGGAATCTTTGGTTTCATTGACAGAGGATGGTTTTATTGATATTGATTACATATGTTGATTCTTGGTTTAGAAAGTTTAGCTATTATGTCATGCTTTACTCTTGATACGTGTTTATATTTTGGCATGGTACTTGTTCTCTTGAGACTAGGATGTATATATGTTATGGTTCATGTGATCCCCTAGGAGGAGATGGTTAGATCATGGATGTCATGTTTATGTTCCTGATTCTTGATTGGAGCTTTGACATTGATCAGGTGTGGTTCTCTTTGTATTGGGTACATTGATCATTTGCTTGATTACTTCATGATGGTGATATGTTGCATTTGGAGTTTGGCATGGATTGGTTGGTTACAGGTACTCATTGATACTTGTAGACATAGGTGAGGCTTTAGTTATCTTGTGATTAGAGACATTTGTTGACATGGTTACTCTTGATGAGATTTCAGTAGGAAGTCCAAGGAGCTTGCACCTTGGTTGGACGTGATTTCAACATGGATCTATGAGGAGAGTGTTCTTGGATGATTCATGATGACTTGGATATCTTGGGGGACCATTCTAATTCTCCACTCTTGGTCTACACGGTGGTTTCACTTGAGAGGTATTTCCCATTGTTACTTTTCAAGTGCTTTATGTTTTATGCTTTATCTTTTCATGCATTTGGACCTTAAGCTATGGATATATGGTTTTGGATGGTTCATTTGAGGAGTGTTGGCATGTTTATATTCATATGCATTTTGATTACATTCGTTGATGTTGAGTTTAGGAGATGTTTTGGGCTTATTTCCTTCATTGGGAATTGATTTAGTTTGATCTTCTTTTGTTATAAGAGGATTACATCCATGATGATTACATGATACATATGTTATGTCTGATCTTGGTGATTGAATGGTTGGGTGTTGTTATGGATTTTCTTTTTGGGTGTTGTGGAGGAGATCATACTTGACACGGTTGGCATTTAGAGGTGTATGTAGGAGATTTTTCTACAGGTATATGATGTGCAAATTTTCTCTCTTTGGTCTTGGTTATCTTCCTAGAAATTTGGTTTCACATTACATTGGTTTGAGGTTCGGTTGGAGCTATTGTGATCACCAGCTTGTGGTCATGTGTTTTTCACTTATGTTCGTGGGTGATGACATGGAGGTTCCTTTATCTTTTTCCTTTGTTGGGTGTGGAGAACTTGGGAGAGCTATGGAGACTTGTGGTGAGAATTGCTCTTACAGGTTACTAATTTATAGGTTTTCATATCATTGTGGATGATTAATTGGTTCTACATGATATTGTTTATACCTAGATCTTTTTCATATTTTCATTACCCATGCAGTGGGAGCTCTTGGATGTGTATGTCATTCTTTGATAGGTTTTGCACATGGAGTTTATGATTGTAGTTTATGGTTGTATATGTTTATGGCAAGAGTTTACTATGTTTTGCATACCTTGGAGGTATGGATAGTTTGATGTATTGGCACTTTTTGTGGGTGTTATTTCAGCTATGGGTTTGTGTATCTTGACAGCTATTGGTGCATATTGATACTTTTGGATTGAGTGTTCGTGTTTGGGATGTCAGTTGAGCAAGACTTATGCTTTCTTGTGACAGATTGTGTGGCTTCTCTATTGGATGGCTTCTTATATTTGTGCATTGGCATGACAGAGCATGAAAGAATTCGTGCTTGGGATGGTGGTCACTTTGATTCTTGTTGCAGGTATCTTGATGGAGCACATAGAGTACTTTGATTTCTTGATGGTATATGTGGCTAATGGGTTATTCTTTTGATTCATGTTTTTAGGTTACTTGTTCCCCTTATGCAATGTATACAATAAGTGGGAGAATGTTAGGAAAAGGTGTGTTGTACACCTTGCATAATGTATTTAATGTAATTTTTCTTGGGGCCACTTTATGTTGTATGTAATGTTGGGACATAAGTTGAGTTGCTAAAAATGTAATTATTTAATATTAGGGAAAATAAATAAATAAAGTACCCAATATTAAATAAGGGTAAATGGTTTTGTAATCTCATGGTTTTAGTCACATAGTTTTGTGTAATACCACTTGGTGGTTTTGTGGGAGCTTGCTTCTATAAAAGCAACTACAAGGGTAGTTGTTTAGTAATGCAAGTTTTGCATGTTAGCTCTTGTTAGCATTTATGAGGGTTTGAAGCATGGCACATGATGTGTGGTTGCACGCTTGTTCACATGGATTGTTTAGAGAGGGCTTGTTGCTTCAATGGTGTTCATGGAGACTCTAAAGATGTATTGTCATCTTTATTACTGAATTAATACATGAGAGATGGATGCTTTTGAAGGCTGGGTTTGTTCACTCTTGAGGGTTTTCCCAAGGTATATCTTGTGTCATATTTTCATGGGTATGTTTTCTATTCTCTTGCATGTGGATTTTGAATACTTAGTTGCATAGATTTCTCTTTTGGATTATGTCAAAATTGACTTTAAAAGGCTGCAAGTTTCCAACACATGGGACAAAATAAAGACCCAAAGTCTAATACCCAAGTTGAAATGGTCCTCGAATATAGGCTATTTTTAGAAGATGCTATTATAAATATCATAATCTATTGGAGAAATTTCCACATGTAACTCCCTAATTCAGGTGCCCCATTTTACCATATTCAACCCATTCAAAGATACCTCTTCATGTTGGAAAATATTTTAATATAACTATCATATAATCAAAGCTCTTATGAATCTAAGAATTTGTCATAAGTAACTAATATCTTATGGTGTAAAAATGAAACAAGAGTCTCTTACAACTTATTACACACATCATAAGATGCCTTGACACATGGAAAATAGTTCCACCTTAAAGTGGGACGCTGCTATGCCCTTAATATTAGTGTACATTGGGTTATGAATACTCAGCTTGTGGCTTGTGGTTATGACAAAAGGTCACAATAGCTTCCCTATATCTAGAACCAGATCAATTAGTTTGGTATCATTGGCTTTGCACTCATTGAAGGAAAAAGGGGCTCACCATCTCATGGTCAATTTTTATAGAGGAACTGCAAGCACAATATAGCAATAGCGTGACAAACAACTTCTTTAGCTAGCTGGCTAAACTTCAACAAACAGGATCAGTTAAGGATTATATTCAGCAATTCCAAAATCTATCATTAAGAGTGGATACAATTACGGAGGAAAACTTGAATGACTTATTCTTGGGTGATCTCAAGGATCACATTCAACATGAGGTATGCATGTTTAGCCCTAGTTCCATAAATGAGTCTTTTATCTTAGCACGCAAGGTAGAGGAGAAGTATTTGATTCCTAAGAAGAAAGGGGCTAATGTGACAAGAGAGAAAGGATACTCAACACAACCTACTAAGTTGACTCCACAAAAAATTGAGGAGAAAAGAGAAAAAGGGTTGTGTTTCAATTGTCATAGCAAATACAGTCGAGGACATAAATGTAGTGAAAATAAATTGTTCTATATTGAAGGTCCAAGTGAGGAAGAAGAGGAGGAACCCATACTAGAGGATGAAAGGGAGTCAAATGAGGAATCACATGATTCTCAACCAATCATTTCTTGTCATACACTCTCAAGTTTTAGTGCTCCACAAACTCTCAAGGTGGTGGGGTTCTTAAAGAAGCAGAAGGTAACAGTGTTGATCGACTCAGGTAGTACTCATAATTTCATCAACAAAAAGTTATCTACCCATCTAAATTGTTTTATACATCCAGCTCCAGAGTTTCAGGTTTTGATTGTAGATGGTGGTACAGTTAGTTGTTCAGGGGAGTTTCATAGCATTAAATTATCCATGGGAGATTATCAACTTGATACCCCAATGTATGCGATATCCATGGGTGCAACAGATATTGTTTTGGGAGTACAATGGCTTACTACATTGGGAATGATTGAGATGAACTTCTAAGAACTATTCATGAGATTTCAATAAGAAGGAAGGTTAGTAGAGCTAGGGGGTTGAAGGAAAAATCCCCACAAATGGTAAGCTCTCATCAAATGCAAAAGTTGCTTAAGAAAGGAGTGGATGGATTTGTGGCCCAACTATGTTCATTAGAAGTCTCTCAATCTAACACTCCTACTCATCCAGATTTGCAAGCTATAATTGATCGTCACTCAGTTGTTCTTGGAGATATGCCTAAAGGACTTCCTCCTAAGAGTGATCATGATCATTCCATACAGTTAGTCCCAGGGAGCCAACCACCGAACATTAGGCCTTATAGGTATCAACACATACAAAAAAGTGAGATAGAAAAAGTTGTTGAAGAGATGCTAGAGGCATGAATTATCAGGCATAGCCAAAGTGCTTACTCCTCACCTGTGGTGATGGTATGTAAGAAGGATGATACTTTTTGCATGTGTCCAGATTATAGAGTTCTCAACATGTACACCATTAAAGATAAGTTTCCAATTTCAGTCATTGATGATTTGCTAGATGAATTGAATGGAGCTATGTATTTTACCAAGTTAGATCTTAGATCTAGTTATCACCAAATTTAGATTAAGGAGGAAGATATTTGTAAGAAATAATTTCAGACTCATGAGGGTCATTATGAATTTTTGGTGATGCCATTTGGTCTTACCAATGCACCGTCTACATTCCAAAGTTTGATGAATTCCATTTTTAAGTTCTTCAGAAAGTTTGTGTTAGTATTCTTTGATGATATATTGATTTATAACAAGACTTGGGAAGAACATTTGCAACATGTGAACCAAGCATTAAAAATACTTGAAGATCATACAATCTATGCTAAGCCATCCAAGTGTGCTTTTGGTCTTACAGAGGTGGAATATTTGGAACAAACAGTTTCACATGGAGTAAAGGTGGACCCTAACAAAATTAAGGCTATCATGGAATGGCCTATTCCAAAAACCCTTAAGAAACTAAGAGGTTTCTTGGGATTGACAGGGTACTATAGAAGATTTGTGAAGAATTATGGTCGTATAGCAACACCTCTCACCACTCTATTGAAGAAGGATTCTTTTCATTAGAACGAGTCTACCAATACAAAATTTGAGAGATTGAAGGAGGCTATGAGTACAACTCCAGTGCTTTCCACTGCTAACTTCACCAAGGAATTCATTGTGGAATGTAATGCTTCTGGAAATGGGATAGGAGCAGTGCTCAAGCAAGAAGGTCGACCAATTGCTTTTGGAGTCATCAATTAAAAGGTAAAAATCAACTAAAACCTATTTATGAGAAGGAAATGCTAGCAATCCTCCATGCAGTGAAACAATGGAGGCCTTATCTATTGGGTAGACACTTCAAGGTTAAGACAGATCATGATAGCCTAAAATATTTTTTGGAACAAAGACTATCTTCTAAAGAGCAACAAAAATGGGTCACTAAGATGTTAGGACATGACTTTGATATTGCATATAAGAAAGGGAAAGAAAATATTGTCGCAGATGCGCTTTCAAGGAAGGATGAAAAAGATGAAGCCTTATTATGTGCCCTTTCAATATTACAATCAAATTGGGTAGAGGAAGCCAAAGCAGAGTGGAAAAATGATGTTGCAACAAGTAATCTCATCGAACAACTAAAATGTGATCCTAGTAGTTCAAATAAGTTTTGTTGGAAGGGAGATACTCTTTGGTATAAATAGTGTTTGTATCTCTGCAAGAATTCCACTCTTAAAAAAAAGATTCTCATAGAGTTCCATGAGTCTCCAGTGGTTGGTCATTCAATATTTTTGAAGACATATCATCGAGTCAAGCAAGATTTTTCTTGGGAAGGGCTAAAGGGTGATGTTCAAAAATTTGTGACTGAATGTTTGGTTTGTCAAAGGCATAAAGGGGAGACAATTAAGACACCAGGTCTCTTGCAACCCTTATCTATTCCTAGCAAGCATTGGGAAGAGGTATCCATGGAATTCATCACAGGGCTTCCCAAATCCAAAGGTCATAATGTCATCATGGTGGTAGTTGATCGGCTCACCAAGTATGCACATTTCATTGCATTAGCACATCCTTTTACAGGAAGTGCAGTGGACAAATCTTTTTTGGAGAATATCAAAAAGCTACATGGTACACCTAAGGTTATTGTTAGTGATCGTGATCCTATCTTCACTAGTCACTTTTGGAAAGATTTATTCTCATGTTTGGGTACTCAATTGGATCATAGCTCTTCATACCACCCTCAATCAGATGGGAAAACTAAGGTTGTTAATAAGTCTTTGGAAGGATATCTGTGTTGTTTCACTTCAAAGAAATAGTCGCAGTGGGTAGATTGGCTACCACTTGTAGAATGGTGGTATAACACTTCTTTTCATAGCTCATAAAAAATATCTCCATTTTTGGCACTTTATGGATATAATCCTCCTTCCATCACATCATCAATAAAGGTGTCCCCAAGAGTTTAGGTAGTAGAAGACCACTTGCTTCATCAACAACAAGTACTTTCAAGACTCAAGGAGAATTTAGCCATGGCACAAAATCGAATGAAACAACAGGAAGACCACTATCGTAGTGAAAGAAGTTTTGAAGTTGGGGATTGGGTCTTCTTGAGATTGCAGCCTTATAAGAAAATATCACTAAAG
This sequence comes from Sequoia sempervirens, assembly GCA_007258455.2. Taxonomy (NCBI): domain Eukaryota; kingdom Viridiplantae; phylum Streptophyta; class Pinopsida; order Cupressales; family Cupressaceae; genus Sequoia; species Sequoia sempervirens. The sequence continues at coordinate 226,617,729 of VDFB02353493.1, read as the reverse complement.
CAACAAAAAAAGAATAATAAGTTGTCTCCAAGGTATTATGGTCCATACCAAATCATGCAAAAGATTGGTAGTGTTGCCTACAAGCTTGAGTTTCCACCAACAACAAAGATACATCCAGTTTTTCATGTTTCTTGTTTGAAGAAGGTCATTGGGCATAATATTCCCACTCAAACAACACTACCAGAGCTCAATGAAGAAGGAAGAATCATTTTGGAACTAGAGTACATTCCTCAAACACACACAAAGAAGCTGAGGAATAGAAATCTCACTGAGTATCTCATCCAATGGAAGAATTTACCAATTGAAGATGCCACATGGGAGGATGAGGAGTTCATTCAAAAGTATCCAAACTTGATTAGCATTGAGGACAATGCTTCTTTGGAGAAGAGGGGCATGATATTCCCTTAATATTAGTGTACATTGGGTTATGAATAGTCAGCTTGTGGCTATCTTAAATCTCTATTAAGTCATATTATAATTAGTATATTGTTATTTAGTTGTTTAGGTCAGCCTAAGTCTTATATAGGTGTGTCTAAGTCGTCCTAGGTGATATCCTTGGCATAAATAGGTATATATAGGAGGTTGTGAGTCTTATTTCATCATAAAGTTGTGAAGTTTGTTCTCATTAGAGATATTTGGAGGTTTTCCCCCTCGAAGTTGCTTGTTATTCTCAATTATTATTAAGTATTTGCAGCATATTTCATATCATATTCTTCTATTGTGCAAGTTATTTCATAACAGATGCCCCACTTCTCAAGTGAGGAAAAAAAATCAATAAATACCAACATTGGAAATACAAGGTTGAGACACCTTTTCTTAACATTTTTCACATTCAATATGATTCTTTTTTTGAATTAGGGTAGTCTTTAAATACATCACCCTAAGTACAATTAAAATATTCACTATTGGAGCCACACTCAAAATGGTGTAAAATCATGTAGGCGAAATATCTAGATAACATATCTCCAATCAAGATTTTTACAATATTAAATCCTCCATTAGGATCAACAATGTGGAATTTTCTAATAGCTTGCAAAAAAGTGATCATTCCATACATAACCTAGGAGATTCATAATGGGGAGGAAGCCTTATTTTAGAAGGATTCTTGGAATAGGCATCCACCATTAAATTCTAATCAAGATTTTCAAATAACTAAGAACATTTAGTTTCAAATTTGGGTACTAAAGTGAAGGACTATTTTTAGAGTGTAGATGATTTATTGGGAAAAGTTATCTGGAAAGAATTTTCTAATTTTTCAAAAAAGTAATTTTGAAAATATTTTAAAAGATAGGATTGTGTTTAAGTCAGATGTTTCAAATAGAATAATATGGGCTCCATATAAAACAGGTGGCTATTCAATCAAGCAAGGCTATAAGGCAATTGTCAATAATGGTGAACATATAGAATCCTGAAAGCATTTCCATTTTGTTGGAATGCAATGGTGCTCTCCATAGAAAGTTGTTTTGCATGGTTAGCATTAAAAAATAAGATTTTAACAAGTGACATAATATCCTAGATTGGGATCTCAACACCTTTCAAACGTGTATTATGTGAGGAAGCATTTGAAGATGTAAACCATCTTTTTGTTCAATGTTCCCTTGCACAAACTTGTCAGTCTTTTATTCAAGGTAAACTAAATTGGTTCTCTCCCCTACCAAATAATCTTTGAGAGTTGTTTTCAAGTTGCGTTGTGTTATATAAAACATCCCTTTTTGCATGCATTTGGTGAGTGATGCCAACAATAGTAATCTAGAACATATAGTGGAGAGAAATAAACGTATTTTTAGAAAAGAAGCAACAAACATAAAACATATTTTGGTAAATATTGAGAATTCTATATCTAAAGTAACAAATGCTTATGTATAGAAAACCAAAAATATAGGTTTTATCTGTACTGATTGGGTTGCAAGTTTAATTAAGCACTAGAGCTTCCTTTCCCTTCCTTTGAAAGGAAGTTTACACCAGTTTGCAAAACAAAGATTAGATAGGAGTAAGATATCATGGATACCACCTCCAACAGGATACATCAAATTGAATTTTGATGGGCCATCTAGGGGTAACCCTAGTATATCAAGTGCAGGGATAGCTATTTGAGATTGCAATGGCACACTTATTTGTACCAAATCAATTCGACTACCTTATGGCACAAATAATGCAATAGAGGCCCAAGGTCTTCTTCATGGCTTAAAAATGACAATAAAACTTAAAATCACAAAATTTTAGATAGAAGACGATTCACTTGTGCTAGTGAATGCATGTAGAGAAAGAAGGGTGCAAAACTGGAAACTAGAATATATTCCACAACAAGTTTGGGTTCTAATGACTAAGTTTGAAGCTTTTCACATCATGCACACTTACAGGGAGGGAAAAAAGTTGGCTAATTTCCTGGAAAATAGGGGATGTTATCAACAAGAAGTAGAAATAGTCTATGATAATAACTTTGTCAAACTTCATGAGAAGGTGGTAGACATAATCTCTTGTGAAGGCTCTATGATGGTTTGTTAAATTGGTGTGTTCTAGCAGATATGAGGCCCTTAGTAAATTTCCAGAGTAATAATTAAAACATTTCTACATAGTATGAGGTCCAAAAAGGGGTGTGTAAGTCGAACTCCTCTCAAAGTTGAAAGTGTAGAAGAAATAATTCTTGAATGGATGCCTTAGAAAGCATCAAGTCATAGGTGTTTCGATACATTGTTATCCTCAACAAAGAAAGTACCAAATACAAAGGTGATAGGGCACGATGGAGGTTTGTTGTGTCCTACATCATGTAACACATATGGTGCAATTCTTTGTAAAGCTAAATTTGTTTTTTGCAGGTTTGAATTATTGTTGTGAGTTGGAGCCTTTCACCTTAATTATTATTTGTATTTCTCAAAGCATGTTAAATTTTTCCTGAGTTTGCCAAATATTAAGTGGCATGCATTGAAATGACTTCCATCATTACTACATTTACACCCATCAGTACCTCATTCACTAGCAAGCAAGGTAGGGGTAACTAAAAGGGGTTGTTCATACAATTCATTTTAAAACATTTTACATTCATCATGCTTTCCAGAATAGGGTGGTGAGTATTCTCTAGAATAGGGTGGTGGGTGTTGTAGCATGGCGGAGTGGTGTGGCCTCTTTTGTACCCTTCTCATGGTGTATCAACCAAATAATTTTAGGGTTCCTTTATGGGTGAAAGTTGGGAGAGGCCATTCCTGAGATATCTATCAAATTAAGAGTTGGTGTAGGTCTTCAACGTCTAGTGTATGAGCATGGTGGAATGCGTACAAACCATAATTAGGGAAGAAATTTTTTTTCTATGGGCTCCTCGACTGATATTTTCTTCCCAAGTATTTTATGTGTTTGTTTCAAACACCTTGGATTTTCTTTAGTTGTTTGATTCTCTTGAGGTAATTGTGAATGAAATAGTCCGCCAATAATTTTTGGAGGATCATGCCTTGTTATGTATAATGTTCAATTGTATGATTTCGACAAGGGAAAGGGCTTTGTTGGTGGGATTTTTCCAAGGTGTTACCTGAAACACATGAGGGCATTTGTAGCAGTATACGATGCCATAAAATAGGATTTGGAGATGAACTACACAAGAAATATTTATAGGGTTTTGAATCAAAATGAAAATGAAATTGGCATGGAGTTGGTTAACAAAATTAAAGACATTTTTTTTGCTATTTCCTTTCTACTTTCTCACCACATACATCACAATGAAAATGTGCATCCATTACCCCTATTTCCTAAGCATGTAAATAGATATGCTAATTCTCAAGAATGGTAAGATGGGAACTTGGTTGCAGATTGTAATATAGAGGAATTTAGTACACTTTTATCTTCATAGAAAATTGAGATAAGCATTTTGGTTGTACATATTAGCTCAAATATGTAAGAAAATAGGGTCTTATCTTTAGTTTATTTCGGTATTCCTTCTTGACAAGTTTTGTAATGATCATAGGCCAGAACTATCAAACTAACAATTTGTAATTTTCTATTTTATACAATATAATATATGGGCCTCTTCCTTTTACCAAAAAAATGGTTATTGCATTTTCATCTTATCATTTCATCACTTTTTCCATCTATTAATTAAATAACTTTGAATTATTTAATTAAGCTAACATTTTCCTCTTTTCATCTGTAAAAACTAAATAATTTGTAATTATTCATTTTCTCTCCCACATTAATTAAAATTACATTAAAAATTATCTTTGGTCCTTTATAATTAAATAATTTTTAAAACTTATTTAATTAGCTAGCACTCCTCTTTTAAATAAATTAAAAATAATTTATATAAATTAAATATTTTCCTCTATAATTAAATATTTTTTTAAAATGATTTAATTAGTTAACACTCCTCTTTTAAATAAATTAAATATTTTCTTCTAAAATAAATTAATTAATATGTATTTATTTCTCCAAGCTATTACTTTAAAATTCAAAATTTGGGTGTCACCCTATCTCGAATTTTCCTATCCATTGATCTTGCAAATCAATCTCCACCATTGATCAAGTGTTAAGTGAAACATATAATAACAAGCTTTCAATTCATTTAAATCCCCTAGCACTCTTGTTATCAAAATCACTATAGCACTTCAAGCATTATCAAGTATTTTCAAGTGTTATCAAACATTCAAGCATTCAAGAATTATCATTGTAATTTATCAAGCATAGACATCATTTATCTTTAAGCATTTATCATTATCATTGCATCATATCATTATTGTTCTTTCATAGTTTATTACTTTGAAGAGCAACTAACAATGGAGCAAATCAATATCTTAGCCATGATGACTTTGCTTGTTATCTAAATTCTATATTCTAAGTCAAGATTTTGAGCTTCATGTGAAGGTGAGAGATTTGCATTGTTATTTATGATTCACATTTTTATACATCCACATTTTAGCATTATCAGTGGGATCCACATCACTTATTCTTATAAAGAAATTTTGAAATAATTTATTTTCTAAGGTTTATAGGTCAGATTGACAATTTTGTTTGTTGTCGCCACACATTTATCATTAGATTGACACTTATGTTTGATGTCTCCACGCATCTGATAGCACAATGATGCCTTTGATAGCACAATGACACATCTGACAACATCGACACATTTGATAGCTTAGTAACACATTTGACAATAAAGTGATGCATTTGATCCATAATATGACACATTTTATTGATGAAATGGTGCATTTGATTTATTAACTTCTTTTTATAACATATCAAATTTTCAAAATTCAAAAGGTGTTGAAAATGTGGTTCAAATCTCTTTACAGGGAATCATGTGATTTTTTTAGACATTACACCCAAAATTGGGTAAATTCATTCAAATTCACCCTTTCTTCTTTTTTAAATTTTAAATGGTCACACACACACACAAACATATACCACATATACATATATGCACAATTCTATTTCAACATCTTTATAAAACACTCATACATACAATCCCATTGATCGACAAACATACATGGGATGCATATATATATATATATATGTCAATTTAGTATTCCCATGCATATGGGTGATCCATCCGTGAGCATGCGTAGGTACACCTACCTACATATACTCATGTACATATTCTCTCATACATATGAGTCTACCATAGACATGTACACATATACATATATATGCATCCTATGCATATATCTCATCAATACCACATTAAGCATACAAGGAAAGACTGACACATGACATCAAGACTAGTCACAATTCTCAATGACAACATTCACAACAAAGATTACTTACCTTTTCCCAAAACTGACTTAACTCTCTATGAACAAATAGGACGTGAGTGTGTGAATGCTCAGTTAGGCTCATTAAGGGTTACTAGACCAAGTTCTTGTCCTGAGCGATGCTTCCCCTCTCTTCTGGAGGATCGAACTTGTTCCTGCACTCAACTTGGCACATACCCGTAGTTAGCCATACACAACATAATCATATGCATCATACATTTCATATTTAGAAACATTTTAAAATATCAAATTGCATCAATCATTCATTCTTCATATTTCCATTCAAGATTCATAAAACATATTCATATAAAGATTCATAAAACACATTCATGTAAAGATCCATAAAACACATTCATTTATCCAAACAATTTAACCAAACAATAAATAGGTAATATCACTTGGGGTGTAAAAGGGGCTACCCAATTCTTGTAATCTAAAAAAAAAAATGTACCATTGGTTAATTTATTGCCTTGCCAATTGTGACATAGTGTGATGGTTAAGTTGTTGTGGTGTTGATCTGGCCATCAAGGTTTAAACCCCATTGGGGTATTGTTTTTGAATTTTTAAATTGGGGATGAGGTCCCCTGTTTGTGACCTCACTGGTTCATAGCTTTGGGTCAAAAGCATTTATCCCTCAAAAATAATTATTATTACAAAGTAATAATTTCCAATACATTAAAAAATATTCAATATTTTATTAAAAAAGTAAAAGCATTCTAAAGAGGAAAAAATCATTCATATTTTAGTAGATTTTAAGAAAAAAAGGAAAAAATAATTGTTTAGGTACATGCAATCATCTTGCATTATACTTAGATGATATCATCATGGAAGTCAACTAATTGAATTCATATAAGAAACACCTTCGACATAATTATTCTTAATTCCTCTCTTTTTTAATTAAATTAAAAAAATATAATAAAAATAACAAATATAACCAAATCCCCTATTAATGGGGACCAACGGGTTAATTTGGTTGTCAACCCAAGGTTTAATGTGATCTAGAGGGCACCAGAGGAGGGGCGGTTGAAGATCAATTTTGACAGTGTAGCGAGAGGAAACCTAGGGGAATGCGGTGTAGGTTGTGTGATTAGAAACCATAAGGGATCAATATTGATGGAAAAATTAGAATATCTGGGGATAGGAACAAATAATGTGGTTGAGTTTAGGGTAGTGTTGATGGGTCTCCAATGTGCAGTTGAAGTGGGAGTTAGGAAAGTCCATCTAGAAGGTGATTCTCTACTATCGGTTAATGCAATCTGCTAAGGATGGTCACCAAATTGGAAACTGAGGAAATGGATATGACCAATAATGCAAATATTAAATAGGTTTGAAGAATATAATGTTTCACATATGTATAGGGAAGGGAATGAGATTGATGATGACTTGGCAAAAAAGGCTTTAGTAGTGGGAGTGGAAGTGTAATTGAAGTTGGCAAAGGACCGGATAAGACTCGATCTTCTGTCATAGCGGGCTTGGTTAGCAAGTAATGATGACGGGAGATTAAGACTTGAGGGAGGCGATCGAGCAATAATGAGAAGGAAAGGCATCTCCCAAACTTCAAGAGTTAAGTGTGTGAGACGGTATAAGCCATAAAATCCCCTCTTTGGCGGGCTAAACTGCATTCTGCGAGTGGTGAAGAGGAAGGAAAATGGACACACTGATAAGACTAGAAGGCCAACAAAGATAGACGTCCTTTTTAGGAGAGATTTTAGAGACAAGGCTGGGGGTCATATTCAAAACTAGGCATGGTTTGATTTTGCATGTGATAAAGATGGTGTTGGGAAAGACTTCTTGGGGGCCTATCATAAGTACCAAGTGAACTCTGACATCTCAACCACATTCTTTGCATCGTTGTTAAATATAGGGGGGTCTAAAGAAATGATGAAGGCGATCTATAGGAAGTTGATCTAGAACAAATTCCTGGGAGGTTTGGATGATGTGTTGGGTAATGTCAAGGGGGAACGAGAAGTGCTACTACTGAAGGACTACTATCTCATCCAGAAAAGAGGAAGGGTGCTTGACCTATATCTACTCATCTTTATTGAGGATCCTTCAACGCTTCCAAATTTTTGAAATGTGGTGGTTAAAAGCATCTTGTTTCTTAAGCGGATCTTGGGTCTAGCCCCAAAAGGTGGTTTAGGGTGGTTACAAGAGTATATCCGGGAGGAGAGGTTGGTGGATACGAATGGGACAACTAATCAGAATGGTGCCATTGACATTGCAGAGTTGGTGATTGGGGAAGGAGGACTAGTCACGAACTCTAACCATGAAAGGGAGGAATGGTAGGGACACCAGAGAAGAGTGGGGTTTACGAGTAAGGGTGATGGGTGGTAACACTCGAGGTTACATTTTGTTGTCCAAATTTGGGTAGTATGGGTTATGTTGCAAATTAGATAATGTATGTGCTCCAATTTTTTTTATATGGAGCTAGACTTAGGCCTTAGCTAGGGTTTCTATTGGTAGCGATATCTAGGTGGTCTATAAATTTGCCTCCCTCTGCAAATCTTTGTAATGTTCATATTTTCAAAAATATTACAAAAATTAATTTTAATACAAAGTACAAACCCCTTAAACTGATTTGAACTATACAACCCAAAAAAAACACAAATATAACCAAATAAAAATAATAAAACTATAAAAATATACTTTATTGGTGCTAAAGAAACCAATTAACACGAATGAATTCATGAGTAACTTACACTGCCACAAAATCAACCATGCGAAGACCGTTCCACACTGTTAAAACGCCAATTTGTTAAACCTGGAAAGATATACACAATGTATATTTCTTCCGCTTACGTTATGTTGCGAACTCCACAGTAAATATGCCGCGGCATCCATTTCAATAATTACGCTCACTAATCATAGGAACATTTTTGCAGTCGAGTTTAAACTTAAAAACTTAAACCCTGGTGCAAAATTAGGACTTAATAAACAATGCCTGCAGCATGTTTTCGGTATTCTCAACGTTGTTATACAACAGGTAAACGCTACTTTTTAGGGAACAGCTCGGCCAGTACGCTAACTTGGAGTGTGTTTGCCACTGGGTTTTATTTGGTATCATGGAATCGTAACCTGCATTTTTAGAATGGAAAACGCAATAAGAGCAGCGATGTTGGCAAGTGTGATCGAATTGCCACTATTGATCAGAAAATTGAGAGAAACTGAGAGGTTTGTTACGTCAATTCTGGTGCCATTCCGAACAATTCAATCAAATGGAAGTTGTTAACAACATGGCAGGGCCAAATTGAGACGAGAACAGTTGCTCCTAAGCTTTCCCACAAACTGTTTGACAAAATGCTACAACAGAATGTTCAAGTGTTTAACAAAATAGCTGAAGGAAATGGAGAATGCCTGCACGAAGTGTCGAGGCGTGGAATTTGAAAATTAGCAGGTTAGCGCAGAGTAGTAAAATAGAGGATGCACAGCAAGTTTTTGATAAAATGCCTGAAAGAAATGTTGTGTCCTGGAATTTGATGATTGCAGGGAATGGTCTGAATGGAAGGTTAGATAATGCACGCCAACTATTTGATGAGATGCCCGAACGGAATGTGGTTTCGTGGAATGGTATGATTGCGGGGGATATGCAGAATGGAAGAATAGAGGAGGGGACTGAATTGTTCGAGACTATGCCTGAGAGGAATAAGGTGTCATGGACGACAATGATTTCAGGGTTTGTCTAGAATGGGAGATTAGAAGATGCACGCCATCTGTTTGACAGAATGCCAGATAAACATGTGCGGTCTTGGAATGCGATGATTGCAGGTAGAGAAATTTTAAGTGGCTAATATTTACCAATTAGCTGTTTTAATTTATTTTTCTTGAAAACTGTTCACAATCTAAAAGAAAGTTTTACCTTCGTTTTTGTAAAACATTATTTTATCTGAAATTAGCCAATTTCCACACAACTGGAAAGTATCTTTACACTCAATATTGATTTTTTTTTCGAATTAAGTTTTTAAAATTTCTTTGAAAGCATGGTTCCTTAAACTTTACCCTCATTGCAGGTTATTCGCAACATGAACAGAGTGCAGAGTTGGTGGAATTTTTTAAAAAGCTGCTGCAGTCTGGTCTGATGCCAAATTCATTCACCTTTCCAAGTGTTCTGAGAGCATCTACAAACTTAGAGGCAGTTGAACTGGGTAAACAGGTACATGCCTGCATTGTGAAAAAAGGACTTTAGTCAGATGTGTTTGTGGGAAGCGGCCTTGTCACCATGTACTCGAAGTGTGGGATCATAGGGCATGCACTCCAGGTGATGAATAAAATGTCAGCACCGGATTTGGGATTGTGGAATGCTATGATTTCTGGGTTTGTGCAGAACGGGAGAATGGAAGAAGCTCGTGATTTCTTTTTAAATTTAGCACAACCAAATGTGGTTTCTTGGACTTCAATGATTGCAGGATGTGCCCAGAATGGGTATGGTGAGGAAGCCTTATTTTATTTAATTGAAATGTTAAGAACAAGGGTGAAAGATAATGAATTGACTTTAACCAGTGTTCTTAGAGCATGTGCCAGCATAGCAGCTTTGGAACAGGGCAAGCAGGTCCATACTTATATTTATAAAACAACATTCAGCAACAATATATTTTTGAAGAATGCTCTTATTACTATGTATGGCAAAAGTGGGAGCATAGAAGATGCAGACCAAGTCTTCACTGTAATGCCAGAGCGAGATGTGATATCATGGAATGCGATAATTGTTGGATATGCTCAACATGGACATGCAAAAGAGGCGCTCATACTCTTTGAACAATTACTGCAGGTAGGAACTAAGCCGAATGAGGTTACCTTTCTTGGCATTATTTCTGCTTGCTGCCATGCAGACCTTGTGGAGAGAGGTTGGCATTACTTTGATTCTATGGTACAAAATCATTGCCTAACTGCAGGTCCTGAGCACTATGCCTGTATGGTTGATCTTCTTGGTCGTGCTATATGCCTGAATGAGGCAGAGGATCTTATCAACAAAATGCCTATGAAACCAGATGTTGTTATTTGGGGTTCCTTGCTCAGTGCCTGTAAAATTCATGTAAATGTAGAGTTAGGAAAGCTTGTTGCAAAGCATCTATTTGAGTTAGAACCAGGCAATGAAACAACACATGTTTTATTATCAAGCATTTATTCTGCTGCGTCTATGTGGGATGATGCAAGAAATGTGAGAATAATGATGAAGGAAAAGAGGATAAAGAAGACACCTGGATGCAGCTGGATGAATATCAAACATAGGGTACACGTATTTGTCACTGGAGACAGAACCCACCCAGAATTAGAGAAGATGTATGAAAAGCTGAATGAATTGTCCAAGCAGATGGAGGAGGCAGGGTATAAACCTGAGACCAACTTTGTACTAGAGGATGCAGCAGAAGAGAGAACGCATTCTCTACTAACATAATCAAGAGTTACACTTACCTTTCAGCTTTTTAGTGAATACTCTGGAAAGCCTATGTGGGTTATCAGTAGCCTTCATGTTTGTAGAGACTACTACATGACTATCAAGTTCATTTCATAGATTGCGAGGCAGAAAACTTCAAACCGCTTCCATCATTTCAAGAATGGATTTGTTCCTTGGGAGACCAAGGATGGATTTTGTTCCTATGGAGATTATTGGTGATGGGTGTGAAAGATTCAAAGGAGTTATCTCTCTTGTTTTCATCTTTTCCAACACAAAGTTGAATAGCAATTTAAGGTGGCATTGTAATGAGCCAAACTAGATCTGACTCAAAACCCCCCAATTTCTTGCCCTAAATTTTCAGATTTAAAATTAAAACTTATGTAGAATCTATTATGAAGATATGAAATTCCAGCACAATAATAAACTACAAAAATAATCCAGCTTTTGCATTTATTTAGAAATAGTTGCAATAATATATTAGCTATGGCAACTTACGGATACAATTATTTTTTACAGCAATACAATAGGTACAACAAATTTGACAACCCCTTAGAAATAGCTTGAATCTGTTGCACAAAGTGAGATATCTGAATAATATCTCCAACAGACAATAGGTTTTCGTCCACTGTCTCCAAGCTCGAGGGTTTCCGTCCTCAAACTTGCTTAAAAGCCAAAGCTTCCTTGAATTCTCCAAGAGAATACATTAACCAAGCATAAAACCAAGCATAAACTACGCATGTCTTCCCATTTACCCCAACCTCCTTTAAATAAGACCTTAAGGCAAGCCTACCCTAGGGTCTAGTTTCTAAAAGGGTTTGGCCCTTCTAGAAGATTCTAGTTCTTCTAGAAACGTCTTCTAACCTTTCTAGAAGATTCTAATTCTCATTGCTTCAAGGTTAAGGCACTATTCAAGTTGTCCCCCAAGAAGATCAGATTTTCTTCTTTTAAAATATTCAATTACTTTTGCTTCAAGGCTAAGTTTCCCCAATCCTTCTAGAAGAATCTAATTGCCTTTTTGCCTTCTGGAGATTATAAAATTCTATCTTGGAAGCTTCTTTCAGCCACCCCAAGGAAGAGATCAAATTTAATATTAATTTAAGGTAGCTTCTCCCTTAAGTCACCTAAACTGCCATAGGAAGGGGAAGCTTCTAGAAACTAATCAGATTTGATGAGGTTGACTCACCTCCTTGCTTGCTTGTCCTCCCTTCTAACCCACGGAAATGTTGGATGGGCTAGAATATGAACACCAAAAGGTCACTCCAGTAGTGGGGACATTACAGTCCTCCCTTCCCAGGATTGCTTGTCCTCAAGCAATTGCTACCACAATATATCTCAATTGCCACAACATCTGATATTTGAAGAACAAATCATGTCTCTGACCGCCAACCACTCGGATCCCAAATGATCTTGGAAAGAACTCCAACCAGCATCCTTTGTATACAACTAAAGCTCCTGTCACTGTCAAGCCCTGTCAAGCTGTGAAGCCAATTGTCCAACAAATAAACTCTTGGATCCCAGTTTTGAAAATTATCTCTATATAAATTGTGCACAGGGATCTCTACTATTTGTTGTTTAGTGAGCTTTGCCATCCAAGAACTGCGAAGATGAATCTCTCGCATCCACACTATCCATAAGCAAACTACCCCTGGATCCTATGAATAAATTGGAAATCCAACACCTGTCGATTTCCGTTGTGCCACTCTAGTAACCTCTATATTGCGATTATTAGGAAAAGACACACAATTTACAATAGGTTGGGTTGGTCTTGTAACACCATCATCATTATCCTTTGCAGCCATGTCAACAAGACCTCTATCAGTTAGTAACTGCAAGTATCTTAACTTACTTCCAAGAGTAAGAAGAGTACCATCATGAACACCATCTATCTCCCAAAAAGAGGTTGGAACAACATCAGGGTCCAACATGCAAAACTTAGAAGAAACCATCATCTGATAAGATTGTCCAATGTCAGTCTCAAAAATATCAACGTAGAGCTTGGTGCTCAAATCTCTCGTACATACATAGGTAAACTCACTAGGCCACAAAATACCACTATTGTAACTCAAACTAGAGCATTAATAATGATGTCAATGGTGTCATCATACCCATGTATAAGAAAGAAATTCATCTCATATGCAATGCCCATCAAGTAGACATGTCTCCACGCACCCCCATGCAACTCAATAGTTGTTATAGACCATGCTAAATCTAAAAGTGAAATGGAAACCCAAACAAGACAGCCACTTACCAATAAAGAATCCATGAAGATTATGTTGCCATTATACCAATGAACATCTGTCATATCATAGGGAATAGGTGACAACTCCAAAGATATATTGTAGATGCCTTCATCACTAACCAAAGGTAACTCATGAGTGGCTGATCCACTAAAAGTGTCATCAATAAAATCAATATTTTCATGAATGAATTGGTCTACAATTTCAAAACTATAAGACCTTTGCTTATCATGAAGCTTGGTTTGTTGCTCTATTAGTTGTCGTTGCCTTGTCAATCCATGCCTCAAACATTGCTCCAAATTGTCTAAAATTAGTCCCATAATGAGATGCTTGATATAAATTACCATGACCAATGTTGAAAGTCTATCTATGTGGGAATGAACTCTCATGGGTGTGAAGAATGATCATCATAGGTACATAATTAATCATACCCATCCACCACATACTGTTGATAATCCCACTCACAATGATGCAACAAGTATCTCCAATGTCAAAGGAAGAGGGAATCTTATCGCAATACCAACCTTCAACAAAGAAAAGATGATCCCTCCAATCAACTGCTGTCCTAAAGAACCAAACTGAAATCTTTGTGATCAACGGTATGAAACAACCATATATCATCACAGTGAGAATTCTAAACCAATGAACTAGGGCTGAAAATTCCTTGCTCATGTAAGTAGAACAACCCTCTATCCTTGCAATGTAACTCAAAACCCAATGGTACAAACATGAAGGACTACTGTCTTCTACATGCTCTGTGATGTTTTCTTTATATACCATATATGCTCTCCATGTATGATCAAAGAATGATGATGTTATGATACAAAGACTAGTACTACTTGATGACAACACTTGTGTGCAATGTGGTTCTTCAATACTCATCATACATTCTTGCATTCCAACAAGATGAATGAGACCATGAGAAGATAGAAATTGGCTGATTATCATCAGGAAACCCACCTTTGTTTTGTACCTCTCAAGTTCGCCTTCATAGATGCTATCATAGGCTGTTGTCCCAAGGTGTGTGCCATACTGAAAACTTTCCCCAAGAGCTATCATACTTCCCTTCTCAAGGCTGCTAGTTGTACTGATTAGAGAACTGTTGTCCATAATGATTAACACAATCTTTTTCTTGAAGAACTCAGGTCTGGAAACTAGGACAACATGATGTCTATCCAAGGATGCAAAAGTGCAAAGGGACTTCTTCAAATCTGAGTTGAGATTACTTGTGTCAACATCATCCCTTGCTACCCCATGGGATATATATGCCAACTCTTCTCTCATAAATCTGAATTGAGCCTTCAATTGGCTCACCAAGTGAGGTGTCTCATCAATCCAATGACTCAACTCATGTGCATGACATGAAGTTTTAGGATTGTTCTCAAAAAACAAACCTCCCATCAAGTACCCACAAATCTGGGTGCTTTTCATGCTTGTCCATATTAAGAAGATCAAAACTGTGATCATAGCTTTCTGAGGTTCCTTCCTTTCCTTTCCTTGTAACTTCTCCATGGATAGGTTGCTCCTCCATGAGTGCTGGTCTAAGAGGTGTGCCCAACTGAAAGTTATGTGCTCTTCTAGCTGCCATAGCTGTCACAAAATTGATCCATACCTTCACCTCCTTAGTTGGTATGGTTTTTGCTTCTATCCAACTCCATGGTGTGGTATACATGACAAACCAAACATTATCAAATTGTAGGATCTTCTTGTTCGGCAGTCTCTTAGTGTCTATAGTCAACCCTCTAAGACAAAATGCCTTAGCTGAAATCAAAACTTTACATTCCATGTGTCCTCCCAATAATAATGATCTCATGAAAAAAGGAATAATAAAACCACCATGCAAAGCCATACCTCTTGTGTACCTTGGATCTATCATCCCTATTTCATACTTATTCATCAAAGATAGGAGATCAAAAAGATAAAGCCTCTTACCAATGATACCCCCTTGAAGCATTTCAATCACCATGTAACTACCAAAGTCATGTGAAGACAATGCATCACTATTTATGATAATGAAATCAACATTTGCATCATACTTGTCAATGGTGGCTCCATAAATATCATGCACATTATCTTCAATTTTTGAATGTTCGTTCTTTTGAAGTTCGGAAGTTTGATGAAGGAAAGTACCTAGTTGTTGCCTTCCACGGTCCATGTGGCTGAATTTTTCTTTGATATCCTGTAGGCGTTGTTTTGCTTGAGCAGCTAACATCTTTGCTCTTCTAGCTCTTTGCAACCATTCATTACACCTGCTATTCATCCTCTTAACCTCTTCTATGTCATGATGCACAAAATCAGATTGTTTGCAGCTTGAATTCACAATACATTCTTCATGTTCAACACACAAAACTTCAATGCTAACATTAGAGGATTCCATAACATTGTCATCTTCATGTGATTTACCTATCACCTCATGATTATGTGGAGGTATTAGGTTGTTGTTTGTAAACAGAAAATCAGAATTATCTTTCCTAATTGTGCTATCTTCATGTGAATTAACATTTCCACCTTCAAGGCCACTCAATTCACAATTTGATTCCTTGCCATTATTGTGCAAAGTTGATGAGATAATGCTATGCTCCATTATGGATCATCAAAAGAATCCATACCTTCATTTTGCTGATCAATCATTGCTGATTTAGCAATCTCCATATCAGCATACCCTTCAACCTCATTGTTGTCATGAAGACTCATGTGTCCCTCACTCACGGATGCATGGAGGGATTCTTCTTTGCCCATTTTGTCATCTTGCTGAAGTGAAACTGTGAACATGGCTTCATCTTCTTTATGGCTTCCACATGCATGACTAAGTTTCCAAACACCTTAACATGTGAAACATCGTTGTTCTCTCCTTAATTGATTTTTGCTCTTCTTAGGTTCACCTATAAGGTGCACATCACAAGGAAGAAATTCTTCTTTCTTTTCTTTTCCCTTTGTACTGGTCGGATTATTTGTATTAGTGGTTGATTTCCTTTCCTTTGCAAACAAAGAACTTAAAATTTCTGGATGTTGTAGAAGCCTTGTCAAATTCATGTCATAGTCTTGAAAGCCTTGCATGAGTTCTGCCATGAATTCCTGCATACACGTCATTTTTACCAAAACCATCAATCAACTGTAGCTGCTATAGATGAGTGTTGATCACTCGATTCATGAGTCAATCTGAAAACTCCATACCCTCTAGGCTAGCAGGATCAAAGCTTTGATACCACTGTAATGAGCCAAACTAGATCTGACTCAAAACCCCCTAATTTCTTGCCTTAAATTTTCAGATTTAAAATAAAAACTTCTATAGAATCTATTATGAAGATATGAAATTCCAGCACAATAATAAACTGCAAAAATAATCCAACTTTTGCATTTATTCAGAAATAGTTGCAATAATATATTAGCTATGGCAACTTACAGATACAATTATTTTTTGTAGCAATACAACAGCTATTCCAAATTTGACAACCCCTCAGAAATAGCTTAAATCTAAAGCACAAAGTGAGATATCTGAATAATATCTCCAACAGACAATAGGTTTCCGTCCACTATCTCCAAGCTCGAGGGTTTCCATCCTCAAACTTGCTGAAAAGCCAAAGCTTCCCTGAATTCTCCAAGAGAATACATTAACCAAGCATAAAAGCAAGCATAAACTAAGCATGTCTTCCCATTTACCCCAACCTCCTTTAAATAAGACCTTAAGGCAAGGCCACCCTAGGGTCTAGTTTCTAGAAGGTTCTGACCCTTCTAGAAGATTCTAGTTCTTCTAGAAACATCTTCTAACCTTTCTAGAAGATTCTAATTCTCATTGCTTCAAGGTTAAGGCACTACTCAAGTTGTCCCCCAAGAAGATTATATTTTCTTCTTTTAAAATATTCAATTACTTTTGCTTCAAGGCTAAGTTTCCCTAATCCTTCTAGAAGAATCTGATTTCCTTTTTGCCTTTTGGAGATTATAAAATTCTATCTTGGAAGCTTCTTTCAGCCACCCCAAGGAAGAGATCAAATTTAATATTAATTTTAGTTAACTTTTCCCTTAAGTCACCTAAACCGCCATAGGAAGGGGAAGCTTCTAGAAACTAATCAAATTTGATGAGGTTGACTCACCTCCTTGCTTGCTTGTCCTCCCTTCTAACACACGGAAATTTTGGATGGGCTATAATATGACCACCAAGAGGTCACTCCAATAGTGGGGACATTACAGGCATCGATACCCATCGACAATTTCTGAGGCCCATGAGAAACAAATCATTATAAAACCAAAGTTTGTGGCAAAGTTACAAGGTGTAGCCTAAGTTACCAAGTTCTGTAGAGAATCAAAGCTATGTTGGAAATGCTATCATAGCTCTATCCTATTGGGATTCAATTGGCTTGTCATTTCCACTTGCACATTTTCCCTACAAGAGATGTGTATTTTCAGATTCTCTTAACAAATTGCATTTCTACCTTCCTCTAGGGTTCAAGAGTTTTATTAAATTCAAAAGTTGCCTTGTGCTGGAATAGAGATCCATCTTGCAGGAGATGTGATATTCAGAGAAAGGTATGCATTAATGATCCTTGTACGGGGTTTCAGTTTGCTTTTATAGATTCTATAATTTTTTATTTTGATATTTATGGGGGTTATGTAAGGGAAAAATTCAGGTTAGCAGTAAACAACATAAATAAATTAAACCAATGAAGTACAAGGGAGCAAAAAAGCATAAACAAAGGAACAATCTCACAAAAGCCTTTATGCACTCCATAATGCATCTTCATCGCCCTTCTCCATTTTTGGAATAGATAACATTTGCCCTCATATTTTAATGGGCAACTATGACCTATGACAAAGACTCAGCAAAATATTGAAGGATTTGACTAAGAAATGAGGTTGACTAAGATGTTTCAATTTTCAAACATTCAATACAATGATCACATCATCACTATAGAAACATACAATGGATTTGGTTGAAGAAAAAGCTGGCTCAATAATCTGGATGATGATGCATGCATGTTTGTACAACTCATCATCATCTTTTTTTTTTTTTTGATAAATAAGGGGCCGAAGCCGAGAAGGTTGCATTAAAATTAGAAGTATAAGAGTTTACAAGACTTGAAGCCTCAACAAAAGATAAAACAAATAGAATCATGACTTAAACTTCTCCTACTCTTAGTAACTCCACAAATGAGAATTCTTGAAGCCTCAATTTCATTTGAAGTGTGACCAAGCTATCTTCAACCTGCAAAATCAGCTAAGCAAGCATGGATCCTGAAAAGAAGAAGAGGAGGAACAACACAAGTATAGTTAATGTTGGATCACAACAGGTGACCTACTCATGTGATGATGGTGCATCACCTCGTCCTCTGCCTCGCCAATGACCATTGAAGCCATCATGTATCAGAGAAAGCATCATGATGTTGGTAATAATCAACTAACATTGTATACAATTACCATGGACCATTTGAAACTGCAAGATGGCAGCAGGGAAGGCATTTGTAAAGCAGCCAGTGTGAGTCAAGCAGATCATGGAACTGACTAACTTTTTGCACCAACCTTCTAGCACCAGCTAACTATTTCTCTGGCAACCTTCCAACACTCTCTGACTATCTTTCTACGACATCCTTCCATCACACTTTGACTATCTTTCTGTGACACCACACAACACTCCCTGACTGCAAACTACATGTAAAACAAGTAGAATGTTCTACAGAAGATTAAGAGTGAAACTAATACTGCAATATGGATCTCTTTGCAAATGGTGTTCGTAGAAGCCATTGTTTTCTTCGCTGCCTTCTTACTTGACTCTCCACTCTTAGAAACATAACTGTCACACTCCTCTTCCTCACGGATGAACTTAGAAGCCTTAACCTCAAAAATCCTTGCTCCTCATGGAGTTATCTATTTAAGTGTCGTCCCATTAGCTCCCATATTTGCCAATGCATCTGCCATTATATTGCCTTCTCTATAAATATGGTTAATCGTTACATTTTCAAACTTATCCATCAGATTTATTGCAAGATCTAGTAAAGATTGTAGTTTCCAGCTCAACACTTTCTTAGCTCTGATCGAATTTACCACAAAAGTCGAATCCCCTTCAATTTCTACCTTTGCCAATTTCAATTCTATGCAAAGGGATAGCCCTAATACTAGAGCTTTAAATTCTGCCATGTTGTTTGTATCAATCTCCAATGGTTTTGAATATCTTGCAATAGTTTTCCCCTGCCAAGAGTGAATCACACCACCTGCTTCTGATGGACCTGGATTCCCTCTGGATGCTCCATCAAAATTCGGTTTGAACCATCCAATATTTGGAGGTCTCCATTTACAATTTTCTCTATTTTGTTTGCTGACTTGACATCCTTTCCCAATAACTTGAGGAGTTTTTAAACCAAACCAGTTCTTGAACATACTGCTATCCCAGCTTGTATAAGATTTTGTTTTTTTGCTTTGGGCATGAATTCTTGAGTTCATTGTTTCCACAATGACAACTTCAATCTTAATCATAAGCTTTTCTATCTCCATGGATTTCCCTTGGAATACTCTCTTATTTCTCTCCTTCCATAGTTCCCATAACAAAATTGAAGGAGAAATGATTCAAAAATTTCCACACAAGTTGTCCCTAAAAAGAATTGACCAAGATTTGAATAGTGTGAATATATCATTGTCCCTAAAAAGAATTGGCCAAGATTTGAATAGTGTGAATATATCCAACCAACCAAGTTTAGCACAAAGCCACTGCCAACATTCAAGGGAAAAGGGGCATGTTAGAAGCAAATGGTTGACATTTTCCCCACTATTGTAACATAGTGAGCATCTTGAAGGGCCCTGATATCCAATTCTTTTAAACCAATCTGCTGTCAAAATTCTACCTTGCAAAGCCACCCATGTGAAGATACCAGCCTTTGGCATGCACGCTTTGTTCCAGCATAATTGAATAGGTAATTGGGTTTTGGTTCTTCCTTGCTGCCCAGATGCTATTTTATAGCCATCCCTCACATTATACCAGCCTGATTTTGATCCATTCCAGATAATCTCGTCCCCTTCCTGCTTAAACAAAATAAATCTGTCATTTAATACTTGTCTAAGGTTATTAATCTCCACCAATGGAATGTCAAGGTCTTCAAATTGTTTCCACTCCCATTTGCAAGCTTGGTTATTGTCTGATAAAATAATGTAGTCACTTACATGAATACCCCATTTTTCTAACAAATTTGGCTAATTTTGTCTGTGTCCATCAAATTACTAATAATAGGGTAACCTCCCCATGAGTCATTCCAAAATAGTGCTTTCTTCCCATCCTTTACATTCCATGATATATGATTAAGAATAATATCACTAGATTTAGCAATAAAGTTCCAAATACAGGATCCCCTAGGAAAATTTGTGACTCTTAATGCCTCTTCACTATTTAAGTTAGTGAGGTATTTGCTTCTAATGATCTTGACCCATTTGCGGTGTGGTTCCTTGTGTATTTTCTAGAAAAGCTTAGCCCCAAGAGCCTTATTCTGCCATAACTAATTTTTGATACCCGTGCCTCCAAGCTCAACTGGGTTGTAGACCTTATCCCATGCAATCAGAGCAAACTTCTTTTTTGTGTCTATGCCTTGCCAAAAGAATTTTCTCAACTTCTTCATCAGGGCCATGTACACTCCACTTGGCATTGAAATGCAAGACATTAGATAAATGGGAATGGCTGATAGAGTTGCTTTCAACATTATAATTCGTCCTGCCCATGATAACCACTTTGATTTCCATGACTCCATTCTCCTATCAATCTTTTCCTCGATTGGTTTCCAGGCTGAGGAAGATCTCAAGGATTTATCAACTGGAATCCCTAAGTAAGTGCATGGAAGTCTACCTTCCTTAAATCCTAATAAACTTAGTATTTGATTTTGGACTCTTGTTTTGACATGAAAAAATAAAATCTGTGACTTCTCTTTATTAACTACTTGTCTTGAGGCCTTAGCATATATTGATAGCAGCCTTTTCATCTGTAAGGCCTCAACTCTACAACCTTTCCTAAAGAGAATTGTATCATCTACAAACTGTTGATGTGTGATTGGTTGAACCAAAGATGTCACCTCCACCCATCTAATAGAACTAGATCTTTGAAGGCTGCATAACTTCCTACCAAGAGCTTCAGCCATGATGATGAAAAGGAAGGGAGAGAGTGGGTCTCCTTGTCTGATACCTTTTGAACTTTCAAAACCAGCAGTCCCACTGATGCAGTCTGAGCTACTTTTGATGGATAGTGGTACCAGAGTGTCAAAAATCTATGTTGGAAATCTGACATAGAAAAGCTCAGTTGATCAAAGAAACAAAGATGAACATGGAACCATAAGCACTTCAGATCTATTCTCAAATTATTGATGAACATCAGAAAAAGAACTTGGCTTTCACCCTGCTAGTGTAAAAACATGAATAAAATTTTAGCTTATTGTGTTTGGGAAGACCATTCAGAGTCCTTTACTAATTGGGAGGAATGGGTACAATCAAACAACACTGTAAATGCTACCTTTCATGCTCTACTTTAAATTTATTAGTTACATTTTTATTCCATGAAACCTTATGCAACCTGCTAGGTCTTGTCTTGCCATCAATTGAATTCCCTTGCTTCATTCACTTCATGAATCATTGTCTTCATAATGAACTTGCTGGTGTGACAGGATTTGTCATACATAATGTGCATTGTGAATAGTATATTGTATTTATACATGGTATTAGAGTCTAATATTTGAATGGTTACATTTTGTATAGTATTGCTTGATGGGCATTTATAGTCAATTTAATGGTTTAGTATTAGTTTTTTGTATGATAAAGTGTGTGTCCAGTCATGTTGGTCAAAGTATTGTAAACTATGTGATTGCTGCCTTTCAAAATATTTTATCCACATTTGAGACATACATTTTTTATTGTTACTTTTACTCGCTTTTTGCCAGTTTGATCACCACTATCACTATTGCCACCTTTGTTCGATTTTTTTTTTTTAAATTTTAGAACTTATGATGCTAGAAATCATTATGGCTTCTCATATTTGAGAAGATTTGCCTATTTTCCTAGTTTTTTATCATCTTCGTTAGGTGCTCTGCAACATTATTGTGTTTGATTGTTATAAGTATTATTGTGGATGAAATGATTACCAACATTTGTGGTTTTAACTTTTTAGGAATTCCAAACTTGTATCTTGATATTATTACAGTGAAATATACCTTTTACTAACTTGTTAGATTTAGAGATTGTTGCTACCACCAACTTGGCTTTTGTATTTTATTGTGTTTCCAAAAACATAGGATTTATAAAAGGCTCAATTTCCTTTTGGCTTAATGGCCATTTGGAATTTGACATATGATCTTGTAGCCAACGGTGCAATTCCTGAGTTAAATTATAAACTTAGAATTTCCAATCCGAGTCACCTATATCATTATTTGCTCAAGTTAATTTGTATATTATTGTTGTTAGTGTAATTAATATTTAATTACACTTGCATAACTTTACTTAGGCAATATTTTAATTCTTAGGTTAATTATTCTCATCCTTATCTTGTTGAGCTATCTTGTTGCTCAAGATAAGATTAGGGTTATGCATACTTTGCTTTTATAAAGCAAATCATTCTCATGTAATTATGAATTTCTGAATAATTATTATTTGCACATCTTCATGCAAATCTCTGCTTTTTTGTTTTTTTCTTTGTGGAAGGTTATTTTCTGGTTTGCATTTTAGATCTTGGTTTCTAACATGGTATCAAAGCCTTGATATGCAGCTCTTTTTCATATTTCTGGAGAAAATCGTTACAGAGTTCATTTGAGATTTCTCGAGGGTTTCATGCCTTGAGTTCATCTATGCAACGTTTTGGAGTAGATCAGGCTTCACCATTGGATTCAGAGCACTAGAAAAAGTCAAAATTGGCTTTTATTTTGTAGATTTTGGTCATCGTTTTCTAGATCCGTGAGGGTTTGAAGCTTGGTGATTTTTTGCAAGCTCTGGGGGTAGCCGATTTTTCAAAGCAAATTGAGCACAAATGGAGGTCACCATCATGTTTGCAACGGCTAAAAACCCTAAAAATTCCCTTCGTTTCATTGATTTCTGAGAAGTTGGTCAGGGAGGCAAAACATTTTTGCTAGGGAGGTCGTATGACCTCCCCAACACGCGTTATGAGGCACGTTTTAAAAAAAATTTAAAAAATTGATTTTTAAAAAAAATTTGTGCTCCCTGCATAGAATAGGGGCACCACCGCTGCGCCACCCAACAGCCACCAAGAGTGGCAGCCATCGGGTGACGCCACCTCCATCGCCGACCGAGCTTAACCCCCACAAACTTCCACCAGTCAGCAATCAGTCCCATGGGGGACCAGGCGCTATGCACCCCGCCCTCGGCCGGCCTCCCAGCGCCCTGCATATTCCTATGGAGGACTAGGGGCTCCGCCCCCAACACCTTCCTGCCAACCTCTAGTCGTACACAGGACTAGGGGCCAAATTTTTTTAAGCCCCCTAGGCTACCTGCAAGCCTTATTGGGCCTTCTGGAGAACTTTTCACTAAATCGAGTGTATTTTTTGCATACGATGTTCGTTTTTCGCAAACGAGATATCATTGGAAAGCTGATTCTGACACCGATCTAGTGGTGAAGGTTTTTTTTATCAAATTTTGCTCCAAATTTATTTTGCAATTCTTTGAACTCAAATGATTTTTTTTTTGCTTCAGAGGGCATATCTTTTGACTCAGTGATCCTTTTTTCGCCATTCTTGCAGCGTTGGAAAGTTGGTTTTGTCCTCTACACAGATCTAAGATCTATTTATATATATTTTTTATGCATGTTTTCATTCTCTCTTATTACAATCATTGGGTTATTGTAATAAATGAACTGAAATAAAGTCATCAGGGGGGTATTTTGCATAATAATCTAATTAGAGTGTGTATGCACTTTGATCTCCATCTTCATCTTGTTTTGATGACAACTCGCATGGGTTATATTTGGTTTCTTAGTTTCTTTTGGCCACATTCTTGTCTTAGCTTGACACATCAGATTCACATTGGTTCACACTTTAGATTAGGAGTTTATGGTTATTGATCCGCATTGGTTTAGATCCTTCTCAGTTTGAGAGCCATGTTTTTATGGTAAATGTTTTAGAGTCTTTATGGTACTTATTCATATGGAATGGTTTTAGTCTCAGTTTGGCATCGACATCGAGATACACGGTTTCCAGATTTTATCATCATTTCATCTATTGTTGCTTTATGGATTCCAGGGTTCCAGTTTGTGATTTTTCCAGTGTTCCTTGGCATCCGGTATACTATCACATTATTATAATTATGTTTTGGTTTCTTGTAGACAAAAGTATCTTTCCTTTCTTGTCGAATTGCGGTTCTAGTGTTACTCCATAGTGTTCTTCCAGTGCTTTTTTGCAGCAGTCATCTCATTGTAGGGTGGTTTTGTCCCACTAGGTTTTCCTTGTCTACCTCATAATTGCATTTGTACTTGGGCACCTGATCAAGCCTTGTTTTCGGGACCCATTCATGCTTTCTTACATTCATCTTAGTTTTAGGTGCAAGTTTTGTTAGTCTCCCTAAGTTGCACTTATGGGGGGTGTTAGTGTAATTAATATTTAATTACACTTGCATAACTTTACTTAAGTAATATTTTAATTCCTAGGTTAATTATTGTCATCCTTATCTTGTTGCTCAAGATAAGATTAGGGTTATGCATACTTTGCTTTTATAATGCATTTGTTGCTGTTGATGGGAAATTGAATATAGCTATGATTTATTTCCATTTTCTATCTTTGATGACCTGCCATAACCAAAAGGAATTCTTGTCAATTGTTTCCTAACATCACAGCACCAAAGCATAATAGACATGATCATTCAACACCAGACAGGATAGGATTATGCAGAAGGCAATTATTTCACCTAATTTCAACAAATCCCAAGAAGCCATCATATAAGACAAATGAAGCACTGTAAAAACATTCCATATTCATTGTACCATCAATGACAAATGATCTTACCATTACCTTAATTCAAATTCCACCAATAGTGAACATCAATCACAAATGATCTTACCATTAGCTTCAAAACATTCCATATTCATTGTACTATCAATGAAAAATGATCTTACCATTACCTTAATTCAAATTCAAGCAATAGTGAACATCAATCACAAATGATCATACTTATTACCTTAATACAAAATTCGTTCAGAAGAAACACAAACAAAAGCATATTATCAAAAAACCTGATACATAGACAAAGTAGCAAATTTTCTATCAACATAACTTGTACGCAAATTTCTTGATAGAAAGTCAAATTTTATAATGGTGAAGTGATGCAAGAGCATCTCAGGGGCCATGCCATCAGCAATATCCACACATTTTTATTGCAATTTTGGATTTTTAAGGTCTAGCGTTGTGTCTCCAAGTACATAAGGTAATCTATACTCTTCAAATTCAAAAGTTCTCTCTCATTTGGAGGTTCATTTTTTGGTTGAAATCTTTGTAGGGCCCATTTACCACTTGTTCACTCAATCACGACAACCCATGCAAGTTGAAGGGTCATAATTTCTTGTGCTTGGGGTGGTGGGCCACTTGCATGTTTATTCAATTTGCATGTTCGACCTTCATTTGCATGCTTTTGACCATAATTGAGGCGCCCATGTGTGGAGGAGTTACAATTGGAAAGGAATCTTGTATGCCATGTGTTGACTAGGTGGGAATTACATATTGACTCCATCATTTATTGCTTAGACCTTGGTTTAGGCAGGGGTTGTTAGCAACCTAAGAGTTACAACTTCGGCCATGATTCATCCACCTCTTGATGTGCCTCATTTGAAGAGGCACCCATGGAAACACAAGAATTGGGATGAGAAAGGCTAGATTCCCATTTGGTTTGCTTGCAGGTTGAAGATAGAGAAGATCTTCATTGTTTCACAAGGTTTGGGAGCTCAAAGTTGATGAGACTAGGGAGTAATTAAAAGATAGTATTTGGAGATGCAGGGTTAAACATTTCTATGTTTTCATGTTTTTCAAGGTGGGATTGTTGATTTTGCATGGGGAAACTCTTCATACTGTGGGATTGGGTTGAGTGTTGGGATTTGTTTTATAAGTGTGAGATTGGAAAAAAAAAGCATTAAAGGGTTGTATATGGGGTTGGGAATGGTGAGTGTTGTTTGGATGAGATAGCGGTGTGAGAAATTTGTTGTAATGCTTCCAAAAAAAAAGTAAAGAAATCCTATGATTTATTTATGTTGTTGGGTTTTAAAATCTTCAAGTAAAAGGGTGAGTGTTTTGATTTTTATATAGATTTAAATCATCAAATACGTGTGATTGCTTTGAGTTAAATTTGAGTTGTTAGGCTTGCTGTAAGGAGAAGGCTACCTATCATTGGGTCCCCTATTCTCAACTGCATCACAAAGTCACCAAAACATCGTCCAAAGATGTTGGACTTCAAGCAAAGGTCTTTAGAAAATATCTTGTATGAATAAATTAATTTTAAGTCAATAAATAAAATCAACATGTGCATGAAAGATAATCAAATTTGGGTCAAACGCTTTAAAACAATATGTAAATTACCAATTCTTATTCTAAAATTCATCACAGCAAACATTAAGCAAACTATAGATGTTTTTTTCCTTGCCCACCACTTGGGATTCTACCTTATTGATGATTCACACAGCCCCACTTCACTGCATAGTGGTAGGTAACAGCACCACAGTCACTACTGCAGTGCATTGATTAACATGCTGCCTTGCTAAAAGGGAAAATGTTGGAAAAAAAGTGATTTGCAAGACCATAGAAATGACTAAGCAAAAACAACTAACTCATGGAGTGAACAAAAAGTTTAATATAAAATACATGATCAATGGATATGGAAAATATGAACATACACAACTGGAATGGTCAACATGAACCTAGTATTTCATGATATTTGATAAACCATATGGAAATTTCAGCTGAAGCAACATCAAAGTAACTTAAAATGTGTACTCTCTATTTTTGTGCTCCAAAAGATTTACCAAGTAGGGAAAGAGGCTCAACGGTGAAAAGCTTAAACCTATGAATGTATTTCTACTTCCTCCCCCTACTAAAAGATGCTTGTGTACTAAGTTGGCCTCATTGCCTTGTGATTATCACTAGCATAAATGAGGAAAAAATGACCCTTGTGTAAAGACTACTCATTAAGGTCATATTGAGATTAATAGAAACTACAAATATTAAATTCTAAACAATAAAAAACATATTCTCTTGAAATTATGCCTATTACTAATAGGCAATTAGAAATTGCAAAAGTTTTACAACATACGTTGTCAATATTGATGTATTAGGTCAATTAGAACATTTCATTGTGTTTAGTTATTTTGAGAACAAAATATATTTTGCTAAACTCCGGTCAGCAATTAATTGCATTCCTTGGGCCCAAATTTGACTTGAAGAAAGCTCTGTCTCTTGGATTGCAATTTTGAGATTCAAGAGCAGTGAAACCATTAATGGTAAATTTTGATTACATAGGAACTGTGTGGGAAAGATCTCAAGTTAAAAAAACAAAATACTTAAACAAAAGATACTGCACGGCTTAAGATTAAGTAAAAGCAAATATCAAAGTGAACTTTATTTGTTTGCCTATTTTCCTCAAAACAAACTTCGTGCAATTATCTTTATGTACTTCACTCCTTTAACTTTCTTGCTTCCAACGCCAAATGGGCTTTGCACTTCAGCATGCCTGTTTGAGAACTAATATGTAGCTGCTTATTTGACAAACTTCTAGTGTTACTGTTTCTTGTCTAAACAATCTCCACTGCTATTAGAAATACAAAATATCCTCACACAGGATATGGTTACTGGGTAGCAAAAAAGCTTTGTTTCTTTAACTTGTTCTAGGAATATAGTGTTGGAAATGTAATTTCTCCCTCAAATGAGATGTAAAAATATTAATTAAATATTAGAAGTTTCTAGTGGATCCAGCTGGACTATAGATTAGGAATAAAGTAAAATTTGGTAAATTCTAGATGTTATTTTTATGTCGGTTAGGGTTGGATAAATTCAAGAAGTTTAGGGTTAGGTAAATTCTAGAAACTTATTTTATGTCGGCCAAGGTAAAATAATATGTCAGCCTATATTTTAGATTTTTCTAAATGTATCTAAAGTCCTCTATATAAAGAAGTCATGTAAATCTTTTTTATGCAAGCAATTCAATATAAATATTTGGAGCAGCAACTCGTGTTTTATTTGTGTGTTTGTTTATTCATGAATTGTTGAGTTTGTGTTTATTTATTAGTGTTGATCTGTATCCATCCACCTCTATCAAAGTGGTATTAGAGCCTATGGTAGAAGACCCTGACGGTTGTGAGAGAGTTTGTTGTTAAATAATTTGTGAAGATCCATTGCTGGAGCAAGTGTTGTTGAAAAAAGTATCTACCAGGTTGTGTTTGCAAATTGTGGGCACCAAATTGAAGAAAATATCAAAGTGGAGGTTTGCAGATAAGAAAAAGTTAGCCCAGGCAAGAAGAAAATTTATTGATCTAAAGAAAGAAAGATACAACCCTAGTTGTTGAAGGAAATTGTGGAAGAGTGAAGGCAAGCAAAGATTGCAAAAGTAAGGTAAAATTATTTGTTTGATTCAATGGGAAAAGCTGATAGAGTAAAGAAAGAGAAAACAAATAATTTAGAAGAAGAATTAATAAAGGTGAAGGAAGAAAATATAAGTTTAAAATGTGAAAATATTTTTTTAGAAAAAGAATTGGAAAAATTAAGGAAAGAAATGGGAGCAGATGATAGGTTAAAGTTTGTGGAACAAATATATAATTTGAAGGTGAAGGAATCGTGCAAACTTAAAGAGAAGAATAAAGAGCTTAAAGAAAAACTAAAACTGTTTGATGAGATTAATATAAGGAATGAGGAATTAGAACAAAAAATAAAGTTCGTTGATGATTTAGAAGAAAAAGTGAAGAAATTAGAAGCAGAGAATAGTTTATACAAAAATGAAATATCAAGATTGAATGAAGAGAATGAATGTTTGAAGGAAAAGATATCCATATGTGATGTTTCTTGTAGTACAGAGGATTTGTCAATTGAGAAATGTGTTTTTGAGAAATGTGTTTTTGCTGAAGAAGTTTGTGATAAAAACTATCAAAATGATAATATTGTTAGATGCAATGGCAATGAAATGAATGTTGGTTTAAATATCATGGAAAGAATGGGATACAAAGGTAAAGGTTTAGGAAGGTATGATCAAGGGATGAGAGAGCCAATTAAGCCAATAATGAGGCCAAAGCATGAAGGTCTTGGATATGTGACAGGTAAAGGAAATAATATAGGTGTAACCAAATTTGTTAAAGAAATGAAATGTGTGCAATGTTGTCATTGTAACAGGAAAGGACATACGAAGGATAGATGTTGGGACTTACATCCTTGTAGTATTTGTGGTTTGAAGAGTCATTCTGAAAAGACATGTTGGAACAAGCAGTACAAGAAAGATTCTCTGGCAGGTTTTATGAAAATGGATTCTATGGCGGGTTGTATGAAAATAGATTGTGGATGGAATTACGGATCAAGTAGGCATGTTCAAAAGGTTGTCCAAGTGGAAATGTTCCTATGAAAGAAATCAAGAGAGATTTGTTGGTCTGGCAAGACATCAAAGAAGGTGGAAAGTTATAGATAGTGAGTTCAAAGAAAAGAAGACTTCCAGTTTGAAGCTCTAAAAATTTGAAGTTTGAATGACTGCCGCAGCAGTGGGATGAGAGTTGAAAAGACTTAAGGAAAGAGATTTGCAGATCGTAGAGATGGTTTGAAGTTTGAAGACTTGGACAAAGACTGTAAAGGCATCATCAAGTTTGAAGATATCAAGCAAAGAAAATGATTTGCAAAGTCAGCAGTCAAGAGCAAGGAAATTTATGCAGCAGCATTTGAGGTCAAAATTAGGGGGAGTGTTGGGAAATGTAATTTCTCCCTCAAATGAGATGTAAAAATATTAATTAACTATTAGAAGTTTCTCGTGGATCCAACTGGACTAGAGATTAGGAATAAAGTAAAATTTGGTAAATTCTAGAAGTTATTTTTATGTCGGTTAGGGTTGGATAAATTCTAGAAGTTTAGGGTTAAGTAAATTCTAGAAACTTATTTTATGTCGGCCAAGGTAAAATAATATGTCAGCCTATATAAAGAACTCATGTAAATCTTTTTTATGCAAGCAATTCAATGCAAGTATTTGGAGCAGCAACTAGTGTTTTATTTGTGTGTTTGTTTATTCATGAATTGCTGAGTTTGTGTTTGTTTATTAGTGTTGATCTGTTTCCATCCACCTCTATCATATAGTTTTTCCTCACATATTTAAATTATTCTTTGATATGTTCAGATGTATTCTTCTAGAAATATAAATCAGTTCAGATGTTTAAATATATCTATCTGAAAAATACCAAGAGATTTCAATCTCAAAGCACCTAACTATGACCAATGTGACAAATTCAAGATAGATGCCTTGAGATTAACATCTCTGTACATTTATCAAATAAATATATTGTATATTTAAGATATGTAAAGCTAAAATGGAATTTCTAATTAAAAACTAATATTATATTTTTATTAAAGCTTAAAGGTATGACTTTTATAGAGCTATAAAACTTAATCTTTTGAAACATAAATGAAAACATCTGATTATTATAATTTTAGGCGGGCCATTTTTTGTAAACCATGTACAAACATTATACATCACCACCATCCTCAGCTGTAGCTGTAGGTTATACGCCTCTCAGCATAAATATTAAAGATAGTACCTGCATCCCACTAGTAGTTTGATGCCAAAAAATTTCTACAATATTTAAGATTCCTGCCATAGCAGTAAAACCTTCCATTTAATCAGAATATGACACCACTTAATGACCACTACTACCATAGGAAATGCTTATAGTGAAAAGCTGGTCGGATTAAAAAATGACAAACTGTTGACGTATATATTGGCCTTTCCCATGAGATATTTAGCATTCTATGATTATTCTGGCACAAGGAATTGATTTGATAATGTCCCATTTCTTCAGTCTCTGTCCTTCAGGCTCACTGCAAATGCCTTCCGAGAGATTATTCCAATAACCAGAGATCCTGTTTCTAGTGCTTTTGCTGATATGAGGAAATTAAAATATTTTCACTCTCATGGTGATAAGGTTTGATAGGCCATTTCTGATTCTCTAATAAGACCATCATTTAGCTGATAAATTGATCAGCTTACTCTCACAAATGTTTGACTCGTCTATTGGAAAAACTAGTAAGCATATAGCTCAAACATGAATTAACAAATGTAGAAAAGCAAACTTCAACCATATATTTTCATTTGCAGTCATTCAACTATAATTCTTTGATATAACCAGGAATACAGTATACATCTAATGTAGTAAATCTAAAATATCATTATACTAATCAATATATAGAGAGCAAGACACAGAGAATCACAATCTATTTCAGTTTCACAACATCAACAACAAAAACCTATATCAAATCACAACTAAATAATATTGGTAATATCGGACTATTATACGTGAGACACAATTAGCTTCACCACTTAGTGCCATTCTTGTCTATAGTTGTTAATGCAAAGCCATACATAGAAACAATTGTGCCAACACTTTATAAGAAAGAAAGCATGATTAGAAAAAATCTAATAAGGCAAGAAGAATGATGTGAAGAAACTAAATGGAATAATTAATAGACCCAACATAGAGAAATGGATAAGATACAAATTATCCCTCGAGTATATGAAAAATTTCATACATATACCAAAACAAAATATTGACCATATAATTTAAGGCTTGAAGTTTCTTACTTGTTGAAGACCTCCTCGAGATGTAACTTCTATGTATAAAAGATGCAAATCCAGTTCTTTGCCTCCAATAGTTGGAACCCTTCAAAGAAAAACATACTACACTTAAAATTGAATTATGAACCAATATTTCACTTCTGCAGCTGTAACAGCTTAGCCATTATCCTTGACTCTTTTATAATGTATGGTCTTTGATGAATACAAGGCATTTGTCCCTATCATAACCAGACCACTTCCAAACACTAAACATTTCAGTAAACAATTTTTTTTGTAAATATATAAAACATTTTTATAGTTTACACCTATATGCAGGCATATCTATAGTCTTTTATGTAAAACTGTAGAGGAAAACACAAAAGAGCTGAATATCTGATGCTCTAAATGGATTGATATAAGTTTTCTAGGGTCATTCTTACAAGTAAAAAAATGCTTATGGTGTTGATAGTGAGGTCAATGGCATCAAGTAGGGTTCTAATCTTGGGAAGTTTCATCAAATACAAACCCTTGAAAAAACTGGCACAATAAAGTTATAAACAAATACTGATGGTGTTAATATCGAGGCCAATGGCTTCAACTAGGGTTTTAATCTTGGGAAGTCTTTCACCTCGGCAGCAGGCACAAATCCTTGAAAAAACTAGCAGAATAAAAAAGGTTACAAAAGCAGGCCTTTAGCAGGTGGTTGAGACGGCAAAAGCAGGCTGTTGATAAATATTGCAATAAATTTTAGCTTCATCAAGAAAATTTGAACAAAAATTTAAATAAAAAAGGTGGAACTATAGAATAATGCTTTTCTCTTGTCCCAATTTCTATAGGAGCACTTAATTGATAATTTTTGTATACCAAGAGGTGGATTTGTGATTTTCCTTTTAGCAATTTCATATAATAAAATGCATAAAAATAACTTTGATATGGCTGTAGCATTGCCTAAAATGTTAAAGAATGCTAATAGTGTAATTTGCTGGCACGTTACAGTACAGTTTCACCCCCAATGATAATTTGCTTGTGTAATTTAAACATCGTGATAAAGCTTCATAATAAAAAGAGCAAAGAATACTACAATATCTGAACATGAAAACAGGAACCTCCAGCAAGTTTAATGAAATTACATTCATCATGACTTCCACTATTGCAATAAATTTTAGCTTCATCAAAAAAAATTTGAACAAAAATTTAAATAAAAAAGGTGTAACCATAGAATAATGCTTCTCTCTTGTCCTAATATCTATTAGAGCACCTAATTGATAATTTTTGTGATTCTCCTATTATCAATTTCATAGAATGAAATACATTAAAATAACTTTGATATGATTGTAGCATTCCCTAAATGTTAAAGAGTGTTACTAATATAAATTTCTGGCATGTTATACCACGCTTTCACATTCAATCATAATTTGTTTGTGTAATTTAAACATCATCATAAAGCTTCCTAATAAAAGAGTAAAGAATATTACAATATCTGAACATGAAAACCAGAACCTTCAACAATTTTAATGGTACATCCATCATGACTTCCAAAACATTCAGTTACTGTTTGATACTCTTTGCACTAATGACGTTCAATATCTTTGGCACATTAAAAAAAATTATCCCAAGATTTAGAAAAGAATTATGCAAACTCTGGAAGAGGTAGGAGAAATTAGCAAATTCAGATAAAATACAGGCAACCGACAATGTAATCTGTTGGTTAGTTATCACCTGAAATATACCTTATTACAACCAAGAATATTTTGCCTAGAATGTGGACCCAAATACAAGGGTAAAAAGCTCTTTGGAATGCTTGGTTAAAGATAAGCTATTAGAATATTTGGGCTGAAAATCAACCCAGACGAAAAGCAAACCTTTTTCTCGCTCTTCTAGCAAGATTTACATTCTCATCAAAGAACAAAGCTACAGAGCTTCTGAAGTAAAAGTGACTACATATCATTTCTATATATACAATTTATTGCTAGGTTCAAAAAAAAATACATTAAATTCAAAGAAACATGCAAACAAGGAAAAACACACTCTTATGCAATGCTTGTTTAAAAAATAATTTTCTAATGTTTGGACTAAAAAACAACCCAAATGAAAAACAAACCTTTTTCTAACCCCCTCCTCTAAGCTAATCTATATCAATATTACATAACATCCAACCTGATGAAACACTATCCACTTACAATTAATTCTCCATATACTAGTTTTATCTAGGTGCAAAAAGCACCTGAAATTTGAAGAAAAAGATATAACTTACATTAATTTTGTACCAATAGTAGCTTGAAACTTGTTTAGAGTGTAAGGAACAGAGAACCATTGGCAACCGCTTCTTCATGTTTGACAACCAGTTGGGGATAAATCTTGTTTCCTGGTGTTGTTCCTTGTGGTGATAAGAAATTCGGAACCAAAGCACCATGATCCGCTTCTTCGTGCTTGACTACTGACTGGGCACAAGCCTTGTTGCTTGGTTTTGTTCCTTCTGGTGGTGGGGAGTTAGGAACCGAAAGGACTTCTTTTGGAGAAGACAGGGATGGTATGGATTGGTGGGACAATTGATTTTCATTCTGAACTTGCTCCTCTTGAGAAATGTTGTTAATATCAAGTTGCTGGTCTGACACAATAGGGAAGAAAGCAATGGTGGAGCAGGAGACTCCAACCAACAACCGAAATAATTAAAAAGTAGTATCTATTTTGCCTCAGGAACTGAATGGTGTTGTTCTAGTAGGAATAACGTGTGTACTTGTGAATGTTGGAATATGAAGAAGTTTGGTAGGGAAGAAAGCAATGGTGGAGCAGGAGACTCCAACCAACAACCGAAATAATTAAAAAGTAGTATCTATTTTGCCTCAGGAACTGAATGGTGTTGTTCTAGTAGGAATAACGTGTGTACTTGTGAATGTTGGAATATGAAGAAGTTTGGTAGGTGCACGTAAATATGAGAACATCTGACGGTTGGAGGTTCTCTTATATGTGTTCAGCAGATGTTTGTGATTTACAGGGAAACTGAATTATAATTATTATTTTTAGGGGCATGGTTTTGTTTTTAACTTAATGTAAAGGAGTTCTCAACTATAATTACGAGATTATAGTTTTAACACCTCCATGCATGCATTCCTTTGCATGATATTGCTCGTGATTGACATTTTTTCAGGGGTCTTTTTAAGTAATGTTCTAGTCTAGTGGCCTTTATGTTGCCCTTCCTTCATATAATTAAATGGATAGAAATAGATGGAATCTAGTTAAAAAAGGAAAAATGGATAGAAATAGAAATATGTATAAAAAATATTTTAAATTAGAAATAGATGGAATCTAGTCTAAAAAAATAAAAATGGATAGAAATAAAAATATGCATAAAACATAATTTAAATCAAATCAAATGCAATGCAAACTTCAAAAGAGTGAATGTAGTATGTTGAAGTTGTTGAAGACTTGCATGCAGTTGCTCATAATTCAACAGTATGACATTAGTCTAGAAGATGTTCATGTATATGTTGAAATGTCAATGGTAGGTGTCTTTTATAGAAAACCAAATTGGAAGGAAGGGTTAGGATTAAAATTCAATAATACATGTCAATCAATGGCCAGGATTGAAAGATGTAGTATGAAATACAGTTAGGGCTAAATTAGGACAAAGGCACAAAATGAATGGCTAAGATTGAATTATGAGATAATTCAATCAAGGGTTGAAAATGCATGAGACAAGAAGAGATAAGATTGACATGGAAGATAAGATTGGCACAAAAAAGAGATTGTTGTAGAAAATTTAATAATTATAAAATTATTTAATTTAGGAAGAAAAGTGAATAATTAAATAATTAAATTATTATTTGATAATAGAAGACATGTGATAGGTTGAATTTTAATTAAAATAACAATTTAATTAAAAGTGGAGGAAAGGAGAAAAACATTAAACAATTAAAATAATTATTTAATAGTGGAGGGAAACATGGAAAATAATTAAATAAATAAAATTTATTTAATTATAGAAGAAAAAGTTAATGAATAATTAAAAAATAATAATTATAGTAGAAAAATGAAAAATAATTAAATAAAATTAGAATTTATTTAATTATGAGAATTAATTAGTACTTTATAATCTTAAGGGATACATAAGTATGCACCTACCAAACTTCTTCATATTCTGACATTCACAAGTACACATGTTATTCCTACTAGAACAACATCATTCAGTTCTTGAGGAAAAATAGATATTACTTTTTTATTATTTCAATTGTTGGTTGGAGCCTCCTACTCCACCATTGCTTTCTTCCCTATTATGTCAAACAAGCCATGATATCAATAACATTTCTCAAGAGGAGCAAGTTCAAAATGAAAATCAATTGTCTCGCCAATCCATACCATCCCTATCTTCTCCAAAAGATATCCATTCGGTTCATAATTCCCCACCACCATAAGGAATAATACCAAGCAACGAGGTTTTTGCCTAGTCAATTATCAAGCACGAATAAGCGATTGATGGTGTTATGGTTTTGAATTTCTTATCACCACAAGGAACAACACCAAGCAACAATATTTATCCTAACCAGTTGTCAAACATGAAGAAGTGGTTGCAAATGGTTCTATTCCTTGACACTCTAAACAAGTTTCATGCTACTATTGGTACAAAATTCATGTAAATTATATTTTTTTCTTCAAATTTCAAGTACTTTTGGCACCTAGATAAAACTAGTATATGGAGAATTAATTGTAAGTGGGTAGTGTTCCATTAGGTTGGATGTTATGTGATACTGATATAGATTATGCTTAGAGTAGGGGGTTAGAAAAAGGTTTGTTTTTTATTTGGTTTGTTTTTCAATCCAAACATTAGAAAATTCTTTTTTAAACAAGCATTGCATAAGAGTATGTTTTTCCTTGTTTCTATGTTTTTTTTTTAATTTAATGTGTTTTTTTGAATAAAGCAACCAAAATTACAGATCAGAATTGCATAAGATAACAGTTATAAGCCGAAGTAGAAAAACAAAGTAATTAATACTTTCTCTATAGGTTGAATTAGGAAAATTAGATGAGGGAAGAATATTAATTTATGCATGTTCAAATTCTTTTCTTCTAGTTCTTATTTTACGTAAGGTTTTTATTGCATCCCTCTATTCTTCTCATCTACAACCCTTGTAAAATAAGATACTTTGCAGTGGACAATCTTCATATGCCACAATAATTATAAAAAGCTATAACTAATATATATATAAAATATGCATTAATATATATAAAAATCTGCATTAATATATATAAAAAATCTGTATTAATATATAAAAAATCTGCAGTAATATATATAAAAAGTTTGCATTAATATATAGGAAAATCTGTATTAATATATATAAAAACCTGCATTAATATATATAAAATCTACATAAATATCATGGGCTTTAATGCAAAATGTTGATCAGATAGATTTTTGGCATAATACATGCTCTGAAATTAATTAATCATTTAGAAAAACAAACAATAACTGTGCAGCAATAAAAAGTCTCACTACTAAAAGTATCAGAACCCTATACTACAAATCTGAAAACGTAACCTATGAAACACATGTATTTTCAATTCTATGAAGTTACATTAGAAGCATTTCCCTGAAAACATATACTCTAATATTAAAGTTTCTTGCTTTGAGATGCTTGTGTGATAATAACATATATTCTAACTTTTAACAACTCATTTGTTTATATGAGTGGAAATGCTGCTAAAATATTTAGAAAAGTTTATCAAAACCCAATAAAAAACACTAAAACGACTTTTGCTTATTAGAAAGCTGATTCTCAAACCCATAATGGTTCTTAGGCAGCCACTGCTACAACAGTTACTACAAGGAATAGTAATAATAATTTGTAATGCCTCAAGTGTCAAATTGTTTTAAAATGTAATTGATGGCTATGTGCTGGAAAAAAAACTTTGATGAATATGTTTTGAATATTCTTGAGCAAAAAAACCAGAAGCAGCAAAACCCAAGAGGGGAGGTGGCAAGAAGGGAGCTATTAGAACAGAATGCTCCTAATTGACGAGGGCAGAGCATTTCCACGGTGTTTGTGGTCCCTTAACAACAACAGTTACAATAATGACTAAAAAAAGCCATTCCATTATTAACCGAAACTATGGCTAAAAAAAGCTAATGAACTTCTAGACAGGCACAATGTAATTGCAGAGATTACATTATTGAGAGCATGTTGACAATCCGTATAGTAGTATGGTCCAATAGTTACTCTGACCTACCATAATCATCTATTTTCAATAATTATTACAATGATAGACAAAAAGAATTTAGTTTTGTTAAAAATTATAGTTACTTTCTCAGTATTTTATAGGGTATTATATTGAGTTGGAGCAGTAGAATGAGAAATCGAATTGAGAGACCTAGTGGAAGTTGGGCGGCCCCACAGGGACATTCACAACCAAATAAAGTATGGATTTCTCTTACTTTTGATCTCTTTTATTCTGATAATGGATTATGTAGTGTGATCCAAAATATTGATGATAAAAACACAAACACATCAAAACTAGAAACAAAAATTGATTCATGATTATAGATTATAAAAACTTGATTTCTTTAAATGAACACTTGTAAATCCTATCATATAATGCAGCAAACAAAAATAGATTGATGGATTCAAACTGGCCTACCTTGCCTCCAACACCAACCTCTTTCAGCTCATACAATTCTCAACAAGACCAGCATAAACGCCGCAAAGTTACTTTAAAACCCTGAGAAATAGTGCACCGACAAATGCTCCATTTTGTCTTACCTCCACACCATACAAACTATATATCAAGGCATGCAATGGCCTAAAGAGACGTTTTGGAGGGTCGGTGTTGTCCGAGCGTGGAGTTCTGACAGAATCTCAAATGACGACTAATCAACCTCGTCATTTGAGATTCTGTCCGAACTCCATGCTCGGACGACACCGACCCTCCAAAACGTCTCTTTAGGCCATTGCATGCCTTGATAGATAGTTTGTATGGTGTGGAGGTAAGACAAAACGGAGCATTTGTTGGTGCACTATTTCTCAGGGTTTTAAAGTAACTTTGCGGTGTTTATGCTGGTCTTGCTCAGAATTGTATGAGATGAAAGAGGTTGGTATTGGAGGCAAGGTAGGCCAGTTTGAATCCCTCAATCTATTTTTGTATACTGCATTGTATGATAGGATTTACAAGTGTTCATTTAAAGAAATCAAGTTTTTAGAATCTATAATCATGAATCAATTTTTGTTTCTAGTTTTGATTGTGTTTGTGTTTTAATCATCAATATTTTGGATCACACTTCATAATCCATCATCAGAATAAAAGAGATCAAAATTAAGAGAAATCCATACTTTATTTGGTTGTGAATGTCCCTGTGGGGCTGCCCAACTTCCACTAGGTCTCTCAATTTGATTTCTCATTCTACTGCTCCAAGTCACTGTAATACCCTATAAAATACTGAGAAAGTAACTATAATTTAAAAAAAAAGACTAAATTCCTTTTGTCTACCATTGTAATAATTATTGAAAATAGATGATTATGGTAGGTCAGAGTAACTATTGGACCATACTACTATACTGAATGTCAACATGCTCTCAATAATGTAATCTCTGCAATTACATTGTGCCTGTCTAGAAGTTCATTAGCTTTTTTTAGCCATAGTTTCGATTAATATTGGAATGGATTTTTTTAGTCATTATTGTAACTGTTGTTGTTAAGGGACCACAAACACCGTGGAAATGCTCCGCCCTCATCAGTTAGGAGCATTCTGTTGTGATAGCTCCCTTCTTGCCACCTCCCCTCTTGGGTTTTGCTCCCTTCTTGCCACCTCCCCTCTTGGTTTTTTTGCTCAAGAATATTCAAAACATATTCATCAAAGTTTTTTTCCAGCACATAGCCATCAATTACATTTTAAAACAATTTGACACTTGAGGCATTACAAATTATTATTACTATTCCTTGTAGTAACTGTTGTAGCAGTGGCTACCTCAGAACCATTATGGGTTTGAGAATCAGCTTTCTAATAAGCAAAAGTCGTTTTAGTGTTTTTTATTGGGTTTTGATAAACTTTTCTAAATATTTTAGTAGCATTTTCACTCATATTTCTTACTTCATGTTCATCAATTCTACTGGTTTAAAAGAAAATGAGTTGTTAAAAGTTAGAATATATGTTATTATCACACAAGCATCTCAAAGCAAGCAACTTTAATATTAGAATATATGTTTTTAGGGAAATGCTTCTAATGTAATTTCATAGAATTGAAAATACATGCGTTTCATAGGTTATGTTTTCAGATTTGTAGTATAGGGTTCTGATACTTTTAGTAGTGAGACTTTTTATTGCTGCACAGTTATAGTTTGTTTTTCTAAATGATTAATTAATTTCAGAGCATGTATTATGCCAAAAATCTATCTGATCAACCTTTTGCATTAAAGCCCATGATCTTAATGCACATTTTATATATATTAATGCAGGTTCTTATATATA
This sequence comes from Sequoia sempervirens, assembly GCA_007258455.2. Taxonomy (NCBI): domain Eukaryota; kingdom Viridiplantae; phylum Streptophyta; class Pinopsida; order Cupressales; family Cupressaceae; genus Sequoia; species Sequoia sempervirens. The sequence goes on along the minus strand of VDFB02353493.1, from coordinate 226,577,181 downwards.
TTAATACAAATTTTCCTATATATTAATGCAGACTTTTTATATATATTACTTTAGATTTTTATATATTAATACAAAAAATTTATATATTTTAATGCAGATTTTTATATATATTAATGCATATTATATATATATATATTAGTTATAGATTTTTATAATTATTGTGGCATATGAAGATTGTCCACTGCAAAGTATCTTTTTTTACAAGGGTTATAGATGAGAAGAACAGAGCAATGCAATAAAAACCTTACGTAAAATAAGAACTAGAAGAAAAGAATTTGAACATGCATAAATTAATCTTCTTCCCTCATCTAATTTTCCTAATTCAACCTATAGAGAAAGTATTAATTACTTTGTTTTTCTGCTTCGACTTATAACTATTATCTTATGCAATTCTGATATGTAATTCTGGTTACTTTATTCAAAAAAAAAAATTTAAAATTATTGAAGGTTTCGGTTTTCATGTTCAGATATTGTAATATTCTTTACTCTTTTATTAGTAAGCTTTATGATGATGTTTAAATTACATGTAAACAAGTTATGATAGAATGTGAAACTTTGCTGCAACATGCCAGAAAATTATAAGAATTATTTTAATGTATTTCATTCCATAAAATTGCTAATAGGAGAATCACAAATCCACCTCTTGGGTACAAAAATGATCAATTAGGTGCTCTAATAGATATTGAGACAAGAGAAACTCATTATTCTATGGTTACACCTTTTTTATTTAAATTTTTGTTCAAATTTTCTTGATGAAACTAAAAAAATTTGCAATAGTGGAAGTCATAATGGATGAAATTTCATTAAACTTGTTGGAGTTTTAAATTACACAAGAAAATTATGATTGAGGGTGAAACTGTACTATAATCTGCCAACAAATTACACTAGTAGTGCATTCTTTAACATTTAGGCAATGCTACAACCATATCAAAGTTATTTTAATGCATTTCATTCTATGAAATTGCTAAAAGGAAAATCACAAATCCACCTTCTGGTATACAAAAATTATCAATTAGGTGCTCTAATAGAAATTGGGACAAGAGAAAAGCATTATTCTATAGTTCCATCCTTTTTATTTAATTTTTTTGTTCAAATTTTAAGTTCGATTTCAATTGTGTGGAAAACATGCCAAAAAAATGTATAAATCAAAAATTGATTGCAAAAAGAATTCCTTATGATTTTTTGATAAGTTTTTTTTTTTAATTTTGAAAAATGATTTTGTATGACAAAGATATGAGCATTAAAGTTGAAAAGAAAGGGTGACATGGACTGAATGCACCTAATTTTTGGAGTAGAATCTTGAAAATACATTTGTACCATGGTGAAGAGCTCCAAACCAGCTTTCCAACACTTTTTGAATTTCAAAAACCTGACTTGTTACACAAAAATTATGCCTGTTTTAGTAAAACTACTATTTTAATGATATACAAAGAAAGAAGAGAGCAAAGGTTTTAGGGTTTAAAAAATGCAACCGGTTATTCATGTATATATTGACTTGTGCTTATGTTGTGTGAGTTTATAAAAAGAAAATATATACCTATATATATTTATAAATCTGTATATAATGCAAAAATTATGTGACTATGTATATTCAAATAGAGATTAATGCACAACAACATTAGAGATATTTTATGTTGTGTGAGTTTATAAAAAGAAAATATATGTCTATATATATTTATAAATTGTATATAATGCAAAAATTATGTGACTATGTATATTCAAATAGAGATTAATGCACAACAACATTAGAGATTTTTTTTTTAATCTGCAAAAAAATATTAACCCGTATATAATGCAAAAATTATCTACCTATGACTATGTATATTCAAATAGAGATTAATGCACACCAACATTCAGATATATTTTTTAATCTGCAAAAAAATATTAACACATAGATTTTCATATGAAGGTTTGAAGGTTTAAAAAAATTCAAAAAATTTACAGTAAGCAAAATATATCCAATTATATATATCAAAAATATATTGAATAAATTCGTCTCTTGGCCTCCTTGAGGCTATTTTTTTTATTGGAGGCTCCTACAAAAACTTGATCTTCAAGCCCTCTTTAGAAAAAACCTTTGACCTGCAAAATCAAACTCACGATAACTCAAAAGAACAAGGGTTAGAAGGAAGGGTTCACATTAGGTTGACCAAAATGTAAAATGGATAGAAATAGAAATATGCATAAAACATAATTTAAATCAAACCAAATGGAATGCAAGCATCAAAAGATTGAATGTAATATGTTGAAGTTGTTGAAGATTTGAATGTGGTTGCTCATAATGCAGCAACATGAAATTAGCTTAGAAGATGTTCATGTAGATGTTGAAATGACAATGATAGGTGTTTTTTATAGAAAATCAAATTGGAATGAAGGGTTAGGATTAAAAGCCAATAAGACATGTCAATCAATGGCCAAGATTGAAAGATGTAGTATGAAATAGGGTTAGGGTTAAATTAGGGCAAAGACACAAAATGAATGGCTAAGATTGAATTATGAGATAATTCAATCAAGGGTTGAAAATGAATGAGACAAGAAAAAATAAGATTGACATGGAAGATAAGATTGGAAAAGAAAAAGAGGTTGTTGGAGAAAATTAAATAATTATAAAATTATTTAATTTATAAGAGAAAGTTAATAATTAAATAATTAAAACATTATTTAATTATAGAAGACATGTGATAAGTTGACTTTTAATTAAAAGTGGAGGAAAGGGTCAAAATATTAAACAATTAAAATAATTATTTAATAGTGGAGGGAAAGGTAGAAAATAATTACATAAATAAAATTTATTTAATTATAGAAGAAAAAGCTAATGAATAATTAAAATAATTATTTAGTTATAGAAGAAAAATGGAAAATAATTAAATAAAATTAGAATTTATTGAATTATAGAGGAAAAGAGAATTAGTTAGGGACGTAAATAAATAAATTTATTTAATTAATCAAGAATAAGGAGAAAATGAATTAATTAAATAATTAAGAATTATTTAATTACTAGGAGAATATGACTTAAGGGATAATCAAATAATCAAAATTATTTAATTATGTCAGGAGAATTGATATGAAAAATGGCACTCATACACTTGGGACATTATTCAATGTCTATAAAATTAAAAGGTTTTAATTTTTGTTTAAAGTTAAATAATTATTGAATAATTTTATTAATGATTAAATTTCGGTGAGTGAAGCTATTTTATATAATATTTTAATCTTTAATTTTATATAAAATTCATTATAAAATGGATTTTATAGATGTAGAACTTCCCTTGATAATTATCTGAAAATGGACACATTCATCATCTAAAAGGATAGATGAATTTATAGATGTAGTGCAACTACCCCTCATAATTACCTGAAAATGGACATGAGAAGCAAAGCAATAATATGTATGTTGATTCCTATATCAAACCCATGACAAAGGAAAACATAGACAAAATATAAATTCCAAACCATGTCAAACTATGTATCTCCTGACAACCACATACATAAGCTATGTGCATTTCAACACCCACATATAAACTGTGAATATATCCATAGCAATTCCAAATTCAAGTCTACATTATTAGTTGATAGGTTACATGTATAGTATGGGATTTGAGTCTAAAACATGTCTCACACCTGCAAACCATTGTTGAGTTGTCGGAAAAAAAGTTTGAGGTCTCGTTTAATGGTACACATCCAAAATATTAGGTAACAACCTCCAAAATCTCACTTATCACATAAAAGCAAATAAATATTGATTTTACAATTGGAAGAGAACATCCTATTTCCATTTGTAGTGTTTTTTGTCAATTTAATGGCAATTTTTTTCTTTTGCATTGCTTTATGTTTTAAATTTGTATGCAAATATTTTATAATCAGATAATATACTAGCTATATGCCTTCTCCTTTGCTGATTTGTGTATTTATTGGAGGCTTTGTTGTTAGCCTTTTCTTTTTGCCTGAGAAGGTTAAAAATCTTTATGTTTTGTTTCAAAATGAGGCATTTAAATGAAGAGGAAAGGAATTTTGTGCGCTCGGCAGCTTATTTGTAGATTTTAAAGTCCCAGGTTTGAAAATGTTGCCTGCTGCTGCTCCGGATGGAGTTTCTAGCCGGCCTCTGCAATCATTTTCGTGTAAGTGTTTTAAAATTCTTTAAATTCGTGGAGAATTTTGTTGATTAATTGAATAATTCATGTAAATACAGAGCCTGAGGTTGAGCATTAAATTTGAACAATGAAAATAGGAGAGCCTCCAGAAAATGAATATTGAAAATGGAGCCAGAGCAAAAATTGTGAAATTGTGACAATTTGGGTCAATGCAAAAAAAAATCTTGTTTCTTTGTTAAATTTTTTTTTGGTAATAGTTAATTTGGGAAAGATTTTGCTATATGTATACTAGCTATGTAAGATTCAAATGTACTGATTTATTTACTGCTTTTTAAGGTTCAAAGCGAACTAAGGTAGAGCTTCTGATTTTACACACTGCTATCGCATGTTAGATTCTGATTTTTTATGCTGCAGTGATTTAGATTTCTTGGTTAACCTCCTTCATTTCCTCCCAATCTGTTATTCTTTATTAAGTGTTTAAGCTTTTGTTTGTTTTTATTCTATATTGCAGTGGGTAAAATTGTCTGTGGGATCAAGAAAGTTCAAGGCGAGATACAAAGGTTTTCTGTTTATATTATGCAATCATGGCATTTCAGGAGTCCCTATGCTTTGTCTACGCTTCCACATGTTGCATGCTGTCTACATCTGTTATCGCAAGTGAGGGGAATGCTCAATCTTGTTTTGGAACTTTTTCACTTAAAACTGGTCGTTCCAAAGCTCCCATTTTTGCTTTTTGCAGAGACTATAAGGATGCTGGCAAAGGTTGTGGTCTGTGCCTTTACACCAGCCAATTACATTTGGTTGAAATTTTTTGTATCCTTTTGAACAGACGTATTTTTTGTATAACCAGCAATCATAGCATTCAATGAGACCATATTTCTTTGAGGTATCCTGTGAAACAGATCAGCTGCCTTGTCTATGCTTCCACATTTTCCCATACATGATTACGAGAGCATTTCACATGCACTCAGATTAATATCACCCAACTGTGGGTAATGTTAGCCAATATTTTTCGGGTAATTTTTTAATGTAGATTTTATAATGGTAAACATTCGAGATCATAAGAAACCCTTCCAACAGAAACCAAGTGCATATAAAAGTTTTCAATGGAATATACATGCACGTACTTTACAGTGTTGTAAGATATATAATATTATTTGTAACTGAAAATCTAAAATCTTTAATAGTCAATGTTTATTTTATTCTAAATTAAGAGATGTGTAATTTAACTACACTCTGTACAGGCAAAATCCCAAGACCATTATGAAAGCCATGATTCATAGTTTGATTCTGTAAACAAACTGTGTACATTAGTTTGAAGGCAATAAAGAAGTCTCCAGTAAATATAATGGGGAAAGGAATAGATTTTTGTTAATTCCAATTATTTTAGTGATAGTGTTTTTTCTTTTATTTTAATTATTTTTAAATTAAGAGTTAAGAGGTTTGAATTTGAAGTGTTTTTATGGCGTGGAAATTGTTTTAGGGAGGATTAGGGATAGTGTTTTTCTTTTTGTTTCAGGGAGGATTAGGGATAGTGTTTTTCTTTTTCTTTTTTTAATTGTTTTTTGATTAAGAGTTAAAAGGTTTGAATTTGAAGTGTTTTTTATTACGTGGAATTTGTTCAGGTAGGATTTTGGTCTTTTTTTGGTTTGGTGTCGTTTGTGATTCATCAGCTTCACCAATAAGCTAAAGGTTGTTTGCCATTTTTTTTTCCAATTTTATATCAGCTAGAGGGTAAGATTGTAACTAGAGGGATGGCCTTGGTGATTGAAGAATGATGATATTGTACAATATACCTGTTAATGTTTCCAAGTTTAGTTTCTATATTTGGTTGAATGGTAATTATATAGCATTATATTTTTTAAATGAAGAGTATTGATATCTATGAGAAAAAGTGAAGATATATTAATTTTGAATTATTTTATTTATTGAAAAAAAATGATTTTATTTAATTGTTGTTTTGATTATTATTTTCAATCAATTCATTTATTTTTAATTTGCTAGGATTGTCATCAACAATTGTTTCATGCATTTCTTGCACTCTTGATGTGAAATCTTATGAAAACAAATAAATCAAAAAATAGAAGATTTGCTCACAAACAAATCATGAAAAGATCAAATAAATAATCACATAATGAAAAAATAAAATCAAGGAGATTTGATTTAAAAAATTCAAAATCAAAGAGATTTGCTCAAATAAAAATATCAAAATCAAAAGACATTTGAACTAACAAAAAAAAACAAAAAGATTTGATGAAAAAAAAAACATAGAGATTTGATGAAACAAAATTTAATCAAACAAAGAGATTTGGTCACAAAAAGAAATCAAAGATAAATCACAAAGATTTGAAAATATTTAATTAAAAAGTCAAATAAATAAATCAAAGATTAAAAAATAAATTAATTAAAAGATCAAATAATTAAATCAAAGATAGAAATAAATAAACTAAAAAATCAAATAAATAAATGAAAGATAAGAAATAAATTAAAAAATCAAATAGATAAATAAAATGAATGAATTGATAGAAAAATAAATAAATTAAAAGATTAAAGAAATAAATCAAAGATGTTTAATCATAAAGATAAATCACAAAGATTTGAGAATCTTTACCATAGCTAAACTAAAATATGAAATAAATAAATCAAAGATAAAAGATAAATTAAAAAAATGGTCATGAAGATTCCAATAAATTAAAAAAAATCAAATAAATAAATTTAAACAAGATTTGAATACATGGGGTTAAATTAGGGTTTTTGATAGGGTTTAATTACACTCAGGGTTCAATTAGGATAAGATTTTGGACTAGGATTAGGGATAGCTTCAATTATAGTTACATTTCAATGAAGCTTTAGGTTTAAAGTTATGGTTGGAAATAGGGTTACAATTTAATTATAGTTATGGTTCAATTAGGGTTAGAGTTCAATTAGGGCTATAGCTAAGATCAAGTATAGGGTTTAATTAGAGTTACTATTAGTGATAAGGTTTGGGTTTGGGTGGAATTAGGGCTTAATTAAGGTTGAGTTAGGGTTACAACTAGGATCCAATTAGTGTTATGACTAGGGTTAAAAACTGTTATTGTTCATTAGAGTTCAATTAGGGTTGGGGTGATGGTTTTATGATAAAGCTTGGGGTTAGGGTTATAGTTAGGGTTCAAATAGGATTACAATCAAAGTTAAATTTAGTATTAAATTAAAAGGTTAGGAATGGGGATCAATTAGGGTTAGGATCAAATTAGAGTTAGGGCTATAGTTATGATTTAATTAGTGTAAGGGTTAATATTAGGGTTAGGATTAAATTAGTGTTAAAAGTTAGGGTTAGGGTTCAATTAAGCTTAGGATTAGGGTCCAATTAAGTTTAGTTAAGTTTAGAATTTCATTAGGATTATGGTTAGAGTCTAATTAGGGTTAGGGCTAAAGTTAGGGCTAGGTTTAGGGCATAATTAGGGATAGAGTCCAATTAGGTTTAGGTTTAGGTTTAGGTTTATGTTTAGGTTAGGATATAATTATGGTTTCTAACGACTTGGATATGACAACCATTTCAAAGTTTGGGTTTTCCATCTACACTTTTTCAAACTTGAAAGACACTTTTTTAGGGAATTTGTCCTTGTCTATGAGCCAGTAATCCAAATGAGCTTCAAATAGGGTTACAATTAGGGTTCAAATAACTTTATGCTTAGGGTTAAGCTTCAATTTGGGTTAAGGTTCAATTGATTAAAAATAGGCGCCTTGAGAAGGATATCTCTCGCATACTTTACATATATTTTTAAAATATAGGTATGATAGTTATATATATATAGAAACTATAAAAACTATAAATAACTATTTTATATATAATTTTTGATTATTAATTAAATAAAATAAATTAATATATTTATATAATATTATAATTAACAACATAAAAATTAGATTAAGAAAATTATTGATTCTATATTTTAAATATTTTAAAATAACTTCATATATGTACCTTTTATATAAAAAATTGAATGTGTATGCATAGATTTATAATATTAATGTTCTTACTATTTATATAATTAATATTATTTTTTATATATATTATATTTTATTTAAAAATTATTAATATAAATAATGTATATAATAATGTTTCTCTTAATTATATAGAGAGAGGGGGGATTATGTAAAAGACATCTAAAAATACTATTTTATAAGTGTTTATGTATATGAATTATGTACTTATACTACCACAAACCATTTGTAAGAACCATATTCAAATAAGACAATTTATTAGTCTTAGTGAGTTATGTTCACATAAGGAAATTTATTATCAAAACTTACATTTAATTTATTATAATTAACAAAATTACATTTGATTTTATTCACCTTAACAAGACTTACATTTATTTTTTATTAAATATAAAATAGTATAATTACAATACTATAAAGACAAGTACCACTTGTTTGAATTATATTTATTGTTTTATTTTTAAATCAATAAGACAAGAAAATGAAAAAGACCCAACTACACATCAAATCTATGATCACTCCCATGACAAATTCGCCTCAAGGAAAATTCACCTCATTAAAATTTTGTGATTATAATTTTTCATGATGGTGAATTTTCCTTGAGGTGAATTTGTCATGAGAGTGAATTTTTCCATGGTGAATTGTATGTCAAAACACAAGAGAGAAAAAAAAAATCAATTATTTATGATCCTCAAGATCACACTAAGGTGCAAGAGGAGAGCATACATAAGTGAATCTTGGGGATTAAAAGACACTTCTTAATTTTAAACCCAAATCCAAATGTGAACAGTTAATTTTAAGTCTAATTTCAATTGTGGAAAACATGCCAAAAAAAATGTATAAAGCAAAAATTGACTGCATGACAAAGATATGAGCATTTGAAGTTGAAAAGAAAGGGTGACTTTGGTTGAATGCACCTTATTTTTGGAGAAAAATCTAGAAAATTTGTTTACACCATATTGAAGAGCTTGAAACGAACTTTCCAACATTCTTTGAATTTCGAAATCTGACCTGTTACACAAAAGTTACACACGTTTTAGTAAAATTGCTAAAATTCAACTCCCCACATGACCAAGAGCTAGCTGAAGGGTGCTAAAAACCTCTCTAGCACAACCCCTGGTCTCCCATATGACCAAGGGCTTGAAAAATAAAATAATTAAAAAAAAAAAGCTAAAATTTAAATAAATTTATAACTTAAAAAAATAATCATAAAAAGTTAAAGGCTAAATTTTAATCCCTCCATTTATAAAATAAAAGGAAAGGCCATTTTTTAAGAAAAATTAAAAAGCTATAATTTAAATAAATTTAAAACTTAAAAAAATACTCAAAAAAAGTTTAAAGCTGAAGTTTTAATAGCTGCATTTATAAAAAAAAGATCATAAGGGCACGTCTTCATGTGGCTGCTTAGATTATTTTGACTAGCAGCCACTACTCAACATTTTTAAAAGCATTTTATGGAGCTAATGGCCCATGATTGTATTTTATTTTCAGCCCCCACATTTTTCCACAACCTATTTTCAATTTTTAAGCAGATTATGAAAACATTCCAAATTATCCATTCCGTAAAAAAAAAAAATTATTGGGACATCTAACTGCTTAATTTTAAGCAAAAAATTACTTAAGCAGAGCATGAGGACAAGGAGTAAGATTTTTATGGCTTTTCATAATGTATAAAGTAAAAATATATATATATATTTCAAACAAAAATTTTGAATAGAAAAAATGCAACTATATATTGACTTGTGTGAGTTTATCAAAAAGAAAATACATGCCTAAATATATTTATAAATCTTCCTGTGACCATGTATATTCAAATAGAGATTAATGCACAACAACACTCAAATATACTTTTTTAAATCTCCAAAAAAAATATTAAAGAAAATACATGTGTAAATATAATTATCTACCTATGACTATGTATATTCAAATAGAGATTAATACAGAAAAATATTCAAATATATATTTTTTTATCTGCAAAAAAATATTAATGCACAATGAAACCCAAACTCGAGGCTCCTATTGATCTTCAAGCCCTCTTTAGAAAAAATCTTTGACCTACAAAATCAAAAGAACAAGAGAAAATTATAATATTTCAAATAAAAAATTTGAATGGAAAGAATACAACTAGTTATTCATGCATATATTGACTTGTAACTATCTACCTGTAACTATGTATATTCAAATAGCTCAAAAGAACAAGAGAAAATTATAAATTTTGAATGGAAAGAATGCAACTGGTTATTCATGCATATATTGACTTGTTACTATCTACCTATAACTATGTATATTCAAATAACTCGATTAATGCACAACATTCATGAGTTTATCAAAAAGTACTTATGACTATGTATATTCAAATAAAGATCAATGCACATAAATATAATTATCTACCTATGACTATGTATATTCAAATAGAGATTAATGCACATAAATATAATTATTTACCTATGACTATGTATATTCAAATGGAGATTAATGCACAACAACATTCAGATATATTGCATGAGTTTATCGAAGAGAAAATACATGCATAAATATAATTATCTAAATATTAACACACAATGAAACCCTCAGTTGTATAGATTTCCATATGAAGATTTGAGGGTTTAAAAAAATTCAAAAAATTTACATAAGCAAAATATATCAAAATTTGTCTCTTGGCCTCCTTGATCAATCGTGAGGCTATTTTTCTGATTAGAGGCTCCTATAAAAACTTGATCTTCAAGCCCTCTTTAGAAAAATACTTTGACCTACAAAATCAAACTCATAATAGCCCAAAAGATGGGTTATAAACTCACAATAGCTCAAAAGAACAAGGGTTAGAAGGGTTCACATCAAGTGCATCAAAATGTAAAATAGATAGAAATAGAAACATGCATAAAACATAATTTAAATCAAACCAAATGCAATGCAAAAATGTAGTTTGTTGAAGTTGTTGAAGATTTGAATGTGGTTGCTCATAATTCAACAACATTACTTTAGCTTAGAAGGTGTTCATGTAGATGTTGAAATGACAATGGTAGGTGTCTTTTATAGCAAACCAAATTGGAATGAAGGGCTAGGATTAAAAGCCATTAAGACATGTAAATCAATGGTTAAGATTGAAAGATGTAGTCGGCGCTGGTGCGACACGCCGCGCTGGCGCGACACGCCCTCGTAGAACTCATGACCAGCAGAGCCGCAACAGAATTACTTAACCAACCGAGCTAGGGCCCCTGCCCCATCAAAATTGTATTTCAATTTAATGCTTTGTTTCTAATAGTTTGTGGCTTTGAACTTTCATACATTATTTTATTGATTGGGTAGTTTATAAACTACTTTAGAGAATCCTTCCATTCTAATATAAGAAAACTTAATCCTTGCTCACTATTGCAATGATATATAATGATAAATTTTTGCTTATATCCCCTTCTAATATCATACTATCTACATGGAAAAGACTATCAAATGTCATTACCAAAAACTAAAACATAGAAAATATATATTTTTAAATTATTAAATAACTATTATTTATATATATATATATATATATATATATATATTATTAATTAAATTAAATAAATTAATATATTTAGATAATATTATATTATATTATAAGAATATTATAATTAACAACATAAAAATTAGATTAAGAAAATTATTGATCATATATTTTAAATATTTTAAAATAATTTGATATATGTACTTTTATATATAAAATTGAATGTCTCTATAAATGCATAGTTTTATAAGGCGTTAGACAAGACAAATTCACGTTTGAGAACAATTCACCCAAGAAAATTCACCGTCGTGACAAATTCACTTTAGGAAAAATTCACCGCTAACAATTCACTGCCATAGAAAATTAATCTCAAACTTTCAATGTAATGAATTTTCTAGTGAATTGATGGTTGTGAATTTTCCTTGAAGTGAATTTGTCATGGCTGTGAATTTTCTTAAAGTCCTTTATAATATTAATGTTATTACTATTAATATAATTAATATTATCTTTATATATATATTATATTTTATTTTAAAAAGTATTAATATAAATAATGTATATAATAATTAAATAAAGGGGGGATTATGTAAAAGACATCTAAAAATACTATTTTCTAATTGTTTATGTATATGACTTATGTACTTATACTACCACAAAGCATTTGTAAGAACCATATGCAAATAAGACAATTTATTAGCCTTAGTGAGTCATGTTCATATAAGGCAATTTATTATCAAAAATTACATTTAATTATGTTATAATTAACAAAAATTACATTTGATTTTATTCACCTTAACAAGACTTACATTTAATTTTCATTAAATATAAAATACTATAATTACAATACTATAAAGGAAGTACTAGTCAATACATACCACTTGTTTTTTGAATTATATTTATTTGTTTTATTTTTAAATGAATAAGATAAGAAAAAAAAGATCCAGTTACACAAATCAAATCTATGATCATGAGATCAACCTTATTTATCATTGGCTCTAGGAAAATTCACTACCAACAATTCACCACGAAAAATAATTATTGATGGTGAATTTTCCCGAAATGAATTACTGGTGAATTATGACAGTGCCTTTATCAATATATAATTTAAAATATTCTCTGAAAATAAATCCCAAATTAAATAAAAATAAATAAATATACAAATATCATCATTGTATATAGTCCAGATGCCCTCCAAAAGTCCCATCTTTTGTTTATTTGGTGACATTGCCCCTAAAAATCTTTGGGAAGATCCTAAAGAAGCTCTTTATTGGTGGTGGTTTTTAAGGTATTTATTTATATAAATAGAAATAGGCAAGCTTGGTAGGAAATGAGAATTAAATCTAGAGATCCTTGGCTTGTAATGTAGTGATTTTGTTTGAAGTATTGGTTATTTTCCTTTCTTGAGGTACCACCAAAATTAAATATATTAATAGAATAGAGAATCCCAAGTGAGATTCAACAATTTTCAAATGAAGTCAGAAACATTTAATAAGAAAATATATAATTTGCATGATGAGGAAGCTTGTATTTTATGGACGATGGTTATATTTTCTTTTTAAAGATTAAAAAAATTAATGATTAAATTTGTCGTCCAGTGTTTGTGGCCAGATTTAATTTGTCGTCTTTCGTAAAGAGAGGAAACGTGCTTCAACAAAAATAACGGCATTTACTATTGGACCTTATACAATAGGACATGTAAGGTGCAGATTCATTCCAGAGAACTTGGAGTGTATGCACACGGTTCTGTATTTTTTATTTTTTTTTATTTAAACGGGTTGTATATTTTACTCACTACATTTTTATTGTTTTAAAGGTGGAATTTGTATTTTTATTTTATCTTTATTCAATTTTATGTTTATTTTGATGGAGTGATTTAATATATTATATATTGAAAAGTGACATATTTTTGTATTAAGTTTGATTCTTGATTTTATGTTTATTTTTGTTTATTTTATTTGTGTTTAGATTTATTTTCATTTATTTGATCTTATCACATTTCAATTTACATATTTCTATATAGTTGACATTTATGCATCATTTATTAGCGTACAATCACCTTCATGTCCACACTTATGCTCGTTGTCTTGAAACTGACACGTTTATGTCTTAAGGATTGATTCTAAAGCTTAAATTTTAAAAAATATACTATTTCTACTAGTTGTGAACTTATTTGACAAATGTTTAAATTGTTATTATGTATAAGTATTTAATGGCATTCAATGTGCAATTATTATCATGATGGTCAAGCAAGGAGCATTTATTCTAGGGACATTTGGATTTGGAGATTAAAGTGCACATATTTATATTAGAATCATATATCCATCTACATATGTGTATGTTGTCTATTATCATTTGTTTAAAATCATAAAGCTAGTCCAAATAAGGGGTTGACCTAAGAAAACTTGACCTTAGCAATTCAACAATCTCCCCTAGGATGTTTAAAAACATTGTCTTGATGGATTCAAACATGAGAAAGACAAAGGCAAAGGGATCTCTACCGTAATTTTCTCTTAGATGATTCCTCTAGGTCACAATTATTTCTCATGCATGAAATCATAACATGCAAGTTCATTCCTAAGAGACTCAAATTTGTCCCACAAAGATTTCTAAGACTACATGGAGCCCAAGAGAGTCATTATACTATTAGCATATATATTTTTAATAATATATATATAAACTTTGAGAGATATCCTTCTCAAGGTGCCTATGCACTTTTATGTGAGAAATGGATTAAAAAATAGGCACCTTAAGAATGATCTCTCAGTATTTTTTTATATATTATTAAAAATATATATGTTAGTAGCATTTGCAACACAACATGGAAGACAAAATTATTAGGGTTAGGATTGAGGTTACCTTTAGGAATAGGTTTAGGGTTACAAATAGAGATGTAATTTTGGTTCATGGGTAAGGTTAGGGTTTTGAAATTATAGTTAGGGTTAAGATTTAGGATGCAATTAGGATTAGATAAAATTAGGATTCGGATTAAGGTTGCGGTTAATGCTAGTATTCAAAATAGGCTTACCATTAGAAATACAAGTAGAGTTAACGTTAGGGTTAGCATCAAAATTAGGATTAGGGTTAGGATTAGAGATAAAATTATGATCAAGGGTAGGGATAGGGTTAAGGTTAGGGTTATAGATATAATTGGGGTTAGAGTTAAGATTAGGGATACAATTAGAGTTAGAGATAAAATTACGATTAGGGTTGGGGTTAATGTTAGTATTTGGATTAGGGTTAGTGTTAAAAATAAAATTAGAATTACGGTTGGGCTTAGCATGAAAATTAGGATTAGAGTTAGGATTAGAGATAGAATTAGGATCAAGGGTAGGGTTAGGTTTAGGGTGAGAGATATAATTAGGGTTAGGGTTATGATTATGATTATGATTAGGATTAGAGTTATGGTTAGGGTAGACATATAATTAGCATTAGGCTTGGGGTTAGTGTTAGTATTAGTAGTAGGGTTAGGGTTAGGGTTAAGATTAGGGATATGGTTAGAGATTAGGGATATCATTAGGGTTAAGATTGTGATTATGGTTAGGGTTAGACATAAAATTAGGATTAGGTTTGGGGTTAGTGTTAGTATTGGGATTAGGGTTAGTTTTAGAAATACAATTAGAATTATGGTTGATGTTAGTATCAAAATTAGGATTAGGGCTAGGATTATCAATAGAATTAGGATCAAGGGTAGGGTTAGGGTTAGTGTTATGATTATGATTACGATTACGATCAAGATTAGAGTCTTTAATAAAAAAAAAGGGGGGTAAAAACATTATTGCATTAGGAAATCATTACAAAACCAGAAGAGAGAAGCCCATCATGGGGCCCAACAAACCCAAGAATTAATTTTTTCCCAAGAAACAACTCATATCCTCCATAACCCATTCCTCTAGAGCAAGAGACAAATCACCAGGAAGATTTCCCCAATCATCCACACACCAAGAACCTATCCTCTCAATAGCCCACCTAGCCAGACCATCAACCACCTTGTTCCATTCCTGAGGAACATGGTGAAATTCAATGAAATCCAAAGTAGAACACAAGGAAATAATCTACTTAACCACCATAGCTAGCTTCCAATTCACATCCTCCAAATGTCACTTATGTAGCATGTCGATAAGAACCTATGAATTAGATTCACAAATAATTTGTTGCCATCCAAGTTCAATTTCATGCCCAATCATCAAAAGAATAGCAAGAGCCTCCATAAGATTATTAGTATGCCACCCTTTATACATAGAGAAGAAAAAGACCACCACTCCTGAGCAATCCTTTCCAATGCCCCAATGCTTGCATGACTAGGATTTCCCCTAGAAGAACCATTCATATTAATTTTCAACTCCCCCTATTCAGGAGGACGCCAACAGCCTCCATGGTCCACCTGCTCACGACCTTGACCACGATGCATCCTACTCCCATTCCACCCACCGCCCTCGATGAGTCCCAGAGTTTTAACCACTCCCAAATCACTATGATCAACCAAAACCAACAAGTCACACTTCGCATTTAGAATCTCCTTAATAGCTCCCAGAATTCTCATTCAAAGCTACCTAATAAGCAACTTCTTATCTAAAAAAATATTCCTATTACATTCTAACCAAATGTGTCAAAAAATCAAACAAGGGCCAATGACCCAAGCAATACTAATAAAAGAGGTATTAGCATGAGAGGATCTTTGTCTTCTCCAAAATTCATCCAACGAAGAAACATGACTACACAATAGGCTCCAGATCTTCCACCATAGATGCCAAATAGCTTTCGTAAACGAGCATTGGAAGAAAAGATGTGGGAGCCATTCTTCATGCTTAGAACACATAAAACACATGGAGGGTCCTTGAAACCCTTGCTTCCAAAGATTCTCCCAAGTGAGACACTTACCTTGCACCACCATCCAAGAGAAAAAATTGCACAGGCCAAGCAAACTTATTCCAAACATGCTCCCACCAAGAAACCTTACAGCTTCCAAATAATTGCTTATCCAGAACATGATACCTAGAGGAAACCAAAAAAATTCCCTTTGGATCATGGCCCTAAGCCAACACATCCCTCCTAGGAAGAGAATTATTTTTTTTTTTGATAAAATCTTAACAAGCTCTTGCCAGTCCTCCACCATACCACCTGAAGGCCACTCCAGAGGATTCTTCCACCTGGACACTATAACCTGACCTATGGTTTGTTCAAATTTAAAATCATCCACACAACACTAACTCGCATCCATAAAAACCAGGCACAAATCCTATAGGTGAGGATGAGAAGACAAAATGGGGGATGCCCATCCCAAGAATGCCAAAAAAAATCCCAAGAATCATGCCAAAAAAGGGCATCATGACCCCCATTACAAAACCAAAACAATCCTTGCTTTACCAACTTAGCACCCCTTTTGAGAGTCCCCTAGTTCATAGAACCTTTCCCCTCCAGGCTAAATCTAGCAACCTCGGTGCTCTCAACCACACCCAAATATTTGAAGGTGAGAATTTTAGCCCACAACAAATGCTATTGTGAACACCACCGCCAATACAATTTAGCTGCTAAAGTCTGCCCATTCAAATTAGTTTGATGTAAACTAATACCACCTTCCTACTTTGGCCTACAAATAGTATCCCACTGAACCAAACTCCATTTTCTATGAAGAAAATTTCCAAACCACAAAAAATGACAAGATAATCTCTCAAATTCCTTAATCAAGCTGGAAGGAGGAGAGAGAATGAAGCACCTATAAAGAGGGAGATCTTGAACCACTGACTTCAAAAGTCACTCTACCAACTGAAGAAAGCCAACTGCAGGTCCAATGACTAACAAAACTTCTAAACTTATCAAGGATCTCCTGCCAAAAATATTTAGGAAGTGAGCGAATAGCTAAAGGGATTCCAAGATAGAAAAAAGGAAGCAAACCAATCTGGAAATGAAGAATTCCTGCAATTCTCTTCTGGATAGACTTAGGAGTATGAAATAAGTAGATGAAGGACTTCACCTCATTAATGCACTACCTAGAGGTAGCCATGTAACTATCCAACACACTACGCTACCTAATAGCTTCATCAACCTTCGCCCTATCCATTAAAGTAGTATCATCCACAAACTAAATATGAGACTAAGGGGGAATATCATTTCCCCAACTCCAACCTTGAATCCAACCACTCACAACCCGAGGGTGAATAAACCTCCCCAATCCTTCAGCAAGCAGGATGAATAGGTAGGGAGACAAAGGATCCCCTTGTTTGAGTCCTCTAGAAGCACCAAAAAACTCCATGGACACGTCATTAATTAGCACCGAAAAGGATTAGGAAGTAACACAACTCCTAATCCATTCAATCCAGTCACCAACAAAGCCAAAAGCTTCAAGAATCTTAAATAAGAAGCTCCATTTCACCCGGTCATACGCTTTAGCCATATCCAGCTTAATAAACATAGATTTTTCCTTAGAAGAAACCATAGAATGAATGGTTTTCATAGAAATAATAACACCATCCATGATCTATCTACTAGCAATGAAACCCCCTTGTTCCTTAGACATCAACCCACTTAGCCAAGGCTTCAGTCTTTTAGCAATCAACTTAGTAATAATTGTGTAAACATCATTTTAGAGAGAAATTGGCCAAAAAAGATCCAGAGAGTTAGGCCCCTCCTTTGGGATAAGAGCCAAAAAAATTGTATAAATAGATTTCAACAATTTTTTACTCATGAGAGATTCATGTACAACCTCCAGGAGGTCCAATTTAACCACATCCTAGAATTATTGAAAAAAATCAACTGGAAATCCATCAAGTTCAGGAGCTTTACCTTTCTTCATCTAAAACACCACATTTTCAAGCTCTACCAAGGTAATAGGAGAGAGCATAGATTCATTCATTTGATTTGAGACTAGTTGTGTAATACAATCCAAGATACTAGCTTCATCCTCTTTCATAGGAGGTGAATCGTTAGAGAATAAGGAAAAAAAAAAAACAAACACATTCGGCAGAAAATAGAAGTATTGGAGGAGAGAGTTTCTCCATCTGGTGACAAGAGAGAGGAGATAACATTGTACCTTGCCTCTGATCTTTGACTAAATTGTGAAAGAAGGAAATATTTTGATAACCAGCCTAAAGCCACTCAATACAATATTTTTTTTCCAAAAAAATTATTCTCTCAACTCCCATTCCTCAACATCCTTCACTGGAGAAGCTTCCAAAAAACCAAGCTCCTCAGTGAGGCCTTGATCCCAAATCTGCCTGGTGATCAAGTTGAATCTCTCCTGATCCTTCTATTTTGCATAAAACAAATTGCCAAAGCATTTCTTATTCCAGTGCTTCAACTTGTATTTCACATTTTGAAGCCTCTTGGTGAAAGAGTACATAGCCATGTCATAAGCTGGATTCCCAAGACACCACAAACTAGGAAGAAAAACATGAAGAGACTCATCCCTAAGCCACATAAGTTAAAACTTAAAAGAATTATTAACACCTCCATGCATGCATTCCTTTGCATCATATTGCTCGTGATTGACATTTTTTCAGGGGGTCTTTTTAAGTAATGTTCTAGTCTAGTGGCCTTTATGTTGCCCTTCCTTCATATAATTAAAAGGATAGAAATAGATGGAATCTAGTTAAAAAAGGAAAAATGGATAGAAATAGAAATATGTATTAAAAATATTTTAAATTAGAAATAGATGGAATCTATTCTAAAAAAAATAAAAATGGATAGAAATAAAAATATGCATAAAACATAATTTAAATCAAATCAAATGCAATGCAAACTTCAAAAGAGTGAATGTAGTATGTTGAAGTTGTTGAAGACTTGCATGCAGTTGCTCATAATTCAACAGTATGACATTAGCCTAGAAGATGTTCATGTATATGTTGAAATGACAATGGTAGGTGTCTTTTATAGAAAACCAAATTGGAAGGAAGGGTTAGGATTAAAATTCAATAATACATGTCAATCAATGAACATGATTGAAAGATGTAGTATGAAATACGGTTAGGGCTAAATTAGGACAAAGGCACAAAATGAATGGCTAAGATTGAATTATGAGATAACTCAATCAAGAGTTGAAAATGCATGAGATAAATTAGGACAAAGGCACAAAATGAATGGCTAAGATTGAATTATGAGATAACTCAATCAAGAGTTGAAAATGCATGAGACAAGAAGAGATAAGATTGACATGGAAGATAAGATTGGCACAAAAAAGAGAGATTGTTGTAGAAAATTTAATAATTATAAAATTATTTAATTTAGGAGGAAAAGTGAATAATTAAATAATTAAAATATTATTTGATAATAGAAGACATGTGATAGGTTGAATTTTAATTAAAATAACAATTTAATTAGAAGTGGAGGAAAGGGGAAAAGCATTAAATAATTAAAATAATTATTTAATAGTGGAGGGAAACATGGAAAATAATTAAATAAATAAAATTTATTTAATTATAGAAGAAAAAGTTAATGAATAATTAAAAAATAATAATAATTATAGTAGAAAAATGAAAAATAATTAAATGAAATTAGAATTTATTTAATTATGAGAATTAATTAGTACTTTATAATCTTAAGGGATACATAAATATGCACCTACCAAACTTCTTCATATTCCAACATTCACAAGTACACATGTTATTCCTACTAGAACAACATCATTTAGTTCTTGAGGCAAAATAGATACTACTTTTTTATTATTTCGATTGTTGG
Organism: Sequoia sempervirens; assembly: GCA_007258455.2. NCBI lineage: Eukaryota > Viridiplantae > Streptophyta > Pinopsida > Cupressales > Cupressaceae > Sequoia > Sequoia sempervirens. The sequence continues at coordinate 226,556,958 of VDFB02353493.1, read as the reverse complement.
TTGGAGCCTCCTACTCCACCATTGCTTTCTTCCCTATTATGTCAAACAAGCTACTTGATATCAATAACATTTCTCAAGAGGAGCAAGTTCAAAATTAAAATCAATTGTCTCGCCAATCCATACCATCCCTATCTTCTCCAAAAGATATCCATTCGGTTCATAATTCCTCACCACCATAAGGAACAATACCAAGCAACGAGGTTTTTGCCTAGTCATTTGAAGAGAGTTCTAGAAAGGGTTTGGGAATCTATTACTAGTTATTTTGGAGTCTTCTGAACAAATGATCGGGTTCGAAATTTGAGCACGGTGACTCAGAGGAGATTCGAAGCAAGGAGGAGTTCTTCGTAAAGGCCGTCAGGAACGAGCTTCATCAGATTCTCAAAGAAGCACACCCGTCTCTATCTTTGATTGTCTCTGAATTTGCAAAATAAACAAAAATTATGATTTGAATGAATTTTGTATTGCAAATAAAAGAAGAAGTAAAATAAAATTTGTCTGCGATTTAAATTTAAAGGATTTCTTTGAAGAATTGAAAATGAATAAACAAATAGGTTTTCCTTGAAGAGAAAATTTTATGTTGAGACTAGAAGATCTTGTTTTGCAAACAACGGAAAATAAACTCTTCAAATGCTATTTTGATATACACGATCTCTCTGCTATCCCTGTAGAAAAGAACAATCTTGGTATTTTTTTTAAAAAAGAATTGAAATATTATTTTTGAAAATCATTTTTAATTTATGGTTATTCTGTTTTGTTTTTTTACACATAAATCTTATTCTGTGCTTGTGTGTAGTTATTTACCATTATATATTTATTCTGTTATTTAAGGTATGATTTTTCTGTGTTTACACAGAAGAAATGTTTTTCCCTCTTTATTTATATATATATATATATTTTACATATATAATTATATTATTGATCTTAAGTTAAAAGTCTCTGTGTTTAAAATGTGTTTAAAATAGTTGAAATTTTGTTATTCTGGATTTCGTCAGCGTCCGTACCTGCAAAAAGGACGGAAATTTATTTCATTGAAATAAACTTAAAATAAAATAAAATTTGTAAATACAATTTTATAAAAAAATATATATATAAAAAGTTTTAAGTGCATGGGAGAGGGGAGGGACGGCGCAGGGCCGTACCCTCTCCCCTGCCCCTGCGCCTGCGCCTGCGCCTGCGCCAGGCAACGGACTGGCGTAGCAGTCCGGGGACTGCTGGCGCAGCAGTCATACGGACTGCCGCGCGCAGTCCGTAGGACTGGCGCTGGGATGGGACTTGTCTTTTTATTTTTTTATTTTTTATTTATTTAAATTTTAATTGTTTTATATTAAATTTTGTTTTTGTTGGTCGATTTTTATTCAATTCGATTTTAATGCATTTTAATTTATGTTTATTTATTTAATTATATATATATATGTATATGCTATGTAAAGGTATTGTTTGGCAGTAAATTAATTTGATCAGAATATTATTTGTATAGTATAATTTATTAAGGACAATAAATCTGGATGGTTAATTATTGATATGAATGTTTATGAGTTATATATGAGTTATATATATGTGTGTGTATATACGTGAAATAAATATTAACAATAGCTGAATTTGATTCCACTGGTTAATTACGAAAATTAATATATATTTGGGTAATTAAAGAAGTAAGTTATGGAAATTATTATTGTGCGGGGTAAAATGGGGATTATTTTTAAATATAATTAAACCATGGATTATTTTATTAAATGTATTCAGTTATAATTAAGACTTGGAATCTTTTAATGATCAGGGTTCTTTTGGTGTACTAATTTAGTTATTTGCCTGGGAATGAAAGTCAATGGTACAATCTTGCCACTGTAATGCGAGTTTTCTTTTATGTTATGATCCTTTTTGTTTAGTGTTGTCCATGTGGGAACCGTTGTTGGTGAAACCTTGTTCCAAAGGCTTGTTGTTTTAAACTGTGGTTCTCGTCTTAGATTATGCTTTTGGAGTTTTTGGTTTTATGTGAGGAAGGGTTGAACAGTTTGGTTAAGACTTTTGTTTATGAGTAATTGCGAGAGGGTTAATGCCTCGTGTATCTGTTTTTTTGGTGTTATGCTTTATATTTGCTAGTTCAACCCTTGCCTGCTTGAGATATGTTAGGGGTCATAGGGAGAGTAGCTCTTCGTGGGCGCCGGCGCCTCAGGTAAGAGGAAGTGCTCAGGGGAACCCACGTAAGAGTAATTAACAAGTGATAACCTAAAAATAGAATTTAGGGGGATGGGTAGTAAAGCACACAAGATAATTAAAATTGGATTCTTCATCTATGCATTAGGGCTACCATAGACTAGTGATAGACTGAGTAGGCCGTGGTCGCCAAAGTCGTAGTCTCGTCTTCATGAGAGATTATCAGCTCCGCATTAGCTACCCTATGGTGTCGGCGCCTCAGTTAGGAGGAAGGGCCAGGGGATCCATAGATGGGTGTCGGTGCCTCAGTTGGAGGAAGTGTCAGGGGATCCCATGAGAGCTATGCGATGACACTCTCCACTAGACATCCTTGTTCTTGTTTGTTGTCGCCTCTGGATATTGTAATCTTTATGTTGTTTTCGAGGGCTAGTGAATCCATAGATGGGTGTCGGCGCCTCAGTTGGAGGAAGTGCCAGGGGATCCCATGAGAGCTATGTGATGACCCTCTCCACTTGACACCTATTTGCCTTGGTTCCGGTTGCCTCTGGATTTGCATTCTGAATGGTTGTTTAGATTTATATGGAATCATGTACTTTTTATTGTTTCAGATTTATTTGGAAATGTATTTTGGATGTTGTTGCGGTTCTTCTGGATATTGTATCTTTATGATGCCTTTGATTCTTGTGAATTTGTTTCATGATTGTTAATTAGAGGTACTTCATGTTATTGTGATGAGTTCTTAGTTTTAACTTGGTATGTGATTTGTGAAAGTTGATGGTCGTTCATTGTATGCTTTGAGTTGTACTTGTTTTGTATCGTGTTGTTGTTGAGTCGGTTTGACATTCATGGTCGGGATCTCTTCCTCGTCACCTCTGAGCATGGGGGTGAGTTACTTGTAATTCACATGGTTGGGTGGAACGTGCTCCGCACCCGTTGGGTTCCCCATTAGCGTCCTGTCTTCTCAGCATTTCCAGTTGGAGTTGTATCAGCATTCACCTTGTATTTCATATTTCATTATTCTTGTATCAGTCCCCATGTTGGGAAATTCAATGTATTTCAATTATCAGAGATTGTAAGGTAATATTAAAACAATGATGTAATAGTTAGGATCATTTGTATCTTTATTAAGAGATTTATCCTGGATGTAATTATGCGATGTTGATTAATCTCGCATCATGGTTTTGGATGTATTCTTATCCTTGGTTATCGTTATAAATGATATTGTTGTAATCTTTATTTTTATTTCCGTTTAGTTGTTGCGATGTAACCTCACGTGCCCCAGAGAACTAAGTGTGTTAATGTTATGTAATGTGAAATGTGATTATGGTTAAGTGTTATTACATATTTAATTTAATTATTAAAAAAAAAAAATTATTCACAGTGTTCTCTGGGGTTTGCACGACGGGCGTTTCAAACAATACCAAGCAACGAGGTTTTTGCCTAGTTAATTGTCAAGCATGAATAAGCGATTGATGGTGTCAAACATGAAGAAGTGGTTGCAAATGGTTCTATTCCTTGACACTCTAAACAAGTTTCATGCTACTATTGGTATAAAATTCATGTAAGTTCTATTTTTTTTTTCAAATTTCAAGTACTTTTGGCACCTAGATAAAACTAGTATATGGAGAATTAATTGTAAGTGGGTAGTGTTCCATTAGGTTGGATGTTATGTGATACTGATATAGATTATGCTTAGAGTAGGGGGTTAGAAAAAGGTTTGTTTTTTATTTGATTTTTATTTTCAATCCAAACATTAGAAAATTCTTTTTTAAACAAGCATTGCATAAGAGTATGTTTTTCCTTGTTTCTATGTTTTTTTTTAATTTAATGTGTTTTTTTGAATAAAGCAACCAGAATTACATATCAGAATTGCATAAGATAACAGTTATAAGCCGAAGCAGAAAAACAAAGTAATTAATACTTTCTCTATAGGTTGAACTAGGAAAATTAGATGAGGGAAGAAGATTAATTTATGCATGTTCAAATTCTTTTCTTCTAGTTCTTATTTTACGTAAGGTTTTTATTGCATCCCTCTGTTCTTCTCATCTACAACCCTTGTAAAATAAAATACTTTGCAGTGGACAATCTTCATATGCCACAATAATTATAAAAATCTATAACTAATATATATATATATATATATATAATATGCATTAATATATATAAAAATCTGCATTAATATATATAAAAAATTTGTATTAATATATAAAAATTCTGCATTAATATATATAAAAAATTTGTATTAATATATAAAAAATCTACAGTAATATATATAAATTCTGCATTAATATCATGGGCTTTAATGCAAAAGGCTGATCAGATAGATTTTTGGCATAATACATGCTCTGAAATTAATTAATCATTTAGAAAAACAAACAATAACTGTGCAGCAATAAAAAGTCTCACTACTAAAAGTATCAAGAACCCTATACTACAAATCTGAAAACGTAACCTATGAAACACATGTATTTTCAATTCTATGAAGTTACATTAGAAGCATTTCCCTAAAAACATATACTCTAATATTAAAGTTGCTTGCTTTGAGATGCTTGTGTGATAACATATATTCTAACTTTTAACAACTCATTTGCTTTTAAACGAGTAGAATTGATGAACATGAAGTAAGAAATATGAGTGGAAATTCTACTAAAATATTTAGAAAAGTTTATCAAAACCAATAAAAAACACTAAAACGACTTTTGCTTATTAGAAAGCTGATTCTTAAACCCATAATGGTTCTCAGGGCCACTACTACAACAGTTACTACAAGGAATAGTAATAATAATTTGTAATGCCTCAAGTGTCAAATTATTTTAAAATGTAATTGATGGCTATGTGCTGGAAAAAAAACTTTGATGAATATGTTTTGAATATTCTTGAGCAAAAAAACCAGAAGCAGCAAAACCCAAGAGGGGAGGTGGCAAGAAGGGAGCTATCAGAACAGAATGCTCCTAACTGATGAGGGCAGAGCATTTCCATGGTGTTTGTGGTCCCTTAACAACAACAGTTACAATAATGACTAAAAAAATCCATTCCAATATTAACCGAAACTATGGCTAAAAAAGGCTAATGAACTTCTAGCCAGGCACAATGTAATTGCAGAGATTACATTATTGAGAGCATGTTGACAATTGGTATAGTAGTATGGTCCAATAGTTACTCTGACCTACCATAATCATCTATTTTCAATAATTATTACAATGGTAGACAAAAAGAATTTAGTTTTTTTTAAAATTATAGTTACTTTCTCAGTATTTTATAGGGTATTATAGTGAGTTGGAGTAGTAGAATGAGAAATCAAATTGAGAGACCTAGTGGAAGTTGGGCGGCCCCACAGGGACATTCACAACCAAATAAAGTATGGATTTCTCTTACTTTTGATCTCTTTTATTCTGATAATGGATTATGAAGTGTGATCCAAAATATTGATGATAAAAACACAAACACACCAAAACTAGAAACAAAATTTGATTCATGATTATAGATTATAAAAACTTAATTTCTTTAAATGAACACCTATAAATCCTATCATACAATGCAACATACAAAAATAGATTGAGGGATTCAAACTCGCCTACCTCGCCTCCAACACCAACCTCTTTCAGCTCATACAATTCTCAAATGGACCAGCATAAATGCCGCAAAGTTACTTTAAAACCCTCAGAAATAGTGCACGGACAAATGCTCCATTTTGTCTTACCTCCACACCATACAAACTATATATCAAGACATGCAATGGCCTAAAGAGACGTTTTGGAGGGTCAGTGTCGTCCGAGTGTGGAGTTCCGACAGAATCTCAAATGATGAGGTAATAGTAATAGTAAATTACAGCCAAACTAATCAACCTCGTCATTTGAGATTCTGTCGGAACTCCATGCTCAGACGACACCGATCCTCCAAAACATCTCTTTAGGCCATTGCATGCCTTGATATATAGTTTGTATGGTGTGGAGGTAAGACAAAACGGAGCATTTGTCGATGCACTATTTCTCAGGGTTTTAAAGTATCTTTGCGGCGTTTATGCTGGTCTTGCTGAGAATTGTATGAGCTGAAAGAGGTTGGTGTTGGAGGCGAGGTAGGCCAGTTTGAATCCCTCAATCTATTTTTGTATGCTGCATTGTATGATAGGATTTATAGGTGTTCATTTAAAGAAATCAAGTTTTTATAATCTATAATCATGAATCAATTTTTATTTCTAGTTTTGATTGTGTTTGTGTTTTTATCATCAATATTTTGGATCACACTTCATAATCCATCATCAGAATAAAAGAGATCAAAAGTAAGAGAAATCCATACTTTATTTGGTTGTGACTGTCCCTGTGGGGCCGCCCAACTTCCACTAGGTCTCTCAATTCGATTTCTCATTCTACTGCTCCAACTCACTATAATACCCTATAAAATACTGAGAAAGTAACTATAATTTTTAAAAAAGACTAAATTCTTTTTGTCTACCATTGTAATAATTATTGAAAATAGATGATTATGGTAGGTCAGAGTAACTATTGGACCATACTACTATACTAATTGTCAACATGCTCTCAATAATGTAATCTCTGCAATTACATTGTGCCTGTCTCGAAGTTCATTAGCCTTTTTTAGCCATAGTTTCGGTTAATATTGGAATGGATTTTTTTAGTCATTATTGTAACTGTTGTTGTTAAGGGACCACAAACACCGTGGAAATGCTCTGCCCTCGTCAGTTAGGAGCATTATGTTCTGATAGCTCCCTTCTTGCCACCTCCCCTCTTGGGTTTTGCTGCTTCTGGTTTTTTTGCTCAAGAATATTCAAAACATATTCATCAATTTTTTTTTCCAACACATAGCCATCAATTACATTTTAAAACAATTTGACACTTGAGGCATTACAAATTATTATTACTATTCCTTGTAGTAACTGTTGTAGCAGTGGCTACCTCAGAACCATTATGGGTTTGAGAATCAGCTTTCTAATAAGCAAAAGTCTTTTAGTGTTTTTTATTGGGTTTTGATAAACTTTTCTAAATATTTTAGCAGCATTTCCACTCATATTTCTTACTTCATGTTCATTAATTCTACTGGTTTAAAAGCAAATGAGTTGTTAAAAGTTAGAATATATGTTATTATCACACAAGCATCTCAAAGCAAGCAACTTTAATATTAGAGTATATGTTTTTTGGGAAATGCTTCTAATGTAACTTCATAGAATTGAAAAACCTTACGTAAAATAAGAACTAGAAGAAAAAGAAAAGAATTTGAACATGCATAAATTAATCTTCTTCCCTCATCTAATTTTCCTAATTCAACCTATAGAGAAAGTATTAATTACTTTGTTTTTCTGCTTCGTCTTATAACTGTTATCTTATGCAATTCTGATATGTAATTCTGGTTACTTTATTAAAAATAAAAAATAAAAATTATTAGAGGTTTCAGTTTTCATGTTCAGATATTGTAATATTCTTTACTCTTTTATTAGTAAGCTTTATGATGATGTTTAAATTACATGTAAACAAGTTATGATTGAATGTGAAACTTTGTTGCAACATGCCAAAAAATTATAAAAGTTATTTTAATGTATTTCATTCCATCAAATTGCTAATAGGAGAATCACAAATCCACCTCTTGGGTACAAAAATTATTAATTAGTTTCTCTAATAGATATTGAGACAAGAGAAACTCATTATTCTATGGTTACACCTTTTTTATTTAAATTTTTGTTCAAATTTTCTTGATGAAACTAAATAAATTTGCAATAGTGGAAGTCATAATGGATGAAATTTCATTAAATTTGTTGGAGTTTTAAATTACACAAGAAAATTATGATTGAGGGTGAAACTGTACTATAATCTGCGAACAAATTACACTAGTAGTGCATTCTTTAACATTTATTCAATGCTACAAACAAATTACACTAGTAGTGCATTCTTTAACATTTAGGCAATGCTACAGCGATATCAAAGTTATTTTAATGCATTTCATTCTATGAAATTGCTAAAAGGAAAATCACAAATCCACCTTCTGGTATACAAAATTTATCAATTAGGTGCTCTAATAGAAATTGGGACAAGAGAAAAGCATTATTCTATAGTTCCATCCTTTTTATTTAATTTTTTTGTTCAAATTTTAAGTTCGATTTCAATTGTGTGGAAAACATGCCAAAAAAATGTATAAATCAAAAATTGATTGCAAAAAAGAATTCCTTATGATTTTTTGATAAGTTTTTTTTTTTTAAATTTTGAAAAATGATTTTGTATGAAAAAGATATGAGCATTAAAGTTGAAAAGAAAGGGTGACATGGATTGAATGCACCTAATTTTTGGAGTAGAATCTCGAAAATACATTTGTACCACGGTGAAGAGCTCCAAACCAGCTTTCCAACACTTTTTGAATTTCAAAAACCTGACTGTTACACAAAAATTATGCCTGTTTTAGTAAAACTACTATTTTAATGATATACAAAGAAAGAAGAGAGCAAAGGTTTTAGGGTTTAAAAAATGCAACCGGTTATTCATGTATATATTGACTTGTGCTTATGTTGTGTGAGTTTATAAAAAGAAAATATATACCTATATATATTTATAAATCTGTATATAATGTAAAAATTGTGTGACTATGTATATTCAAATAGAGATTAATGCAAAACAACATTAGAGATATTTTATGTTGTGTGAGTTTATAAAAAGAAAATATATGTCTATATATATTTATAAATTTGTAGATAATGCAAAAATTATGTGACTATGTATATTCAAATAGAGATTAATGCACAACAATATTAGAGATTTTTTTTTTTAATCTGCAAAAAAAATATTAACCCGTATATAATGCAAAAATTATCTACCTTGACTATGTATATTCAAATAGAGATTAATGCACACCAACATTGAGATATATTTTTTTAATCTGCATAAAAAATATTAACACATAGATTTTCATATGAAGGTTTGAAGGTTTAAAAAAATTCAAAAAATTTCGAGTAAGCAAAATATATCCAATTATATATATCAAAAATATATTGAATAAATTCATCTCTTGGCCTCCTTGAGGCTATTTTTTTATTGGAGGCTCCTACAAAAACTTGATCTTCAAGCCCTCTTTAGAAAAAACCTTTGACCTGCAAAATCAAACTCACGATAACTCAAAAGAACAAGGGTTAGAAGGAAGGGTTCACATTAGGTTGACCAAAATGTAAAATGGATAGAAATAGAAATATGCATAAAACATAATTTAAATCAAACCAAATGGAATGCAAGCATCAAAAGATTGAATGTAATATGTTGAAGTTGTTGAAGATTTGAATGTGGTTGCTCATAATGCAGCAACATGAAATTAGCTTAGAAGATGTTCATGTAGATGTTGAAATGACAATGATAGGTGTTTTTTATAGAAAATCAAATTGGAATGAAGGGTTAGGATTAAAAGCCAATAAGACATGTCAATCAATGGCCAAGATTGAAAGATGTAGTATGAAATAGGGTTAGGGTTAAATTAGGGCAAAGACACAAAATGAATGGCTAAGATTGAATTATGAGATAATTCAATCAAGGGTTGAAAATGAATGAGACAAGAAAAAATAAGATTGACATGGAAGATAAGATTGGAAAAGAAAAAGAGGTTGTTGGAGAAAATTAAATAATTACAAAATTATTTAATTTATAAGAGAAAGTTAATAATTAAATAATTAAAACATTATTTAATTATAGAAGACATGTGATAAGTTGACTTTTAATTAAAAGTGGAGGAAAGGGTCAAAATATTAAACAATTAAAATAATTATTTAATAGTGGAGGGAAAGGTAGAAAATAATTACATAAATAAAATTTATTTAATTACAGAAGAAAAAGCTAATGAATAATTAAAATAATGATTTAGTTATAGTAGAAAAATGGAAAATAATTAAATAAAATTAGAATTTATTTAATTATAGAGGAAAAGAGAATTAGTTAGGGACGTAAATAAATAAATTTATTTAATTAATCAAGAATAAGGAGAAAATGAATTAATTAAATAATTAAGAATTATTTAATTACTAGGAGAATATGACTTAAGGGATAATCAAATAATTAAAATTATTTAATTATGTCAGGAGAATTGATATGAAAAATGGCATTCATACACTTGGGACATTATTCAGTGTCTATAAAATTAAAAGGTTTTAATTTTTGTTTAAAGTTAAATAATTATTGAATAATTTTATTAATGATTAAATTTTGGTGAGTGAAGCTATTTTATATAATATTTTAATCTTTAATTTTATATAAAATTCATTATAAAATGGATTTTATAGTTGTAGAACTTCCCTTGATAATTATCTGAAAATGGACACATTCATCATCTAAAAGGATAGATGAATTTATAGATGTAGTGCAACTGCCCCTCATAATTACCTGAAAATGGACATGAGAAGCAAGGCAATAATATGTATGTTGATTCCTATATCAAACCCATGACAAAGGAAAACATAGACAAAATATAAATTCCAAACCATGTCAAACTATGTATCTCTTGACAACCACATACATAAGCTATGTGCAATTCAACACCCACATATAAACTGTGAATATATCCATAGCAATTCCAAATTCAAGTCTACATTATTAGTTGATAGGTTACATGTATAGTATGGGATTTGAGTCTAAAATATGTCTCACACCTGCAAACCATTGTTGAGTTGTCAAAAAACAAGTTTGAGGTCTCGTTTAATGGTACGCATCCAAAATATTAGGTAACAACCTCCAAAATTTCACTTATCACATAAAAGCAAATAAATATTGATATGACAATTGGAAGAGAACATCCTAATTCTATTTGTAGTGTTTTTTGTCAGTTTAATCATAACTTTTTTCATTTGCATTCCTTTATGTTTTAAATTTGTATGCAAATATTTTATAATCAGATAATATACTAGATATATACCTTCTCCTTCGCTGATTTGTGTATTTATTGGAGGCTTTGTTGTTAGCCTTTTCTTTTTGCCTGAGAAGGTTAAAAATCTTTATGTTTTGTTTCAAAATGAGGCATTTGAATGAAGAGGAAAGGAATTTTGTGCGCTTGGCAGCTTATTTGTAGATTTTAAAGTCTGAGGTTTGAAAATGTTGCCTGCTGCTGCTCCGGATGGAGTTTCTAGCCGGCCTCTGCAATCATTCCCGTGTAAGTGTTTTAAAATTCTTTAAATTCGTGGAGAATTTTGTTGATTAATTGAATAATTCATGTAAATACAGAGCCTGTGGTTGAGCATTAAATTTGAACAATGAAAATAGGAGAGCCTCGAGAAAATGAATATTGAAAATGGAGCCACAGGAAAAATTGTGAAATTGTGACAATTTGAGTCAATGCAAAAAAAATTTTTTGTTTCTTTGTTAAATTTTTTTTTGGTAATAGTTAATCTGGGAAAGATTTTGCTATATGTATACTAGCTATGTAAGATTCAAATGTACTGATTTATTTACTGCTTTTTAAGGTTCAAAGCGAACTAAGGTAGAGCTTCTGATTTTACACACTGCTATCGCATGTTAGATTCTGATTTTTTATGCTGCAGTGATTTAGATTTCTTGGTTAACCTCCTTCATTTCCTCCCAATCTGTTATTCTTTATTCAAGTGTTTAAGCTTTTGTTTGTTTTTATTCTATATTGCAGTGGGTAAAATTGTCTGTGGGATGAAGAAAGTCCAAGGCGAGATACAAAGGTTTTCTGTTTATATTATGCAATCATGGCATTTCAGGAGTCCCTATGCTTTGTCTACGCTTCCACATGTTGCATGCTGTCTACATCTGTTATCGCAAGTGAGGGGAATGCTCAATCTTGTTTTGGAACTTTTTCACTTAAAACTGGTCGTTCCAAAGCTCCCATTTTTGCTTTTTGCAGAGACTATAAGGATGCTGGCAAAGGTTGTGGTCTGTGCCTTTACACCAGCCAATTACATTTGGTTGAAATTTTTTGTATCCTTTTGAACAGACGTATTTTTTGTATAACCAGCAATCATAGCATTCAATGAGACCATATTTCTTTGAGGTATCCTGTGAAACAGATCAGCTGCCTTGTCTATGCTTCCACATTTTCCCATACATGATTACGAGAGCATTTCACATGCACTCAGATTAATATCACCCAACTGTGGGTAATGTTAGCCAATATTTTTCGGGTAATTTTTTAATGTAGATTTTATAATGGTAAACATTCGAGATCATAAGAAACCCTTCCAACAGAAACCAAGTGCATATAAAAGTTTTCAATGGAATATACATGCACGTACTTTACAGTGTTGTAAGATATATAATATTATTTGTAACTGAAAATCTAAAATCTTTAATAGTCAATGTTTATTTTATTCTAAATTAAGAGATGTGTAATTTAACTACACTCTGTACAGGCAAAATCCCAAGACCATTATGAAAGCCATGATTCATAGTTTGATTCTGTAAACAAACTGTGTACATTAGTTTGAAGGCAATAAAGAAGTCTCCAGTAAATATAATGGGGAAAGGAATAGATTTTTGTTAATTCCAATTATTTTAGTGATAGTGTTTTTTCTTTTATTTTAATTATTTTTAAATTAAGAGTTAAGAGGTTTGAATTTGAAGTGTTTTTATGGCGTGGAAATTGTTTTAGGGAGGATTAGGGATAGTGTTTTTCTTTTTGTTTCAGGGAGGATTAGGGATAGTGTTTTTCTTTTTCTTTTTTTAATTGTTTTTTGATTAAGAGTTAAAAGGTTTGAATTTGAAGTGTTTTTTATTACGTGGAATTTGTTTAGGTAGGATTTTGGTCTTTTTTTGGTTTGGTGTCGTTTGTGATTCATCAGCTTCACCAATAAGCTAAAGGTTGTTTGCCATTTTTTTTTCCAATTTTATATCAGCTAGAGGGTAAGATTGTAACTAGAGGGATGGCCTTGGTGATTGAAGAATGATGATATTGTACAATATACCTGTTAATGTTTCCAAGTTTAGTTTCTATATTTGGTTGAATGGTAATTATATAGCATTATATTTTTTAAATGAAGAGTATTGATATCTATGAGAAAAAGTGAAGATATATTAATTTTGAATTATTTTATTTATTGAAAAAAAATGATTTTATTTAATTGTTGTTTTGATTATTATTTTCAATCAATTCATTTATTTTTAATTTGCTAGGATTGTCATCAACAATTGTTTCATGCATTTCTTGCACTCTTGATGTGAAATCTTATGAAAACAAATAAATCAAAAAATAGAAGATTTGCTCACAAACAAATCATGAAAAGATCAAATAAATAATCACATAAATGAAAAAATAAAATCAAAGAGATTTGATTTAAAAAATTCAAAATCAAAGAGATTTGCTCAAATAAAAATATCAAAATCAAAAGACATTTGAACTAACAAAAAAAAACAAAAAGATTTGATGAAAAAAAAAACATAGAGATTTGATGAAACAAAATTTAATCAAATCAAAGAGATTTGGTCACAAAAAGAAATCAAAGATAAATCACAAAGATTTGAAAATATTTAATTAAAAAGTCAAATAAATAAATCAAAGATTAAAAAATAAATTAATTAAAAGATCAAATAATTAAATCAAAGATAGAAATAAATAAACTAAAAAATCAAATAAATAAATGAAAGATAAGAAATAAATTAAAAAATCAAATAGATAAATAAAATGAATGAATTGATAGAAAAATAAATAAATTAAAAGATTAAAGAAATAAATCAAAGATGTTTAATCATAAAGATAAATCACAAAGATTTGAGAATCTTTACCATAGCTAAACTAAAATATGAAATAAATAAATCAAAGATAAAAGATAAATTAAAAAAATGGTCATGAAGATTCCAATAAATTAAAAAAAATCAAATAAATAAATTTAAACAAGATTTGAATACATGGGGTTAAATTAGGGTTTTTGATAGGGTTTAATTACACTCAGGGTTCAATTAGGATAAGATTTTGGACTAGGATTAGGGATAGCTTCAATTATAGTTACATTTCAATGAAGCTTTAGGTTTAAAGTTATGGTTGGAAATAGGGTTACAATTTAATTATAGTTATGGTTCAATTAGGGTTAGAGTTCAATTAGGGCTATAGCTAAGATCAAGTATAGGGTTTAATTAGAGTTACTATTAGTGATAAGGTTTGGGTTTGGGTGGAATTAGGGCTTAATTAAGGTTGAGTTAGGGTTACAACTAGGATCCAATTAGTGTTATGACTAGGGTTAAAAACTGTTATTGTTCATTAGAGTTCAATTAGGGTTGGGGTGATGGTTTTATGATAAAGCTTGGGGTTAGGGTTATAGTTAGGGTTCAAATAGGATTACAATCAAAGTTAAATTTAGTATTAAATTAAAAGGTTAGGAATGGGGATCAATTAGGGTTAGGATCAAATTCGAGTTAGGGCTATAGTTATGATTTAATTAGTGTAAGGGTTAATATTAGGGTTAGGATTAAATTAGTGTTAAAAGTTAGGGTTAGGGTTCAATTAAGCTTAGGATTAGGGTCCAATTAAGTTTAGAATTTCATTAGGATTATGGTTAGAGTCTAATTAGGGTTAGGACTAAAGTTAGGGCTAGGTTTAGGGCATAATTAGGGATAGAGTCCAATTAGGTTTAGGTTTAGGTTTACGTTTAGGTTTAGGTTTAAGGTTAGGATATAATTATGGTTTCTAACAACTTGGATATGACAACCATTTCAAAGTTTGGGTTTTCCATCTACACTTTTTCAAACTTGAAAGACGCTTTTTTAGGGAATTTGTCCTTGTCTATGAGCCAGTAATCCAAATGAGCTTCAAATAGGGTTACAATTAGGGTTCAAATAACTTTATGCTTAGGGTTAAGCTTCAATTTGGGTTAAGGTTCAATTGATTAAAAATAGGCACCTTGAGAAGGATATCTCTCGCATACTTTACATATATTTTTAAAATATAGGTATGCTAGTTACCATATATATAGAAACTAAAACATAAAAACTATATATTTGAATTATTAAATAACTATTTTATATATAATTTTTGATTATTAATTAAATAAAATAAATTAATATGTTTATATAATATTATAATTAACAACATAAAAATTAGATTAAGAAAATTATTGATTCTATATTTTAAATATTTTAAAATAACTTCATATATGTATCTTTAATATAAAAAATTGAATGTGTATGCATAGATTTATAATATTAATGTTCTTACTATTTATATAATTAATATTATTTTTTATATATATTATATTTTATTTAAAAATTATTAATATAAATAATGTATATAATAATGTTTCTCTTAATTATATAGAGAGAGGGGGGGATTATGTAAAAGACATCTAAAAATACTATTTTCTAAGTGTTTATGTATATGACTTATGTACTTATACTACCACAAACCATTTGTAAGAACCATATTCAAATAAGACAATTTATTAGTCTTAGTGAGTTATGTTCACATAAGGAAATTTATTATCAAAACTTACATTTAATTATTATAATTAACAAAATTACATTTGATTTTATTCACCTTAACAAGACTTACATTTATTTTTTATTAAATATAAAATAGTATAATTACAATACTATAAAGACAAGTACCACTTGTTTGAATTATATTTATTGTTTTATTTTTAAATCAATAAGACAAGAAAATGAAAAAGACCCAACTACACATCAAATCTATGATCACTGCCATGACAAATTCGCCTCAAGGAAAATTCACCTCATTAAAATTTTGTGATTATAATTTTTCATGATGGTGAATTTTCCTTGAGGTGAATTTGTCATGACAGTGAATTTTTCCATGGTGAATTGTATGTTAGAACACAAGAGAGAAAAAAAAAAGATCAATTATTTATGATCCTCAAGATCACACTAAGGTGCAAGAGGAGAGCATACATAAGTGAATCTTGGGGATTAAAAGACACTTCTTAATTTTAAACCCAAATTCAAATGTGAACAGTTAATTTTAAGTCTAATTTCAATTTTGGAAAACATGCCAAAAAAAATGTATAAAGCAAAAATTGGATTCCTTATGATTTTTTGATAAGTTTTTTTTTTTTTAAAATTTGTTGAAAAATGATTTTCTATGACAAAGATATGAGCATTTGAAGTTGAAAAGAAAGGGTGACTTTGGTTGAATGCACCTTATTTTGGAGAAAAATCTAGAAAATTTGTTTACACCATATTGAAGAGCTTTAAACCAACTTTCCAACATTCTTTGAATTTTGAAATCCGACACGCAAAAGTTACACACGTTTTAGTAAAATTACTAAAATTCAACTCCCCACATGACCAAGAGCTAGCTGAAGGGTGCTAAAAACCTCTCTAGCACAACCCCTGGTATCCCATATGACCAAGGGCTTGAAAAATAAAATAATTAAAAAAAAAAAAAACTTTAAATAAATTTATAACTTAAAAAATAATCATAAAAAGTTAAAAGGCTAAATTTTTAATCCCTCCATTTATAAACTAAAAGGAAAGGCCATTTTTTAAGAAAAATTAAAAAGCTATAATTTAAATAAATTTAAAACTTAAAAAAATACTCAAAAAAAGTTTAAAGCTGAAGTTTTAATAGCTGCATTTATAAAAAAAAGATCATAAGGGCACGTCTTCATGTGGCTGCTTAGATTATTTTGACTAGCAGCCACTACTCAACATTTTTAAAAGCATTTTATGGAGCTAATGGCCCATGATTGTATTTTATTTTCAGCCCCCACATTTTTCCACAACCTATTTTCAATTTTTAAGCAGATTATGAAAACATTCCAAATTATCCATTCCGTAAAAAAATAAAAATTATTGGGACATCTAACTGCTTAATTTTAAGCAAAAAATATACTTAAGAAGGAGCATGAGGACAAGGAGTAAGATTTTTATGGCTTTTCATAATGTATAAAGTAAAAAAAAAAAAAAAAAAATTCAAACAAAAATTTTGAATAGAAAAAATGCAACTATATATTGACTTGTGTGAGTTTATCAAAAAGAAAATACATGCCTAAATATATTTATAAATCTTCCTGTGACCATGTATATTCAAATAGAGATTAATGCACAACAACACTCAAATATACTTTTTTTAATCTCCAAAAAAAATATTAAAGAAAATACATGTGTAAATATAATTATCTACCTATGACTATGTATATTCAAATAGAGATTAATACAGAAAAATATTCAAATATATATTTTTTTATCTGCAAAAAAATATTAATGCACAATGAAACCCAAACTCGAGGCTCCTATTGATCTTCAAGCCCTCTTTAGAAAAAATCTTTGACCTGCAAAATCAAAAGAACAAGAGAAAATTATAATATTTCAAATAAAAAATTTGAATGGAAAGAATACAACTAGTTATTCATGCATATATTGACTTGTAACTATCTACCTGTAACTATGTATATTCAAATAGCTCAAAAGAACAAGAGAAAATTATAAATTTTGAATGGAAAGAAAACTGGTTATTCATGCATATATTGACTTGTTACTATCTACCTGTAACTATGTATATTCAAATAGCTCGATTCATGCACAACATTCATGAGTTTATCAAATAGTACTTATGATTATGTATATTCAAATAAAGATCAATGCACATAAATATAATTATCTACCTATGACTATGTATATTCAAATAGAGATTAATGCACATAAATATAATTATTTACCTATGACTATGTATATTCAAATGGAGATTAATGCACAACAACATTCAGATATATTGCATGAGTTTATCGAAGAGAAAATACATGCATAAATATAATTATCTAAATATTAACACACAATGAAACCCTCAGTTGTATAGATTTCCATATGAAGATTTGAGGGTTTAAAAAAATTCAAAAAATTTACATAAGCAAAATATATCAAAATTTGTCTCTTGGCCTCCTTGATCAATCGTGAGGCTATTTTTCTGATTAGAGGCTCCTATAAAAACTTGATCTTCAAGCCCTCTTTAGAAAAATACTTTGACCTACAAAATCAAACTCATAATAGCCCAAAAGATGGGTTATAAACTCACAATAGCTCAAAAGAACAAGGGTTAGAAGGGTTCACATCAAGTGCATCAAAATGTAAAATAGATAGAAATAGAAACATGCATAAAACATAATTTAAATCAAACCAAATGCAATGCAAAAATGTAGTTTGTTGAAGTTGTTGAAGATTTGAATGTGGTTGCTCATAATTCAACAACATTACTTTAGCTTAGAAGGTGTTCATGTATATGTTGAAATGACAATGGTAGGTGTCTTTTATAGCAAACCAAATTGGAATGAAGGGCTAGGATTAAAATCCATTAAGACATGTAAATCAATGGTTAAGATTGAAAGATGTAGTATGAAATAGGGTTAGGGCTAAATTAGGGCTAAAACACAAAATGAATGATTGAGATTGAATTATGAGATAATTCAATCAAGGGTTGAAAATAAATGAGACAAGAAAAGATAAAATTGACATGGAAGATAAGATTGGCACAGAAAAAGAGGTTGTTGGAGAAAATTAAATAATTATAAAATTATTTAATTTAAAAGGGAAATTGAATAATTAAATAATTAAAATGGCATAGGTGAATTCACAGCTAGCAATTCATGGTTGAAAAATTCACTGCCAATAATTCACCGTAGAAAAATTCACTGCCAAAATTAATCATAAACTTGATGAATTTGTCATGTTGGTGAATTTTCCCACAATGAATTCGTTAATTTTTTGTGGTGTGAATTTTCCTAGAGCCAATTAAAACATTATTTAATTATAGAAGACATGTGATAGATTGACTTCTAATTAAAATAACAATTTAATTTAATTAAAAGTGGAGGAAAGGGGGAAAATATTAAATAATTAAAATAAGAATTATTTAATTAATAGGAGAATATGATCTTAGAGATAATCAAACAATTAAAATTATTTAATTATGCTAGGAGGCAGAATTTATATGAAAAATGTCATTTCACGCTTTTAATTTTTGTTAAAATTAAATAGTTATTGAATAATTTTATTAGTAATTAAATTTTGGTAAGTGAAATTATTTTATATAAAATTTTAATCTTTAATTTTATATAAAATTCATTTTAAAAATGATTGTAAATTATCATCAAAATTGTATTTCAATTTAATGCTTTGTTTCTAATAGTTTGTGGCTTTGAACTTTCATACATTATTTTATTGATTGGGTAGTTTATAAACTACTTTAGAGAATCCTTCCATTCTAATATAAGAAAACTTAATCCTTGCTCACTATTGCAATGACATATAATGATAAATTTTTGCTTATATCCCCTTCTAATATCATACTATCTACATGGAAAAGACTAATCAAATGTCATTACCAAAAACTAAAACATACAAAATATGTATTTTTAAATTATTAAATAACTATTATTTATATTTATATATATTATTAATTAAATTAAATAAATTAATATATTTATATAATATTATATTATATTATAAGAATATTATAATTAACAACATAAAAATTAGATTAAGAAAATTATTGATCATATATTTTAAATATTTTAAAATAATTTGATATATGTACTTTTATATATAAAATTGAATGTCTCTATAAATGCATAGTTTTATAAGGCGTTAGACAAGACAAATTCACCTCTGAGAACAATTCACCCAAGAAAATTCACTTTAAGAAAAATTCACCGCTAACAATTCACTGCCATAGAAAATTAATCTCAAACTTTCAATGTAATGAATTTTCTAGTGAATTGATGGTTGTGAATTTTCCTTGAAGTGAATTTGTCATGGCTGTGAATTTTCCTAAAGTCCTTTATAATATTAATGTTATTACTATTTATATAATTAATATTATCTTTATATATATTATATTTTATTTTAAAAAGTATTAATATAAATAATGTATATAATAATTAAATAAAGGGGGGATTATGTAAAAGACATCTAAAAATACTATTTTCTAATTGTTTATGTATATGACTTATGTACTTATACTACCACAAAGCATTTGTAAGAACCATATGCAAATAAGACAATTTATTAGCCTTAGTGAGTCATGTTCATATGAGGCAATTTATTATCAAAAATTACATTTAATTATATTATAATTAACAAAAATTACATTTGATTTTATTCACCTTAACAAGACTTACATTTAATTTTCATTAAATATAAAATACTATAATTACAATACTATAAAGGAAGTACTAGTCAATACATACCACTTGTTTTTTGAATTATATTTATTTGTTTTATTTTTAAATGAATAAGATAAGAAAAAAAAATCCAGTTACACAAATCAAATCTATGATCATGAGATCAACCTTATTTATCATTGGCTCTAGGAAAATTCACTGCCAACAATTCACCACGAAATGAATTACTGACGGTGAATTTTCCCGAAATGAATTACTGACGGTGAATTTTCCCAAAATGAATTACTGGTGAATTATGACAGTGCCTTTATCAATATATAATTTAAAATATTCTCTGAAAATAAATCCCAAATTAAATAAAAATAAATAAATATACAAATATCATCATTGTATATAGTTCAGATGCCCTCCAAAAGTCCCATCTTTTGTTTATTTGGTGACATTGCCCCTAAAAATCATTGGGAAGATCCTAAAGAAGCTCTTTATTGGTGGTGGTTTTTTAAGGTATTTATTTATATAAATAGAAATAGGCAAGCTTGGTAGGAAATGAGAATTAAATCTAGAGATCCTTGGTTTGTAATGTAGTGATTTTGTTTGAAGTATTGGTTATTTTCCTTTCTTGAGGTACCACCAAAATTAAATATATTAATAGAATAGAGAATCCCAAGTGAGATTCAACAATTTTCAAATGAAGTCAGAAACATTTAATAAGAAAATATATAATTTGCATGATGAGGAAGCTTGTATTTTATGGACGATGGTTATATTTTCTTTTTAAAGATTAAAAAAATTAATGATTAAATTTGTCGTCCAGTGTTTGTAGCCAGATTTAATTTGTCGTCTTTCGTAAAGAGAGGAAACGTGCTTCAACAAAAATAACGGCATTTACTGTTGGACCTTATACAATAGGACATGTAAGGTGCAGATTCATTCCAGAGAACTTGGAGTGTATGCACACGGTTCTGTATTTTAGGGACATTTGGATTTGGAGATTAAAGTGCACATATTTATATTAGAATCATATATGCCATCTACATATGTGTATGTTGTCTACTATCATTTTTTTAAAATCATAAAGCTAGTCCAAATAAGGGGTTGACCTAAGAAAACTTGACCTTAGCAATTCAACAATCTCCCCTAGGATGTTTAAAAACATTGTCTTGATGGATTCAAACATGAGAAAGACAAAGGCAAAGGGATCTCTACCGTAATTTTCTCTTAGATGATTCCTCTAGGTCACAATTATTTCTCATGCATGAAATCATAACATGCAAGTTCATTCCTAAGAGACTCAAATTTGTCCCACAAAGATTTCTAAGACTACATGGAGCCCAAGAGAGTCATTATACTATTAGCATATATATTTTTAATAATATATATATAAACTTTGAGAGATATCCTTCTCAAGGTGCCTATGCACTTTTATGTGAGAAATGGATTAAAAAATAGGCACCTTAAGAATGATCTCTCAGTACTTTTTTATATATTATTAAAAATATATATGTTAGTAGCATTTGCAACACAACATGGAAGACAAAATTATTAGGGTTAGGATTGAGGTTAGCTTTAGGAATAGGTTTAGGGTTACAAATAGAGATGTAATTTGGTTCATGGGTAAGGTTAGGGTTTTGAAATTATAGTTAGGGTTAAGATTTAGGATGCAATTAGGATTAGATAAAATTAGGATTAGGAATAAGGTTGTGGTTAATGCTAGTATTCAAAATAGGCTTACCATTAGAAATACAAGTAGAGTTAACGTTAGGGTTAGGATTAGAGATAAAATTACGATCAAGGGTAGGGATAGGGTTAAGGTTAGGGTTATAGATATAATTGGGGTTAGAGTTAAGATTAGGGATACAATTAGGGTTAGAGATAAAATTACGATTAGGGTTGGGGTTAATGTTAGTATTTGGATTAGGGTTAGTGTTAAAAATGAAATTAGAATTAGGGTTGGGCTTAGCATGAAAATTAGGATTAGGGTTAGGATTAGAGATAGAATTAGGATCAAGGGTAGGGTTAGGTTTAGGGTGAGAGACATAATTAGGGTTAGGGTTATGATTATGATTATGATTAGGATTAGAGTTATGGTTAGGGTAGACATATAATTAGCATTAGGCTTGGGGTTAGTGTTAGTATTAGTAGTAGGGTTAGGGTTAGGGTTAAGATTAGGGATATGGTTAGAGATTAGGGATATCATTAGGGTTAAGATTGTGATTATGGTTAGGGTTAGACATAAAATTAGGATTAGGTTTGGGGTTAGTGTTAGTATTGGGATTAGGGTTAGTTTTAGAAATACAATTAGAATTATGGTTGATGTTAGTATCAAAATTAGGATTAGGGCTAGGATTATCAATAGAATTAGGATCAAGGGTAGGGTTAGGGTTAGTGTTATGATTATGATTACGATTACGATCAAGATTAGAGTCTTTAATAAAAAAAAAGGGGGGTAAAAACATTATTGCATTAGGAAATCATTACAAAACCAGAAGAGAGAAGCCCATCATGGGGCCCAACAAACCCAAGAATTAATTTTTTCCCAAGAAACAACTCATATCCTCCATAACCCATTCCTCTAGAGCAAGAGACAAATCACCAGGAAGATTTCCCCAATCATCCACACACCAAGAACCTATCCTCTCAATAGCCCACCTAGCCAGACCATCAACCACCTTGTTCCATTCCTGAGGAACATGGTGAAATTCAATGAAATCCAAAGTAGAACACAAGGAAATAATCTACTTAACCACCATAGCTAGCTTCCAATTCACATCCTCCAAATGTCACTTATGTAGCATGTCGATAAGAACCTATGAATTAGATTCACAAATAATTTGTTGCCATCCAAGTTCAATTTCATGCCCAATCATCAAAAGAATAGCAAGAGCCTCCATAAGATTATTAGTATGCCACCCTTTATACATAGAGAAGAAAAAGACCACCACTCCTGAGCAATCCTTTCCAATGCCCCAATGCTTGCATGACTAGGATTTCCCCTAGAAGAACCATTCATATTAATTTTCAACTCCCCCTATTCAGGAGGACGCCAACAGCCTCCATGGTCCACCTGCTCACGACCTTGACCACGATGCATCCTACTCCCATTCCACCCACCGCCCTCGATGAGTCCCAGAGTTTTAACCACTCCCAAATCACTATGATCAACCAAAACCAACAAGTCACACTTCGCATTTAGAATCTCCTTAATAGCTCCCAGAATTCTCATTCAAAGCTACCTAATAAGCAACTTCTTATCTAAAAAAATATTCCTATTACATTCTAACCAAATGTGTCAAAAAATCAAACAAGGGCCAATGACCCAAGCAATACTAATAAAAGAGGTATTAGCATGAGAGGATCTTTGTCTTCTCCAAAATTCATCCAACGAAGAAACATGACTACACAATAGGCTCCAGATCTTCCACCATAGATGCCAAATAGCTTTCGTAAACGAGCATTGGAAGAAAAGATGTGGGAGCCATTCTTCATGCTTAGAACACATAAAACACATGGAGGGTCCTTGAAACCCTTGCTTCCAAAGATTCTCCCAAGTGAGACACTTACCTTGCACCACCATCCAAGAGAAAAAATTGCACAGGCCAAGCAAACTTATTCCAAACATGCTCCCACCAAGAAACCTTACAGCTTCCAAATAATTGCTTATCCAGAACATGATACCTAGAGGAAACCAAAAAAATTCCCTTTGGATCATGGCCCTAAGCCAACACATCCCTCCTAGGAAGAGAATTATTTTTTTTTTTGATAAAATCTTAACAAGCTCTTGCCAGTCCTCCACCATACCACCTGAAGGCCACTCCAGAGGATTCTTCCACCTGGACACTATAACCTGACCTATGGTTTGTTCAAATTTAAAATCATCCACACAACACTAACTCGCATCCATAAAAACCAGGCACAAATCCTATAGGTGAGGATGAGAAGACAAAATGGGGGATGCCCATCCCAAGAATGCCAAAAAAAATCCCAAGAATCATGCCAAAAAAGGGCATCATGACCCCCATTACAAAACCAAAACAATCCTTGCTTTACCAACTTAGCACCCCTTTTGAGAGTCCCCTAGTTCATAGAACCTTTCCCCTCCAGGCTAAATCTAGCAACCTCGGTGCTCTCAACCACACCCAAATATTTGAAGGTGAGAATTTTAGCCCACAACAAATGCTATTGTGAACACCACTGCCAATACAATTTAGCTGCTAAAGTCTACCCATTCAAATTAGTTTGATGTAAACTAATACCACCTTCCTACTTTGGCCTACAAATAGCATCCCACTGAACCAAACTCCATTTTATATGAAGAAAATTTCCAAGCCACAAGAAATGACAAGATAATCTCTCAAATTCCTTAATAAAGCTGGAAGGAGGAGAGAGAATGAAGCACCTATAAAGAGGGGGATCTTGAACCACTGACTTCAAAAGTCACTCTCCCAACTGAGGAAAGCCAACTACAGGTCCAATGACTAACAAAACTTCTAAACTTATCAAGGATCTTCTGCCAAAAATATTTAGGAAGTGAGGGAATAGCTAAAGGGATTCCGAGATAGAAAAAAGGAAGCAAACCAATCTGGAAATGAAGAATTCCTGCAATTCTCTTCTGGATAGACTTAGGAGTATGAAATAAGTAGATGAAGGACTTCACCTCATTAATGCACTACCTAGAGGTAGCCATGTAACTATCCAACACACTACGCCACCTAATAGCTTCATCAACCTTCGCCCTACCCATTAAAGTAGTATCATCCACAAACTAAATATAAGACTAAGGGGGAATATCATTTCCCCAACTCCAACCTTGAATCCAACCACTCACAACCCGAGGGTGAATAAACCTCCCCAATCCTTCAGCAAGCAGGATGAATAGGTAGGGAGACAAAGGATCCCCTTGTTTGAGTCCTCTAGAAGCACCAAAAAACTCCATGGACACGTCATTAATTAGCACCGAAAAGGATTAGGAAGTAACACAACTCCTAATCCATTCAATCCAGTCACCAACAAAGCCAAAAGCTTCAAGAATCTTAAATAAGAAGCTCCATTTCACCCGGTCATACGCTTTAGCCATATCCAGCTTAATAAACATAGATTTTTCCTTAGAAGAAACCATAGAATGAATGGTTTTCATAGAAATAATAACACCATCCATGATCTATCTACTAGCAATGAAACCCCCTTGTTCCTTAGACATTAACCCACTTAGCCAAGGCTTCAATCTTTTAGCAATCAACTTAGTAATAATTGTGTAAATATCATTTTAGAGAGAAATTGGCCAAAAAAGATCCAGAGAGTTAGGACCCTCCTTTGGGATAAGAGCCAAAAAAATTGTATAAATAGATTTCAACAATTTTTTACTCATGAGAGATTCATGTACAACCTCCAGGAGGTCCAGTTTAACCACATCCTAGAATTATTGAAAAAAATCAACTGGAAATACATCAAGTTTAGGAGCTTTACCTTTCTTCATCTAAAACACCACATTTTCAAGCTCTACCAAGGTAATAGGAGAGAGCATAGATTCATTCATTTGATTTGAGACTAGTTGTGAAATACAATCCAAGATACTAGCTTCATCCTCTTTCATAGGAGGTGAATCGTTAGAGAATAAGGCAAAAAAAAAACAAACACATTCGGCAGAAAATAGAAGTATTGGAGGAGAGAGTTTCTCCATCTGGTGACAAGAGAGAGGAGATAACATTGTACCTTGCCTCTGATCTTTGACTGAATTGTGAAAGAAGGAAATATTTTGATAACCAGCCTAAAGCCACTCAATACAAGATTTTTTTTCCAAAAAAATTATTCTCTCAACTCCCATTCCTCAACATCCTTCACTATAGAAGCTTCCAAAAAACCAAGCTCCTCAGTGAGGCCTTGATCCCAAATCTTCCTGGTGATCAAGTTCAATCTCTCCTGATCCGTCTATTTTGCATAAAACAAATTACCAAAGCATTTCTTATTCCAGTGCTTCAACTTGTATTTCACATTTTGAAGCCTCTTGGTGAAAGAGTACATAGCCATGTCATAAGCTGGATTCCCAAGACACCACAAACCAGGAAGAAAAACATGAAGAGACTCATCCCTAAGCCACATAAGTTAAAACTTAAAAGAATTATTAACACATTATTGGGGTAACTCAGCCCTAGGCATAATAGGCCAATGATCAGAACCCCAACCATCCAATATCATAGAGTTGGTCGCCCACCTATCCCCTAACCAAAAACTAGACACCAAAAATATATCCAGTCATTCAAAAATTGTAACATCTCCACTACTCCTATTACTCTAGGTAAAGAGTCCATTAGTTGGCTTAATATCAACTAACCTCAGAAATGTCGTGTTATCCTACAAGAGCCCCAAGGAAGGCTCCAAGCGAGCACTACCTCCCCTCTTCTCCTCTAGGGAAATAACAATATTAAATTCCCTAGCCAAGATCCAAGGCAAATATAGATCTAGAGATCTCACATGTTTAACATGATCCCACAACCGAGGTTTACCTTGAAGATCAATCGGCGCATGAATATTAGAGAAAATAACTTTTTCCCCATACTCAAGATGAGAAGCAACACAAGAAATTGAGCTCCTGCAAGAGATCCACCCAATGGGATTGAATTTTAGAGGATCCCATAAACAGGCAACTCCACCAAAGCTACCAAGCACTCCCACACATTGACAATGAGCATGACTCCAAATCTTTGAAGCCACACCAACATAGAGTCAACTAATAACTTAGTTTCTTGAAGGAAGACCATATTAGGAGAATGAACATGAACCAAATCTTGAATAGCTTTTTGTCGAGGGATGCTATTCAAACCCCTCACATTCCATGAAATCATAATGATTGTTGGGCCTAGGAAAAGTGAGCATCAATATTCTTCACCGAACTAGCCTCCACCAATGTTCACCAGCTAGCTTTACCTTTTCTTGATCCTTCTTCTGACCAACCTTAGAAGGTTTCTCAGGATCCCCCTTCTTGAAATTTTTTTGTTGTAGACCTAAGACAGATGAAGAAGGCTTATTTTTCCTTACAATAGAATCACTCCACACCTTTTAGATAGTCCCACCCCCACTAGGGGCACCCCCAAAATCTACAATCACCTCCCCTTCCAATCCCATAACCTAAGTCGAAGGGGTTGTTGTGCCCTCAGCACACATGCCCCGTTGGGAACGGGAACCCTCTTTTCTTTCGCCTTGTCGGGTCTGTCAGGGCTGCCTCGTTTTGCATGCCCCTCTTTTTTTTGACATTTTGCATGGTCGATATTACCCTAAAGTTTCATCCTAAGATCGATCGTGGTTTCCCTTTTAAATTTTGGTGCCCTCCAGGGCCTTGTGAGTTCATTAGGCCTTTCGGGCTTTGGGGCGGCCCTGGGCCCCTCCGGGCCCGGGCCTTCGGGGTTCCCTTATCGGGTTTCCCTCTTTCATTTGCCGCCCCGGCGGCGTTTCCCGGGCATCTTTCTACCCTTCGGAACCCGCCCCGCCATTTGCCGTTCGTTGTTCCTTGTGGGTTTTCGGCCGGCCCCTGCTCCTTCGGGCCCCGGGCACCGGAAGTCCGCCTTCGGACTTCCGTCCTGGGATCGCCGTCCGCGACGGCAATCCTCCGTCAGCTGCCCGCCCTTCGGGCCCCCAGGTCTTGTTCGCCGCCGCCGTCGCAATGCAAAGCAAAATTTCGTGGTGGCAAGCCCCTGCGGCGCCCCGCCCTTCGGGCCCCGGTCACACCTTCGCCGCCACAGTTCGAAGTCCTCGCAAAGTTTCGCGGCGACCGTCATTCCGCAGCTTCTCGCCTGCCGGTTCCCGAAACCCTCGTCACCGCCGCCGACCCCAAATTTGAAACCGACTAACTTTTGGCGCGATCGTATGAGGCATTTAATGCGGCATTAATGAGCGGTTGGGTATATAAACCGTGGTCCCCCAATGTCTTTTCACTTAGCGAATTCGAGCAAATTGGAGCAGCGTTTGAATTGGAGCCCACTGCAGTCTGCATCAACGCGATCATTGGCATCAACCTCGCTCCGTCGACTCCACCGGTGGATCCCATCACCTACCCGCTTCGCGAGTCGCAGGTAGGCCATCCTCGTTCGCTCTCCCGTCATTTTCGATCATTTTGAGGATTTAAATGAATTAAGGAACAAAATTAAATGGCATCAAAAGAACACCCCCCGCGTCGTGCCCAAAACCCATGTGTTTGAATTTGCCAGAAACCATCGGAATCACCCTTACCGTCTCCCGGGACTTGTCCGCGCCGTGGGTGTTCTTCGCACAGTGCGAAGGACCCTGCCGGGCCCGAAACCTTCCATCGCCGTCAAAATCCGGAGTCAAAATCCCTGACGGAGGTCCGCCCTTCCGGGCCCGGGCCTCCGGGTTTCCCCTCCCGGGCTTCCACCTTGGATTCACCACCGTTTTAATGTCAAAAATTCCCCGCCGAGGCCGCTGTTTTCGCGTACCCACGACCCTCCGGGCCCGGCTTTCCAGAGTTCCGTTCCCAGAACTCCGTGGCGGTTCCGCCGCCACTCACGGCGGAACCCTTCCTGCTGCCCGACCTTCGGGCTTCGGGGTCGCTTTCCCGTCGGCTGTCAACACGCAGCGCCCCGTCTCCTGGGCCCCGGTGGCCTCTTCGCCGTCGCTGTCTATACCTTCGTGGCAGCTGGCGTCACCAAACTCTCCAGTCTCCGGGTCCCGGTCCGTCTTTCGCTGCCGCCATTGAAAACATCGCAAAATGCATGCGGCGGACTGCACCTCGTGTCGTTCTGCCTCCCGGGTCCCATGACGCCTTTCGCCTCTGTCGCCTGTGAATTGTCGTAACCTCCCGGCGGCCGTCCCCTTTCATCCTCCAGTAGGCCGAGGCTCGAGCTTCACCTTGCCGTCGCCGCTGGGTAGCATTGCAAAATCCATCGGCGGTGAACCTCCGTCGCCGCCCCGCCCTTCGGGCTCTAGTCATTTCCTTGCCGCCGCCTTTCAAAAAGATCTAATGAGATGCGGCGGCCTTTGCGACGCATCCTCCTGGCCCCTGGGGCCCGGTGCTCCGAATGCTGTCCGGTCTAAAACTCTGAAACCAAATCCGATGGCGGCCGTCTTTTTGCTTCCCGGATTCTGGCCTCCGGGATTCCGCCACCGGGCTTCCGCCTGATGTCCGCCGCCGCTGGCTTCCTTCGCCTGACTGCCTTCCGGCCTGAAACCCCCGGAGCTCCCCAAATCGATCCAAATCAAGTCCAATCGAGAATCTGAATTCGACCCAAGTTCTAAATCAGACCATTCTTCGTCATGGGTCTCTTACAACGTCAAAATCTGACCAACGGGGGTCTCCGGGAGCTTTCGGGCGTGTTTTCCCTTCCTAGCAGCATTCCTGCCAGGGAAGTCCGGCCCTCCAGGCCCGGATTGCTGAATTGCCCTAAAATGAAATCGATATCGTCTGAGAATTAAATTTATGATGCATTTGAATGGTTAGTTATATAATATGCTCACAATACGGACTAACATTAACGTTATTGGTGTTTTCTTGTGCTAACTTCGCCCTTGCCTACAGGATATATGGAATCGGCCGCAGGAACTTCAGGGGCCTCTACCGAAAACGACAAGGGTAAGAAATCCAGAAGGGCCGCTCGTGGGAAAGACGACAAAGACCAAATGAAGTTCCAATTTTAGGGTGAACCGCTCCAGTCAAAGGTCTCAACTAACCGGAAAGAGATCTCGAACACCAATATAGGCCAGGTGGACATAGACGAGTTCACCCAGAGGGTCAAGATCGACCCTAAGACAAAGAATGCTCAATTGATACGCCAAAGTGGAATTGCTAAAGTTGCTCGCTTCCCTCCGTCTCTAATAGCACCTGAACTGGTAATGGCTTGCCGAGAAGCCTACCAGACAGACACGCGAATGATCGTGGACAAAGAAGGGAATATC
The DNA here is from genome assembly GCA_007258455.2 of Sequoia sempervirens. NCBI lineage: Eukaryota > Viridiplantae > Streptophyta > Pinopsida > Cupressales > Cupressaceae > Sequoia > Sequoia sempervirens. Next base: position 226,526,849 of record VDFB02353493.1, on the reverse strand, counting down.
CTTGCCGACATGTCTCCGGAAGGAATTACGAAAACATTCCACATTCCTACATTCCCCCATATGCAAGTCCCCACTTTGGAGTAGTGTCAGGCGGCATGGGATGCCAATCCATTGGGCTACAAGAAGTCAATCAACATCTACTGGTTGAAGGAGAAACGGGGCAGCGCTGCAAAAGTTCCCCAAGAGCTGTTCCGCAGTGATTTTCAAGAAGACTATCATGACTTGGTGACCATGGTAAGCAGGGTCATGGGCCTCCCAGCAGCCGCCTACTTCCAGGAGTGGATGGCTTACTATATTGAGCAAATCATACGAGGAAATGAGGATGTGGAGACCAAGATCTCGTTCAACTGGGGGAGTATCATCAGCAACTGCTTCCATGAGCAGTTTGTAAATATCAAGAAAAGCAACAAGTTCTACATGATCTCATACCTGGTGTACTCTTTAGCAGGTCAGAGGCAATATAGTGGACTCTTCATGGTGCCGAATGGGGATCACAAACAAGGGCTTAAACCTTTTGACTGGTACCCTCAGCTACAATACCGCTACTTCAAAAAGGAGTACCGCCAGATCAATGATGCCTTCATAGGCCATATTATTAGATTGATAGCCGGGGACTTCGAGAGACGGGTATCTCACAGCGCCAGAGCACTCCTGAAGGAGTATGCCTTCTTATACATTCAGTTCCCCAAGTTCACTTACATCCGTGCCCAAGGATTCATGGAACGGCTGAACAAGTTGCCAAGATACCCAAACGATAGGATTATTCTCCTAGAGCTTTCTCGGTAGCTCCAACATATTCAGACGGTCTTCGGCCAAAAACACGTAGCAGGGATCCCCTATCCCATGATCCTCGGCCAAGGCCAGTATCGACTGCAAACATCTCAGTGCGCCGGCAACTCAGAAAAGGAACTCAAAGAGTATAACTTTGAATGGTACACAACTCGCCCACAGATGGACCCCCACGGCCACGTCAGGAAGGTGCTAGGGCCAGCATACGCCCACCAGTACCATGTTGAAGATTTCTGGGCAGATTGTAGAGATGATAAGGAGGTTCATAAGAGACATTACATGCGAATGACAGTGCAGTTTTTAAGGAGAGTGCAGCTGTTTCCGGTGCCAGACTAGCTTGAGGAAGATGAGTCCACCCTGGTGCACCCGAGGTACCCTGCGGTTGCCGACCTGACAATCCCCTCTATCGACTGGGATGAACAAGAGGTCGAGGACCTGGATACCATCACCCAGCCTATCATAGCTTGCACTAAGGAGTGGGTTGATGGACAGGTGGCACAACTGAAGCAACAGGGGGCGGCTCTAACATACGAGGCACTCAAAAGCGGGCCAAGCGCCACAGAGGATGTTGCTGTCTCCCCATCAGCTGGTGAGACTTCCAAGTCTCCCCCCATCACCAGGTCCCAGAAGAGAAAAGAAGCAGAAACGGCATAGTCCGGGGCCCCAAAGAACAAGCAACAAAGGATACGGGAGGCTCGTCTCCAAAGAAGCTTAAAAGGACAGTGGTCACAACAGAGGCACAGCCTACATTGCTCCTTCCTCCCCCGACTGGTGTGCTGCCCCCCTCTCAGGCCGCAGCCGCCTCATCCCCACAGGCGGTGGACATTTCTGTCCACCTTGCCTCTTCGCCCCTAGCCGGGTCCATAGTCAATATTGACTCTTCCTCGAGCATGACCACTTCCCCTTCCTCTGCTGCTGCCATGTCACCCATCACCTCCCTACCTCTGGCAACAATACCATCGCCTGTTCCCCTTTCAAGCGTGCCCGAGGCTATTACACGGCACCTGCAGAGTCTCCCTCCTGAGCTCTCGCAGCTTTTAATGGACCCTGCTCTCCAAGCTGCCCTCGCCCAAGCCCTCGCAACAGCTCAGCCATCGCAACCGCCGATAGGTCCGCCGGCCATGGAGGCCACCATGCAGATTTCCAAGGAGATGGAGGAGCTGGAACAGGAGGCTTCAAAGCCTATGGAGGAGGAGGCAGATGACTATTACGAGCAACCCTAATATGAGCATAGAACCATTGACGAGGTTGCCTATGAGGAAGAAGAAGCGGGCTCCTCCGAGGGCGGGGATGGAGAGGATGGCTCGGGCGCCAGAAAAATTATTCAGGTTTCTGATGAGGATGTTGGAGAAGAGGCAGAACCGTCGCCACATGGTGAGGAGGGACAGCCACCAGAGGGGCAGCCTGAAAAGGATATCACTAAGGCGGAGACCCACATTGTAAGGAGCCCCGAGCCCGAGGCTGCTAAGGAGAAGAAAAAAGAAGAGGCAGCAAAAGAATAGGATCTCACTCAGATACTGACCACCAACGTACCCGTCAAAAGCCTCGTGTTCTATCAAGACTCTGACGAGGAGGAGGATGCTGCCAAGGAAAATGAAGAACTTGAAAAGGAAAAAGAGGCAGAAGTCTTTCCCCTGACTAAGATGGGTGAAAGCAGTCATGGTACACCCAAGGATAAATCTGCCATGCCCGACTGGCTGGAAAAGCAGCTCGAAAAGACTACTCATGTTCTAAGTGACCCGATGTCGAGATTGGAAGCCATCTTGGCTCAATCTCTAGCCACAACAAAGAAGGAGAAGAAGCCTAAGGTTCGTTCCAGGATAACCATGGACGCTTCTGGCTCCCGGGTTACACAAGTAGCAACGCCAACTGTTCGCCAGACCGGAGTAAGCTACAATATCTCCACGATCGACCTAGGGACAGCCACTAGGGAACAGAAGGTCAGACATCTGGAGGAGTCAGTGGCCACGGTGGTGCATCTGATTAAGCAGGATAAGATCACCAAAGACGAGCTAAAGGCGCAGGTTGCTGCCCTAACCGACTACATCCAGCAGTGGTCTTCAATAGGCGACCTTCCCACTACCTGGACGACCACTCCTCACCTACTCTCCAAGGAGCAGATAGATAAGTTGGAGAGGAGAAAAAACTTAGAGAAGACCATGGAGGACTGGTTCCAGCAGGTTGCGAGGGTCGAAAACGTAGGGATCGGCTTGGCTGTGCAGATAGCCAACAAGTTCCTAGACTTGATTCAGTCCTTGGAAGGCACAAGGAAGCTCTGCACAAACTTCCCTATGATCTACGACTCTGCCTTCCCGAAGGTTGAGGCCATCCTTCAAATGCCAGAAAGCACGTGGGAAGAAAAGCTAGAACTGAAGAAGGAGGATCACTGGTTGGTTGACATATGGCGCAGAGACCTCATCAACCGTAAAGAGAGGATGGAACAGATCCAAGGTAGAATAGATCCAGATATTGCATGGATCAAGGAAATCCGAGCAGAATGCGCCGAGTACCTCAAGCTGATGACGGGCCATGATATGCCCACGGTGCAATTAGATGCAGAAAAGGTCCGGTCGTATTTTGAGGAACGGATGAAGGATGGGACAGCCGGAGATATCACAACGAACTTCTTGAGTTTCGCTGCCCGTGCCTTTGATAGATCAGAGCTCTTCAGAGATCAGGGCTCAAAGTATGACGAGGACTGGAAGCGGCTGGAAGAGAATGCCAAAGAATGGAGCTATCAGGCGTTGAGATGCGAAATCCTCGAGATCGACAAGCTCCAGGCCGTAATCCTCAAGCATATTGAACACGCAGCCTCCGAGGAGCAACCAGACAGCCCAGCCGAGGAAGAAGACTTCCCAGAAGAGTAGCTACAGCCAAAGGAACATCAATTAGCTACAAGACGAAAATGCAAATAGTGTCATCCACTAGATGACAAAATAGGGAAAAGACAAAAATGTTTTAAAATTGTAAATCTATTTTGGGGGTAGGTGAAACCCTAATTTGTAATGAATCATGGCCACACAATGGAAATGAATCTTGGCCATTCATTTGGTTTTTTGGAAACTATAAATAGAGCACTCCCCTCATTTGCAAAAGTGAGAGTTGAGTTGTTCTAAAGGCATGCTGCTGAAATTTATGAGAAATAGCATTGACTTGGTGCTTTTTTTTATTTTCTCTCATGTCTATTGATTCACTTCGCCACTATTAGATGTTAGCTTAGATCTCTTTGCTATTTAGTTAGCAGTTCATGTTATTTGGATAATCTTAGGAATGCTATTGGTTGTTCATGAAAATTCCTGCTTTGTTGATGATCCCTTAGTCCATACTTTTTGCTGTTTGCTGAAGGTAGATAGCTTTGCAAAGTTAGCTTGGACCTGATTTAAGCTGCCTCAAACACTTATCTTTAGTTCATGCATGTATGTGGTGGATGAAGGATAAAAATCTGCAGCCCTTAGAAGATTGCACGATTCCCATGATACTGTGAAATCCCTGGTTAAGTGGGATATTGTTTTGAAGGAATTGTCCATTGCAGGGACTCCATTATCACTGTTCGCAGCAAGCTTTAGGCTTAAGAACTTTTCTTCCCCTTCGCTCTTTTTTCACTTTTTTTAGAAACTGAACAACACCAAGGTTCATTGCACTTTATAAAGCAAAATCTAACAACTAGATGGAGTTTGAGACTGTTGTTTGAACCTACAGCCAAGACATAACTGCTTATATGTGAAAACTCTTTTTTGAAGATCCAATTTCATGCTTTGTGCCCATACTTTGTGTTTCTGTTAGGCCGCCTTATGATTCCAGCAAATCACATCAAACTACTAAGGTATCTAAGCATCGTCATGACCTGACATCTAAGAGACCTTGGGATAGTGTTCTGCAACTCGATTGTGGGAAATTGTCTTTCAAGAGAGGTAGTGCACCTGTGCGCTGCCTGTGTTGTGAAGTGCATAAAAACACCATCAACAGAACTGGCGCTAGAAGGAGGGCAGCGATCAGAATACTAAGCTATGAGATAAAGTGAAGCTGGATCGGATCGGATCATTCTCCCCGGAAAGGTTTCAAAGGATTCTATGATCAGCACCAAACAAGCAAGAGTTTGAAGAATTGCAGCCTCCCACGAGGGCAAAACAAGCACAAAGAAGCAGCTCCGCCTCTTCCTCTTCCTCCATTCCATCCGCCTCCATTTCACCTCCACCTTCACTTGGCTAGCTTTCATCTTCCACCCAACCGTCTCAAACAACATTTGCACATCTTCCTTCCGGCAGCCAGGGGTTTGCTCCTCTCCTGGCCATTCAGCCCAAAGCACAGTCCAGGCAGCCATAGCTCAAGGGCAGCCTCAAATTGTGGTTGTATTGCCAATACAGCCTCAAATCCCTGTTCTTCAACAGCAAGTGCCACCTCCGCCTCCCCTCATGGCTTGGCTTGCGCATAACCCTTTGCCAATACACTTTGCTGTTTACAATGATATGCCCAAGAATCCGGAGGGCTTTTGTTCAAAATTCCATCCACGTGACATACAAAGAATGGCCGAAGAGCATATCAAGATATTCGAAACGGCAATTACTGAAATGCAGGTGGGTCACGAGGACGTGGCGTGTCGCCTCTTTCTGCATTCGTTGGGAGAAGAGGCCTTCTACTGGTACATCAATCTTCCGCAGGGATCGATCACCTCGTGGACCCTGATGAAGAATGCCTTCCTACAGAAGTACAAGATTTCTGTCAACCCCGCTGACCTGTACCAGCAGTTCATGTCCATCAGAAGGGAGGTCAACGAACCTATTGGCTCCTTCAATGATCGCTTCCATTAGGCTCACATGAGGCTTCAAGATCCATACCTCCATAATGATGCGGCTGCTCTACCAGTCTACTACGCGGCCCTGGATAACCTTATGGCAGCGCTAGTAAAAAGGATGCGCCCGCCGCCAGCTACCTTGCTGACCACCTATGCAGAAGCTGTCATTGCAAGTGCGAATTTGGGACAAAATATATCCGGCCCTCTACCCTCTTTGGGGCCCATCGCCCACCCAATGCAAATTCAGGGGCTCAATCAGGCGTTTTCTCACCAAACTCCTCTCATGAACCAGGTGCCACAGTTGTCTATGGTGCCGCATCCAGGGCAGCCGTTGAATTATGCACCTCTCGCAACATCTTACTTGCAGCCCCAGCCGTAGTACAACTATTCTCAAATAGCTCTGCAACAGCAAGCATATTCCCAACAGCCCCAGGCACCGTTGCACTTATCAGGATCGGATTTTCCTCCGGCTTATCAAAATCAGCCGGTGGCCCCACCCGCGTTTCTCCAAAATTCGGCCCCGTCGCCTGGAGGTGCAACCGAGAAGGATAAGCTAGAGAAGCTGACCGAAATGATTAAAAAGATGTCTACAGAGATGACGCATCTAAAGAACCAGAATAATCAGCTGCAGGCCTCCCAACGCAACTTTCAGGCCAATCTCAATAGGGACAGTCGGGAGTCTCGAGATAATAGAGACAACAGAGATAATTGAGAAGCGGGTACCTCATCGGGGCAGAATTATGAGAGGGGGCAGAACTCCAATCAAAATGAAGAAAGAAGACCTTCCCAAAGGCAAAACCGCACATGGAACACCAAGCCCAACAACGGTGGTGTCCCCACGCTGTTTGATCAACCAGTAGGCAATGACAGAACATCTAGCGATGTGTATCTAGCCGAAGCAGCTTTGTCCGGATGGTGTCGACTTCACAAAACCAGCAAGCATTCTGAGCTGGACTGTTCTGAATTCCAGGCGGCGGCTGAAATCTTTTAGGTGGAAGTATAAAATGCCGTCGATAATGCCAACTGCAGGGACATCGTCCCATCGGAGCCCTACGATTCCTCATATTTGGTGGTCAATCAAGCGCTGTTTCCGCAAGGAGACCGCAATGAGCCCGAGGCAGAGCCCACCCCCATCGAGGATGAGAAAGCGCAAGAGGTAAGTAACGAATCAACTCTAGCTCCGCTTTTTGATTCGGTAGATAACGGTTCGGTGGATGAAGAAGAGCCATTCATGGATGAGGTCCACATGTTCCTTCAACGGTCAAGTCTCTATTTCCTTAGGAATAGACAAGCTGGCGGACCCTTCACCACTTCTACTCCACCAAACAACTTCGCCACCCCGCCTGATCCAAATGATAACAATAACCCAGGGATCCCTTGTATACCTGCCCAATATCTCAACAAGAACCAATCCCAAAACCCACCGCAAGGTCAGCCTCAGAGCCAAACCCAAAATCCACCTGGGCAAACCAAGAGTCAAACCCCTAGTTCTCCCATAGGCCAAGCTTTTAGCTCTGAAATCGAGCAAATGGGTGAATATGTGGCGGAAGAGTTCAAGAAGGTCAAAATTAGTTTGTCGGCCTTCGAATTGCTCAAAGTTCCTGCTGTAAGGCATGCCTTTTTCAGGGTTCTGAATGGGACTCCCTCATCTAGCACGACACAAGAGACCCCAGCCAAGAGGGTAACTTTTGAGGAGCCCAGGAAAGAACAAGAGATACAGGACAACACCGGAAGAAGGAATCATATGCCCATGAATCAGTCGACTGGCAGATACACTGAAAAGGAGCCAAAGAGGGCTGGTAGACAGCCTCCCAAAGACCAGCAATTTAAACAAACCAAGGATACAAGCAATGACAGGAACAAAGGCCAAATAGCTCAAATGGACACACCCGTCGGTATCCTCCAAGGGAGACCGGAAACTCCCTCGTTCCTGACTACTATTAAGGTCTTTGGCAAGAATTTGCACAACTGCCTACTCGATTCAGGCGCGTCTACCAACGTTATGCCCTTGGCCGTATGCAAAGCTCTTGGCATCACCCCCACGCCTTCAAAGAGAAAGGTCACCCAACTTGACAAAACAGAGATTAATATCGTGGGTGAAATAAACTGCATCCCCATGCAAATCGCTGCGGACCCCCGGATACAGCAGGTTGTGGACATCCAAGTGGCGGACATACCTGATGCCTATGGAATCATTCTGGGGAGAGAGTTCACCAAGGCGCTGAACAGATACACCGCCACCGACTTGTCTCACTTGTGGCTGCCGTGGAAGGGACTGCCAAATCAGATTCGTATTGACCGTGAACCCCGGATGAAATATATGATCACGGAATACAATAATCTCAGCGAGGTGCTGTTCGTTGAGACTGACTTAGGGAATTACCACCCTTTTGCTTACCAAAACGAGCTTGAGCTTCAGGAAGAACGGACAGATGAGGTATTGCTAGTATTATGCAGTCCCTCGGCGGGTTCTGAACAAATGCCCCCAGACGAAGAAGTGTTGGCGGAAGCTGACGATGAGCTGGATAAAGATGACAATTGGGGATTGCTTGATGGCTTCCAGGAGTTTATGGAAAAATGCGCAAGAGATCAGCTCAGCCTAGGAGCTAGAATGAATTTCCAAGACCTATTATTGCCGAATTGGTGTAGGGTCCACAATGCTGCTCACTCCGAGTTTGACTGTTGCTTATGCCAAGCAGCAGTGGAGCATGTTAAGAAAGCCGCTGCTCCTCTAACAGAAACACCGAAGGAGGCACCGCCTGGATCACTTGCCGATCGTTGCCTCGACCTGGAAAGCCTTCCTAAGATCACTAGGCCCGCTGCCCAGCCAAGAGAGAACGAAGACTCAATCAAACTCGAAGATGAGGAATCCTCTGTGTGCTGAACACTCCGGTTTGATGGATCAAAGTCAAGACAAGGAGATGGAGCGGAGATCAAACTCATCAGTCCAACGGGTAGGACATTCCTTGCTGCCCATCGATTGCAGTTTTATTGCACCAATAACGTAGCAAAATATGAGGCCTTAGTCCTTGGCCTTCTTATGGCTTTGAGGAAGAATGTGAAAGTACTGCATATCTTCAGGGATTCCGCACTTGTGGTTAAGGAGGTCAGGAAACTATACTCCTGTCATGACCGGAGACTCACCAACTATAGACACAGGGTGTGGGATCTCCTAGAGGGCCTGAATGCGATCAACATACAACTGATCCCTCATGCTCAGAATCGCACAGCAGAATCGCACAGCTGATGCCTTGGCTCAAGCAGCTAGCACGTTACAGCCCCTCTCGTTGTCTGGGCTCAAGAAGTTCACTGTTGAGCTAACATCTACGCCATCGGTCCCGGATAATGTTACCCACCTACAGGTCTTCAATGATGATAAGCATATCCTCCAGTTCATCACAAGTTCTGACGTCTTTGCTGCCCAAATAATTGATGAAGCTGATCCACAGGAGGCTGAATTGGACATAAAAGGGGTTATCAATCTGAAAACCAACACGATCCCTAGAGGCATGGTTCAGCTGGAGCGTGTATTCGACCTGGATCAGATTAGGGATCAGGATCGGCAAACAAAAAAGGAGGCTATAAGCAGCCAGTGCAACGCTCACAACTTGGGAACGGCCAGGGATACCAAGAATGTTTTTATTAGAAAAGTATGCACGCCCAAAGAGAAGAGGGGAATCACGGATGCTTTGCGTAGATATCCTGACGTGGTGGCATGGAGTTACGAAGACTTGAAAACATACGACACCTCTGTCATCACGCATACCATCCCTCTGAAGACAGAAGTCAGGCCATTTCGTCAGCGGCAACGCCCTATTAATGCCTTGCTAGAACCTATTGTTTACAAGGAGGTACAAAAATTACTTTTAGCAAGAATTATCTTTCCTGTTAGGCACTCTACGTGGGTGGCTAATTTGTTCCCAGTCAGAAAAAAGAATGGAGAGATCAGATTGTGTGTGGATTTTCGCAATCTCAATCGCGCCTCAGAAAAGGACAACTATCCGGTGCCTTCACTGGATGAAGTGCTACAAATCGTCAATGGCTCCCAGATGATGTCGTTCCTCGACGGATACTCTGGGTATAATCAAGTAATGGTACAATATGAGGATCGCCACAAGACTGTGTTCACCACTAAGTGGGGGACATTTGTGTATAGAAGAATGTCGTTTGGGCTCATCAACGCCGGTGCCACTTTCCAACGCGCCATGGATATCGCTTTCAAGGACCTGATCGGAAAATGTATAATCATCTATATGGATGATTTGACGGTATTCTCCAAGAAGCGAGGTAATCACGTCTCTGACCTATGCAAAGTATTTCAGAGATGCCAGGAATTTGAGGTTTCTCTCAACCCCAAGAAGTGCATTTTTGGAGTGACCAAAGGCAGATTACTCGGGCACATCATCTCAGAGCAAGGAATCTCCATTGATCCTGAACGCATTGAGTCGCTATTCAAGATTCAGCCCCCGGGCAGCAAGAAGGAATTAAAGTCTTTCTTCGGAAAGATTAATTTCGTCCAGAAATTCATCACTGGTTTTGCAGAAATAGTCAAACCTCTCAATGCCATGCTCAAGCAGAACGCTAAGGTCGAGTGGACACCAGAGGCCAAACAATCCTTTGAGGAAATCAAATGGGCCATTGCTGAGGCGCCTGTGTTGGTCAGTCCAAATTATCTGAAGTCGTTCTATATCTATTCATTTGCTTCGGAGCATTCTTGTGCCAATATGTTGACCCAAAAGGATGACGAAGGAAATGAGCATCCGATCACCTTCATGAGCGCACCCCTCAAAGATGCTGAATTGCGTTACCACAACATAAAAAAGCAGGTGTACGCTCTTGTAAGGGGAGTAAAGAAATTTAGACACTACATTCTACGCAACAAGGTGTTCGCAATCGTCCCTGACCCCGTAATCAAAATGCTTCTCATGTAAAACGAGTTGGGCGAACGGAGGGCCAAGTGGGTCACCCTGCTCCAAGAATATGATATGGAGATCCAACCAATGAAATTGGTAAGAAAGCAGGCACTCACCCGCACAATGGCCGAAACAGCAACAGAGGCCGGACCTGAACTCACGGTACAACAATACCAGCTTGAGGATGTCTCCTCGGGAGAGTGGTACCAAGATGTCATTTATTATCTACTCAATCATAAGTGTCCGTCACATTTGCAAGGAGTGCAGAAGAGGGCCCTCAGATTGAAAAGCAACGGTTACATGTTACAAGGTTCCATTCTTTATAAGAAGAATCATGAGGGAGTTTATTTAAGATGCCTCAGCAAGGAGGAAGCAGAACGTGTTCTGAGGGAGTTTCACGATAAGTTTGGTACAGGCCATGGCTCGGGTTCTTCTACGGCCCATCATATATTAAGGGCAGGGTACTATTGGCCGACTGTCTTCAAAGATGCCCATGGCCATGTTCGTTCATGCCATACGTGCCAGACCAGTGCCACCAGGGAGAGGAATGCTGCTATCCCACTGCAGCCTGTGCTGGAGGTAAGACCTTTTGCCCAATGGGGTCTCGACTTCATCGGTCCGGTAAGCCCCCCATCATCCGCGGGACACAGGTACATTCTAACCGCTACTGATTATTGTACTAGATGGACGGAGGCAATAGTTTGTAAGCATTATACAACTGAAGTAGTTACTAATTTTTTAGAAAGTTTCATTTTAAATTGCTTTGGTTGTCCATATGCTCTAGTATGTGATAATGGACCTGCCTTCGCTTCTTTAAAATTTGCTAGCTGGGCGTTTGACTATGGGATTGCCCTCAAATTTTCATCCAATTACTACCCTCAGGGCAATGGCCTTACCGAGTCCACAAACAAGAACTTGATTACCGTGATCAAAAAGCTGCTAGATAGGAATCCCAAGGACTGGCATACCCAGCTCTGTTTCGCCCTTTGGGCTGATCGCACCCGCCATAAGGCTGCCCTTAGTGATTCCCCATTCCACCTTGTCTATGGTCTTGAGCCGATATTCCCCAACCACCTGAAAATTCTGACTCTTCAGTTCATCAATGATTTTTATGAAGGAGGAGATCATAGGGAAGCTCGTCTAGCTGAACTGTTACATTTAGAGGAAGTTCGAGACCGCGCAATAGAAAATTTCGCCAAGCATCAGGGCGTAGTGAAGAGATGGTTCGACCGCTGGGCCAAAATTAAGGCCTTTAGGATTGCAGATTTGGTCCTATATTGGGACAAGGCCCATGAAAAGAAAGGGGGACACAATAAATTCGACAAGCTCTGGCTTGGCCCCTTTCAGATAGCTGAGATTTTGGGAGATAATGCCTTCCGCTTGAAAAACTTAACCAGTGAAAATGTCCCGTTGCCAGTCAATGGGTAGCACCTGAAGCATTACTTCTAGGCTTGAGCTCCTTCGAGCTCTTTGCTGTAAATACCTGTGCATAGGGTAGAGTAGTTGCTTTCTTGCTTGTTGCGTTTTGTTCGCGTCATTTTTTTTTTGCTTTCTCCCTCCCGGCAGTTTTGTTTTGAGAAAGGTTTCCCGCTCCTTTGTGGTGGTCGTGCTTGCCTAACAAGCGGTTCACTTTGCTGTCCGTTCTTTGTGTTCTCTGGCTAAACCTTCACTCTAGACTATTGGTCTTTGCAGAGCTATCCGTGAATGATTTCCCTGTCTGAATTATGCTTAGAACTTGACCCTTCGCCGGATCTTCTTACCCACATCTCGAATCTTGCACAAATTACATAATAATAAATTCTGAAGGACCATGCTATGGTTGTCACGACACCCAAGTAAGTGAAAAATCTTAAGTCTACTCCAGTGACCACTGCAGTCTCAAACCCATTGTAGGCTTCAATGCTTACCTGGTCGAACTAAATGGTAAAAGAGAAATGAAATATCAAAGCAAAAGAAGAGAAAAAAAACTCTGAAAAAGGAAAATAAACGACCGTATGGGTGTTCGGATAACTCAACTGGGGCTATGGACGCCCGGCCAGCAGTGGAGCAATATCCATGAGATTGTAGCGACAACTCTGCCGGGGCTATGGACGCCTGACTGGCAGCAGGGCAATGTCCAGGTTACTTTTGGTGTTAGGCGACTTATGTAGCTCACTTGGTTCGAGTAATAACCTTGGTTACTATCCCTAAGAAAGGAATAAACTCACTCTACACACACTTTCGAGATGTCATGTAAGCTGACCCAATTAAGGATCTCGCTCTCCCAGATTTATCCTTGGAAGCCGTTTCTGGTCTGCGAAACTAGAGATTCTGGGTCCTGAATGAATATTTATCCCTAGAATGCTCCGGAGCGTTCTCCAGCGGAGTCGCCATTTGTTGTGCCCTCAGCACACACACCCCGTTGGGATTGGGGACCCTCTTTTCTTTCGCCTTGTCGGGTCTGTCAGGGCTGCCTCATTTTGCGTGCCCCTCTTTTTTTTTGACATTTTGCATGGTCGATATTACCCTAAAGTTTCATCTTAAGATCGATCGTGGTTTCCCTTTTAAATTTTGGTGCCCTCCGGGGCCTTGTGGGTTCCTTAGGCCTTTCGGGCTTTGGGGCGGCCCTGGGCCGCTCTGGGCCCGGGCCTCCGGAGTTCCCTTATCGGGTTTCCCTCTTTCATTTGCCGCCCCGGCAGCGTTTCTCGGGCATCTTTCTGCCCTTCGGAACCCACCCAGCCATTTGCCGTTCGTTGTTCCTTGTGGGTTTTCGGCCGGCCCCTGCTCCTTCGGGCCCCAGGCGCCGGAAGTCGGCCTTCGGACTTCCCTCCCGGGATCGCCGTCCGCGACGGCAATCCTCCGTCGGTCGCCCGCCCTTCGGGCCCCTGGGTCTTGTTCGCCACCGCCGTCGCAATGCAAAGAAAAATTTCGCGGCGGCAAGCCCCTGCGGCACCCCGCCCTTCGGGCCCCGGTCACACCTTCGCCGCCGCAGTTCGAAGTCCTCGCAAAGTTTCGCGGCAGCCGTCATTCTGCGGCTTCCTGCCTGCCGGTTCCCGAAACCCTCGTCGCCGCCGCCAACCCCAAATTTGAAACTGACTGACTTTTGGTGCGATCGTATGAGGCATTTAATGCGGCATTAATGAGCGGTTGGGTATATAAACCGTGGTCCCCCGATGTCTTTTCACTTAGCGAATTCGAGCAAATTGGAGCAGTGTTTGAATTGGAGCCCACTGCAGTCTGCATCAACGCGATCATTGGCATCAACCTCGCTCTGTCGACTCCACCGGTGGATCCCATCACCTACCCGCTTCGCGAGTCGCAGGTAGGCCATCCTCGTTCGCTCTCCCGTCATTTTTGATCATTTTGAGGATTTAAATGAATTAAGGAACAAAATTAAATGGCATCAAAAGAACACCCCCCGCGTCGCGCCCAAAACCCATGTGTTCGAATTTGCTGGAAACCGTCGGAATCACCCTTACCATCTCCCGGGACTTGTCCGCACCGTGGTTGTTCTTCGCACAGTGCGAAGGACCCTGCCAGGCCTGAAACCTTCCATCGCCGTCAGAATTCGGAGTCAAAATCCCTGACGGAGGTCCGCCCTTCCGGACCCGGGCCTCTGAGTTTCCCCTCCCGGGCTTCCGCCTTGGATTCACCGCCGTTTTAACATCAAAAATTCCCCGCCGAGGCCGCTATTTTCGCGTACCCACGACCCTCCGGGCCCGGCTTGCCAGAGTTCCGTTCCCGGAACTCTGTGGCGGTTCCGCCGCCACTCACGGCGGAACCCTTCCTACTGCCCGACCTTCGGGATCCAGGGTAGCTTTCCTGTCGGCCGTCAACCCACAGTGCCCCGTCTCCCGAGCCCTGGTGGCCTTTTCACCGTCGCTGTCTATACCTTCGCGGCGGCTGGCGTCACCAATCTCTCCGGTCTTCGGGTCCTAGTCCGTCTTTCACCGCCGCCGTTGAAAACATCACAAAATGCATGCGGCGGCCTGCACCTCGTGTCATTTCACCTCCCGGGTCCTGTGACGCCTTTCGCCTCCGTCGCCTGTGAATTGTCGTAACCTCCCGGCGGCCGTCCCCTTTCATCCTCCCGTAGGCCGGGGCTCGAGGTTCACCTCGTCGTCGCCGCTGGGTAGCATTGCAAAATCCATCGGCGGCGAACCTCCGTCGCCGCCTCGCCCTCCGGGCTCTGGTCATTTCCTTGCTGCCGCCTTTCAAAAAGATCTAATGAGATGCGGCAGCCTTTGCAACGCGTCCTCCCGTCCCCCGGGGCCCGGTGCTTCGAATGCCGTCCGGTCTAAAACTGTGAAACCAAATCCGATGGCGGCCGTCTTTTTGCTTCCTGGGTTCCGGCCTCCGGGATTCTACCGCTGGACTTCTGCCTGATGTCCGCCGCCGCTGGCTTCCTTCGCCTGACTGCCTTCCGGCCTGAAACCCCCGGAGCTCCCCAAATCGATCCAAATCAAGTCCAATCGAGAATCTGACTTCGACCCACGTTCTAAATCAGGCCATTCTTTTTCATGGGTCTCTTACAACATCAAAATCTGACCAACGGGGGTCTCCGAGAGCTTTCGGGCGTGTTTTCCCTTCCTTGCAGCATTCCTGCCAGGGAAGTCCAGCCCTCCGAGCCCGGATTGCTGAATTTCCCTAAAATAAATCAGGCCATTCTTTTTCATGGGTCTCTTACAACATCAAAATCTGACCAACGGGGGTCTCCGAGAGCTTTCGGGCGTGTTTTCCCTTCCTTGCAGCATTCCTGCCAGGGAAGTCCAGCCCTCCGAGCCCGGATTGCTGAATTTCCCTAAAATGAAATCGATATCGTCTGAGAATTAAATTTATGATGCATTTGAATGGTTAGTTATATAATATGCTCACAATATGGACTAACATTAACGTTATTGGTGTTTTCTTGTGCTAACTTCGCCCTTGCCTGCAGGATATATGGAATCGGCCGCAAGAACTTCAGGGGCCTCTACCGAAAAGGACAAGGGTAAGAAATCCGGAAGGGCCGCCCATGGGAAAGACGACAAAGACCAAATGAAGTTCTAATTTCAGGGTGAACCGCTCCAGTCAAAGGTCTCAACTGACTGGAAAGAGATCTCGGACACCACTATAGGCCAGGTGGACATAGACGAGTTCACCCAGAGGGTCAAGATCGACCCTAAGACAAAGAATGCTCGATTGATACGCCAAAGCGGAATTGCTAAAGCTGCTAGCTTCCCTCTGTCTCTAATAGCACCTGAACTGGTAATGGCTTGCCGAGAAGCCTACCAGACAGACACACGAACGATCGTGGACAAAGAAGGGAATATCCTTGCCGACATGTCTCCGGAAGGAATTATGAAAACATTCCACATTCCTACATTCCCCCATATGCAAGTCCCCACTTTGGAGCAGTGTCAGGCAGCGTGGGATGATAATCCATTGGGCTGCAAGAAGTCAATCAACATCTACTGGTTGAAGGAGAAACGGGGCTGCGCTGCAAAAGTTCCCCAAGAGCTGTTCCGCAGCGATTTTCAAGAAGACTATCACAACTTGGTGACCATGCTAAGTAGGGTCATGGGCCTCCCAGCAGCCGCCTACTTCCAGGAGTGGATGGCTTACTATATTGAGCAAATCATACGAGGAAATGAGGACATGGAGACCAAGATCTCGTTCGACTGGGGGAGTATCATCAGCAACTGCTTCCACAAGCAGTTTTTAAATATCAAGAAAAGCAATAAGTTCTACATGACCTCGTACCTGGTGTACTCTTTGGCAGGTCAGAGGCAATATAGTGGACTCTTCATGGTGCCAAATGGGGATCACAAACGAGGGCTTAAGCCTTTTGACCGGTACCCTCAGCTACAATACCGCTACTTCAAAAAGGAGTACCGCCGGATCAATGATGCCTTCATAGGCCATATTATCAAATTGATAGCCAGGGACTTCGAGAGACGGGTATCTCACAGCGCCAGAGCACTCCTGAAGGAGTATGCCTTCTTATACATTCAGTTCCCCAAGTTCACTTACATCCGTGCCCAAGGATTCATGGAACGGCCAAACAAGTTGCCAAGATACCCAAACGATAGGATAATTCTCCTAGAGCTTTCCCGGCAGCTCCAACATATTCAGACGGTCTTCGGCCAAAAACACGTAGCAGGGATCCCCTATCCCATGATCCTCGGCCAAGGCCAGTATCGACTGCAAACATCTCAGTGCGCCGGCAACTCAGAAAAGGAACTCAAAGAGTATAACTTTGAATGGTACACAGCTCGCCCACGGATGGACCCCCACGGCAACGTCAGGAAGGCGCTAGGGCCGGCATACGCCCACCAGTACCATGTTGAAGATTTTTGGGCAGATTGTAGAGATGATAAGGAGGTTCATAAGAGACATTACATGCGAATGACAGTGCAGTTTTTAAGGAGAGTGCAGCTGTTTCTAGTGCCAGACCAGCTTGAGGAAGATGAGTCCACCCTGGTGCACCCGAGGTACCCTGCAGTTGCCGACCTGGCAATCCCCTCCATCGACTGGGATGAACAAGAGGTCGAGGACCTGGATACCATCACCCAGCCTATCATAGCTCACACTAAGGAGTGGGTTGATGGACAGGTGGCACAACTGAAGCAACAGGGGGCGGCTCTAACATACGAGACACTCAAAAGCGGGCTAAGCGCCACAGAGGATGTTGTTGCCTCCCCATCAACTGGTGAGACTTCCAAGTCTCCCCCCATCACCAGGTCCCAGAAGAGAAAAGAAGCAGAAACGACACAGTCCGGGGGCCCCAAAGAACAAGCAACAAAGGATACGGGAGGCTCGTCTCCGAAGAAGCTTAAAAGGACAGTGGTCACAACAGAGGTGCAGCCTCCATTACTTCTTCCTCCCCCGACTGGTGTACTGCCCCCCTCTCAGGCCGTAGCCGCCTCATCCCCATAGGTGGTGGACATTTCTGTCCACCTTGCCTCTTCGCCCCCAGCTGGGTCCATAGTCAATATTGACTCTTCCTCGAGCATGACCACTTCCCCTTCCTCTGCTGCTGCCATGTCACCCATCACCTCCCTACCTCTGGCAACAATACCATCACCTGTTCCCCTTTCTAGCGTGCTCGAGGCTATTACACGACACCTGCAGAGTCTCCCTCCTGAGCTCTCACAACTTTTAATGGACCCTGCTCTCCAAGCTGCCCTCGCAACAGCTCAGCCGTCGCAACCGCCGACAGGTCCGCCGGCCATGGAGGCCACCATGCAGATTTCCAAGGAGATGGAGGAGCTGGAACAGGAGGCTTCAAAGCCTATGGAGGAGGAGGCCGATGACTATTACGAGCAACCCAAATACAAGCATAGAACCATTGACGAGGTTGCCTATAAGGAAGAAGAAACGGGTTCCTCCGAGGGCGGGGATGGAGAGGATGGCTCGGGCGCCGGGAAAATTATTCAGGTTTCTGATGAGGATGTCGGAGAAGAGGCAGAACTGTTGCCACGTGGTGAGGAGGGACAACCACCAAAGGGGCAGCCTGAAAAGGATATCACTAAGGTGGAGACCCACATTGTAAGGAGCCCCGAGCCCGAGGCTGCTAAGGAGAAGAAAAAAGAAGAGGCAGCAAAATAATAGGATCTCACTCAGATACTGACCACCAACGCACCCATCAAAAACCTCATGTTCTATCAAGACTCTGACGAGGAGGAGGATGCTGCCAAGGAAAAGGAAGAACTTTAAAAGGAAAAGGAGGCAGAAGTCTTGCCCCTGACTAAGACGGGTGAAGGCAGCCATGGTACACCCAAGGATAAATCTGCCATGCCCGACTGGCTGGAAAAGCAGCTTGAAAAGACTACTCCTGTTCTAAGTGACCCGAGGTCGAGATTGGAAGCCATCTTGGCTCGATCTCTAGCCACAACAAAGAAGGAGAAGAAGCCTAAGGTCCGTTCCAGGATAACCATGGACGCTTCTGGCTCCCGGGTTGCACAAGTAGCAACGCCAACTGTTGGCCAGACCGGAGTAAGCTACAATATCTCCACGATCGACCTAGGGACACCCACCAGGGAACAGAAGGTCGGACATCTGGAGGAGTCAGTGGCCATGATGGTGCATCTGATTAAGCAGGATAAGATCACCAAAGACGAGCTAAAGGCGCAGGTTGCTGCCCTAATCGACTACATCCAGCAGTGGTCTTCAATAGACGACCTTCCCACTACCTCGACGGCCACTCCTCAGCTACTCTCCAAGGAGCAGATAGATAAGCTAGAGAGGAGGAAAAACTTAGAGAAGACCACGGAGGACTGGTTCTAGCAGGTTGCCAGGGTCGGAAACGTAGGGATCGGCTTGGCTGTGCAGATAGCCAACAAGTTCCTAGACTTGATTCAGTCCTTGGAAGGCATGAGGAAGCTCTGCACCAACTTCCCTGTGATCTACGACTCTGCCTTCCCGAAGGTTGAGGCCATCCTTCAAATGCCAGAAAGCACGTGGGAAGAAAAGCTAGAACTGAAGAAGGAGGATCACTGGTTGGTTGACATATGGCGCAGAGACCTCATCAACCGTAAAGAGAGGATGGAACAGATCCAAGGCAGAATAGATCCAGATATTGCGTGGATCAAGGAGATCCGAGCAGAATGCGCCGAGTACCTCAAGCTGATGACAGGCCATGATATGCCCATGGTGCAATTAGATGCAGAAAAGGTCAGGTCGTATTTTGAGGAATGGATGAAGGACGGGACAGCCGGAGATATCACAACGGACTTCTTGAGTTTCGTTGCCTGTGCCTTCGATAGATCAGAGCTCTTCAGAGATCAGGGCTCAAAGTATGACGAGGACTGGAAGCAGCTGGAAGAGAATGCCAAAGAATGGAGCTATCAGGCGTTGAGATGCGAAATCCTCGAGATCGATAAGCTCCAGGCCGTAATCCTCAAGCATATTGAACACGCAGCCTCCGAGGAGCAACCAGACAGGCCAGCCGAGGAAGAAGACTTCCCAGAAGAGTAGCTACAGCCAAAGGAACAACAATTAGCTACAAGACGAAAATGCAAATAGTGTCATCCACTAGATGAAAAAATAGGGAAAAGACAAAAAATGTTTTAAAATTGTAAATCTATTTTGGGGGTAGGTGAAACCCTAATTTGTAATGAATCATGGCCACACAATGGAAATGAATCTTGGCCATTCATTTGGTTTTTTGGAAACTATAAATAGAGCACTCCCCTCATTTGCAAAAGTGAGAGTTGAGTTGTTGTAAAGGCATGCTGCTGAAATTGATGAGAAATAGCATTGACTTGGTGCATTTCCTTGTTTTCTCTCATGTCTATTGATTCACTTCTCCAATATTAGATGTTAGCTTAGATCTCTTTGCTGTTTAGTTAGCTGTTCATGTTATTTGGATAATCTTAGGAATGTTGTTGGCTGTTCATAAAAATTCCTACTTTGTTGATGATCCCTTAGTCCATACTTTTTGCTGTTTGCTGAAGGTAGATAGCTTTGCAAAGTTAGCCTGGACCTGATTTAAACTACCTCAAACACTTATCTTTAGTTCATGCATGTATGTGGTGGATGAAGGATAAAAATCTGCAGCCCTTAGAAGATTGCACGATTCCCATGATACTGTGAAATCCCTGGTTAAGTGGGATATTGTTTTGAAGGAATTGTCCATTGCAGGGACTCCATTATCAATGTTCACAGCAAGCTTTAGGCTTAGGAACTTTTCTTCCCCTTCGCTCTTTTTTCACTTTTTTTAGAAACTGAACAACACCAAGGTTCATTGCACTTTATAAAGCAAAATCTAACAACTAGATGGAGTTTGAGACTGTTGTTTGAACCTACAGCCAAGACATAACTGCTTACATGTGAAAACTCCTTTTCGAAGATCCAACTTCATGCTTTGTGCCCATACTTTGTGTTTCTGTAAGGCCGCCTTGTGATTCCAGCAAATCACATCAAACTACTGAGGTATCTAAGCATCGTCATGACCTGACATCCGAGAGACCTTGGGATAGTGTTCTGCAACTCGATTGTGGGAAATTGTCTTTCAAGAGAGGTAATGCACCTGTGCGCTGCCTGTGTTGTGAAGTGCATAAAAACACCATCAACAGGGGTCAAGACAAAATCCAACTGAGGACCCTAAACACCAAGTTGATCCATCCTGGAGATCTATGAAGGTTGTACATCAGGTACCTCTTCATCACATACACCAACTTCCAACTGCATGTCCATCGAAAACCCCTCCTCCTCCACTAACTCATATAATGCCTAAAATCTATTAATAGTTTCCTCCCCCTGCCTATCCTTGAAAGTTTGCTTTTGACCCCGTCCACGGTTGAGAGACTTAACCAGAACAAAACTATCTTCATCCACTGCCCCCGTTGCATGGGAGTCTTACCTTTATCCCCCTTAAGATTAGACTGAGGGTGAGGATTACTTACACCACCAACACCAAAATCATGAGGGCATCTCCACTGAAGGTGACCATATTCATGACATAAACGACACCAAAAAGGTAATGTCTCATAATCCAAAGGCTAAGTCCAAGAATAGGAACCAACAATTAAGTCAATAGAATCCAACAAAGACTGAATCAAATCAATCTCAACGCATACCCATGCATAAGAGAAGATCCTCTTATCCAAAGTTTGTTGTGAAGGGCCAATTGGTTTTCCCAGTAGCAAAGCAATTGCTTGCAAAATATCACTTCTCCAACACTCAAGTGGTAACTAAGGGAGACGAAACCAAACTAGGACCTTAGAAGGTAACTCCTCTACTAAATTAAAAATAGCATTCCATGGTTCAATAAAGAGACCCACCTGGTTATAGAAATACACCCCCTTCAAATGCCTTGTTTCTATCTGAAATGCACAAAAAAATCCACTAAAAAGAAATTGTTTGCAATGATCAAAATGTCAAAATCACCTTTCGGGTTCCAAATTCTTTGAATCCATGTATCGAGGAATGGGAGAGAAACCCTCATTCCAAAAAAACTTACATATTAGAACATGACTAGAGAAATAAGAAAGATCCTCAACCACCGATTCAGGTTGAATCACAAGACGTGGCCATTCTTGCACCCTTTCTAAACATCCCTTCACCTTGTGTAATTTTCCAACTCCATTCTAGGTTAAACTTGATCCAAATAAAGCAATTTTTGAAACCCTAGGTTCCACACCCACCATGGTAGAGACCCCCACAGCCATATCATTGGGTGCATGCAAATCCATCTAGACTTTTGAACCAACAAAACACCAGCCAAGACATTCGAGTATCCCACACCTAGCCCACATCAGCCCCTCACATGACTAGCACCCCAAAGGATAGCAGGCAAAGATGACATCAGCATACGCCACATCCAGATACCAAACATAGTAAAAAGAAAGGGTTGGCTCCACCAAAACACAACCCCAAAAACCAACACAAAGAATGCACCAAACCAAACCAACGGTCCCAGGCAAAGCACCAGCAGCAAAAACAAGAACAAAATCCAATCACCCAGACCCCCTTGCACTCGATCACCACCCCCTTGCACAAAAATCAACCATGAATAGGAATCGACTGCCCCAGTAGGCCCATCAACACACAATTGCTCCATTTCTCCTCCGATCAAGATTAGAGGTAGGGCTAGGGATAAACAATTTATTAGCATTACAGTTGGGTTAGTGTTACTATTAGTGTTAGGGTTAAGATAAGAGATAGGGTTAGAGATTAGGAATATGGTTAGGGTTAGGGTTACAAACAAAATTAGGATTAGGGTTGGGTTAGGGTTAGATATGGATTAATGATTATGATCTATTGGTTATTTTCATGAACCAAACTTATTCTTACCATAGACCTATGAAATTTTTGGGAACAATTATTAGTAAGGGTAAAGATTGGCCAACACATAAGTAAAGGCTTTTAGGTCCTTACTTCTTCACTTCAGGCTCTGTTCAACCCAAGAGGGTAATCTTATGCACTGTGTTTATAGATATTGGTGTGTATAGGTATCAAACAGAAAATAGACAGATAATTCTCCTTAAATGTTTAACAGACAAGAAATCCTAAAGATTTGGCTGACCTTCATGATAGTGATTAACCAAAACAAGAGAAAATATAATTCATTAAGATTCACACACACCCAAAAAGAGCTTTTACAAGTAAATTTATTATATTTTGTGATTAGTTATTGAATTTGTTACCACAATTGGAACTTAATTAGTTTGCTAAACCAATGTCATATTCTTGGAATGGATTCAAACCAAATACCCATGTGATTTGATAACAATCTTTCATATGACAATACCCAAAGCGTTCAAAATATTGTATTACAATACTCCCACCAATCATCTCCACAATTTACTTCTTACTAGCATCCTCATACATGATTTATTTAAAACCTACTGTTATATTCAAGCATTTACATACATTCATTGAATTGATAAGCAAATAAGATAACCATTGATTATATTATTTGTAGTCTATATAACATGTGTACATAGGAGAGTAATATATAGAAATTTTATGTTATTCTTCTATCTGTATTGTCATTGTCATTATCAAAACCATATGCATATTGACTAACTTTTCCTAGAACATATTATTGGAAAGTTCAGTATCTATTTTATTTTTGTGTATAACCCCTTCAAAGAGAACTACCTACTGACTTTCCGTTACAATAAGCCTTGAAATAACTTTTATAATACAAGGGAGCAACAAGCATTGGGCTGAATTACACTTACATTTCACTTTCATTCCAAAATGAATTTTACTAGAAAGTGAGAATATTCCCCAATCGGTTGCAAGAAATCATGTGTAGGATAGGGGAGAGAAAACCAAAACTCCAAAAAAATGTTAGTATGATTAGACCCACCATTCTTCAAAAAGTGTCACTGTCATAGCACCAAAAACATGTAAGTTTGTACCGACCTGAGAAATGTCATCATCAACATCGAAGGCATAAATAAACAAAGACCCATATCACAACACACAAACCAAAGAAAAAAATTTAACACAAAGGACCAAAAACTGAGCACTAGCTTAGAAAAGGAACAAGGTGCTACTTTTCCTTTTCAACAACAAAGTAGCTGTGACCACTTGGTGTCCTTATTGAAAGTGGAGTAGCCATCACCACCTCATCCTCATAATCAACCAAATCAGTCATAGCCATGAGATACGATAACTAGAATCAGTCTCATCTCCACCATTAGAAGAATCATCCAAGACCTCAATGGGAGAATGATGATGTCCCATGTAGTCCCAGTGATACCTATTCCTTCTTGCAGCCTCCCTCTCAGGGATCTCAATTTTCTTCTCCTTTCCTTTGGCCAATTCCTCAAAGATAATTCAACCTCTTAGGTGATAAGCACATTTGAAAACACCCCATGCAAAATTCTTGATAGGTCTTTCTTTCTTCTTTGGTGTCACAAGGATTTTAGGCATATCTCATTCACCTTGGGGAGAATAGTCTTGAGACACAAGAGGGTTGACTACCTTAGACCTATAGACTGTGTTGATGTTCACACTTACCTTACCCATTTCCTTATTGAGCAACTTATCAAATTTTCTTAGAACAAAGACACCATCCAACTCAGAAATAACAAGCTCAAATTAACACTTACTTTCAGACTCTTAATTCACATAAATAATCATATGGTAAGAATAATCAAGCAGGTGATCTTCATTAAATAGAGAGAATAGTGTGTGTCTGCATTAATTTTCTAGGAAAGCTTGTGTGAGAGCATTTGCAATCAATCACCTTGATTTTGAATCTCAACCGTCGATCATACTTTTAAGTGAATCAATGGTCAAATAATTAGGATTATTAATTATGATAAAATTAAATGCATGAATTTGATACTTGTCCCTAATCAAGAAACTTGAGTGAGATAAGCATCCATTTAGTTTGCATATTAACCACACGCTTAGTGTTTAACCAAACCTATAATGTCACATTTACCTGCTTGCCCATGGGAATTAATTCACTTGTAATAGATCATACCAAGATAGTGGGGAGTGATCATGATTTATCTTCAAAATATTGGCCCATACCCTACCATACTTCAATTTCACCTTCCCACGTGTACTAGCTCCTAACAAATTTGATGGCCAAAAAAATGTTGCCAAATTTCACATGTGTGCCCAAGAATCAATTCTAATTTAGCGTCATTTTTATCTTAGAATGGTCTTAGCCAATATCTCTAGTAGCATCTATCTTTACCAGAAACCTTCTAAGTCCTTTGAAATAGTTTGTGTGGCACTTTTTTGCTTGCTCATTAAAGAATATGGGACACAAGTGGGCCCTTTATGGGATGGCGGGGAGTGATCAGGATTTACCCATGTCACCCATCATCGACCGTCAATCTCGTTACTTGTGAAGAAATCACCATCCTCAGATCCTAGTGGGTCCCACAAAAGTGACAAGTGTCACTCAACTCATTAGCCTATGTAACTATCTTTCCTTATTGCACAAGATGGATGGGCATGCGGGGAACAATCTTGATCAAAACATGTGTTGTAGTGTCCATTATTGATCTTTGTCAAAGCCATGTTTGCTGCCTTTTTGGAAACACTAGTCTCACTATCTAACATAACACATGAACATTTCTTGCTAGCCCATGTGTTTTAAAATAATATGAAATGAACCAACATGGGCACACAAGGAGTGGTCAAGATGTGGCCATGTTTCTCAATAACTGTTGTAGATCCTCTTTTAATGGCACCAACTATCCTTTCCAAAGAGACTGGTCCCACCAATGCACTAGACACATGGCTAAAGCTTGTCAGCCCATGTGAATAAAATAAGAAATAAATCAGCACAAGCACATGGGGAACGGTGGTGATCAACCCTCGATGATTGAACAACAACCATGAAAATCTAATTCTGCACATGCCACAAAAGCTAACACAAAAGGCGGCCACCTCTAGGAAAATGGGTGCTTGAACCATAAGAACGAAGGCTAAAGATTTAAGTCATTAAATTCAAGCTCGATCATAGGAAAATGTAATGTTGAAAAGGGATCAAGGTGACTAACAAACCTAAACTCAAGGGCCAGTGAATACAACAACTTTAATGGCATAAGAGGTAACTTAAACAACCGGAGACTTGGAACATTAGGTCAATGCAAAAATATAATGACCAAGGCTTTTCTAGACTCATAGGCCAATTCCAAAGGGTTTTAACAACGTAAAAACCCTACCACAATGATGAGGACAAAACCTAAACCTAGAAAATGAGGGTCCAAGCAAAATTTTGCAAAAAAATAAAAATAGAACCAAGAATTTTTTGAGGGGTTCCATTAGTGGCTCCTATTGGGGACACATGCCTCTCATAGGCATGGTGAGATCCCAAAATCATGGGTGAAGCAGATAAAACATAGAAGACAAAACCCAAAAAACCAAAAAATATGTACATTTTTTACATAAGCAAAAAGATCTAAAATTGGAGATCCAATCTCCATCTGAAGCCTCCCTTTGAGGTGCAAGTTATCAATGTGCACCTTGTATTTTAACCAAGCTTCAAATTTTCTTGGGGGCCCTAGGCCACTAAACTTTGGGTGATACTTATCTCTATCAAAAAACTTATTCCATTGTCTGTATCAAGCTAATCAGGTTGAAAATGTTCTCATGATTTTCCCATCCTTTAATCATGCCTTTGTCATGGGACTTATCCATCGTGGATTTATCAATTTTACTCACATTTATGTACAGTTGTGAATTGTGATCAATCATTAACTGAAACACATGGTTGATGGAGTATTCTATTTGATTCAGATTGCAACTGTACTCAATCCAATGCTCATTTAACTAGACAGGGAAAGTGAAACACTCATAATCAACTTATGCATTATAATCATAAGGGAAAGTACCATATTCATTTTGTGTCATAAACAAGAAACACTAATATATAGGCTCCTGCTCAAGTTGATGTTCATATTTACCAAAGCAATATAAATCAATCATGCTGTCCAATGCTCCATTTTCCTAAAAAATAAATTTCTCATAATCCATAGCACTTTTACTTTTACTTAAAACAATATCATTCCCATAAAAGGAATCATTCGTATCATCCTAGACCTCAAAGAAATTTTTTGTTTTAGGATCACTGCTACAATTTGATTTTTCTTTCCAGTCATCATCTTTCAACTAGAAACAAAACTTTTGAAATGATGGATCAACTAGTTCAGAATTGATATGATTAGTTGTAGGGTATTCAACTACATTTTTAAATGATATGCTTTATGAATCATATGTGTTGGACTGATAGCAACTTAAACATAAATTTTTTTCCTCTAAGTAAATTCTTCATTTTCTTCCTCAACTGGATTTTGGCTAAAAGTAATCATCTCCATCTCTGTCATAAAATTTTCACACCCTACTTTTGCTTCATGTAAACACTCATAAACATGACCCTTCTGACTAGCACTACCCATCCCATCATTTAGTTCAGGCTCTAGAATTTGATTATAGATATTGTTATCCTAAAATTCCTCACCAATCATATCATTAGGATGCTATAATCCTAAAGTAGTTAAATTTATTTGCAAGAGTCTACCAGATGCAGTCTGTGTGTCTACTAGTAAGGGAAAAATTTCACAAGTATTGCCATAGTCATAATCCTCAGGTAAGAAGGGTGCCTTCAAGTTTTCCTCACAAAAATGTTTGTATTACTCATGAGATTAATCAAGATTTTCATCTTCACCATCCTAGTTATCAGCTTTTAAAAGTACATCAACAATATTTGCAAGTGTGACAATATGATCATTCATACTGTTATGCATGCATTCATCTTTAGAAATATCCATGTCCATTATTTGAGCAAACCCTTGATCTTTGTTAATAAGGTCAACACTCTTGTTGTTTTGAGACCCCATTTTCTTCTCATAGTCATGCTTTGCTTCCTCAACAATTTTGATCTAATCAATTGTTTGATCAAAATCCTAAGGCTTTAAATCCTTAGGTAGGGTACTAAGCCCTAGTTCATAAATGTCACAAAATGTGTCTACGCATATAGAATCTTCAAGACATAATCTCCTAGGTATTTCTTGCAAGGAATCCAAAAACCTTGATAACAACTCATATGGTGATTCCTCTTTATACCTCTTTATGTTGGACAACCTCCAAATTAGCAACTCCTAATGACCATCATTTGAACACTATTGGAAACTATCCTAAATTTTCTCATGATCAATATGTTGTGAGAACAAACAAAATGATACATTAAAAATTCCATCACATTGATCCTCCTTTGTATTCTTGTTTATTTCATCTTTACGATGTGTATCCAAACAAGAAACACTTGCAACCATATATCCCTTCATCATTGAGTATTTAATAGTGTTTTCAATGTCCATAGCAATATGATATGCCTCGTGCAATGTTATGGGTTCCTTCTCCCTTATCAAATAACTCATCTTATTGTCAAAAGCACTGAGATACACAATCAAACACTTTGCATCACTAGGTCTCAAATATTCAGGGATATCTTTTACTACTTTCATAAATTTGAGGTTAAAATAAGGAACTAACTCTTCTTCCTCTTGTTGGATTTCCCTAAATATTTTTCTTATTTTATTTGGACTAATCCTTTCACCAAATTATTCTAAAAATTCTATCCTAAAAGCATCCCATAAAGCTATAGAACATATTGGTAAATATGAGTACCAGTCTCTAGCATCCTCTTTTAATGATTGAGAAAACAATTTCATGAAAACATCCTAATGATTTGTCTCAAAATCACCCATCAAATCTATGAATGCATTTAAATGTCTAGAAGTTGGCTCAAAACTCTGCCCTGTAAATTTTGGTAAATGTTTCCTAATATCATTAGGAATCTTGATAGGAAAACCTTTGATACCTCCAAAGCTTAATGACTTATATCTCTCAATAGGGAACTTCTTTTGAGGGTATTCTATGAATTATAAGGTCAACATACTTGTACTTGATGTTTTACCAGAAAATAAAGCAGAATGGTACATATCTCTTGTACCTTTATTTAAACTTCAAATATTAACTTTATGGTAAATAAGAAACTACCTCATCATGATTATAAGGATCCACAACTCAAATATACTCATGCCTTAAAGCTTTCTAAAATGAAAATTTCACAAATAAGCATACTTCTTCCACCCTATTTCGATATTACAAATTTTAGTTCAGAAGTATGTAGAACAATCACCACTATTCCCTTCCTTATTGCTTTAACTCAATTAATTAGGAACATATTATCTCTTTCATATCTCTTAAAATGACTTTCTTACAAACTTATTTCTTCTTGCAAATCAAAACAGGGGAAAATACCTGGATAAATTAGCATCTATCATGCTTTATCAGGTTCTTTTCATAGAGTCGCCACCTCCTTTGTAGAGGATCAAACCTCAACAATATGAAGTTTCTTTCACTGGTTTATTTCACTTTAGGTTCCCTTTTCTTGCAACATTTTTCACTAGTACAAAGTTCTTCAGAGTTCCACCCACTTTTAGTGAGAACTTTTAATTAACCTCCATGACTCTATCAAGGCAAGATGATCTACTGCAGATATTTTCTCAACTAAGTCCCTAGTAGAGTTACCATTTTTATTGGTTATTTATTTAGAATCAAAAATTTTCTTACCACAAACTTATGAACTTGTCAGGAACAATTATCAGTAAGGGTAAGGATTGGCCAACACATAAGTAAAGGCTTTTAGGTCTTTACTTCTTTACTTTGGGATTTGTTAAACCCAAGAGAATAATCCTACGCACTGTGTTTATAGATACTGGTGTGTAGAGGTATCAAACACAGATTAAACATATAATTCTCTTTAAATGTTTAATAGACACAAAATCCTGAAGATTTGGCTGACCTTCATGGTACTGACTAACCAAAAAAAGAGAAAATATAATTCATTAAGATTCACACACACCTAGAAAAAGATTTTACAAGTAAAATTATTATATCTTGTGATCAACTATTAAATTGGTTACCATAATTGGAACATAAGTATTGTGCTAAACTAGAGTGATATTCTTTGAATAGAGTCAAACCAAATACCCACATGATTTTATAACAAACTTGCATTTGACAATACCTAATGCCTTGAAAATATTGCATTACAATACTCCCACCAGTCATCTCCACAATTTAATTCTTACTAATATCCTCATACATGATTTATTTCAAACCCACTGTTATATTCAAGCATTTACACACATTCATTGAATTGATATGCAAGAATAAAGTAGCACATCTATTGGAAACCAAAAGAGACAAATAAGATAACCATTGATTATATTATTTGTACTTTGTGTAACCTGTACATAGGAGAGTAATATATAGAAATTTTATGCTATTTTGGTATATGCATTGGCATTGTCATTATCAAAACCATATGCATATCGACTGAATTTTCCTAGAATGTATTACTGGAAAGTTTAGTATATATTTTATTTTTTTATATAACCCCTTCAAAGAGAAGTACCTATTGACCTCCCTATGCAATCAGCCTTGAAATCCATTTTATAAGACAAGGGAGCAACAAGCATCAAGTTGAATTACACTTAAATTTCACTTTCATTCAAAAATGAATTTCACCAAAAAGTGAGAATATTCCCCGATCGTTTGCAAGCAATCATGTGTAGGACAAGGGAGAGAAAAACAAAACTCTAAAAAACTATTAGTCAGAGCATACCCACCATTCTTCAAAGAGCGTCGTTGTCACAACACCTAAAACATGTAAGTTCATACTAACCCAATAAATGTCACCATCCGCATCGAAGGCATTAATAAAAAAAGACCCATATCACAACACACCAACCAAAGGAAACAAATTAACACAAAGGACCAAAAACTGAGCACTAGCTCACAGAAGGAACATGATGCTACTCTACCTTGTCAGCAACAAAGTAGGTGTGCCCGCTTGGTGTCCTTATTGAAAGTGGAGTAGCCATGACAACCTCCTCCTTAGAATCAACCAAATTAGTCATAGCTATGAGATACTTGTGGTAACCAAAATCAATCTTGTCTCCACTATTAGAAGAATCATCTGAGACCTCAATGCGAGAATGATGATGTCCCATGTAGTCTTGGTAATACCTATTGCTTATTGTAGCTTCCCTCTCATGCCTCTCAATTTTCTTCTCCTTTCCTTTGGCCAATTCCTCTGAGATAATTTGGCCTCATAGGTTATAAGGATATTTGAGAACACCTCGTGCAAAATTCTTGACAACTCTTACTTTCTTCTTTGGTGTCACAAGGATTTCAGGCTTATCTCATTCACCTTGGGGAGAATTGTCCTGAGACTCAAGAGGGTTGAGCCTCTTAGACCCGTGGACTGGGTTGATGTTCACACTTACCTTACCCATTTCCTTAGCAACTTATCAAATTTTATCAAATCAAAGACACCACCCAACTTAGAAATAACAAGCTCAAATTCACACTTACTTTTAGACTCTTAATTCTAATAAATAATCGGATGGTGAGAATAATCAAGTAGGTGATCTTCATTAAATAGAGCAACTAGTGTGTTTCTACATTAATTTTCCAAGAAATATTGTGCGAGGGCACTAGTAATCAATCACCCTAATTTTAAATCTTAGTCATTGATCATACTTTGAAGTGAATCAACGGTCAAACAATCAGGATTATTAATTATGAAAAAATTAAATGCATACTTGTCCCTAATCAAGAAACTTGAGTGAGATAAGCATCCATTTAGTTTGCATATAAACCATAGGCATGGTGTTTAACCAAACCTATCGTGTCACATTTGTGTTCTCTCCTATGGGAATTAATTCACTTGTAATTCATCATAGCAAGACAATGAGGAGCGATCATGATTTATCTTCAGAATATCAGCCCGTACCCTAGCTTACTTCATTCACCTTGCCACGTGTACTAGCTCCTAATAGATTTGATGACCACAAAAATGTTTCTAAATTTCACATGCGTGCCCAAGAATCAGTTCTAATTTAGCACAATTTTTATCATAGAACGGTCTTGGCCAATATCTCTAGTAGTATCTATCTTTACCAAAAACCTTCTAAGTCCTTTGAAACAGTCCACGTGGAACTTGCCCGCTAAAGAATATTGGACATAGGTGGGACCTCTATGGGATGGCAAGGAGTGGTTAGGATTTACCCACGTCACCCACCATTGACTGTCAATGTCCTTCATTGTGAAGCAATCACCATCATCAAAGCCTTGTGGGTCCCACAAAGGTAACAAGTGTCACTTAGCCTATTAGCCTATGTAGCTATCTTTCCTTAATGCACAAGACAGGTGGGCAGGCAGGGAATGGTCTCGATGAGAAGATGTGTTGCAGTGTCCATCGTTGATCTTTGTTAAAGCCATGTCC
The DNA here is from genome assembly GCA_007258455.2 of Sequoia sempervirens. Classification (NCBI taxonomy): domain Eukaryota; kingdom Viridiplantae; phylum Streptophyta; class Pinopsida; order Cupressales; family Cupressaceae; genus Sequoia; species Sequoia sempervirens. The sequence continues at coordinate 226,495,114 of VDFB02353493.1, read as the reverse complement.
ACTACCATTTTGGAAACACTAGTCCCACCGTCTCACATAACATGTGGTCATCGCCCACTAGCCCATTTTTTTAAAAATAATATGAAATGAACCAACAAAGGCACGCGGGGAGTGGTCAAGATGTGGCCACATTGCTCAATAATTGTCATAGATGCTCTTTTAATGGCACTGACTACCTTTTCCAAGGAGATTGTACCCACCAATACACCAGACACATGGTTGAAGCCCGTCAGCAAATGTTAATAAAATAAGAAGAAATAAATCATCACGGACACATGGGGAACAGTGGTTATCAACCCCTGACAATCAAACAACTAGCGTGGAAACCTAATTTTGCACATGCCACAAAACTTAACACAAAAGGGGACCACCTCTAGGCAAGCGGGAACTTGACCTATAAAAACAAAGGCTAAGGATTTAAGTCATTAAATTCAAGCTCAGTCATAGGAAAATTTAATGTTGAAAAAGGATCAAGGTGACTGACAAACCTAAACTCAGGGGCCAGTGAAGACAACTTCAATGGCATAAGAGGTAACTTAAACAACTGGAGACCGGGAACATTAGGTCAATGCAAAAATATAATGACCAAGGGTTTTTTGGACTAATAGGCCAATTCTAAAGGGTTTTAACAACGTAAAAACCCTAACATAGTGATGAGGACACAACCTAAACCCATAAATGAGGGTCGAAGCCAAAATTTGTAGAATTTTTAAATGGAACCAAGAATTTTTTTAGGGGTTGCATCAGTGTTGGGGTTAGCGTTAATATTGGGATTGTGGTTAGGTTAAGGGTAAGGGTTAGAGATAAGCTAGAATTAGGGTTGGGTTTACCCTTACAATTAGGATTAGGATTAAGGTTATGGTTAGATATAGAATTAGAAGTAGGGTTGGGTTTAGTATTACAATTAGGGTTAGGGTTAGGATTAGAGATAGAATTAGGATGGAAGGTAGGGTTAGGGTTGGGGTTAGGAATAGAGATATAATTAGGATGAAGGTTAAGATTAGGGTTAGGGTCAGGATTACAATTGCGATTAGGATTAAGGTTATGATTATGGTTGGTAATAGTGCTAATTTCATTATTATGGTTAGGGTTACAATTAGAAATAAAATTAGGATAAGATTTGGGTTAACATTAGAATTGGAATTAGGATTATGGTTAGGGTTAGATTTAGTATTAGGTTTGGGGTTAGCATAACTATTAGAATTATGGTTAGGGTTAGGATTAAGGTTAGTGATATAATTAAAATGTGGGTTCAGTTAGAGATAGAATGAGGATTAGAGTTGGGATTAGTGTTAGGATTAGGGTTATGGTTAGCACTAGGATTAGGGTCATGGTTAGAGATAGAATTCGGATTAGGGTTCTAGGTTAGTATTACTATTAGGATTTGGGTTAAGGTTAGGGTTAGATTTATAGATAGAAATATAGTTAGGGTTATCGTTAGAGATGTAATTAGGATTAGGGTTGGGGTTAGTGTTACTATTAGGGTTAGGGTTAGGGTTAGGGTTAGAGTTAAGGTTTGAGTTATTGTTAGAGATAGAATTGGGGCTAGTTGTATGGATAGGGTTAGCTTTAGTATTAGGGTGAGATGGAACTAGGATCTAGGGTAGGGTTACATTTATAGATATAATTATGGTTATGGTTATGATTACAATTACAATCAATATTAGAACTTTATGGTTAGGATTAGACATACAATTAGCATTAGGCTTGGGGTTAGTGTTAGTATTAGTATTAGTATTAGGGTTAGGGTTAATATTTGGGATAGGGTTAGAGATTAGGGATACAATTAGGGTTAATATTAGGGTTACAATTAGGGTTAGAGATAAAGTTAGGATTAGGGTTTCGGTTTATGTTAGTATTAGTATTACGGTTAGGGTTAGAAACACAATTAGAATTGAGGTTGGGGTTAGCATTAAAATTATGATTAGGGTTAGGATTAGAGATAGAATTAGGATCAAGGGTAGGGTTAGGGTTAGGAGTAGAGATAGATTTAGGATCAAGGGCAAGGTTGGGGTTAGGGTAAGGATTAGGGTTAGAGTTAGGGTTAAGGTTATAGATATAATTATGGCTAAGGATATGATTATGATTATAATTAAGCTTAGAGTTATGGTTAGGGTTAGACATATAAATAGAATTAGGCTTGGGGTTAGTGTTAGTATTAGGGTTAGGGTTAAGATTTGGGATAGCCTTGAGATTAGGGATATTGTTAGAGTTAAGATTAGGGTTAGAGATAAAGTTAGTATTAGGGTTGGAGTTAATGTTAGTATTAGGATTAGGCTTAGGGTTAGAAATACAATTAGAATTAAGGTTGGGGTTAGCATTAAAATTAGGATTAGGGATAGGATTAAAAATAGAATTAGGATCAAGAGTAGGGTTAAGACCTTACAAATAGAGATATAATTATGGTTAGTTTTACAATTATGATTATGATCAAGATAAGAGTTATGGTTAGGGTTAGACAATTTATTATTATTAGGTTTGGGGTTAGTGTTACTATTAATATTAGGGTTAGGATTAGGGTTAAGATTAAGGATAAGGTTACATATATTAGGAAAACAACTAGGATTAGGGCTAGAAATAAAATTAGGATTAGTGTTGGGGTTAGGTTTAGATACACATTAAGGATTAGATTTAGGGTTAGAGATAGTTTAAGGGTTAGGGTTACAATTAGAGGTAGATTAAGGAGTAAGGTCAAGGTTAGCATTAGTATTATGATTTGAGTTAGGTTAAGGGTAAGGATTAGATATACAATTAGAATTAGGGTTAGGTTAAGCATTAGAATTAGAGTTAGGGTTAGGATTAGATATAGAATTTGGAAGAACGGTAGGTTTAGGTTTAGGATTAGAGATATAATTGGGATGAAGGATAGGATTAAGGTAAGGGTTAGAGATAGAGATAGAATTAGGGTTAGGGTTAGGGTTAGGGTTAGGGTTAGGATTAGGATTAGGATTATGATCAAGGTTAGGGTTAGGGTTAGAGATACAATTAGCATTAACCTCAAAGAAAAGGTGAAAGTTGCAAAAGCATACATTAATGACCCTCAATTGAAGGGATAATTAATCCTCGTATTTTACACAAAGTATGTTGTCTTCGTTTTTGTTCTAAAATCAAAACAATATAGAACAAAGTTTAAACAAAGTCAAATTTTATAAATTTAAGGAACTGACTAAAAATTATGTTTGAATAGAAATGAAACCTAAAATAATTCATGTTATCTTTGCAAATGTTTGTCACTCTACTGAAAGAAAAATATGTGCATTGGTGTTGAAATGGAAAATGATGTGTCCCCTTATACTCTCTTAAAGACACTATACGACTCTTCAATTTCCATGTGTTACATTCTCATTGTTTCTTCCCATGCCTTGTTGTTCATTACTTATAATTCCTTCTTAGTTGCTCATTTGGACAACACATACCACTCTTCCACTACCATTAAAATGTCATTTTGACTTCTATGCTTTCAATTGTCATGCATGCATGTCAATTTCAACTTGATTTGTTTTCGTTTACACAAGTTGTTTGTTGCCACTTTAGAACACCTCTCGGTGTAATGACTATTTATTTTCTTTACCTTGGTGATTTGCTATTATGCAAAAACATTTAATTTCATCATTATTCTCAAAGCTAAGTGTACCTACCCTTCTCATCTAATTTATAAATATTTATTACATGTTTATAAACCTAGCTCCTAGTTAATCTAGATTAATTATGCTTAATTGATTGCAACTATTTATTAGGATAGATCATTTATGTAAATTGATTTATTTATTTATAATTGCAAACTTTCTAAAAATTTGCTTCTTAATGCTTTGTGCATAACATGATGTAATAGTGTTTTAAGGGAAAATGCACACCTTACATTAAAATATTAAGACTAATTAAATAAACAAAAAGATATATAAATAATTAACCTAGATAAATGAGTTGAGATTGTATACAATATTATTATTGATGCTATAACATATGTGGAAATTAAATTTGAGATACTTATCTATAGATATGATGAAGGTGTCACTATTCAAATGTTCAAAATTCATTCATCATCTTGCCATAATTTTAGGATTTATCAAATAAGTATCATTGACCTAGAAATTTGAATGTGTACTATCTTGGTTCAAAAATCTATGAGTGTAGAGGTGATATCCATGATTGCAAAACTAAACCTAGATGCATGGAATTGAACTATAACTTGGAGATCTAATTTGGCTAAACTTTGGTATATAAAATATATTTACCGATGTGTAAGTGCTTTGAATCTAATAAGGAACAAGCAATGTTTGGAAATTCCTTTGGTGAATTTGTTAAATATTCAATGTTGTGTTCTTCTCAATCAAACCCATTGAACCAAAGTTAAGAACAACTTGCAAGTTTATAGTATGTTCCTATGATGATTTCACAAGAAAATAATGTAGAGTTTATTCTTCATGAGGATTTTTGAAATAAGTGCTCTTTTTTTAAAGGAAGCAATGGTATGAGTAAATATTTCCTAAAATAATCTTTGAGGGAAGGACATATAAAAAAATAAAATTTTGTAATACAAGAAAGAATACACAACAACAATAATAATAATATACCATTACATAAAGTTTGCATGGATAAAACCCTTTTGAGAGAAAAAACTCGCGTTAAAGCACAAACCAATTCTATTATCAACCAAAATTCATAATACAATTTCAAGGACATTCCCTTGTTGGGAATAGCCTGATATCATTTAATTGCAATCCTAAACATATTTCATGTATCTCCTAAGTCCTTGGAAAGTGTTCCCAAACACTAGGATTAGAAAGAGATTAAATTAAAATGAAATGAACATGTTAATTGACATTTCTAATAAATTATAAATGATAGGAACATGTGGGGATGCCCAAGAAGAGATCCTACAAAATAGGAGCACATGGGGCACCCACATGGAAGGTGGAACTCACCTTGAGTTAAGTTAACTATTTGGAGAAAGATGACACTTTAGTGATGCACGTAAAGAACCATGAAGTTAGGGATTGATGTTTGCATGCATGGAGTTCAGTTCATTTTAGTTCATATCAGTTCAGTTATCTTTAGTTTAGTTTCAATGCTAGTTGACTTTAGTTGACTTGGAATGCATGACTAATGACTTGAGTTGCATGAAAAATAATAGGTGATACATTTAGTTAAGTGGGGATGATCAATCATGCATCCTATTTGCATGAATTGAGGGAGAGAAATGTTTTAGTTAACAGAGATTGACTTGAACCCACCTTGGGCACCCAAGTTGGCATCTTGGAGTTAACACTTTTGCATGATAAGATATTTTATAAGGTTGAGTTAAGTGGGCCCATTCTTGGGTTCCAAATTTGAGGATAAGATTACAAGATATCTTCAGAATCAATGTTGAGTTATGACTTCAGTTTGGGATGCCCAAATGGATGGACTTGTTTTGACATTGTTCTTCACAATATAACTCCACTTGCAAAGAATAGGCATAGGATTTGTGAGATAAACTTTGTGCTTTGTAATTGTAAACTCTTTGTAGTTTACAAGGCTCATTATTGTCTATATATTGTAGCAAGTTGAAGAGAGTTTTATCATATTTTATTGCAGGTTTTGAAGAAGAATTGTTGAAGGAAAAAGAAGCATCTCAATCAAGGATTGGAATTATTGTAATCTTATTCTAAGATTAAAAAATACATTGATTCTTGTTGGATTTTTTCCCCGAAAGGGTTTCAATGGTATATGTTGTGTAGCTTCATTCTTCTAGTCTTATTCTTCTACAATCTTCTGTCTACTTCTACAAATGGTAAAATGAATTAAACAAATAATCATCCACAAAGAAATTGTAACAAAGAACACTTAATTAGATCTACAGTATAATAGTTTTACAAGTTCTAAAGCTACATAATTACCTCCATTTTCAACACTTGTATCACCAACATAGAAACTAGAGCAATTCTAGTAACCAAGTAATGCTTGCAAATAAACCAAACAACCCATACCATACTCCATATCCAATTGCCAATAAATAGGAAAATAACATCCCACAAACTAAGATTGGTTTTCTAAAACTACATGGTGTTAGGAAAAGGTGTGTTCTACACCTTACATAATGTATTTAATGTAATTATTCTTGGGGCAACTTTATGTTGTATGTAACATTGGGACATAAGTTAAGTTGCTAAAAATGTAATTATTTAATATTGGGGAAAATAAATAAATAAAGTACCCAATATTAAATAAGGGGACATGGTTTTGTAATCTCATGGTTTTAGTCACATGGTTTTGTGTAATACCACTTGGTGGTTTTGTGGGAGCTTGCTTCTATAAAAGCAACCACAAGGGTGGTTTTTTAGCAATGCAAGTTTTGCATGTTAGCTCTTGTTAACATTTGTGAGGGTTTGAAGCATGACACAGGATGTGTGGTTGCATGCTTGTTCACATGGATTTATTGGAAAGGGCTTGTTACTTCAATGGTGTTCATGGAGAATTTGAAGATGTATTGTAATCTTTATTACTGAATAATACACAAGAGATGGATTTTTTGGAGGCTAAACTTTTTCCCTTTGAGGGTTTTCCCAAGGTATATCTTGTGTCATATTTTCATGGGTACGTTGTCTATTCTCTTACATGTGGATTTTGAACACTTAGTTGCATAGATTTCTCTTTTGGGTTATGTGGAAATTGTCTTTAAAATGTTGCAAGTTTTCAACAATTGGTATCAAAGCCATGGTTGTGGTTGTATAACCCTTGGTTGAGGAAAATCTTGTTTAAGTTTGAATCTATGCATTGCATGAGAGAATCAAAGGCATAGCAATATATGATGGTTTTGTAGGTTGTTTATTGCAGATATGAGGGTTTTGGGTTTGTTGCTATGATGGGTTGTTTGCAAATTTGGGGTGTGAGAAGTTTTGGGTGAAAAGGGCTTTTTGGTTATGCATTCATATGGGAGTTTTGTGGGGGAAAATTTGTAGTTGAACTCTTGAGACAAAATGAACCTCATAGTTGGATCTAGGTTGGCCGAGAGATAAATTTTGATATATAACTCAACCTATTTTTGTTACTGTGAAAAAATGCAAAAAAAAAATAGCCCCAACTCAGTCATACAACCGTCCAGGGTGTTTGTAGAATAAAATATAAAAAAATTGCAAAATGAAAATCTCATCGATTTAATTTTTCCCTACAAAAAAAAATGAAAAAAAAATCAAGTTATAAAAAGGTTGAAAAAGTTTGATTTTTTTGGGAAGATGGGTCAACCGTACCCTACTGCTTAAGCTGATGCTAACATGTTCGCGGTAATTTTCACTGTATAATGTGACAACTTTGTTGTGGGTTGACCGATGGCGGTTGGCCTAGTCGCGACAACTAAAAAGGTCTTTTTTTTTTAAAGATTTTAAATGTTTTATTTAATAAAAACCTATACCCGCAATTATAAAAGGGGCTCAATAAAGATTTCACGAATGTTGAAGTGATCAGGCTTTGTTTGGATCACCAGGCGAGAGGTGGTGCGGCAGACGGGGCTTGTCCTTGACCCTGCAAGGTGGCTAAATTTGCCTCACATGCAAACTATTGTTTTACTTCGGAGGGGTATAACTTTCACCTAGGTGCTTCATTTTTCGACTTCTTGGACTCATTTGAAAGGTGAATCAGAGCTCTATGTTGTGGTGTTGATTTTTTTTCTTAATTTTGTAGTTTTGACAATTTTTTTCTTGGTCAAAGTTAGATGTTTGTTTTGAGGTTTGAGAGGTGATATCAGGTGCATATGGAATCAAATTTTAGACTTCAAATAGTTGACAAAAAGCTTGTTCAAAGCACTACATAGTGGGTCAAGTTTGGAGATATTTTTCCATGGTTTATTTGCTATTTTATTTATTTGAGTTGTTTATGGGTTACATTGACTATGGTGATAGTATGAGTTTATGAATGATCAGATCTTGCAGATTTGATGTTGGATTCATTGTATGCTCATTTGTATATCTCAAATTATTATCTTTTGACATGGTTATCAGTATTTGGTTGGATTTGTATGCTTCATTGATGTATTTACAAGTTGTGCAAGCATTATAGGCAGTTTATACTTACATGTTCCATTTATGACTTGGACATGGGTTGTCTTTGCCCATTGATATTTCAGTGTTGATGCATGTTAAGTTTTGGAAGCTTGGTTTAGTCACTTGCTTTGTTGGTTTTGTTGTCATGTTGAGGAGGTGAGATGGTATTATGAAGTACAATCATGATATGAGACCTATGCAATTGACTATGATTATGCAGACATGTGGACATGGTTGGATTGTTAGTTGTTTGTACATTTGGTGGTGATCATGGTATCATGGATGTTTATTGTGCATTAGAGATTTAGGCATGTCATGATGGTTTATGCAGGTGCATTGTTGGTGGTGTGTTTGGTTCCTTAACTATGGTACTTGAATATGGACATGTTTAGAAAATCAGATCTGATGTTGATTTGGAGTTTTATTCATTTGTTCTATATGGTTATTCTCTTAGATATCTCAAATTGTAGTTTACTAATGTGATGTTGAGTTTGCATGATTCAGTGATTGGATCTACAAGTCATGTAGGTTGTGGATTAGCTACTCGTTTACTTGAAGTGGGATGACTTAGTTGTGGATTATCTTTATTCACCAGGTTTGATTCCTTGTTGTTGCAGACTTTGATAGTTGGCCTTGTTCTTGGTCATTTGTACATTGGTATGTGTGCTTAGAGATGAGAGGATGGATGTTTCTTATAGTACCTAGACAATTGTTTTTGGAACTTGTAGCATGTGTTTTATCATTATTTCATGGATATCTTGGTTACACTTTTCAATGGGAGCTTTTTTTACAGTCATGGATTGGCGGTGATTAGATATGTTTATGATGGTTTGGTGGTTGTAGTTATCTTCTTAGCTTGTAGATTTTGGTTCTACTTGTTATGTTACTGACAGTTCAGTTGTGTGTGTAGACCTGGATGATCTTCATGGAGAGGATGGTTGTCACAATGCCATGTGTGACTTGGTATCACAGTTTCAGTGGGAGTTGTTGGCAGTGATGTGTATTCACCATTTGATGGTGGATGGTCTTCTGCAGTGATTGTTCATGTCATGGATGAGCTCTTGGTTTCTAATTTTATGCAATGATAATTCATTGGAATCTTTGGTTTCATTGACAAGGGATGGTTTTATTCATATTTGATTACATATGTTGATTCTTGGTTTAGAAATTTTAGTTATTATGTCATGGTATACTCTTGATACACAATTAGAGTTTGGCATGGTACTTGTTGTCTTGATACCAAGATGTATATATGGTATGGTGCATGTGATCTCCTAGGAGGAGATGGTTAGATCATGGATGTCATGTTTATGTTCCTGATTCTTGATTGGATTTTTGACAGTGATTCAGTGTGGTTCTCTTTGTATTGGGTACATTGATCATTTGCTTGATTACTTCATGATGGTGTTATGTTGTATTTGGAGTTTGGCATGGATTGGTTGGTTATAGGTACTCATGGATACTTGGAGGCATAGGTGAGGCTTGAGTTCTCTTGTGATTAGAGACATGTGTTGAGATGGTTACTCTTCATGAGATTTCAGCAGGAAGTCCAAGGAGCCTACACCTTGGTTGGACGTGATTTCAATGTTGACCGATGAGGAGAGTGTTATTGGATGAGTCATGATAAATTGGATGTCTTGGAGGAGCATTCTCATTCCCAACTCTTAGTCTACACGGTGGTTTCACTTGAGAGGTATTTCCCATTATTACTTTTCAGGTACTTTATCTTCTCATGCATTTGGATCTTGAGCTATGGATATATGGTTTTGGAGGGTTCATTTGAGGAGTGTTGGCATGTTTATCTCCTCATGCATTGTGATTACATACATTGATGTTGAGTTTAGGATACTTTTTGGGATTATTTCCTTCATTGGGAATGGATTTAGTTTGATCTTCTTTTGTTATAAGAGGCTTACATCCATGATTATTATATGATACATATGTTATGTTTGATCTTGGTGATTGAACAGTTGGGTGTTGTTATGGATTTTATTTTGGGGCATTGTAGAGGAGATCATACTTGACATAGTTGGAATTTAGAGGTGTATGTAGGAGATTTTTCTACAGGTATATGATGTGCAAAATTTCTCTCTTTGGTCTTGGTTATCTTCCTAGATGTTTGGTTTCACATTACATTGGTTTGAGGTTTGGATGGAGCTATTGTGATCACTAGCCCTTGGTCATGTGTTTTTAACTTATTTTCTTGGGTGATGACATGGAGGTTCCTTTATCTTTTTCCTTTGTTGGGTGTGGAGAACTTGGGAGAGCTATGGAGACTTGTGGTGAGATTTGTTCTTACAAGTTACTAATTTACAAGTTTGCATATCATTGTGGATGATTCCTTGGTTCTACATGATGTTTACACTTTCTATATGATGCTATTGGTAGAATTGGTATGCCTTGATCTTTTTTAGATTTCCATTACCCATGTAGTGGGATCTTGGATGTGTATGTCATTCTTTGACAGGTTTTTCACATGGAGTTTATGATTGTAGTTTATGGGTGTATACGTTTATGGCATAAGTTTACTATGTTTTGCATACCTCAGAGGTATGGATAGTTCAATGTATTGGCACTTGTTGTGGGTGTTATTTCAGCTATGGGTTTGTTTATCTTGACAACTATTGGTGCATATTGATATTTTTGGATTAAGTGTTTGTGTTTGGGATATCAGTTGAGTAGGACTTATGCTTTCTTCTGACAAATTGTGTGGCTTCTCTATTGGATGGATTCTTATCTTTGTGCATTGGAATGATGGAGGATGAGAGCATTCATGTTTGAGATGGTGGTCACTTTGATTCTTGTTGCAGGTATCTTGATGGAGCACATGGAGTACTTTGATTCCTTGATAGTATATGTGGCTAATGGATTATTCTTTTGATTCATGTTTTGAGATTACTTGTTCCCCTTATGCAATGTATATAACAAGTGGGATAATTTTAGGAGAAGGTGTGTTGTACACCTTGCATAATGCATTTAATGTAATTACTCTTGGGGCCACTTTATGTTGTATGTAACATTGGGACATAAGTTAAGTTGCTAAAAATGTAATTATTTAATATTAGGGAAAATGAATAAATTAAGTACCCAATATTAAATAAGGGGACATGGTTTTGTAATCTCATAGTTTTAGTCACATGGTTCTGTATAATACCACTTGGTGGTTTTGTGGGAGCTTGCTTCTATAAAAGCAACAACAAGGGTAGTTGTTTAGCAATGCAAGTTTTGCATGTTAGCTCTTATTAGCATTTGTGAGGGTTTGAAGCATGGCACAAGTTGTGTGGTTGCATGCTTGTTCACATGGATTGCTTGGAGAAGGCTTGTTGCTTCAATGGTGTTCATGGAGACTTTGAAGATGTATTGTAAACTTTATTGCTGAATAGTACATGAGAGATGGATGCTTTTGGAGGCTGGGTTTTTCCCCTCTTGAGGGTTTTCCTAGGGTATATCTTGTGTCATATTTTCATGGGTATGTTGTCTATTCTCTTGCATGTGGATTCTGAATACTTAGTTGCATTGATTTCTCTTTTGGGTTATGTGGAAATTGTCTTTAAAAGGTTGCAAGTTTCCAACACATGGGACAAAATAAAGACCCAAATTCTAATGCCCAAGTTGAAATGGTCCTCGAATGTAGGCTATTTTTAGAAGATGTTATTATAACTATCATAATCTATTGTAGAAATTTCCACATGAACTCCCTAATTTAGGTGCCCCATTTTATCGTATTCAACCCATTCAAAGATACCTCTTGATGTTGGAAAATATTTTAATGTAACTATCATATAATCAAAGCTCTTACGAATCTAAGAATTTGTCATAAGTAACTACTATCTTATGGTGTCACAATGACACAAGATTCTCTTACAACTTCTTACACACATCATAAGATTCCTTGACACATGGAAAATAGTTCCACCTTAAAGTGGGATGCCCCACTTCTCAAGTGAGGAAAAAATAATCAATAAATGCCAACATTGGAAATAAAAGGTTGAGACACCTCTTCTCAACATTTTTCACATTCAATATGTTTCTTTTTTTGAATTAGAGTAGTCTTTAAATACATCACCCTAAGTAAAAATAAAATATTCACTATTGTAGCCACACTCAAAATGGTGTAAAATCATGCAGGAAAAATATTTAGACAGTGTATCTCCAATCAATATTTTTACAATATTAAATCCTCCATTAGGATCAACAATGTGGAATTTTCTGTAATAGCTTGCAAAAAGTGATCATTCCATACATAACCTAGGAGATTAATAAGGGGAAGAAGCCTTACTTTAGAAGGATTCTTGGAATAAGCATCCACCATTAAATTCTAATCAAGATTTTAAAATAGCAGAGAGCATTTTAGTTTCAGATTGGGGCACTAAAGTGAAGGACTATTTTTAGAGTGTAGATTATTTAATAGGCAAAGTTATATGGAAAGAATTTTCTAATTTTTCAAAAAAATAATTTTGAAAATATTTTAAAAGATAGGATTGTGTTTAAGCCAGATGTTTCAGATAGAATAATATGGGCTCCATAAAAAACAAGTGGCTATTCAGTCAAGCAAGGCTATAATCCATCTATCAATAATGGTGAACATATAGAATCCCAAAAGAATTTTCATTTTGTTGGAATGCAATGGTGCTCCCCAAAGAAAATTGTTTTGCATGGTTAGCATTAAAAAATAATATTTTAACAAGTGACATAATATCCTAGATTGGGATCTCTGTTGGAGTTATGGACAGACACTGAGAGGGGGTGTGAATCAGTGTCTACACTTTTTCAACTTCGACCAAGATTTTACAATCTGATTTCCTTTTCTTTCAACAATAGAGTAGAGTAATCACATTTAAAAGCACAAAGATATGACAACATTAACTCAGTCTATTAGACAACTTATGACAATATGATTTGAGTGAGATATCTTGCATTTGCCAAAAACATAGCTCAGATTTGATCTCAATATTACTCTGATTAATGCATTCATAAGTTGGATGTAATCGTTCATAAACAAAATTGAGAATAGTAATAAACCCAACAGTGAACAGAAACAACAGCAATACAAACAAATAGTGAGCACACAGAAGAACAAACATACAAAATATTTGTCGAATGGAAAACCCTCTTGGGGTAGAAAACCCACTCATAAACTCCCTTACTGGCTTAATCTTTAAAAACCACTTTTAACAATGCCTTATAGGCTAAATTTCTGAGCACCAACTCAAAGAGCACCAACCCCTCATTTAGAGACACCAATCTCAAGGAGCACCAACCCCTTACTCAGATTTCAGAATTATAATCATAATATATCAGAGGATCACTCTGTTTATAGTTAAGTTCATAACACTCTGCTTCTGATACTCTAGGAATCCAACTCTTGTATTACAAAGTTTTCCAATACATCTCTTGAAACGGCCAAAATAACTATCTCTCAGAATTACAGGCCAGCAACATCTTCACTATTTTCAATCATTGGTTTTTATAGACATTCCAAGTGTGTCAATTATGAAGAAATCTTCAACAAGCATTTTTCACCAGATTCTCAAATTCTCTTGCTGATTTTTGAATATGAAGCTGATTCATAATGATCTATAGATTATGGTAAAAATCATAGAAACGCCTATCCATAGAGCTTTTAATTTCTGTGCTGAATCAAGAGACTTCAAATTGTAATTGAAATATTTTCATCAAAGTCATGACAGCCCACAAACAGAAAATCATATCCTCTCAAATCTCAGAGAATATTTTCTAGAGATTCAATACCAACCAAAGAAGTCTGCATGCAACTATACTTAGAAAATCCATGCCAGCCACAGTGTATGAGACTTTGAAAATCATTCGCTGAGACAACAGTCACCATGTGTTCTTTGTGATTCGCTATGACCTTATGTGAGCTAAGTTTATTTTTCCTTATTTGCTTTCGTCGTAACCCATCAGAGTCAGGGAGAAGACATAATGAATACATTATGTTATGCCGAGAGCCATGTGTTATGTTCTTTCCAATCGCTGAGACATAAGAAAGTTTCTCACTAAGATGCCCTTTTCGTTTCATTCACTGTCGATGTAACCTTTTGAAATCAAAGAGACCTCTTGTAGACTTCATAATGTTTTGCCGAGAGTCACTTGATACACATTGTCGCCGTGACAATTCAATACCTATGCCGAAACATCCCGAGCTCACCCTAGATCGCCAAGACAGTATCAATCTCACACCGATGAGCCTTTGATAGAAACCCCTTGTGTGATGTCACTGTAACAAAATGGTTCTCTCGCCGATGCACCCTTCTATCTTATGAGGGTCGCTATAACATACCAATATCGAGGAGACCTCTCATAGAAAGCTTGAGTCATACTGAAAAACTTCATTCACTCGGAGTCGCTAAGACAGGACAAATCCTATGCCAACAAAGTTCTTTTGTGTTCCATTGGCGAGACATATCAAAGTCGGGGAGACCTCTTGTAGAGTGCTTGAGTCATACCAAAAGTCATCCTTTCATCCGGTGTCGCTAAGACAAACCAGATCTCTTATGCTAACAAAGTCCCTTTATGTTCCATCGGCGAGACCAAAGGTCACTCGCCGAAAACCCTAGATCTTACCGAAGAGACTACCTTTATGTTTTCGGTCAGTGTAACAAATCAAATTTGCCAAGACCTTTCTTCAATGCAAAAACTCTTACCGAGATGCATACCTTTATGTTGTCAATTAGCAAAACAAGAAAACCTCACCAAGACATTACATCGATAACCATTAGTTTTACCAATAAGTCTCCATATGCATATGGTCAGTGAGACACACTTGAATTCACTGAGATACTAAATTGAATACTTCAAGTCTGGCCGAAGTGAATCTTTAAATGCGCCCGTCGATGAGACCAAAAGAGTTTGCTATGACCATATAACGATGCCACAACTCTCGTTGATAGACTTCCACATGCACTAGTCAGGGAGAGAATATGATTTTTCTATGACCTCAGCCCGACAGCAAAACTCATGCCGATATGCTTATTCTAAAGCGGGTTGGTGTGACATTGCATGTTCGATGAAACATTACACCGAAGATGATTTCCTTTGCCGATATGCTCATTCTGAAGCAGGTCGGGGAGACAATGAAATCGATAAGATCTTATCCCGACGGTATTACATATGCCGATAGATAACACTTTTCTGTCACTGAAACCAAAGACAAGTCTTGCCGAAATAACCTTTCTTGTGTCAGTCGCCAAGACAATGGGAATGTCACGCCGAAAGCAGCCTATATGTTAAATTCAATTGCCATGACATCTGAAATGTCTTGTCGATAGGCAACTCAGACATTTCAAAGTGGATCGGGGAGACCCTACCATACTCATGTCGATGTGTAAGCCTAATATGCAAAGAGAACCATCCTAACAAAGAAACCATCTTTCAAACTCTGTCAGTCAAATATGTAGCATTCATAACTTGAACCAGAAATGGCACGAAGCTCAAACTGATCAGTACCGTAAGATATTAAAGTTCTGAATGTAGATTGTCCACTTAGTGCCAAGACAAGTAAACCATATAGACAAAACTATACCAAGATAAAGCATGAGAGACCAATCTGAAAAAGTCAACAAGTAGAATCAACTGAAAGGGGTTTTGACATCAAGGAAAAACCATATGATCACAACTGAGATCCAACAAACTCCCCCTTTCTCCTTGATGGAAAAACACAAATGACTCTCCCCCTTTTTGCCTCAATGACAAAGGATAGAAGAAAATGTGCATTTCCATAACACAACTAAGTCAACCAAAAATACCATTAGAAATAGCTACAAATAGAGCAATAGTGCAGTAGACATATTGAATAATTTCACATCACCAATGCAAGATAGAGCATCATACTGTAACAACACAACTTCACTCACTTCAAATGCACAGAAATTATTAGAGAAATCAGCAGTAACAACCTGTGCAATAACTCCCACTTCGAAAATAGAAAATTAATAACATCATGCAGATAATCTATCTTCAAGGTAGCACACCAAAGCTCTCTGCTTTTGTTTCTATCAAAACATGAATTCAAGCAGCTTTCATTTATATAACTTGCACTCACTTTCAACACAACACTCAATTTCAAAGTTCAAAAATAAGTCCCAGCCATACACGATGAGGTTAATACTACCAGTCAACTTCCTTCATTGAAACACAAATAACAGAGCATATCCCATGAACATACACAGTTCTCAAGACTGTTTTAGCAACCTACTTAGATCACTGTACCATACTCAGAAGACCAAAACACTCAATTCCGTCATACCATCTTGCAAAATACATTGTAAGTATCTTCATTTAGCACACAATCTTAACTCAGCTTCTTCATGCAACACTGAATAATATCATCACAGAAATAATTCATAATATCAAACATGTTTTTCAATCATTGTGCTCCAAAGATAAATCCATCGACATCCCTTCAAAAACAAAGGCTTTCTTAACTTTAATATGTTGAGGAACTCACCTATATGTCTCCACACCACTCAAAGATGTCATAAGGACATACCATTATTTCCAAAACCCAAGCATTCAAAAAGTTCATTTAAGAACAAAGTGCACAGTCATTTCAAAAACTTATGAAAACTATCAACCATTAAACCAAGCAAAAACAGTCCTTACTGCAGATATTTATCCATTACCTTTCAAATCGGATGATTTCCTTTGTCAGAAATAACAAAAGGTTAAGAAATTTAAGCCATTTCTCTACATCTCATATCACCAAAAGCAAATACAAGATGTCATACCTCATTCTAGACTCCATAGGGGTAAAACATATTACCATAATAGACTCCCCCTGAGTCTTTGCTTCTTCTCAAGACATGGAAGGCAACTCTTGTGCAAGGAGTGCACAAGGAGTTTTCTCAGAAGCATCTTTATTGCTCTTCTTGTCATCTGTATTGCTCTTTCTTCTCCACTCCAATGAAGACTTTTTCACTTGTTTGCTTGAAGTACCTGTCTTTCTATTGAAACTGTATTGCTGCACTTTATGTCCAATGTTATTACATCTGAAACAAATGACTTTGTGATTGTTCTGAGAAATAGAAGACTTTTTACAGAATTTTCCAACATTGTTCCCTACATCATTATCACTTGTATTTATTCTACAATCTCTTCTCAAGTGACCAAAATTGTTACAGTTGTAACACACCACATCCTCATTTCTCGGGACATTAGAATGATTCTTATTTGACCATCTTATGCAATCAATTGCCTTATGACCATAGTCATTACAAACATAAAAATATCCTTGGAAAGAATGATTATACTTGAATGAGTGATCATGCCAAGGATGTGAAGATCTAAAGACATTTTTCCTTTCTCTATGAATACCTTTAGATTGTCTTCTAGTGTCAATGTTATCCTTTGATGCAGCAATATTGTAACCAAGATCAACCTTCATTCTTGGTGTTTGCTTGGCTGTAAACTTCTTTCCATCTGAAGTAGTAAACACTGTTTCATGTCTTGATTTGTCTGCAAAGCTTTGTCCAACCTCATAGCCCACTCCTGTAGGATCTTTAGAATGCTTTTTCCTACCCAACATCTCATTCAATATATTATTACTGTTATCAAATTTCTGAAATTTACCAGATTGAGCCTTGAAACTTTCAATCTCTTTTCTTAAAGCAACTACCTCTTCTTCAAGTTTTAGACAAACAATCCTTTTAATTTCCAAATCAGAACTCACAACATCTGCAATCCTCTTATATTCTTCAATTTCAATTTTTTGACTTATAATCATATCGTCCTTAAGAGTTAGTTCTTTTAACAAGGAATCATTATTTGAATATTTCTTTAAAGAATTAATCTCATTTTCTAGTTTATTACACAACTCGTCCTTGTCTTTTAACTTGACTTCCAGACTCTCTTTTTGCTAAAGTTGTCTTGTTAACAACTAGTTTTCTTTTCTAAGCTGCTTAATAGTATCTAAGGCACATAGGAGTTCACCTTCCAAATCAACCTCACTTTTTGGTTCATCATATCCTGTTCATAGTTGACTTCACCCAAAGATTGATCTACTATTACACAAGTTTCTTGATCATCTAAATATTCATCAATGATCTCCCTGGACTTCTTTTCTAAATTATAAAGGTTTACACCTTCTTCACTCTCAGATGTTTCACAACTTATTTTAGTATCAAAAGATATCTCCTCTTGTAACTCACTATTCTGATTCATTTCAGTCAACTTGTCCCAAACTTCCTTAGCACTATTGTAATGAATGACTTTTGTAATGAGTTCATTTGGCAAGTTATTGAGAATAGCATTTATAGCTCTGGTATTGAATTCAAGAGCTTTCATCTCCTCAAGAGAGGAAGGAGATGTTGTAGATGTAGTACAACCCTTTTCTACTGCTTCCCACACTTTAGATCCTAAAGAATGTAAGTATGTTTCCATCCTATGTTTCCATATCATAAAGTTTGTTCCTTTGAACTAAGGAGTTCCAGATCTAGGATATTCTACCATTTCAGAGCTACTGTTTATGAATTCTTCCTCTTTAATCCTTATACTAGATTCAGGTTGAGCATGATGAATAGAATTTTGTTGAGAACATCTTTTCCCCTTATTCCTTATGTTTTTTCCCATATTAACCAAACTACTCCAAGAAACCAAGAACAATCCTAGGTGGTTTAGACCTATCAAAGGACCCTAGGCTTTGATACCAATTGTTGGAGTTATGGACAGACACTGAGAGGGGGGGTTGAATCAGTTTCTACACTTTTTCAACTTTGACCAAGATTTTACAATCTGATTTCCTTTTCTTTCAACAATAGAGTAGAGTAATCACATTTAAAAGCACAAAGATATGACAACATTAACTCAGTCTATTAGACAACTTATGACAATATAATTTGAGTGAGATATCTTGCATTTGCCAAAAACATAGCTCAGATTTGATCTCAATATTGCTTTGATTAATGCATTCATGAGTTGAATGTAATCGTTCATAAACAAAATTGAGAACAGTAATAAACCCAACAGTGAACTGAAACAACAACAACATAGAAAATAGTGAGCACGTAGAAGAACAAAGATACAAAAGATTTGTCGAGTGGAAAACCCTCTTGGGGTAGAAAAACCACTCCTAAACTGCCTTACTGGCTTAATCTTCAAAAACCACTTTTAACAATGCCTTATAGGCTAAATTTCTAAGCACCAACTCAAGGGGCACCAACCCCTCATTTAGAGACACCAATCTCAAGGAGCACCAACCCCTTACTCAGATTTCAGAATTACAATCATAATATATCAGAGGATCACTCTATTTACAATTAAGTTCATAACACTCTGCTTTTGATACTCTAGGAATCCAACTCTTGTATTACAAATTTTTCCAATGCATCTCTTGATACGGCCAAAATAACTATCTCTCAGAATTATAGGCCAACAGCATCTTCACTATTTTCAATCATTGGTTTTTATAGACATTCCAAGTGTGTCAGTTACTAAGAAATCTTCAACAAGCGTTTTTCACCAGATTCTCAAATTCTCTTGCTTATTTTTGAATATGAAGTTGATTCATAATGATCTGTAGATTATGGTAAAAATCAGAGAAACGCCTATCCATAGAGCTTTTAATTTCTGTGCTGAATCAAGAGACTTCAAATTGTAACTGAAATGTTTTCATCAAAGTCATGACAGCCCACAAACAGAAAATCATATCCTCTGAAATCTCTGAGAATATTTTCCAGAGATTCGATACTAACCAAAGAAGTCTGCATGCAACTATACTTAGAAAATCCATGCCAGCCATAGTGTATGAGACTTTGAAAATCATTCGCTGAGACAACAGTCGCCACGTGTACTTTGTGATTCGCTATGACCTTATGCGAGCTAAGTTTCTTTTTCCTTATTTTCTTTCGCCGTAACCCATCAGAGTTGGGGAGAAGACATAATGAATACATTATGTTATGTCAAGAGCCATGTGTTATGTTCTTTCCAATCGCTGAGACATAAGAAAGTTTCTCACTGAGATGCCCTTTTCATTTCATTCACTGTCGCTGTAACCTTTTGAAATCAAAGAGACCTCTTGTAGACTTCATAATGTTTTTTCGAGAGTCACTTGATACACATTGTCACCATGACAATTCAATACCTATGCCGAAACATCCCGAGCTCACCCTAGATCGCCAAGACAGTATCAATCTCACACCGATGAGCCTTTGATAGAAACCCCTTGTGTGATGTCGCTGTAACAAAATGGTTCTCTCGCCGATGCACCCTTCTATCTTATGAGGGTTGCTATAACATACCAATATCGGGGAGACCTCTCGTAGAAAGCTTGAGTCATACCGAAAAACTTCATTCACTCAGAGTCGCTAAGACAGGACAGATCCTATGTCGACAAAGTTCTTTTGTGTTCCATCGGCGAGACATATCAAAGTCAGGGAGACCTCTTGTAGAGTGCTTAAGTCATACCGAAAGTCATCCTTTCATCCGGTGTCGTTGAGACAAACCAGATCTTATGCCGACGAAGTCCCTTTATGTTTCATCGGTGAGACCGAAGGTCACTCACTGAGATCTCTCACCGAAAACCCTAGCTCTTACCGAAGAGACTACCTTTATGTTTTCGGTCGGTGTAACAAATTGAATTCGCCAAGACCTTTCTTCGATGCACAAACTCTTACTGAGATGCATACCTTTACGTTGTCAGTCAGAAAAACAAGAAAACCTCGCCAAGACATTATATTGATAGCCATTAGTTTTACCGATAAGTCTCCATATGCATACGGTCGGTGAGACACACTTGAATTCTCTGAGATACTAAACTGAATACTCCAAGTTTGGCTAAAGTGAATCTTTTAATGCGCCTGTTGGTGAGACCAAAAGAGTTTGCTATGACCATATAACGATGCCACAACTCTCGCCGATAGACTTCCACATGCACTAGTTAGGGAGACAATATGATTTCGCTATGACCTCAACCCGACGGCCAAACTCATGTCGATATGCTTATTCTGAAGCGGGTAGGTGTGACATTACATGTTCGATGAAACATTACACCAAAGATGATTTCCTTTGCTGATATGCTCATTCTGAAGCGGGTCGGGGAGACATAATGAAATCAATAAGACCTTATCCCGACGGTATTACATATGCTGATAGATAACACTTTTCTGTCACCAAAACCAAAGACAAGTCTTGCCAAAATAACCTTTCTTGTGCTGGTCGCCAAGACAATGGGAATGTCACGCCGAAAGCAGCATGTATGTTAAATTCAATCACCATGACATTTGAAATGTCTTGTCGATAGGCAACTCAAACATTTCAAAGTGGATCGGGGAGAACCTGCCATACTCATGTCGATGTGTAAGCCTAATGTGCAAAGACAACCATCCTGACAAAGAAACCATCTTTCAAACTCTATCAGTCAAAGATGTAGCATTCATAACTTGAACCAGAAATGAAACGAAGCTCAAACTGATCAGTACCATAAGATATTAAAGTTATGAATGTAGACTGTCCACTTAATGCCAAGACAAGTAAACCATATAGACAAAACTGTACCAAGATAAAGCATGAGAGACCAATCTGAAACAGTCAACAAGTAGAATCAAATAAAAGGGGTTTTGAAATCAAGGACAAACCATATGATCACAACTGAGATCCAACAATCTTGACACCTTTCAAATGTGTATTATGTGAGGAAGTATTTGTAGATGTAAACCATCTTTTTGTTCAGTGTTCCCTTGCACAAACTTGTTGGTATTTTATTCAAGGTAAACTAAGTTGGTTCTCTCCCATAAAAAGAATCTTTGGGATTTTTTTTCAAGTTTCCCTTTGTTATATAAAACATCCCTTTTTCATGCATTTGGTGAGTGGTGGCAACAATAGTAATCTGGAACATATGGTGGAGAGAAAAAAACATATTTTTAGAAAAGAAGCAGCAAACATAAAACATATTTTGGTAAAGATTGAGAATTCTATATCTAAAGTAACAAATGCTTATGTATAGAAAACCAAAAATATAGGTTTTATCTTTACTGATTGGGTTGCAAGTTTAATTAAGCACTGGAGCTTCCTTTCTCTTCCTTTCAAATGAAGTTTACACCAGTCTGCAAAATAGATATTAGATAGGAGTAAGATATCATTGATACCACCTCCAATAGGATACATCAAATTGAATTTTGATGGGGCATCTAGGGGTAACCCTAGTATATCAAATGCAGGGATAACTATTCAAGATTGCAATGGCGCACTTATTGGTACCAAATCAATTTGACTACCTTATGGCACAAATAATGCAATAGAGACCCAAGCTCTTCTTAATGGCCTAAAAATGGCAATAAAACTTAAAATAACAAAATTTTAGATAGAAGGTGATTCACATGTGATAGTGAATGCATGTAAAGAAAGAAGGGTGCAAAACTATAAACTAGAATATACTCTACAACAAGTTTGGGTTCTAATGACAAAGTTTGAAGCATTTCACATCATAGAAACTTACAGGGAGGGAAAAAAGTTGGCTAATTTCTTGGAAAATAGTGGATGTGATCAACAAGAAGTAGAAATAGTCTATGATAATAACTTTTTCAAGCTTCATGAGAAGGTGGTAGACATACTTGCTTGCAAAGGCTCTATGACAGTTTGTTAAGTTGGTGTGTTCTAGTAGATATGAGGCCCTTAGTAAATTTGCAGGGTAATAATTAAAACATTGCTAGATAGTTTGAGTTCCAAAATGGGGTGTGTAAGTCGAACTCATCTCAAAGTTGAAAATGTAGCAGACATAATTCTTGAATGGATGCCTTAGAAAGCATCAAGTCATAGGTGTTTCGATACATCATTAATGTCAGCAAAGAAATTACCACATACAAAGGTGATAGGGCACGATAGAGGTTTTTTGCATCCATCATGTAACACATATGGTGCAATTCTTTGTAAAGCTAACTTTGTTTTTTGCAGGTGTGAATTATTGTTGTGAGCTAGAGCCTTTTACCTTAATTATTATTTGTATTTCTCAAAGCATGTTAAATTTGTCCCGAGTGTGCCAAATGTTAAGTGGCATGCATTGAAATGACAGCCATCATTACTACATTTACACCCATCAGTACCTGATTCACTGGAAAACAAGGTAGGGGTAATTAAAAGGGGTTGCTCATACAATTCATTTAAAAAAAATTACATTCATCGTGCTTTCGAGAATAGGGTGGTGAGTATTCTCTATAACAGGGTGGTGGGTGTTGTAGCTTGGCGGAGCAATGTAGCCTCTTCTACATCCTTCTCATGGTGTATAAACCAAATAATTTTAGGGTTCCTCTATGGGTGAAAGCTGGGAGAGGCCATTCACGAGATATCTATCAAATTTAGAGTTGGCGCAGGTCTTCAACGTCTAATGTCCGAGCATGGTGGAATGTGTACAAACCATGATTAAGGAAGGTATTTTTTGTCTGTGAGCTCCTCAACTGATATTTCCGTCCCAAATATTTTATGTGTTTGTTTCAAACACCTTGGATTTGCTTCAATTGTTTGATTCTCTTCAGGTAATTGTGAATGAAGTAGTCTGCCAATAATTTTTAGAGGATTATGCCTTGTTATGTATAACGTTCAATTGTATGATTTCAACAAGGGAAAGAGATTTGTTGGTGGGATTTTTCCAAGGTGTTACCTGAAACACACAAGGGAATTTGTAGTAGTATACGATGCCATAAAATAGGCTTTGGAGATGAACAACACAAGAAATCTTTATAGGGTTTTGAATCAAAATGAAAATGAAATTGGCATGGAGTTGGTTAACAAAATTAAAGACAATTTTTTTGCTAATTCTCAAGAATGGTAAGATGAGACTTGGTTGCAGATATAGAGGAATAATACACTTTTATCTTCATAGAAAATTGAGATAAGCATTTTGGTTGTACATATCAGCTCAAATATGTAAGCAAGTAGGGTCTTATCTTTAGTCTATGTTGGTGTTCCTTCCCGACAAGTTTTGTAATGATCATAGGCCAGAACTATCAAATTGACAATTTTGTAATTTTCTATTTTATACAATATAATATATGGGCCTCTTCCTTTTACGAAAAAATGGTTAGTGCATTTTCATCTTATCATTTCATCACTTTTTCCATCTATTAATTAAATAAATTTTAATTATTTAATTAAGCTAACATTTTCCTCTTTTCATCTATAATAACTAAATAATTTTTAATTATTCGTTTTCTCTCCCACATTAATTAGAATTACATTAAAATTTATCTTTGGTCCTCTATAATTAAATAATTTTTAAAATTTATTTAATTAGCTAGCACTCCTCTTTTAAATAAATTAAAAATAATTTATTTTAATTAAATATTTTCCTCTATAATTAAATATTTTTAAAAAATTATTTAATTAGTTAACACTCCTCTTTTAAATAAATTAAAATAATTTATTTAAATTAAATATTTTCTTTTAAAATAAATAAATTAATATTTATTTTTTTCTCCAATCTATCACTTCAAAATTCAAAATTTGGGTCTCACCTTATCTTGAATTTTCCTATCCATTGATCTTGCAAATCAATCTCCACCATTGATCAAATGTTAAGTGAAAAAGATAAATAACAAGCTTTCAATTCATTTAAATCCCCTAGCACTCTTGTTATCAAAATCACTATAGCACTTCAAGCATTAACAAGTATTTTCAAGTGTTATCAAGCATTCAAGCATTCAAGAATTATCATTGTAATTTATCAAGCATAGGCATCATTTATCTTTTAGCATTTATCATTATCATTACATCATATCATTATTGTTCTTTCATAGTTTATTACTTTGAAGAGCAACTAACAATGGATCAAATCAATATCTTAGCCATGATAACTTTGCTTGTTATCTAAATTCTATATTCTAAGTCAAGATTTTGAACTTCATGTGAAGGTGTGAGATTTGCATTGTTGTTATTTATGATTCACATTTTTATACATCCACATTTTAGCACTATCAATGGGATCCACATCTCTTATTCTTATAAAGAAATTTTGAAATAATTTATTTTCTAAGGTTTATAGGTCAGATCGACACTTTTGTTTGTTGTCGCCACACATTTATCATTAGATTGATGCTTATGTTTGATGTCTCCATGCATCTGATAGCACAATGGTGCATTTGATAGCACAATGACACATTTGATAGCAGAGTGACACGTTTGATATCACAACAATGCATTTGAAAGCACAATGACGTATTTGACAACACATTGATACATTTGATAGCTTAGTAACACATTTGGAAATAGAGTGATGCATTTGATCCATAAAACAACACATTTGATCCATAATATGACACATTTTATTGATGAAATGGTGCATTTGATTTATTAACTTCTTTTTATTACATATCAAATATTCAAAATTCAAAAGGCATTGAAAATCTGGTTCAAATCTCTTTGTTGGGAATCATGTGAGTTTTTTAGATATTGCACCAAAAATTGGGTAAATTCATTTAAATTCACCCTTTCTTCTTTTTAAAATTTTAAATGATCACACACACACACACATACCATGTATACATATATACGTAATTCTATTTCAACATCTTTATAAAACACTCATACATACAATCTCGTTGATCGACAAACATACATGGTATGCGCATATGTGTGTGTGTGTGTGTGTGTGTGAATTTAGTCCAATCGGTATTCCCATGCATATGGGTGATCCATCCATGAGCATGCATAGGTATGTCTACCTACATATACTCATGTACATATTCTCTCATACTTATGAGTCTACCATAGACATTTACACATATACATATATATACATCCTACAATACCACAGTAAGCATACATGGAAAGACTGACACATGACATCAAGACTAGTTACAATTCTCAATCACAACATTCACAACAAAGATTACTTACCTTTTCCCAAAATTGTCTTGACTCTTTATGACCAATTAGGACATGAGTGTGTGAATGCTCAGTTAGGCTCATTAAGGGTTACCAGACCAAGTTCTTCTCTTGAGTGATGCTTCCCCTCTCTTTTGGAGGATCGAACCTATTCTTGCACTCAACTTGGTACATCATAACTATAGTTAGCCGAACACAACATAATCATATGCATCATACATTTCATATTTAGAAACATTATAAAATATCAAATTGTATCAATCATTCATTCTTCATATTTCCATTCAAGATTCATAAAACATATTCATATAAAGATTCATAAAACACATTCATGTAAAGATCCATAAAACACATTCATTTATCCAAGAAATTTAACCAAACAAGGTAATAGTAAATAGGTATTATCACTTGAGGTGTAAGAGGGGCTACCCAATTCTTACAATCTAAAAAAACAAATGTACCATTGGTTAATTTATTGCCTTGCCAATAGTGACATAATGTGATGGTTAAGTTGTTGTGGCATTGATCTAGCCATCAAAGTTCAAACCCCATTGGGGTATTATTTTTGAATTTTTAAATTGGGGACGAGGTCCCTGTTTGTGACCTCACCGGTTCATAGCTCTGGGTCAAAATAATTATTATTACAAAGTAATAAATTTCCAATACATTAAAAAATATTCAATATTTTATTAAAATATTCCTCTCTTTTTTAATTAAATTAAAAAAATATAATAAAAATAACAAATATAACCAAATCCCTTGTTAATGGGGACCAATAGGTTAATTTGGTTGTCAACCCAAGGTTTAATGCATTATACTTAGATGATATCATCATGGAAGTCAACTAGTTGGATTCATATAAGAAATGCCTTCACCATAATTATTCGTAATTCCTCTCTTTTTTAATTAAATTAAAAAAATATAATAAAAATAACAAATATAACCAAATCCCTTGTTAATGGGGACCAATAGGTTAATTTGGTTGTCAACCCAAGGTTTAATGTGATCTAGAGGGCACCAAAGGAGGGGTGGTTGAAGATCAATTTTGATAGTGTAGTGAGAGGAAACCTAAGGGAATCAGGTTGTGTGATTAGAGACCATAAGGGATCAATATTGATGGAAAAATCAGAATATTTGGGGATAGGAACAAATAACGAGGTTGAGTTTATGGTAGCATTGATGGGTCTCCAAAGTTTAGTTGAAGTGGGAGTTAGGAAAGTCCATCTAGAAGGTGATTCTCTACTAGTGGTTAATGCAATCTGATAAGGATGGTTGCCAAATTGGAAACTAAGGAAATGTATAGGACCAATAATGCACATATTAAATAGGTTTGAAGAATATAATGTTTCACATATATATAGGGAAGGGAATGAGATCGATGATGACTTGGCAAAAAAGGCTTCAGTAGTGGGAGTGGAAGTGTAATTGAAGTTGGCAAAGGATTGGATAGGATGCGATCTTCTATCATAGTGGGCTTGGTTGGCAAGTAATGATGAAGGAAGATTAAGACTTGTGGGAGGCAATCAAGCAATAATGAGAAGAAAAGTCATCTCCCAAACTTTGAGAGTTAAGTACAACAAATTCATCGCTATCAATTTACCGATGGAAAATTCACCACCAACAATTCACCATGGGAAAATTCACTCTCATGACAAATTCATTGTGGGAAAATCCACTGCCATGACAAATTCACTGCCAAGTAAAATTCACCTCCAGCAATTCATGGCCAACAATTCACGAAGCGGAAAATTAACGGCATTAATGTTTTTTAATATATATTTGGAAAACTTAGATTTTTTTTTTTAAAAAAGAATTCACCTACTTGCAATACAATTTTAGTTTTAAAATTTTTTTTATGTTTATTTTGATATGAAAATTATGCACTAATTTTACTTCAAATATTATTTTATTTTTCCATGTGTTTATTTATATTAAATTATTTTTTTAATTTTTATAATCATAAATTTTTGCATGTGTTTATTTATGATATTAAAATTAAGTTAATCGATTTATTTTTAATTTTTATTATCATAAAATATATTGAAAAATATTTTTATTTTTATCACCATATATTGAAAAATATATGATAAAATATATAGAAAATAAAATATATTGAAAAATATTTGTATTTTTATTATCATAAATCAAATTCTTTAAAGTTAATACGATTAATGTTTTATTATCATAAATCAAATTATTCTTTTGCAAAAAAAATCAAAGTTTTGAAATATATATTAAAAAACATTAATGGTGACCTAGTGAATTGCTCACGATGAATTTTACTTGGTCGTGAATTTGTCATGGTGGTGAATTTTCTCACGATAAATTTGTCATGGCGGTGAATTTTCCCACGGTGAATTGTTGGGAATGAATTTTCCATCGGTGAATTGCTAGCGATGAATTTTCCTAGAATCTAAAATGGGTATAAGCCATCAAATCCCCTCTTTGGCAGGCTAAACTGCATTTGTGAGTGGTGAAGAGGAAGGAAAATGAACACGCTAATAAGATTGGAGGGCCAACAAAGACAAATGTCCTTTTTAGGAGAGATTTTAGAGATAAGGTTGGGGGTTGTATTCAAAACTAGGCATGGTCTGATTTTGCATGTGATAAAGATGGTGTTGGGGAAAGACTTCTTGGGGTCTATCATAGGTACCGAGTGAACTCTGACATCTTGGCCATGTTCTTTGCATTGTTGTTAAATACAAGGGAGTCTAAAGAAATGATGGAGGCGATTTGGAACAAATTCCTAGGAGATTTGGATGATGTGTTGGATAATGTCGAGGGGGAACAAGGAGTGCTACTACCAAAGGACTACTATATCATTCGGAAGAGAGCAAGGGTGCTTGAGCTATATTTGCCCATCTTCACTGAGGATCCTTCGGCGTTTCCAAATTTATGAAATGTGGTGGCTAAAAGTATCTTGTTTCTTAAGCGGATCTTGGGTCTAGTCCCAAAAGGTGGTCTGGGGTGGTTACAAGAGTATATCTGGGAGGAGAGGTTGGTGGATATGAATGGGACAACAAATCAGAATGGGGCCATTGACATTGTAGAGTTGGTGACTGGGGAAGGAGGACTAGTCACGAGCTCTAACCATGAAAGGGAGGAATGGCAGGGACACCAAACAAGAGTGGGGTTTACGAGTAAGGGCGATGGGTGGTAACACTCAAGGTTACATTTTGTTGCTCAATTTTGGGTAGTATGGGTTGTGTTGCAAATTAGATAATGTATGTACTCCAATTTTATTTATGCGGAGCTAGACTTAGACCTTAACTAGGGTTTCTATTGATAGCAATATCTAGGTGGTCTATAAATTTGCCTCCCTCTGCAAATCTTTGTAATGTTCATATTTTCAAAATTTTAATACAAAGTACAAACCCCTTAGACTGATTTGAACTATACAAAAAAACACAAATATAACCAAATAAAAATAATAAAACTATAAAAATATACTTTATTGGTGCTAAAGAAACCAATTAACACGAATGAATTCAGGAGTAACTTACACTCCCACAAAAGCAACCATGCGAAGACAGTTCCACACTGTTCGAAAGCCAATTTCTTAACCCTGCAAAGATATACACAATGTATATATCTACCGCTTACGTTCTGTTGCGAACTCCACAGTAAATATGCCGCGGCATCCATTTCAATAATTACGCTCACTAATCATAGGAACATTTTTGCAGTCGAGTTAAAACTTAAACCCTGGTGCAAAATTATAACTCAATAAACAATGCCTGCAGCATGTTTTCGGTATTCTCACCGTTGTTATACGAAAGGTAAACGTGATTTTTTAGTTAACAGCTCGGCCAGTACGCTAACTTGGAGTGTGGTTGCCACTGGGTTTTATTTGGTATCATGGAATCGTAACCTGTATTTTTACAATGGAGAACGCAATAAGAGCAGCGGTGTTGTTAAGTGTGATCGAATTGTCATTATTGACAAGAAAATTGAGAGAAACCGAGAGGTTTGTTACGTCAATTCTGGTGTCATTCTGAACAATTCAATCAAATGCAAGTTGTTAACAACATGGCAGGGCCAAATCGAAACTTCAAAGCTTTCCCACGAACTGTTTGACAAAATGCCAGAACGGAACGTTCAAATGTTTAACAAAAAACCTGAAGGAAATGAAGAAGTGCCTGCACGAAGTGTTGAGGTGTGGAATTTGCAGATTAGCAAGTTAGCGCAGAGTGGAAAAATAGAGGATGCACGGCAAGTTTTTGATAAAATGCCTGAAAGAAATGTTGTGTCCTGGAACTCGATGATTGCAGGGTATGGTCAGAATGGAAGGTTAGAGAATGCACGCCAACTGTTTGATGAAATGCCTGAACGGAATGTGGTTTCGTGTAATGGTATGATTGCGGGGTATGTGCAGAATGGAAGAATAGAGGAGGGGACTGAATTGTTTGAGACTATGCCTGAGAGGAATAAGGTGTCGTGGACCACAATTATTTCAGGGCTTGTACAGAATGGGAGATTAGAAGATGCGCGCCGTCTGTTTGACAGAATGCCATATAAACATGTGCGGTCTTGGAATGCAATGATTGCAGGTAGAGAAATTTTAAGTGGCAAATATTTACCAATTGGCTGTTTTAATTTATTTTTCTTGAAAATTGTTCACAATCGAAAAGGAAGTTTTACCTTCGTTTTTGTAAAACATTATTTTATCTGAAATCAGCCAAATTTCCGCATAACTGGAAAGTATCTTTACACTCAATATTGATTTTTTTTTTTCAAACTAAGTTTTTAAAATTTATTTGAAAGCATGGTTCCTTAAACTTTACCCTAATTGCAGGTTATTCGCAACATGAACGGAGTGCAGAGGCAGTGGAATTTTTTAAGAAGCTGCTGCAGTCTGGTATGATGCCAAATTCTTTCACCTTTCCAAGTGTTCTGAAAGCATCTACAAACTTAGAGGCGGTTGAATTGGGTAAACAGGTACATGCTTGCATTGTGAAAAAAGGACTTGAGTCAGATGTGTTTGTGGGAAGCGGCCTTGTCACTATGTATTCCAAGTGTGGGATCATAGGGCATGCACTCCAGGTGATGAATAAAATGTCAGCACCGGATTTGGGATTGTGGAATGCTATGATTTCTGGGTTTGTGCAGAACGGGAGAATGGAAGAAGCTCGTGATTTCTTTTTAAATTTAGCACAACCAAATGTGGTTTCTTGGACTTCAATGATTGCAGGATGTACCCAGAATGGGTATGGTGAGGAAGCCTTATTTTATTTAATTGAAATGTTAAGAACAGGGGTGAAAGCTAATGAATTGACTTTAACTAGCGTTCTTAGAGCATGTGCCAGCATAGCAGCTTTGGAACAGGGCAAGCAGGTCCATACTTATATTTATAAAACAACATTCCGTAACAATATATTTGTGAAGAATGCTCTTATTACTATGTATGCCAAATGTGGGAGCATAGAAGATGCAGACCAAGTCTTCACTGTAATGCCAGAACGAGATGTGATATCATGGAATGCTATAATTGCTGGATATGCTCAACATGGACATGCAAAAGAGGCGCTTATACTCTTTGAACAATTACTGCAGGCAGGAACTAAGCCGAATGAGGTTACCTTTCTCGGCGTTCTTTCTGCTTGCTGCCATGCAGGCCTTGTGGAGAGAGGCTGGCACTACTTTGATTCTATGGTACAAAATCATTGCCTAACTGCAGGTCCTGAGCACTATGCCTGTATGGTTGATCTTCTTGGTCGTGCTGGGTGCCTCAATGAGGCAGAGGATCTTATCAACAAAATGCCTATGAAACCAGATGCTGTTATTTGGGGTTCCTTGCTCAGTGCCTGTAAAATTCATGTAAATGTAGAGTTAGGAAAGCTTGCTGCAGAGCATCTATTTGAGTTAGAACCAGGCAATGAAACAACACATGTTTTATTATCAAGCATTTATTCTGCTGCGTCTATGTGGGATGATGCAAGAAATGTGAGAATAATGATGAAGGAAAAGAGGATTAAGAAGACACCTGGATGCAGCTGGATGAATATCAAACATAGGGTACACGTATTTGTCACTGGAGACAGAACCCACCCAGAATCAGAGAAGATATATGAAAAGCTGCATGAATTGGCCAAGCAGATGGAGGAGGCAGGGTATAAACCCGAGACCAACTTTGTACTAGAGGATGCAGCAGAAGAGAGAACGCAATCTCTACTAACATAATCAAGAGTTACAATTACCTTTCAGCTTTTTAGTGTGAACTCTGGAAAGCCTATGTGGGTTATCAGAAACCTTCATGTTTGTAGAGACTACTACATGACTATCAAGTTCATTTCATAGATTGCTGGGCAGAAAATTTCAAACCGCTTCCATCATTTCAAGAATGGCTTTGTTCTTTGGGAGACCAAGGATGGATTTTGTTCCTATGGAGATTATTGGTGATGGGTGTGAAAGATTCAAAGTAGTTATTTCTTCTCGTTTTCATCTTTTCCAACACGGAGTTGAATGGCAATTTAAGGTGGCATCAATACCCATCGACAATTTCTGAGGCCAATGAGAAACAGAACATTATAAAACCAGAAGTTTGTGGCAAAGTTACAAGGTGTAGCCTAAGTTACCGGGTTCTTCAGAGAATCAAAGCTACACTGGAAACGCTATCATAGCTCTATCCTATTGGGATTCAATTGGCTTGAGTGTCGTTTCCACTTGCACATTTTCCCTACAAGAGATGGGTATTCTTAGATTCTCTTAACAAATTGCATTTCTACCTCCCTCTAGGGTTCAAGAGTTTTATTAAATTCTAAAGTTGCCTTGTGCTGGAATAGAGATCCGTCTTGCAGGAGATGTGATATTCAGAGAAAGGTATGCATTAGTGATCCTTGTACGGGGTTTCAGCTTGTTTTTTATAGATCGTATAAGTTTTTATTTCGATATTTATGGGGGTTCTGTAGGGACCCCATCCCAGAAAGACTTAAAAGGAAGAGATACAACAAGAAATCAAAGAGGCCATAGCCTCAAACAAAATACTGACCAAAACTTTACAGCCAAAAGTTCTACAAAGGAGTATTAATCCTCAAGCCAATAACCAGCTAAACCGTACTGGCCACCCTTCACTAAAGAGCAATAAACCAAAATGACAAAAAGCTACCAATGAAGAAGAACCAGAGCTGATATCCAGTGCCATAAATGCCCAGGGAGGGACAGAAACAAACAAGACTGCTCTCATCTGAAATTCTATGGCTTCATTACATCCCAAGAGCCAACGACACTCCCTCCATCATCTTTGCACCAAACCTAACAACCGAGGACACACCAACATTGCCTCTGCCAGAAGACTACTTTACACCATGCACTAATTCTAATCTCTTAGCAGCACGATGCACAGAATTCTTCCCCAGTTTGGGAGGGATAAAGTTACTAACAACCTCCAAAACCCCATGGCATTTGGTTACTTGAACAGATTGTATAAAATTAAATTGACATTTTAAAGAGAAATTCAGAAGGCTGAAGGCTAGCAGGATCAGAATGCAGTTGAAAAGTACAAATCGGACATCCTGTATGATGTATTGAAAACTTATAATGAGACATACTATTGCTCATCACTCATCAGTATGCATGGACAGCAAATAATTTGGGGGTTTTCTGGTAGGCATCAGTTTGGCAAGAAGAATGATGTTTCAAACATTCAATACAATGATCACATCATCACTATAGAAACATAAAATGGGTTTGGTTGAAGAAAAAGCTGGCTCAGTAATCTGGATGGTCATGCATGCATGTTTGTATAACTCATCATCTTTTGAATTGCACAAAGGAAATAACAACTAAATTGTATAAAAGCACAGAAGAGGCAAGTAATGCTCATGGATGCAAAAAAAAAAAAAAATCCTTGGACAGACTTCAGGTAGCTGCTTTGCAAAACTTTCCAAATTTCTAGACCAGCATTCCCACTGATGCAGTCTGAGCTACTTTTGATGGATAGTGGTACCAGAGTGTCAAAAATCTATGTTGGAAATCTGACATAGAAAAACTCAGTTGATCAAAGAAACAAAGATGAACATGGAACCATAAGCACTTCAAATCTGTTCTCAAATTATCGATGAACATCAGAGAAAGAACTTGGCTTTCACCCTGCTAGTGTAAAAACATGAATAAAATTTTAGCTTATTGTGTTCGAGAAGACCATTCAGAGTCCTTTACTAATTGAGAGGAATGGGTACAATCAAACAACACTCTAAATGCTACCTTTCATGCTCTACTTTAAATTTATTAGTTACATTGTTATTCCATGAAACCTTATGCAACCTGCTAGGTCTTGTCTTGCCATCGATTGAATTCCCTTGCTTCATTCACTTCATGAGTCATTGTCTTCATAATGAACTTGCTGGTGTGACAGGATTTGTCATACATAATGTGCACTGTGAATAATATATTGTATTTATACATGGTATTAGAGTCTAATATTCGAATGGTTACATTTTGTATTGTATTGCTTGATGGGCATTTATAGTCAAGTTAATGGTTTAGTATGAGTTTGTTGTATAATAAAGTGTGTGTCCAGTCATGCTGGTCAAAGTATTGTAAACTATGTGATTGCTGCCTTTCGAAATGTTTTATCCACATTTAAGGCATACATTTTTTATTGTTACTTTTACTCGCTTTTTGCCAGTTTGATCACCACTGTCACTATTGCCACCTTTGTTCGATTTTAAATTTTTTTAGTTTTGGAACTTATTATGCTAGAAATCATTATGACTTCTCATATTTGAGAAGATTTGCCTATTTTCCTAGTTTTTTATCATCTTCGTTAGATGCACTGCAGCATTATTGTAATTCGTTGTTATAAGTATTATTGTGGATGAAATGATTACCAACATTTGTGGTTTTAACTTTTTAGGAACTCCAAACTTGTATCTTGATATTATTACAGTGAAATATACCTTTTACTAACTTGTTAGATTTAGAGATTGTTGCTACCACCAACTTGGCTTTGGCCTTTCTAATAATAATTCAAATCTATGATTTGTTTCCTTCCTTCTGCCTTGCTTTTGTATTTTATTGTGTTTCCAAAAAGATAGGATTTATAAAAGGCTCAATTGCCTTTTGGCTTAAAGGCCATTTGGAATTTGACATGTGATATTGTAGCTAATGGTGCACTTTCTGAGTTAAATTATGAACTTAGAATTTCCAATCCGAGTCACCTATATCATTATTTGCTCAATTTAATCTGTATATTATTGTTACCCTTCTATATGTATTTCTCTTTTTCTATATGATGGGTACATACAAGATCTAATCCAAACTGAGAACTTGAACCTTCAAATCTCTGAATTTGAAGATGGAAAAATCTTGTTGCTGGAGTAGAGGAAAGCTATCTTTCATCTCTCTGAGGGGAACAACTTAAATGTATTTTCCTAACAATATCATGCTGATGAATTTCTAGTTAGTGAAGACATTCTAGAGAGGAGAGTCTTTTTAAATAGGTAGATGTGAACTATTTGGAGGGCACCATGAAACAAAGATATGGGATGAAAATATTAAGTCCATGAAGGCTCACTTTACTGTTTTTTAATTTGTGCTAGCCTTTGGGCCAAATTCTTAATTGGGTTTGATTGCCCCATTGCTCAAAATGTCACAAGCATGAGAATTACAAGATATTTTATGGCTTTCCTCAAAGACCCATGGTTATAGGTTTAGTACATATTTTTAACTATGGGCCAACACCTACACACTATCCATGTCACCCAAAGCTAATGCAAGAATTGTATCAACAATTGCATGTCGACTTCACTAACAAATGGTTATTGTTAATTAGATTGTCAATCATCCTTAGCGTGTTCAACTAAAGACTAGGGTTTCTCAAAGTCCAAGACTAACAACAATAATGCAAACCAAGTTGATAATAAACCCAAGTAAGCACAACAACATGTATTGTTCATGCTAGAAACATGGCAGCATGTGTTGTGACAATCCTAGGAAATCTATCTATTTGGCATAATGTCCTTTTGGAATTTGATATTTGATATGGTGTCCTTTAGCTGAGGTAAATCGATGGATTATGAATTTCCAATCTAAGTTATGTTATATATCATTATTTGCTCATATTATTTTGTATATTATTTTTGCTTTTCCATATTTAATTATCTTTTCTATGTGATGGATACATACAAGATCTAATCCAAATTGAGAACTTGAACTTTTAAATCTCTAATGTGAAAGTGTGAAAATCTTTGTTGCTAGAGTAAAGGAGGAAAGTTATCTTTCATTTGTTTGAATGGGAAACAACTTATATGCATTTGCACAACAATGTCGCATTGATGTATTTCTAGTTAGGGAATATGTTATAGAGAGGAGTGTCATTTAAATTCAAGTTATTTTACTTGAGGAGGAGTTTAGATGTGCACATTTTGTAGGCAGCTGTAAACTATTTGGAGCACATTGTAAGATGAAGATGTGGAATTAAAATATCAAGCCCATGAAGGCTCATTTTATCATGCTTGCATTTGGGCCAACATCTCACTTGATTTGATTGCCCCATTGGTCAACATGTCACTCTAGGTTTATGTGTGTGTGTGTGTATACAAGAACTATCATTCACATTCGAAATATGACACATGTTGTGATAGTCCCTCAAAAGAAATCTATCTATTTTGCTCTATTTTATTATGTTAATGTATACAAACTCAATGGCAAAAATAGTGAGTTAGTACAACATTAATGAATACTAATCATAGTCAAAGATTAGACATTAACATAATAAAATAACTGAATAATCTAATCAAATGCAGTAATTGTGGTAACTAAATCAAAATTATCCCAATAACTAATTAAAATAATATTTTTTTTATATGTTATCTATGGGTTCTACAAGGGCTCAAGCCCATTTAAGAAAAAAGCTACAAACATAAAGCCTGTAAAGCCAAAAAGACACCTAAACACATAATAGTTCTTCCATGATCATTTTTTGAAAATCTATAGTTTTAGTAGGATCTAATGGTCCAATTTCATCCTCAAAATTTTAGAGCTAATTGACATGAAATTAGCTTAAATTCTACATTTAAATTCATCACATGAGTTATTAAGCTTTCAACATTCTTCAAGAGCTCCTTTTAGGATTGATAACTTCCATTCAACACTCTTGTATCAAACTTGTGAGAGGTTTTCTTCTACTTTGGAAAAGACTTGTTAAGCTATGAGTAGATTTTCATTTTTAGTTGTCATTCCTTGGAAATTCCTTATCACGTCATGCCATAGTGATTCTTCTTTTCTAATTGAGTATATCTCATCGTCAATTATTTTCTAATCAATTTCATTTGCTAAGCAATTTTTTCTTGTCTTTTTAATGAATTCGAGGACATCCAAAATTATTTTTCTCTACCTAAGCTTTAGCAACTTTTCCAAAAGTTTGATATTTGTTGATTTTAGCAAGTGTCTTTATTAATATTGCCACTAGGAGTAACCAATAAAATTGATGCAATAGAAGTCACTAATATGTTGTTCATCAATATCCACAATTGATCTAATGGATGTCATCAAGGTATGGACTTGGTCTTCAAGTTTTCTCTAGTTTTCTTCTCTTCTTTAGTTCTCTAGACTAGCTTAGTACTAGACATTTTGAAATTATGCATATCTCCTTTGTGTATGGATGGACCAAGGTCCACTCTGGTAATGTTATAGTCAACTAAAGTTGTATACTATTATTTTTTAGTTGTAGGTTTGACAATATCAACATATTGCATAATTGAAGAACTATCTGTCATTAATCTTGAAGTGACTTTAGCTTTACTAGGGGTTGGGATCCTTTGAATTAAACTATTTGATAAGGCTAAATTTGGCCTCGTCAATTTCATAGATAATGTACTGTCCACACCCTGGTTCATGTTGAATTAATGTTTTCTTAAGAATTAATTACTTGAAATGAGACAAACTGCATACCTTTGGTTTAATAATTGTTGATTGATAGGATCCAAATGCAAACAATTTGTTCTAAAGAAGGTTTGCTTTTTATGGAAGCTTGATGCTTTGGCTAACTATTTGATGATCTCTAGAGGGTTTTAACATTGAACACAATTTCACCAACTCCAAAGGTTGCAAGTTTTGGAGAAGACGACACTACCTAGTTCCATTAGGCTCTAGAATGAAATATAAACTCAACAATTTCAATTTCTCACATCAAATTCCTCACATGCTAGCAAGATTAGCAAACTTTAGAATTCTTTAGTTTATTAATTACATAAATAATGTCTTATGTTTGTAGACTCCTATTAGGAGTCATATGTGAAGAAATTTTCCTTATTTTATGTTTGAAAGCAAATTTTACATTTATCTTATAACACACTTATGTATTCCCATTTAGTTAGGACTCTTGATTAAAAATGAATAAAGTGTGCATGTTCAACGTGTCATTGTACTAGAGGATTATGCCATAAATATTTAGAGGTAGTGGTAATTAATTAGGTGTTAGTAATTGTACTCTCTTTTTATCAGTGGTATCATGCAAAAATAATGAGCATTGGTTTCATTTTTTTCGTTCAAGACAATAGAGTTTAGTTTTCAAATTGTATGGCATATATGATTATATGAAATCATAGATGAGAGTTTTTTTTTTATTCTTGAAAAGTACTGAGTTGACTGGGGATGTAATGATTTAAAATATGTTCTACTCTCCAAAGAGTTGGACACTTGATTGGAGGGGAAGAAACATTGCATTCCCTCAAATATATAGGAAAAGTGGATGTGAAAAAATTAAGCCTCCTAGATGTTTCTAAATTATGTAGAAATGACAAGAGTCTTGAACATGGAGACAAAATATTATAGGATATTGGAGTGAATAGCCTCTACACTCTTCCCATCAAAAGCACAAGGGCACAACACCTTGTTATAGTCTTAACTAGTCACTATTTCTACATAGATTCATAGTGGATAATCTTCAAGCATAGTCACCACATTATTGTTTATTGATGAACAAATGCATTCAAAGAAAAACCCTAGAGGAAGAATTCAAGAAAGAACAGAAATCTGGTGGAGGCTGGGTTTGAGAGCAGCCGAGTGGGTGGGCCTGATTAGCCCTGTGAATGACTATTCAATTATGCCTTTAGGATTCAATTGTGGTGCTCAAACTTTAGCCAAGATTAGGGATTTTGTATTGGTCACACTTCCACAAGTAGCTCAGAGGACAAAGGAGTGAGGAAGCCAAAGCCTGCAACTGGTGCTCGATGATCATAGGCCTTTAGGGTTTGGCATTTTAAACCTTGTTTGCCCTTTGTTTACCCTTGTTCCTTCTTCATTTGGATGCTCTACATTACTTTTCTTCTTTGTTTCTAGTTTAAGTTTTGAGTATTATTCTTTATTACTTTTTTAACTTGGAAAAATCAAAATTTAATTAATCCTTTTGCCTTAAGTTTAGAGGCTTGGTCTCTCTATATCATGAAATTAATGGTTTGAGGGAGTGGGATCACAGGACTACACCACTATTAATGGAGGGTGACTTGGTGGTCGATGATCGCCTCAATGCTATGAGAGAGAGAGAGAGAGCCATAATAACATGGAAAATATTGCAAAAACTACATAAAATTGTTCAAATAAAAAGTTGCACTCCAATGACTGCAAAGAGAAGAGAGAATAACTCTAAATGTTGAGGAAGGAACATTAAATTGTGTGAGCATCTGCTCAAAAGTCAAGAACCAAATCCTTAACAAAGATTTTGAGGAAAGTATTTGTAACAAGTTAGAATTCCTTTATTGCCTAAGACCAATATTAAGCATAATAATGGTGCTCAAGACTTAGCCTTAGGTAGGAAGGAAAATGGAGTCTTAAAGATAATGATATAAAAAAATGGAACAATTTGGAAAACTTTGAAAAATGCAAAGAGATGAATAATCCCATCTCAGTTTATGTTTCAAACCCAAATGTTGGGCAAGAAATAATAGCCCAAGGATTAGAACTAGTTAGTATAGTAGAAAGTGATGAATATGGGAGATGTAGTCATTGACCAAAAATAGGAGACCAATAAGGAAAATATTGCAAAACTTACAGAAGAAAACATGACTAGCATATTTTGCTTGTCTAAATCCAATTGTGGGCAAGAATTAGCTATCGATGGATTGGATATAGACAATGGAATTGAAAATGAATCAATGCAGAGCGAAAAGGTATTATTGTCTAGAAAGGAAGGTCTACTTGGGGCAATATAGACCTTTACAAGCAAGGATTTCACAGTAAGGAAGATGCTTCTTGAAACAAATATCTCACAATCAAGCATTCAAAACAATACACCAAAAGAGGAGAGTGATCTAACTTGAGGGAATAAAAGGTTTAAAGCAAAAATGAGAAGGAAAACTAGGAAAGAAGAAGGTGGCCTTACAAAAAGAGGAGCGAATGCAAAAATAGGCTTCCTAAATTGTTTGGTAGGTTTAGGAATGATAAGGAGGAAACACATTTAATGGAATCTGATGATGCTTAACTGTGTTAGTTGGAATGCAAGGGGATTAGAATCCCTAGATAGGAAATACCTTGCTGGGAGCTATCTAAACTTAGACAAGACCAAGGGTGTTGTTATGTTATAGGAGGTAAAAATAGTAAATTTTACTCTTGAGACCAATCTAAACTTTTAGAAAGAATCGTCCCATTTATCTACTAAGCATGATATAGGTAAGGGTGGTGTTGTCATCCTATTGTCTAAGAGGTGGACACAATTTTTAATTGTAGTTGGAGCCTCGACATGCAATAGGGTAGTTTGGATAAATATTGAAAAAGGAAACAAGAAATTTGGTATTTGCTCACTATATGCTCCAAATGAATACAAGGTGGCGATCATATTATGGAAATGGATGTACAATTTACAAGACATCCCATGGATTGTAGGCAAAGACTTTAATATGATTGAAAATAATGAAGTTTGGGGGTATAGAGATGGGATGGAAACAGGATGAAAGATACTTTTGGTGTAGAATGAGAAGTAAACTTAAGATTTTTTGACCCTATGGAAGGAATGAAATAGGAAAGCAAAAATATTTGATACACAGTGTAACTTTTAGAAAGGTAATAAAAGGAATTATTCTAGGCTTGATAGATTTCATGCTAACAAAGAATTCTTCAACTTTGATATAACGAAAGGGGGAGATAGAGTAAGGGTGTACCCTTGTACACTATCTATCACCACCCGATTAATGTGAAGATAATAATTGCAAAAGAAAGACCAACAAAAGATATAAAAGATGAAAAATTCATTTTAAACCCAAATTTACTAAAGGATGAAGATTGTAATGAGGCAATATTTACCTTTAGATAAATAGATAAATGGATTCTAAAAGATACACCAACAATTAAGAGATGGAACAAAAATATCAAAGGATGGAAAACCATATTCAAGACTATAAGAAAGAGGAAAGCTATGTGTAGCAAAAAGTATGAGAATACCCTCCAAGAAAACCTCTTCGAGCTAGAATCTAAGTTGGAGAGAGATATAATAAATGAAGATCTAAACAAAAATTTGGTATTCAACAAATACACTTCGAGGAAGCTACAAACCAATAAGATTCAAGGACAAAAATTTAGGGCAAAAATGAATTGGTTAAATAGTGGAGACAAAGGCTCTAAGTTCTTTAGATGGATTAAAGAAAGAAATGCAATTGAAAAAGTTGGATCAATTTGGGTAGACAACAAATTGATAGATGATCCAAAAGAAGTAAAAATTCAATTCTACTCTTTCTACAAAAATCTATTTTCCATGGAGGCGGATAGTATGCAGAAAATCAATGCTAGAAATCATTGCAAGTTATTAATCCCCCAAAAATATCTAAAGAGAATGCAAAAGTTTTAAGGTGTAGTGTTGGAAAATGTACTCAAATTTACATTTTCACACTATGTTTGGGTCCCTTAATTAAAATGGACTTAATTAAGTGTTTAATTGGCCCAATTATGCATTTACAAGCCTAATTGATTTTGTTTTTTGAAAGGGAAACCCACATTTAATCAATGCATACACTTAATTATACATCTTGGAAAATGTGTGTCCTAGGTTTAGAAGGGCGAATGGGTCCTCCTTAAGTCTCAATATCCATTTTTTAATATGATTTTGGTGGAATTTTAATGATTCAAATTCAAATTGCAAAGATTGGCTTGTGATGTTTAATTGTTGGGTAATTAAGGAAATACCTATAAATACAAGGTCTTTTTATCAATTCAAGTCTTAACTTGTATTATCATTTAGCATTAAGGAAAATTTCACATGAGAAAAGATTATTTTCAAGAGAATTGGAGAGCAGATTTATCAATCAATTGTTGCTGCATTCAAGATCCTCAAGATTTATGTGTGTTCATGCATGTTTTTGAGCTAACATTGTGATGTAGGTTTGAAGTTTTCAAGCATCAAATCAAGTGTTAAATCAAGCATCCAATTAATCCATTTCATGTAAGATCAAATCCTTGGAGTGATGTGATAGACTTCATCCTTCTAAGGTCAACCATTAAAGGGTTTGGTGAGTTGCAACAAGCTAGTGTTCATTTATCATTCATCATTCGTCCATTTTTATCATTATTTCATTATCAAGGTTTAATTACCAAACTAGGGTTTGACCAAGGAAAACCCTTATACACCAAAAACAAAAAAAATCTCTTTGTGTGTTTGCATATTTGTAAGTGAAGAAGGATTGAAATTGGATCAAAAGTGCAAATTTATAAAGTTGTCAAAGTTGTCATCAAAGTTGTTAAGATACGAAAACTCACCTACAAGTTTTCTTTTTGGCTTTCTAACAGTCAAACCTGGGGCAATCAAAAGCTTAGATCTGACATCAGAGGACTATAAAAAGAATTTTAAGAGCCTTGTACAAAGACCCATTCACCCTTGGGCGAATGAGTCTTGAGCAGGACACTTTGCAACACTTTTGGTGACAGGTACACACCAATTTAACTTTCTCAGATCTGTTGGTTAATGATTGTTTCTAATAGTATTATCATAATACTTTGTTTTTCAAGTAATAGATCTCATAAATTGGATTGCTAATGCACTTTTATTCTTCTCCCAAAACTATTGTTCAGTCATATTTTATTGTTTTTTGTCATAAAGATATTTAGGGTAGCACAGTGTCCAAATCTAGGGTTGACTCACCTTGGAGGTTGCAAGTCAATTCTAACCATTTGTGACACTCTTCCTCTTCCTAATGAACATGGAAGAAGTGGACTAGTGATTAGGTGGACAACCTCTTTTTGCTTTTTGGCATAGGTACCTCATTTCTAGGTCTTCTTATTTCACCTTCCCCCTTTTCCTCCATTTCATAAGGAAAGAGATAACTAAGGAAGAAATTGCAAATACCATTCAAACTCTCAGTAATGACAAATCCTTGGGGGCAGATGGCTTACTTGTAGAATTTTATAAAAAGAATATCAAATGGGTGAGTGAAGACCTAGCACAAGTTTACACTGAAGCCATCAAAAAAGGATCTCTAGGGAAAGATATTAATAAAGGCATAATGAAACTACTTCCAAATTAGGGGGATACATCTCTAGTTAAAACTAGAGATCCATCACTCTACTGAATGTTTCATACAAGATACTTGCAAAAGCCCTAGTCTTGAGACTAGTTGGTATCCTTCCCACCATGAATGTTCTTGATTGGGAAAATGTGATTAAGTCTTTATGTTGAGTGAAAGTACTTCTTTGTCTATTCATATTTATATCTATGTCGATAAGTATATACATTGAATGTATATATGTATGAATGATAACTCATGCATGTGATTACATAATATGCACGAGAATATTAGTTGTATGTTTATGACATGTATATATATATACACACACACACACACTCATCAATGAAGAGGAATATATATATGACTATGATTATTAAATATAAAATAATATTATACTTGTATATATTAATATATATAGGTATATATGCACGTATTTGATAATACATACATACATACGTATATGTATTAATATACGTAATACCTTTGAAATATATATGTTTTTGATTGGCAAATGATATATATATATATAATGTGTAGATATATATATATATATAAAGGTCGATATGAAATGTTATCACCACATTTAGTAATGCAAAGTAATAGGTATGCATCACTTAGGTAAAGTGATGGAAATGGAAGCTAATACACAATCTTTGAATAGTGAAAGACTTAACAAGTCGTCACCTAAGTGAAATGCATACTCGTTAGATAATTATAGACTTATAACCATGACCTAACCTTGCATTTACCAATAGCCATGCAAGAAGTCGATTTGCATAGTAAATGACTAGTATAAATGCTACACGTAAATCAGTTAATGCACATACGTAAAGGTGGAGGGCGTAATTAAAAGACAACAATGAAACCTTATTTGTTGGGTCACTTTGTGAAGCAAAATGCAAATAGATGACAATGTTAAAAGCCATGTATAGTAACATTGGACTTGGTCAAATCTGCTACATATGGCAAAGAATAACTGTACTAAGGATTGTTAGTGTTATGTTGCACTATGAAAGGAATAGAGATATATTTTATTGTTGCCATCACTCAACAAGGAGGGGTGATATTTTATTGTTGCCATTACTCAACAAGGAGGGGTGAGAGACTTGTACTTAAACCAACAAGTAATAATATGTTGCGCATGGTTTCAACGCTTAAAAGACTAAGTTTAAAACTTGCACATAAGTCAATATGGTATACTAAATACCAAGTGAATAATATCCTTGCAAAACACTTGAGCAAGCGCTATAATGAGGTGTGGCAATATATTAAAGTCGCTGTGATAAATCTAGCACACAAACTTGATGATGTGTAAAGTGCAACGCCTTCATAGGTAGTATAAACCAAATAGAAGTCTTGCACACAACAAAATAATAGCATGAAACTTAGTCAATGCAAAGATGGTAGAAATTTGTGAGGGTAGTCGACTTGCAAATCAAATGGAAAACCTATAGTAATGCATTGTTGTGCTTGACTTCGTAAAAGGATTCATATTGTCACAAGCATGAAGTCGAAACATC
The DNA here is from genome assembly GCA_007258455.2 of Sequoia sempervirens. Lineage (NCBI taxonomy): Eukaryota > Viridiplantae > Streptophyta > Pinopsida > Cupressales > Cupressaceae > Sequoia > Sequoia sempervirens. The sequence continues at coordinate 226,450,318 of VDFB02353493.1, read as the reverse complement.
CATTCTATGAAATTAGAAATAAGAGGATTGTTATGTGTTGCAATTTGAGAGTTAAATCAGCTGAGTCAATACATGTGACTAGGAAGATGGAAGATTTGTTAGCTTATTTGTAGCATTATAATGCTCAAATTTAAGCATATATAGAGGTGCTCTCTCTACCATTTGTTACGCTTTTCATTTTGATTTCTCTATTGTTATTTTGCTGTATTTTCTGTGTAAGCATTATTTTGAGAGTTTTAGTAAGAGAGAGATTTGTTGATGAGTTACATTTTGTTGAGAGTTCTTGAGAGGAGGCTAGAGTTTGGAGATTAGTTGGACATTGAAGGAGTAGCATTCGTGGTTGTGGATGTTGAGATTGGAAAGCAGCCTTATCAATTAGAACTTTATATCCAGACATGCTGATTTCTATTCCTCTATTGTTTATGTTTGAAAGGTTATTTGATTACAAATGCCTTTTTTTGGAAAGATCGCCTTTGGGAATGCTTGATATGCTTGTTGTTATGAACTTAGTTATTTCCTAGTGTGGAATATTCTTAAATGTGATTCTTGATTGAGTCTTGAATTAGTGAAACCCTCTTATTTGGGGCATTGTAGTGTCCCTCCAGTTTAGACATACTGTTTAGTTTGATTCTGCTTGTTAGATGCTTAGTTGATTTTGGATACTATGTTGTTTTGATTTTGCGGATGATACATTGACATCCTGGTTATTTGGTTATGTTGGTTTGAGGATACTGTGATAGTTTCATTCATGTTATGGCTTATTGGTTATAATTATTGCTTATATTATCATGTTGATACGATTGTAAATGATTGATCTTGCTCGTTTGTGTCGGTGGATAAGATAGTGTAGCATTACTCATTCGTGAGTACCCTGCTACGCTGCAATTCTTATTCACAGTGTGTTTTCTAACATGAGATTATATATATACATGTTTTAACCTTGATGTTTTCCTATAGACAGAGGTACCGGGTAATAGCTCCACCTGCTTGTCAGGTGTGAGTGTACCCTAATTCATTATAAATATGTTGTCAGAGGTATTGACAGGTCCTTTTAAACCATCATTTTCGAACGAGTTTCTTTGTGTTACCCCGTGTAGCCCAGTTTGTCTTGTCGTGTTCAAATATATATTGTTTTGTGTTTGCGTATTTAATATTGATTTTATTAAATGTTTATTAATGTTTATGCCAACGTTTGTGATTTAATTTATTAAGTTAAATTAAATATGTTGTTGAATTTATCAGTGAAAGTTAATTCCTTGTAATGCTTTTAATTAAATAATATTATTGTTGTTTTAATTATGCAAATTGAATTGTGTGAAATAGATATTTTTAAAACAAGATATTTTCGACAAGTTACGAATCTCTGATAGTCTGTTAAAGGTTTGTTCTGATATTTTAAGAATGAGTTGAACTGAATGAGTTATTTACAATGCAAATGAAACTGTTAGTTAAATTGAATGATTGGAAATCTTGATTGCATGAATTTATATCTTTTGGATTTTGGGGAAATTGTACATTCACAGGAAGAATTTTATGGCAGCAGCTTTTTAGCAAGATTTCAGTACAACAATTGTTTCAAAAGAGTTTTTCTTTAGGATTTTGCTTTGAAGCGTAATTTTCAAGCTGAGTTCATTGGCAATTCATCATTGAAGTTGGGTGTATTGGTTTCAGAGGTGACAGAAGATTCAAGGAATAGTTTTTTAGCTGAATATCGAATTTCAATTAGGTTTTCTTCTTATTTTAAAACCTTGTGTTCAATTCTGGAAACATATTGATGAATATCGTTGATTTGAATGGAATATGTTTGCTAAACCTGCATAAAACAACAAAGAAACAAAAAAAAAATTAGATGAGTACTGGAATTTTAAAATGGAAAGAAATAAGAACAAACTGTAATTATAGTGTACCAGAATTATAGTCGTTCATTATTTGGTTGTGTATTGATAATGATTGATGGAATTCGAAAGTTAGGGAAAGAATGAAAAATTTTCCTATATTAACAAATACTGATATTTTAAAAAAATCTTTGTTTCTGAAAATAATTAGTTTTGTATCATCATTGTTTCCCTAAAGTCATGGAGAGCCTAAATATTAGTTTTGAAAGTATAGCCACTGATCATATAATCAGTTAAGCGAATTAGTCCCTCTTAAATACATTCTCCCTTAATCGAGGTCATTACAGAGATAGTTTTGACTTTTTGGCAACTGCCGCATTGACCTCATTCTATATTTTATCACTCTTGTATGGTATTTTGATTCTTTATACATTTTGGTTCTGTTATTAAAGATATACAGGCACCAAACTGTTATATCTGAGATCTTCTTGTATGAATTATTAAATATAAGATCATGTATTGTATTATGTTTACATATAAATAGTTATAGTATTATGTGCACGCCTCAAGTCGCCCTATAGAAACTCTGTTTTGAGCAATACGTTAGCAGTTACCGTTTAAGCAAGTTTTTTATATAACTCAGATTTATTTTAGCCGGCCTTTACTTTTGTTGCAGAATTCATGCATGACCTTCATAAGTAAAATTTCTGATAACATTTTCATTCAATTCGTTGGTACCTAGATAAATTATGTTTTTACTGTTTCAATGGCTGATCAATGCGGAATTTTGTTAGCATATATAGATTTGCTTCCTTAAATACCAGTCTTCCTTTCATTGGGGCGTTGAAAACTGTCCGTAAGATACGAAGGATATATAAACAAGAGAGATTTCTTTCCTTTTTATGGCATTAACCTCTTAATAAGGCGCGAGTTTTTGCCTGTAATGTGATGAGAGTTAACAGCACGAGGCCACCTTGTGATTTCTGCGTCTTACTTCCTCTGATATTCCTGTGATATTAGATTCTGCACCCTTCTCACCTTCTCTGACCATAATCTAAACTTTAGATTTACCTACTGCTTCAAGTATTCCTGATTTTGCATGTAAACCTGTTATTGTAATGCATGGCGGCTAGAATATTGAGAGTTATCCGTTGTCCAGAAAATATCTGTTTGAAATTTGTGGAGTATGTACTAATGTTCTCTGTGAGATCCTTGCATTTCTTTAAGTGAGTTATTGCCAGGGAACTTTTAGTTTAAGTTTTGTATTTTTATATTAAATGATAACTTACTCTTCTAATTTCAATGTAGTCACGTAATAAGAGTTGTGTTATTGAAAGTTTTGCATGACCAATCAATATATACCAATAGTCTTTAAATTATCGAATATTTATATATGTAGTTGTTCTTTGAACTACTTATTTAATCAATTTGATAATTTCACACTTATATGATTTTCTTTTAAGAATAATCTTTATGTTATGGACATTTGTAAATTTGAAATGTGGAGTATGGCAATAGTTAAAAGAGTATCTTTTATGGTTGTAGGTCAATTAAGTTGTTTTGAGGATAAATGTGTGATAAGCACTAACGTGCCGGTTTTATGTATATTAGCAAGGTTTATAAATGGTATAAGTGAGGTTGTTATCGGTACTATGCTTTTAATACGATTAGGTATCAAAAATACTTTTAAATTGAATATCTTATTATGTGATTGTGAGTTGTTTAGTCTCCAAAGGCTAGAAAAGTGAAAATTATAATAACAAGTGTATTACACTAAAATTTTACTGCTCAATTATGATGATCTTTATTGTGAGGGTAAAGTTTTACACCTTATGTTGTTGACTTTTGAGATATTTATGAGATTATGATTTGTCTTAAGTAGGGGGGTGCAAACATTTGTGGGTTAAATCTTTATACTTGGAAGCTACCCCTAGATTGGTTTTATGTTGAATCATGTTATAGAGAGAGTGGCTTGCGTTAGGGGCCGAAATCCTATAGTGATTGTTTGGGTAACCTAACGTAGGTGTGTTAATTAAGTGATAACCAAACTAATATATTAGGGGTTGGGTAGTTCTAAACACTAAATCAGATAATGGTATGCCTCGCCTACTTCTTTACGCTCGTTTAGGTTGAGAAAAGGCTGAGAAGGCCAGGAATGGCAAGTCACCATCTTGTCCTCTTGAAAGATGTATCGACACCGCATTAGTCTGCATAGGGGTCGGGAATCGGTAGAGGCTACCAGGGTAACTCTTGGTGAGGGCTGGTAGTCTAGGAAAATTCACCAGGGTAACCTATCCCGACAATGTGATGACACTCTCTTAGTCTATATCATGATGGTGTTTCCTTTTGTTGAGATTTTATCCGTTTGATTTGTAAACGTTATGTCGTATTGTGAATTGTAAACCCCGTAAACGTGATGTTCTATCTGCTTTGTTTGTGGACCTGTCAGTATCTCCTAGCATGGAGGGAGTGGACCTTTGGGTTCCACGCGGTCGGGAGGAAACCGTGCTCTATCTTGTATTTTCTTGCAGTTGATCCTAAGCTTGCAGCAGTTTCCAGTTACTATTTTGTTCGTGACTGTTGATGCAGAGCTTGTTCGTGGACATTATATCAGATGTCAGATGAACACTATATGTTTTGTAAATCATCTCTTATGTAAGAGAGTACATATTGTACCACCATTGATTTATGGAGATTCTTTGAAATCTCGCTTTATGTAAAATGGACAATTGGAATATTTGATTTATGTAGTTTTATAAATTGGATCTTACATGAAATCAAATTTGTACTTTTGTTGAAGATCAATGTGTTGAGTTTAATTATTAAGTTTATGTAACAACGTCTTGGAAACATTATAACATATATGTAAACAAAAAAAATTAAAAAATATTATGATAACTTTGTTTTTGCTCTTTGTTATAATGTAACTAAGTCGGGGCGTTACAGGCATGGCTTTAATTATGGCATGAAAAGTGTGATGTGGAATATGTTGCTATCTTGATTTGTTTGCTTATGATGCTTGGTAAACCTTTGTGGATAAGCAGGTTAGTAATACAACGAGAATGATAGCATGATAGAAATGTCATCATTGATAGGTTGTAATATTATGCAAATCATGATGGTAGTCTATACTTGATGGATTACTCATCTCCTTGAAGTAGGAAGATAGCATTTTCCCTAGGGTTAGCGTATATACTTGATTGTTATATCAATATTCAATAGGAGGGTTGAGAAGTGTATTTTCTGATTATGCTATAAAAATATACCTGATTAGGAGTCTATTCCTATTTAAGTAATTCTAGAAGAAGACTCACATTTTGTCAACCCAAAGTTGTATTGAGAAGAGGAATTGTATGTGCAGAAGTACAAACTCTTCTTAGGATAATGTTCTCCAAATTATATACAAATGTAGTGAACATTGTAAACATGTGAATATTTGAGGTATATTGAAAGAGAGGTTTTATAATTTGTTTATGATCACTTGATTATTACATCAGTTTTGATAAAATTTGTAGGCTGGGAATAACCTATTTGGCTGGGTTGTTTACTTGATTATTGAATGAAGCAATGATCTGATTGATTATTTCATTGTTGATTATATCTTTGATTGAAGTAATTTATTGTTGAAGATTATATCTTTGATTGAATTTATTTATTGTTCAAGATTATACTTTTGACTAAGTCATTTAATGATGAGGTTATACTCTTGAATGGAGTCATTTATTGACGAGGTTACACTTTTGATTGAAGTCATTTATTAATGAGATCGTACTTCTTAAATGAAGACACTTAATGTTGTGACTATACTTTTTGAAAGAGTCGTTAAATGTTTTTACGTTATGATTACCCATATGGTTAATTGGGTTATTCTTGGGGTTAGATAATCCATGGGAAAGGGAGTAACCTAGTTAATTAGTTTGTCAAGTCTTGGTCATTCCTGGGGTTAGGATAATCCATGGGAAAGGGAATAACCTTATTGGATAGTTTATTATGTCATCACCTTCTAGAGTGAATGAATGTTTGTTTAAATGGCCAAAACCAAATTGAGCTGAAAAGTGGGTTGACAGATGACTCGCACTTGAAGTACTAGGTGTTGAATTCTTTGGCCAAAGTGTTGTAAGTAGCCACTGTTTACATTGTTAGTTCACTGTGATCTATGATTGCATTCTAGGTAGGGAAATCATGCATGAAGGTTGTAGCCAATGTATGGTAGCTCTAGATATGTAAGACACAACACTATGCTCAAGAAGGCTAGGATTATGGGGTTATCAAACCAATCTCTTCGTCAAAGGGTAGGGCCATTTTACCAATTAGGTAGATGTGTGGTGGATCGTAATAAGTCTGTAGTTGGTGGAAAAGCGCTTAAGTGATGCTCTCCCTCATATAGTTGGCGATTGGGATTTGGGGATGTGTGCGCTAGTATTGGGGACAACTAGAATGTATGCACTAGTGACAACGACATCTAGAATGTATGCAACAATGCTTGGGACATCTAAGATGTATGCCCAGGTAGGGACTTCTGGACCATTTGTATCTCTATTTCATTAAGCTCATGAAAGTTATGTATGTAAACATGTATCTCTATTCTTATTTGGAATTGTAATTGGAAAAAAATTATTATTACATGGGATTATGTAATCGATAATGATTACTTGAAATTATGTAATGTACTTTATGAAAATGCAAGGAAATTTGAAATGGGTTTAATTTTGAATATGTATCTTTCATTATTGAAATGCAATGGGAGTTTAGAATGAGTTTATTCCAAATGTGCATCTTATTATTGAATTAGAATAGAAATTTTTTTATTGCTATATTTTGTAAGCATTTTTTATTCACATGTGGGTTAATACATGGTAAATTCTTTGGGTTAAACATCGGGCTTGTTACACGTGGTATTAGAGCTACTAGGTTCAACACTGGAACCTATGAGCTCATTACGCAAGTATTACATAAACATTATCAGTAGATAATGGTTGAATAGTTCTTATGCCAGGATGACAAGGGGAAAAGAACAAGGGAAACTATAAGGAAGTCAATCTTCCGAAAAATTGTCTAAATTTGGGATTGGGAAAGAATTGTCCCAGAGTTGAAAACCCCTAAACCAACAACTCATTAAGAGACATGTTTGGATTGCGGAAGATATGCAACAAGGTGTTGGTATGTGGTGACTGATCATGCTATACTGTATAGCCCATGGTATACTATACACCTCGACATGTATCCTTGCCAAGATTCGGGGTCGGGCCGAGCCTCGGGCGGGGGTTCGGGGACGGCAGCCCCGAGAAAATTTCCTCCTTTTTCGCGTCATCACCGAAAAAGGGAAAAATTAACGAAAAAGGAAAAATCCAATTTTGTAGAATCTGAATCTGGAAGCTTCTAAGCTTGTTAAAAAGGGGTTCGGATGGGTTGTTACTTTATGATGAAAAACGTGATTATTCGCAAGATTGTAATAAGTTTTGCACTAGATAATAAAAGTATTGGATGGTTGCAGTTTGGTGGATGTAGCCCGGATTGGGTGAACCACTTTAAATTCTTTGTGTTATGATTTATTCTGTGTTTTTAGTTTCTCTATTTATTAATTAAATCTATATTTAACTGTTAGATATCTGCCATCTCTAACCCTAACAAGTGGTATCAGAGCGAGTTGTGTTTCGATTATCGTCTGTAGGAAGGTCTCACGGCTAAGTGGGAGTCTCACGGTTGAGTGGAAGCAATGGCAGACCAGGGTAAGAAGGTTGAGAAGTTTAATGGGCAGAACTATCAGTTATGGAAGATGCAGATGAAGGACTATCTCTATCAGAAGGATTTATGGCGGCCATTGGAAGGGAAAGCCAAGAAACCTGCAACAATGTCTAATGAGGACTAAGATATTTTGGATAGAAAGGCTCTTGGCAGTATTCGTTTATGCCTGGCACAATCGGTGACATTCAATATTACAACAGCAAAGACAACTCAAGAGTTGATGCAAACCCTGACAAAGTTATATGAAAAGCCTTCCGCTTCGAATAAGGTATTTCTTATGAAGCGTTTATTTAATATGAAAATGGTAGAAGGTGGGTTAGATACTGATCATTTGAATGAGTTTAATATGGTCACCAGTCAATTAACTTCTGTAAAAGTAAATTTTGATGAAGAAGTTAGGGCTCTTTTGATTCTGTGTTTTTTGCCTGAAAGTTGGAATAGCTTGGTAATGGTTGTTAACAATTCTGTTTCTAGTTCAAATACATTGAAATTTGATGATGTTGTTGGTGTTATTTTGAGCGAGGAAATTCGTAGGAAAAGTTCAGATGGAACATCCACATCAGACAGTGTTTTGAATGTAGAAAGCAGGGGTAGAACAAAGGAGAGGAAACAATTCTGGAAATCGTGGGAAGTCATGAGGAAAATCAAAGGACAAAAGGTCCCAATCTAGAGACAAGAGGGATTGCTGGTACTATGGTAAGCCAAGTCATTTAAATAAAGATTGTTGGTCTCGAAAAAATAAAGACGGAGACAAAAATGAAGGAAGTAAAGAGGCAAATGTGGTAAGTAATAAATCTGATGAGGATGCTTTGATTCTTTCCCTTGATAATGTTGATGATTCTTGAGTGTTAGATTTAGGGGCTTCATTTCATGCTACCCCCCATAGAAGTTATTTTCTTGATTATGTCCAAGGGGATTTTGGGTTGGTTTATTTAGGAGATAACGAACCTTGTCAGATTGTTGGAAAGGGAATAATCAAGATTAAGTTGCAGAATGGGAATCATTGGCTACTACGTGAGGTAAGACATGTTCCAAAGTTAAGCAGAAATTTAATTTCAGCAAGGCAACTAGATAATGAAGGTTGTGTTGTTACATTTAGTGATAAAAATTGGAAGGTCACAAAGGGTGTCTTAGTGGTAGCAAAAGGTGTGAAAATAGGCACCTTATATCTTTGTATAGGTCATATTGTTCCTTCTACTTTAATTGTTATGGAAAAAGGTCAATGTTCAAGAACAGTTGTTGTAGTTCAGCAGGTAGAAGATCATATAGTTGTTGTGGACTCTAAATCAACATTGTGGCATAATAGACTTGGGCATATGAGTGCAAAAGGTATGAAAGTACTTCATTCAAACAATGTTTTACCAGGTCTAAAATGTGTCAATATGGATTTCTGTGAAAGTTGTGTGTATGGAAAACAAAAGAGAGTAAGCTTTCTCAAGGATGGGAAACAAAAGAAAGATGAGAAATTAGAGCTTGTGCATACAAATGTATGGGGACCAGCTCAAGTATCTTCTCTTGGTGGCTCTTTGTATTATGTTACATTCATTGATGCAACTAGGAAGGTATGGATTTATTTCCTTAGGCAAAAATCTGATGTATTTGAAACTTTTAAAAAATGGAGAAGCTTGGTTTAGAATGAGACGGGTAAAAAGATAAAATGTCTTAGATCTGATAATGGTGGTGAGTATTGCAGCAAAGAGTTTGAAGATTATTGTTCATCTAATGGTATTCGTAGACAGAAAACAGTTCCAAGGACTCCACAGGAAAATGGAGTGGCTGAGCGCATGAATAGAACAATAATGGAGCGTGCACAGACTATGAGATTGCATGCTGGACTGCCTTTAAAAATGTGGGTAGAGACTGTAAACACTGATGTTTATTTAATTAATAGAGGTCCCTCTAATCCTTTGGGTTGTGGTATTCCAGAAGAAGCATGGAAAGGTAAGAAGGTGAGTTATTTTTTTCTCAAAACCTTCGGTTGTGAAATATCTGCACATGTAGATTCTGAAAATAGAACCAAGCTTAATGCAAAATCAAAGAAATGTATATTTGTTGGATATAGCATTGATGAATTTGGTTATAGGCTTTGGGATTTTGAAAATCAGAAAATTGTGAGAAGCAAGGATGTCATATTCAATGAGAAAGTATTGTACAAAGATCTGTTGTTGCATCATGAGAAGAAAAAAATGATTATGTAGTGTTGGATGATACTCCAAACAGTGATGTTTCAGTGGTTCCTCATGTTGGGCAACAACAAATACTACAAACTCCTATTAGATGATCTTCAAGGATAAGTAGACCTCCAGAAAGATTCTCTCCTTTGTAACTATTTTGTTAACTGATGCTGGTGAACCAGAATATTATGATGAAGCTATGCAGGTGGATACCAAGGTTCAGTAAGAGCATGGAATGGAAGAAGAAATGGACTCCTTGCTGAAAAATTAGGCTTGGGAATTATGCAAGTTGCTTGCAGGTAAAAAGGCTTTACCAACCAAATGGATTTATAGGCTGAAAGAGGATGACAGAGGTAAGAAAAGATTTAAAGCTAGATTAGTTGTAAAATTGGTTTTGATGAAATTTTTTCTCCAATTGTTAAAATGACTTCTATTCGTATTGTTTTAAGTATTGTGGCTGTTGAAGATTTGCATTTAGAACAGCTTGATGTTAAAACAACCTTTCTCCATGGTGATTTGGAAGAGGAAATATATATGGAACAGCCAGAAGGATTTGAGGTCAAGGGTAAGGAGAAATTATTGTGCAGATTGAAGAAAAGTTTATATGGCTTGAAACAAGCACCTCGACAATGGTACTTGAAATTTGACAGTTTTATGGCTGAGCAAGACTACAACATGTGTAATTCTGACCATTGTGTTTATTTTAAGAGGTTGAATAATGACATGCTTGTAGTTGGGTCTAACATAGATCACATAAGTGAGCTAAAACAACAGTTAGCAAAATCTTTTGCTATGAAGGATTTGGGGGTAGCAAAACAAATCCTTGATATGAAAATTTGTAGAGATAGGAAAAAAAAATAAATTATTTTTATCTCAGGCTAATTATGTTGAAAAGGTGTTGTAGAGATTTCATATGGAGAATGCAAAATTTGTCAGCACACATTTGCCTAGTCATGTTAAATTGACTAAGGATATGTGTCCAAAGACACAAGAGGAGGAAGAAAAAATGTCCAAGGTACCATATGCTTCAGCTATAAGCAGTTTAATGTACACCATGGTATGCACGAGACTGGATATTGCACATGTCATAGGAGTTGTTAGCAGGTATGAGTCATCTTGGAGTTGAGCATTGAAATACGGTAAAATAGATTCTCAGGTATTTGAGAGGTACATCTAATAAATGTTTATGTTTTGGGGGCTCTAATACTAATTTAAAAAGCTATGTTGACTCAGATTTGGCAGGGGATATAGATACCAGACAGAGTACCACAGGTTATGTATTTACAGTTGGTGGGACAACAGTGAGTTGGATTTCTCGATTGCAAAAGGTGGTTGCTTTATCCACCACAGAGGCATAGTATGTTGCTGCAACTGAGGTGGAAAAGGAGATGATATGGTTGCAACTTTTCATGGATGAGTTGGGAAAACAACAGGCTGAAAATTACTTGTTTACAGACAGCTAGAGTGTTATACATCTTGCAAAGAATTCTGCCTTGCATTCTAAAACAAAACACATACAATTGAGATATCATTCATTGGTCGGGTGTTGGAGGATGGACAGCCAAAATGGGACAAGATACATACAGATGTCAACCCAGTGGATATGTTTATGAAGGCGGTGACAAGGGAGAAGCTGAGCTCCTCTTCATCTTCAGTTGGCCTTCAAGGTTGAATTCAGGTATAACAGAGCAGCAGGGTCCAAGGTACTTATTTCCAGTGGGAGTTGTAAGTGCAAATGTGTTGTCCGTGATCGTCTCCAAGTGGGAGGTTGTGATGGTGTGGATCCTCACCTGTCAGATCTCCAAGTGGGAGATTGTTGGTATGTGGCGACTAATCGATCATGTATTGTATAGCCCATGGTATACTATACACCTCGACATGTATCTTTATCGTGGTTTGAGGTCGGGTTAGGCCTCGAGTGGGGGTTTGGGAGTGATAGGGCAGTTTCCTCCTACTTTTTCGCATCATCACCGAAAAAGGGAAAAATTAACGAAAAAGGAAAATTTTGATTTTGTAGAACTCGAATCTAGAAGCTTCTAAGCTTGTTAAAAAGGGGTTCGGATGAGTTGTTACTGTATGATGAAAAATGCGATTATTCGCAAGATTGTAATAAGTTTTGCATTAGATAATAAAAGTATTGGATGGCTACGGTTTGGTGGATGTAGTCTGGATTGGGTGAACCACGTTAAATTCTTTGTGTTATGATTTATTTTGTGTGTTTTTAGTTTCTCTGTTTATTAATTAAATCTGCATTTAATTGTTAGATATCTGCCATCTCTAACCCTAACACAAGGTTCAATAGGAAGGTTATGGAGGAACTACCAATGAGTACCTTCACCCTACAAAATTGTTTAAGTGACTTTGAGGGTGGGAAAGAATTGAAGTAGTTCCCTCTTCTAATAACATGTAGTTGCAAAGAGTCAAGAATTGTGGATTAAATAAAAATACTATAAATTGAGGAATATGGATTATGTATATTTGTATGGATGCTTAAGTTGGAGAAACTAATTACTAAGCGTAAATTGTAACTTCAGTCAAAGTAGAAAGTCAACATCTTGGTAATCAAAATCAGTTAGAGAGGTATCCAGGAGGTAGGATGACCCTTTGATAGTCCTAAATTAGTACAAGATTAAAATCTTGCAAATGAAAATTGAAATCAAGAGTGAAAGTTGATACCTTAGAATAAAGGTTAGAGGATTGAACGGGTTAGGAAAACAGAAACAACTCACAAAGGTGATGATGAAAGTTGACATGAACCCACCAACTAGAATGGGCATGAGCAATTTGGAGCTCAAATTTGAAAATGGGAAAATAAACTAAACAAACCTTAGAATGTCTAAGGTTATGAGAAAATGAAATCACCAAGAATTGAGACAAAATTACTTAGAAAAGTTGTTTGTGAGGAAAAATCATGAAAAGTAAATCATAGTATTCCGATAAGGGCTCAGTTAGAGCATACTTTGGTTAAAGTTCAAATTGAGCTTACCAACTTGTCAACGAAAGTAAACTTATGATTAGACCCTTAAATGATCATTTGAAGATGTTCCAATGGGAACTTAGATATGGAAGGAGACTAAGTTGTCAAGTCAAAAAAATAAATTGGAATATTCTTCTACTATGGTTAAAAGGCTATTAGTATACATAGAAAAGAGAATTGGGATGAAATACTAGAGTATCTCTTAGCTAGAAAAGTTGATTATTCATTAATTTTCGTTACTGTGGATCCAACTACTAATTCTGAGAGATTAGAGGGCGATGATGAATCCAATTTTGGGAACAAAAAGTATATCTAAGGTATACCATGGAGGGTAAGAAAGACAAGTAATACTCAATCAACTATCAAAAGCCAAAAAAATGAATGTTAAATCAATTCGAGCAATTTGGAAAAATGGATGCTATTGAGTTCAACTTTAAAGTAATCTAATATCTAGGAAAACACTAAGGGGGAAAGAAGGAGAGTAGATGTACTCAGATAAGTACCTTATTCAATGAAAATTAATGATGAATTTTTTAGTCTGGGAGAACTTTTGACTTCTCCATAATACATGGCTCAAAAACCCTATATTTGAAGTCTTATACTCAATGATCACAACAAGGTTGTAGTTAAAGGTTAAGGTATTGGAAGATATTGGAAAGGTCAAAGAATATTGACTAAATAAGAGGGAAATATTTACAACTCAATTCTTTACGTATTTGTTTTAGAAGATCAATTGTTATTATCAATGATGCATTAGAAGGGGATAGGCAGTATGCATAATCATAAAAGGCAAGATTATCACCTATGGAATAGGAAAGAGAAGATTTATGTACTCATGATTTTGAGTTATCGAAAAATGTTCATGCTTGGTAACTATTTACGTATTAATGGTTTGAAAATCTTTTGGAAGATAATATCAAACTAGCATGATTTAATGAGAATTGATACTCAACTTGCTCATTAGAGGAGATAGATTGAGCTGGAAATCAGACTATGATTTTGGGAATAATTAAAAGGTGAAAGAAATCCAAGATATGGATACCCTAAGATGAAGGGGTTATGTCTCCGCAATAATATGAAGTCATTTTATTCTGAGAATTAAAGGCAACATAAGACCATGAAAGAGGTTTTCACTTAGTCAAGATGGATTATTATGAATCAGATAAAGAACCTATGTACCAAATTTTGTAAGATTAAGGAATGATATGAGGTAAATTGATGTCATATTCAAGAGACACTAGAATGAAAAAAATATTTAACTGATGTGGAACCACTATAATCTGGATGGAAATAGAATATGATGTTGCTAGGTATGTAGCAAGTTGTTGTCCAGTATGCCACAGGATGAAGATAGGATGTCAACACCAGCAAGACTTATATACTCATGAAATTCCAATGAGGAAGTGGTAGATCATTAAAATATTTTTTGATCTTTCCATGTTGATGAAAATGACATAATGTTATGGTGGACAGACTCACCAAGGTAACCAACTTTGATTGGAAAATTTGATTTGTAGGATACCAATCCTAAACGACAAATTTGTGTACAATAGTTGTTTAATGTTCCTAAGAAGATTATCTTAGATAGGGACATGCAAGTAAAAGTAAGGTTTTGTGAAAACCATGATCACCTTGTTGAAAATTCAATTAAATGTATGCTCAATTTACTACTTTGAGTTAGCTAGTTAGGCAAAAAGGGATAAACCAAATCTTGGAAGATATGTAGAATACTTTTATTTCAATAAACTATCATTTTTAAATTTGATCCATTGAAACATTATTCGGAAGGAAGGGCATAATTCCTATAAGTTGGGATAAGCTAGGGAATAGGAAATAGCCTTAGACTAGAAATGTTGTCATAAATAGAAGAATATATCAAAATGATCAAGGAAACTTTGTTGATACAAAGTTTGAAATAGAAAGCAGTACTATTAAGTTCAGGATTGACAAGTGTCTAAGGGCAATGTTATGCTTGAGATGGACAATAGTCAAGGGCAATACTATTATGCTTGAGTTAAATGTTTGTGTTAGTGATGGACGTTCTTGAGGCTTTTGAGATACTCTATGGTGTAAAAACCAGAGGGAAGGATGGGACCCACTATGTAGTGCATAATGCACCGGTGTTTCTTTTCCACTTGGGTTACACTAAGGATAATTGTGTGTTAGCCAATGACAATGTGTTTCTTCAGTCATTGTGGTATAGGTGTCATATATGATGCAATCACTATTGAGCTTATGATGTACACATGAGTCAATGTAATTGTGTTGAGTAGTTCTCTGGAGAGAAAGTGTGCTTGAAGCATGTAATTTCTCCCTATGCGATAACAAAGTCACTGAATGCAAGGTCTAGGAAGGACAAGATTGCAAACGGTTGTGCTATGAGGGAAGATTATTTGGATAATCTACTTATTTCCTGCTTGATTTGGAAAAATGGAAAGTAAAACCTTTGTTTGACTTTATCTATATGTTTTAAGTACTTTAAATCATCAGGGATGATGATTCACAAGGGGGGAGTATGTTACACCCCATCTTGCAGTTACCAAGTTACTTTTACCTTCATTAGTAAATATGATGATAAATGTAAATTATGACCTTAATATGTTTAAAATAGGTAAATGAAATACTAAAATATGCTTTCAGATGTTATTGTTTTTGAAGGAATGATTGTAACGCCCCGCCACGCAACCCTAGGGGAAGTTGCAATTTACTACACAAACGAACTAGTTTTTTTTTTTAAATAAGAACATTAAGAACAATTAACATGCAAGTTAACTAACCATTGCCAACCAATCCCATAAGGTTACAAGACTGAGTTACTTAAACCCAAACAAGGAACAAGAATTAACCAAAACATTAGATTGCTTAAAGCATTAAGAATGCATACATTCCATACATAATAATTTGCATCAAGAATATGAAGTGCCACTTGATTCCAATGATATCATTTACAACATAATTACAACACTCATTCCCCGAATGAGATAAATGCAGAAGCATGATTACATATTACAAATTCCACCTCGATAGCAAATGAGGTGTAACAAAATACAATATACAACTGAAAGGATAAAGCATGACATGAAACTGGATCCCACGAGAACTCCAACTGGAAATCTCGTCCACATGAACAAGAAGACGAACCAACGGATTTAGGTGCACGTTCCACCCAACCGTGTGATACCCAAAGGCTCACCCCCAGTGCTAGGAGATAGTAACAAGGGATCCAACACAAGACCATCTACCGCTAGGCATAGGCTACAACATAAACTGAGTTGAAAAGGATACAAGTACAACATCACTTAACATGATGATACAATGCTTCCAAAGAACAAGATCATGAACATCAACTGAATAACACAGTAACTGACTGACTGCTGACATAGGTAGAGTGTCATACATAAATTGCGATGAGTTACCCTAGCTCAACTGTCTAAGGCAACTGAACCCACATCTTGGGCTATCCAGGCTCAACTCTACCAGCCGCTAGACCCTCATGCAAAACTATGTGTCTCGTCTCATCTCAAGCCTTAACAAACACAAGCTTCAAGAGAGACATTCATTATCTTTATTTAGCGTGAAAGTGCCCCATTGATTTATTTTAAGTTATCACTTAATTAAACCCTAGGTGAGTTACCCTGGCACCCCTTTGTGTGTCGGACCCCCACAAAGAGCCACTCTCCTAATGACAACATACTCGGTATAAACCACAATCCAATGACAACTAGACAAAATCGACCTCTCCAGTCCCAGGAGGAAACAAGTAAAAGAAACTCACTCCAAACCCTGGAGGAAACAAAGTACAAACACCACTCCTTCCCAAGGAGGCACAAACTACATAACCCTCTCCTAATCCCAAGGAGGCAAAAATTCATGTTCGTGGAAACCAGGTGCAATAACATAATACAACTCTCTCACATTTCTCAAGGTGATTCGCAAATCGAACCACTACATAAAACATCCCAACCTAAAAAACTTCTCTGGAAGACTTACTAGACAACTAACCCCATTTTCCCAACACCGAGAATGAACGAAACATGATATAAAAGCATTCTAGGCAAATCAATATCTAACGTTAGGGTTTCCTAAACCCAATCCAAACAATGACGTAGTGCATGAGATTAAATAAATAAGTAGTATTATTTCACATGCTCTAAGTAAAACAAACCACCTTAGCAACATTTAAGTGTTTAAAATGCTAACCATATAATTTCTTTTGTTCAATACTACAAAATACTTAAAATCAATCTTTTTAAAATAAAATTATTTATTAAAATATCATTCACCTTTCAACTATAATCATCTCATAAACATTTTCAAAAAAAATTCTATTTGAATTATTTAATCATTATCTGAAAATGCCAAAACAAAATATTATTATTTATTTATTTATTTATTTATTATAAACAACTAATTTAAAAACTAAATCACAATTTATTTAAAATATATATATATATATATATAAAATACAAAAATATATATAAATAAATATATATATACATATATATTTATATAATATATATTATATATATATAACATATATTATATACAAAATATATATATATAAAATAAAATAAAATTGTTTTAAAAAGAAAAGCCCAAGGGTTTACCCTTGGCCCCCACGCCCCCACACAGGGAGGAAGGACATAGCTAAGGCTGCGCCCAGCCTCCCTATGGAGGCAGGCGCTACCAGGGGTAGCGCCCTCCCCACACACTGTGGGGAGTGCTGCCAGTGGCAGCGCCCCTTCATGGGGCGGCCGTGGCAGCCCATGGTTGTGGCCTCCCCACCCAGCCAAACCAGAAATAAAAAAACATTTCAAACAAATTCAAAAATCGAAAAAAAAGAAACCCTCCCTTATTCTGGCGGATTTCCGAGAACGAAAAAAAAACAGAGGGTTTTATACATGGTTTGGATTCCATAAAAATAAATAGATACCAATATATATATATATATATATATATATATATATATAATTTGCATATGTATGTATATTTTATCAAAATATACATATATATGTATATTATATATATAAATTTCTGGATTTACAGTGAACTTGAGGAAATTTTTTTCACATTAAACACAATAATAAGTATATAATTTTACAAGCAAAAATTCTTGAGTTTCAAAACCAAATGAAGATTTTGTTTGTTCGAATCTATGTTTCCCAACTGTTAATTCTTTTTTGTAGATTTCTTCTCCTAATCAAAAGATTGAATCATTTTTAAAAACATGGACAAAATGAAATTTTCTTTCAAAATAAAATGAAGAACACCAAGCAAAGAACCTGGTATTTTCTCCAAGAACTTGAAAGCTTGACAATGGTGATTCAATCTTTGTTCTGAATCCAGCTCAATCCACAAATTCAATCCTTCTCCTTCAAATTCCAAGCCCAAATCCAAAATTGCTCCTCCTTTCTTTTTCCCTCAAATTTCCAATTTTTTTAAAAAATGAAAATCCTCATTTCCTTATCAAGAGTCTTTCCCCCAATTTTTTTGTCAAACCCCTAAAAATCTTACCCACTAAATTTATTGCCAATTTTGAAAATATTTTCTATTTTTTAAACTTAAAACCAATTTCTATTTCTAATTGAAATGTTATGCATTTTCAAAATTCTTTAAAACAAAAGAATACCATCTTTGCAAATAATTTACTTTATCAACAATTTTCAAAAGTGAGATTCAAAACACATTCTCCTTTTATTTATTTATTTTAATTTAATTCTAACTATCCAAACATGGTCTTTATATGTATATTTTAATTAAATTTTAATATCCAATAATTGCCCAAAACAACTATCACATTTAATAAAACACCATTAATATAATTACTCAATAAACTCAATCTAGTTTTATTAATTAATTCAAATCAATCAATCAAATAAATGATATTTCAACATTGCAAATAAATACACATATATATCAATTTAACTACGCAAGCCACTTGATAACCTTTAAAATTTGCAATTAAATAAATACTCAAGATGTAAAGGACCGAATTAAAACAACCAACTCGACAACAACTCGACGACACGCTATGACTAGGGTGATGACTTGGCACGGAAAACCTAGCTACTATCTCCCAATCAATTTCCGTTGGTCAAAGGACATGCTCAAACCTGTGAACCAGGCGGAGTCGATGTCATGTACCTATCAACCTGCAAACAAAGAGTACATCGACATGCATACATATATATAATATGATCAAACACACCGTGAAGAGGAAATCTTAGAATCGTAGGGCACTCGCAAGTGAGTGATACAATCCCGTCCCCTTCACCAATACACAATTACTAACTGATGATGCTAACATCAATTATATGATCACAAGCATAAAACATCATTAAATCAATTATTTGCTAAATTAATCCAAAACATGTCATAAAGGTAACATCAGAGTAAAATAACATCACATCAAAATATATCCTTCACATCGTTTAACAGATAGCGGTCAAAAGTAACCAAGTTCCGAAGTCAAAGCATAAAGATAAACACCATACGAAGAAGAACATTCCGAACAAAAGAGCCAAAATGGAGGGGTGTTACAATGATTATGTTTTATACTGATAAAAAATGCAATGAATGAATATGTATCACAATATGATTACTTTAATGCTTTGATGATGCAAATGATTTATGATACAAACAAAGTTCATGTGGACAGCTAACTACCTTTGGGATGCACTAAGTTGGATGTAGGAAAGAGTGAAACCCTCAAGTACGAGAGGGGGAGTATCACTCAGGAGAAGAACTTGGTCTGGTAACCCTTGATGAGCCTAATTCAGCATACACACACTCACATCCTAGTTTGTCTAGTTGAATTAAGATAGTTTAGGAAATGGTGAGTAACCTTATACTAGGGTTTGAGTATGTTTTGTATTGGTATGTGGTTTTTGAATGTTCTTGATTGGGAAAATGTGATCAAGTCTTTATATTGAGTGAAAGTCTTTCATGTGTTCATATTTATATCTATGTCAATAAGTATATGCATTGAATGTATATATGTATGAATGATAACTCATGCATGTGATTACATAATATGCATGGGGATATTAGTTGTACGTTTATGACATATACTCATTGATGAAGAGGAATATATATGTGACTATTATTATTAAATATTAAATAATGTTATACTTGCATATATTAATATATATAGGTATATATGCATGTATTTGATAATACATACATACATATATATATATATATATATTAATATACACAACACCTTTGGAATATATATGCTTTTGATTGGCAAATGATTATTTAATATATATAAATATACGTAATACCTATAATGTCCCCACTCTAGTCAGTGTTCAGGTGTAGTGGATTTAGCCTATTTCTTGGACCCTCGTGGGCTGACAGGACTTGGTTAGAGGGTCAATGTATGTTTTGGTGGGGTTTGTTATTCCCACCTTTTTCACCTCAATATTGGTACCAGTGTAGGCATATGAAGTTCAGTGTTCGTTAGCTTCTGACAACACAACATTATATTGAGTTTGGAGGAAGTTATGAGTATTTTAGTGGTTAAGTTATGTATTTAAATTAAATGATTAAATATAAAGTCAAAATGACTTTATAAGAAAAACACCACTTAAATATAATATAAAGTAATCAAAGGTTACTTTATAAAGTGATATTAAAATCACTTAAACACCTAGGAAAGTGCACCCAAGTATTTTTGGGGAAACTATTGAAATAAATTAAAATACATTTTAATGTATTTTTAATGAGGAAATCGTACTTCTTGGAACATGTGCCTTTTTTGTGAGTATAAGGCAATGCATTGCAAGTCGACCTAATATTTGATTATCATTTGACATTGCAATTTCTTATTTTCTCTGTGAATTGTCTAAGGGTAAGGGTTACAAAGAAACTTCATTGAAGAACGAGAAATCTTCATTGGATTTGTGATTGTGAGGCTGTGAGACACCAACTAAATGATTGCCATTGATGAGAGCTTCAAACAGAGGTTCTTTTGGGTTTGATCAAAGTATATTTGTTCAGTTATTTAGTATTTAGCTACAAGAGAGGGCTTACACTTGGATCGCCCTTAAATCTTCTGCTATACTTGCTTCAGTACCTTACAGTTGCTAGAGGTCGTACTTCTCCTTGCTTTGGTGTGTTTCTTGAGAAGAGGCGTGGTGATTCTTGAGGCAAAATGCCTCCCTTTTGTCCTATTTCTTAGTTGGATCTTTGGTGTACTACCTTCTCAACCCTTATTTTTCAATTACACTATGGGAGAAGATAGATTTGGAGCCTAGGTGTGTTATTCTTTAGCTTTCAGCCATTGTTGCCTGGCAAGCTTGATAATTTCTTATTTAAATAATCTGGAGGACTACGGGTACATTTATTGCTTGTGAATTCATTGAATGTTTTGCCAAACTTAATTTACAGTACTAGTTGAGCAATTAATTCAAACATTTTACTTTTATCTGCATTTTATGTTGTATGCCCCTTCTACTTCTGTCTAGAAATTTCTCTAAAAAACTAAAAAACACAAAAAGATAAGCATAAAACTATAGGGGTTAAGTTGGAGCCAGCTAGGCTCATCTCAGTGGTATTAGAGCTCATAATCCTACCAGCCTGTTGGGGTTAATATCATATGTGTTCTCATCAAGGCAAATATAACAAGTACTATTTACATAGGAGGCCTGGTAGTTAGAGAAATCAGTTTAAGGATCATCCCTTTGACAATCCATTCGAAGAAATGGGTGATAGACAGGAGATTGGAGAACCTCACAACAGAGCTCAGAATGAGGACAGGGAGGCCAAAGACATTCTGAGAGGTATAGTAATAGGACAGGAATAGGTGGCTAATGCACTCCAATAGTTAAGCATAGTAGTGCAAAATTTGACCATCCAAAGGAGACCACTGGAATAGGATGAAGATGGTAGTGTGCAAGGAATTCCACACCAGAGAGTAACTCCTACACATGCCTATGAGAGACCCACATGTCCTGTCTTTGCCAGGTGTGATCCAGTTGATGGCAACATGGAGGAGGGAGAAGGTGACATGGTCTTCATTGATAACATCATAACATTACATGATGAATGGGAGGCTTTGCCCCAATGAGTTTAGGATCACCTAAATTTCAATATATTCATGAGTCAAAAGCGAGAACATGGCAGGAATTGAGTTGATAGGAGGCCTAGAGATCTAGAAACAATGATTTGAGGTAGGCAACCAATAAACTCACTCTTCCTAACTTTGATGGCAACAGTAGAGTCACTGCTAGAGTGTGGATTAGCAAGCTTGATACTTTCCTGACTTTACATCCGATGGCGGAGGATGATGCCATTAAATTCTCATCATTGCATTTGGATGGTGTGGCCCATGATTGTTGGCACCATAAAATGGTTACTCTACAACATGACTAGATTACTAGTTATCAGGAATTCACAGACAAACTTGTGGAAAGGTTTGACAGAGAAGACCCCAAACTATATTTTAGAGATTTAGCACAACCAAATAGTTAGGCAACTTGGAGTCCTACATTAGTGAATTTCAGAGGGTTTTGGTTATGGTCACAGGAATCTCAGAGAGAAGGGTGGTTATTCTCTTTGTAGAAGGGCTTTTTGAGCCAGTGAAGGGCTGGATCAAAGCTTTTGATCCCCCCACTTTACATGAAGCTATGAGGAAAGCTCGTAGCATGGAACTCACTACTCCACGTAGTAAGTTTAACTCACTTCAAATAAGGACAACAAACTTGATTTTAAGAAAACAGATAATCTTGATCAAAAGAAAAAGTTTGAACACCCTTGGATCATAAAACACTTAACAATTTATGAAGGAGAAAGCTTTGCTTCTATCACAAAGGACCTTATGACATGAACCATGGCTGTCCTCTCAATCCAAAGGGATAAAATAGATAGTTGGAATGGTTTTATGAGGGTGAAATAATTTCTGATTTTTCTGATCAACAAGTTGATGAAGAAGATTTAGAAGAAGGAAACTCTAAAATTTTAGTGGAAATAGAGATGCATGAGGCTCACATGTCAAGTATGCAAAGGGAAGGTTCTTTTCGTTTGTGAGGTATCTTAGCTGGTCAAAGGGTCATCTCACTACTTGACACAGGTACAACACACAATTTTATTGATGCACGGTTAGTGGAGAAAAGAGGGATCCAAACTCAACAATTTGAAGGTATCAAAGTCAAGGTTGTTGATGGTTATACTCTCATGTGTGAGAGGATGATTCTAGATTTTCCCATGAAGCTCAACAATTACGAGTTCAAGGCAAAATTTTTATGTGGTTACAATGGGTGACAGCGATGTGGTTCTTGGCATGAAGTGGCTTCATGCGATTAGTGAGTTTACTCTCAACCTTAGAGAGATGGAGATGAAGTTTAAGGTTGACAGAACAAACCACATTTTAAAAGCCCTCAAGGATAGCAACATGAAGGTTATTACACTTAGGAGAATGCAAAGATTAATTCAACATGACATGGTTGAGTGGGCAACAACATGTCAGTTACAACCATCTTATGAGGAGCAACGTAAAACACCTTATCATCCTAATGTACAAGAGCTTCAGATGAAGCATTCAAAGGTGTTTAGTGATATACCTCATGGTAGATCTCTAGATAAAGGCATTGAGCATATTATTGAGTTGGAGGAGGGCACCAAGCCCTTTATGATCACTCCTTACCAGTACCCTAAGCGATTGAAAGATGAAATAGAGAAAACCATCAAAGAGTTGCTTGCTATGGGACATATTAGGCCAAGTAAGTCTCCATTTGCCTCTTCAGTTGTATTGGTGAAGAAGAAGGATGATACACTTAGAATGTGTATTGAGTACATGATGTTGAATAGAAAAACCATCAAGAATAGGTATCCCATTCCACGTATTGATGAGTTGATAGAAAAGCTTCATGGGGCTTGCTACTTCTCAAAGATTGATTTGAGGACAGGGTACCATCAGATTAGAGTCTAAGAGGAGGACATTAAGAGGACCGCTTTTCAGATGTCATTATGGGCATTATGAATTTTTGGTTATGCCTTTCGGGTTAACCAACGCTCCAACCACTTTTCAATCCAGGATGAATAGGGTATTTTAGCGTCAGTTGAGGAAGTTTGTTTTGGTGTTCTTTGATGACATATTGGTCTATAGCTATTCTTGGGAGGAGCACCTAGCTCACTTGTATACAGTGTTGAGTATACTTGACAGGGAGTCCTTGTACGCCAAGGAGTCCAAATGTGCATTGGGCATGGCAAAGTTGCTCTATCTTGGCCACATCATTAGTAGAGATGGTGTTAGAATGGATCTTGACAAGGTTCGTGCCATTGTTGATTGGCCTACTCCAAAGACCTTGACGCAACTTAGGGGATTTTTGGGTTTGTGTGCTTTCTACCATTGATTTGTTAGTGGGTTTTTGCGACATGCAACACCGCTTTCAGATTTGAGAAAGAAGGGAGCCTTCGTTTGGACACCTCAAGTACAAGAGTTTTTTGAGAAGTTCAAACATTTGATGACGACGTGCCCAGTGTTGGCATTGCTAGAATTCACCAAACCGTTTGAGCTTCACTGTGATGCTAGTGGAGAAGGTATTGGTAAAGTAATCATGCAGGACCGTCATCCGATAACTTTCAAGAGCAGGAAGCTAAGGGGTCCTGAGAGGAGCTTTAGCATTTATGACAAGGAGATGTTGGCTATCATGCATGCTATGGCCAAATTCAGGCAATATGTATTTGGCAACAAATTTTGTGTCAAGATGGATCATAATAGCTTGAAGCATTTCCTTGGGAAGCGAGACTTGAACGAGAGACAACAAAAGTGGGTTAGCAAACTGCAATCATATGATTTTGGCATTGCTTATGTCAAAGGCACACGAAACGTAGTTGTTGATGCATTATCTCATTGACCACACTTGAGCTCCATTGCAGTGATTTCAGAGGATTGGAGTCACATGATAGTAGTTGAGTATGCCAAGAATCTATGGGTTTTTGGCATCATTGATGGGACTATACAGGATAGCAGGTACTCTCTTGTGAATGATCTTATCATTTACAAAGGGAGAATATTTCTAGTCCCAGGTTCTAAGGTGAAGAACAAGGTTTTGCAGACTCTTCATGATTCACCCATGGTTTGTCATCCTAGGTACTTTAAGACCTATAGGTAGGTACGAGAGAGATTCATGTGGAAGGGTCTCAAATCAGATGTTCTTCAGTATGTCAGGGAGTGCTTTATTTGTCAGTAGAACAAACAAGAGCATACTTACCCTACTGGGTTACTACAACCACTTCCTATTCCTAAGGGGAAGTGGGAATGCTTGTCAATGGACTTCATTACGGGCTTGTCGAAAGCTCAAGGTAGAGACAACATTTTCATGGTAGTTGATCGATTGAAGAAGTACGCACATTTCTTCCCGGTCACTACTTACTCAGCTACACAGGTGGCAAAGTTGTTCTTTTGAGAGGTATTCAGGTTACATGGGTTACCTCAAAGTATTGTCAATGATAGAGACAATAGGTTCATGGGTAATTTTTGGCAGGAGTTATTTAAACTTTGTGGGACCAAATTGACTCTGAGTACTAGTTATCACCCCCAGACAGATGGGCAGTCTGAGATTGTCAACAGATGGGTGGAGGGATACCTACGAAATTATATCTCTGGACAACAGAAGACTTGGGTGAAGTGGTATATCTTTGTGAGTACTGCTACAATTCCACTCACCACATGTCCATCCAGATGTCACCTTTTCGAGCATTATATGCTTATGATGCTCCAAGTTTCATTGATTTGCTACTAAGCAATTACATAGTACTAAGTGCTAGTGATCTGTTACAGGAAAACCAGGATATTATGAGAGCTCTTAGGGAGAATATTCAAAGGGCTCAGAATCAACAGAAGTAGTATGCAAATTAGAGGAGGGTTGAGTAGTTTTTTGAGGTTGGTGATTTGGTGTACCTCATGCTACAACTGTATGGGCAGTCCACTCTTAGGAAGAGGGGTTCTAAGAAACTCAAGCCACACTACTATGGGCCATTTACCATTATCAAGCGAATTGGCGAGGTGGCATATGAGTTACTATTATTGGCAGATAGTAAGGTACATAATGTGTTTCA
The DNA here is from genome assembly GCA_007258455.2 of Sequoia sempervirens. Lineage (NCBI taxonomy): Eukaryota > Viridiplantae > Streptophyta > Pinopsida > Cupressales > Cupressaceae > Sequoia > Sequoia sempervirens. The sequence continues at coordinate 226,424,522 of VDFB02353493.1, read as the reverse complement.
TGTATCTTGCCTCAAAAAGGCATTGGGACAACACATAGTTCTTTCTACAAACCTACCACACTTGGATGATGAGGGGAGGTTGATTTTAGTACACGAGGTCATTCTGGAGTTCAAAGAGCGTCCTCTACGGGGGCGGGTTCTTAGGGAATATCTGGTTAAGTGGAAAGATCTGCCGGCAGAGGATGCTACTTGGGAGAGTGACAATATTTTACAACATCCAGCTTTGAGTTTGCTTGAGGACAAGTCAAATTGACTTTATAAGAAAAACGCCACTTCAATATAATATAAAGTAATAAAAGGTTACTTTATAAAGTGATATTAAAATCACTTAAACACCTAGGAAAGTGTGCCCAAGTATTTTTGGGGAAACTATTGAAATAAATTAAAATACATTTTAATGTATTTTTAATGAGGAAATCATACTTCTTGGAACTTGTGCCTTTTTGTGAGTATAAGGCAATGTATTGCAAGTTGACCTAATATCTGATTATCATTTGACATTGCAATTTCTTATTTTCTCCGTGAATTGTTTGAGGGCAAGGGTTACAAAGAAACTTCATTGAAGAACGAAAAATCTTCATTGGATCTGCGATTGTGAGGCTGAGACACCAACTAAATGATTGTCATTGATGAGAGCTTCAAACAAAGGTTCTTCTGGGTTTGATCAAAGTATATTTGTTCAATTATTCAGTATTCAACTATAGGAGAGGGCTTACACTTGGATTGCCCTTATCTTCTGCTATATTTGCTTCAGTACCTTGTAGTTGCCAGAGGCTGTACTTCTCCTTGCTTTGGCATGTTTCCTGAGAAGAGGCGTGGTGATTATTGAGGCAAAATGCCTCCCTTTTGGCATGTTTCTTAGTTGGATCTTTGGCGTACTACCTTCTCAACCCTTATTCTTCAGTTACACTGTGGGAGAAAATTGATTTGGAGCCCAGGCGTGTTATTCTTCAGCTTTCAACCATTGTTGCCTAGCAAGCTTGATAATTTCTTATTTAAAAAATCTAGAGGACTACGTGTATGTTTATTGCTTGTGAATTCATTGTATGTATTGCCAAACTTAATTTACAATGCCAGTTGAGCAATTAATTCAAGCATTTTACTTTTATTTGCATTTTATGATGTATGCCCCTTCTACTTTTGTCTAGAAATTTCTATAAAAAACTAAAAAACACAAAAAGATAAGCATAAAACTACAGGGGTTAAGTTGGAGCCAGCTGGGCTCATCTCAATACCTTTGGAATATATATGTTTTCGATTGGCAAATGATGTATATATATATAATGTGCTATTCATATAATGGTCGATACAAAATGTTATTGCCAGATTTAGTAATGCAAAGTGATAGTTATGCATCGCTTAGGTAAAGTGATGGTAATGAAAGACTTAATAAATAAGCCAAGTCACCTATATGAAATGCACACTTGTTAGATAATTATAGACATATAACCATGACCTAACCTTGTGTTTAACAATAGCCATGCAAGGAGTTCATTTACATAGTAAATGACTACTATAAATGTTGTGCATTAATCAGTTAAGGCACATATGTAAAGGTGGAGGGATTAATTAAAAGCCAACAATGAAACCATATTTGTTGTGCCACTTTGTGAAGCAAAATGCAAACAAATGATAATGTTAAAAGCCACATATAGTATCGTTGGACTTGGTAACATCTGCCACATATGACAAAGAATAACGCATGTATTGAGGATTGTTAGTATTATGTTGCACTATGAAAGGAATAGAGATATATTTTATTGTTGCCAACACTCAACAAAGAGGGGTGAGAGACTTGTGTTTAAACCAGCCAAAAGTAATAATACACTGTGCATGGTTTCAACACTTAAAAGAGTAAGTTTAAAACTTGCACATAAGTCAATATGATATACTAAATACCAAGTGAATAATATTCTTTGCAAAGCACTTGAGAATGTGTTATAATGAGGTGTGGCAATATATTAAATTTGTTGTGATAAATCTAATGCACAAACTTGATGGTATGTAAAGTGCAACACCTTTATAGGTACTATATAAACCAAAAAGAAGTCTTGCACACAACAAAATGATAGCATGAAACTTAGTTCAGTGCAAAGATGGCAAAAATTTGTGAGGGTAGTCAACTTGCAAATCAAATGGGAAACCTATAGTAATGCATTGCTATGCTTGATTCAGTAGAAGGTGTCATGTTGCCACAAGCATGAAGTCGACTCATCCATTCTATAAAATTGGAAATAAGAGGACTGTTATGTGTTGTAATCTGAAAGTTAAATTAGCTGAGTCGATGCATGTGAATAGGAAGGTGGTAGATTTGTTAGCTTGTTTGTAGCATTATGATGCTCAAATTTAAGTATAGAGGTGCTCTCTCTATTATTTGTTACACTTTTCATTATGATTTCTCTGTTGTTATTCTGTTGTATATTTTGTGTAAGCATTATTTTGAGAGTTTTAGTGAGAGAGGTTTGTTGATGAGTTATGTTTTGTTGAGAGTTCTTGAGAGGAGACTAGAGTTTGGAGATCAGTTCGACATTGAAGGAGTAGCATTCATGGTTGTGGAGGTTGAGATTGGAAAGCAACCTTATCATTTGGAACTTTATATCCAGGCATGTTGATTTTTATTCCTCTATTGTTTATGTTTGAAAGGTTATTTGATTGCAAATTCCTTTGTTTGGAAAGATTGCCTTTGGGGATGCTTGCGATGCACTAAGTTGGATGTAGGAAGGAGTCGATCCCTCAAGTACGAGAGGGGGAGTATCACTCAACAAAAGACCTGGTTTGGTAACCCTTGATAAGCCTAATTGAGCATACACATACTCACGTCCTAGTTTATCTAGTTGAATTAAGATAGTTCAGGAAATGGTAAGTAACCTTCTGTCAGGGTTTGAGTATGTTTTGCATTGGCATGTGGTTTTTGAATGTTCTTGATTGTGAAAATGTGATTAAGTCTTTATGTTGAGTGAAATTCCTTCGTGTGTTCATATTTATATCTATGTCAATAAGTATATACATTGAATATATATATGTATATATGTATGACCGATAACTCATGCATGCGATTACATAATATGCATGGGGATATCGGTTGTACGTTTATGACATATACTCATTGATGAAGAGGAATATATATGTAAATATTATTATTAAATATTAAATAATGTTATACTTGTATATATTAATATATATAGGTATATATGCATGTATTTGATAATACATACATACATGGGTATATATATATATATACATATACGCAATACCTTTAAAATATATATGTTTTTGATTGACAAATGATGAGATTATACTCTTGAAAGGAATCATTTATTAACGAGATTTTACTCTTGAATGGGGTCATTTATTGATGAGGTTATACTTCTAATTGAGGTCATTTATTGATGAGATCATACTTCTAAAATGAAGATACTTAATGTTGTGACTATACTTTTTGAAATAGAGTCATCAAATGTTGTGATGTTATGATTACCTATATGGTTAATTGGGTTATTCTTAGTGTTAGATAATCCATGGGAAAGAGACTAACCTAGTTATTTATTTTGTCAAGTCTTGGTTATTCCTGGGGTTAGGACAATCCATGGGAAAGGGAATAACCTTATTGGATAGTTTATTATGTCATCACCTTAGAGTGAATGAATGTTTGTTTATGGTCAAAACCAAATTGAGCTAAAGAGTGGGTGGACAGATGACTCACACTTGAAGTACTAGGTGTTGACTTCTTTGGCCAAAGTAGTGTAAGTAGCTATTGTTTACACTGTTAGTTCACTGTGATCCATGATTGCATTCTAGGCAGGGAAATCATGCATGAAGGTTGTAACTAATGTATGGTAGCTCTAGATATATAAGACACAACACTATGCTCAGGAAGGCTAGGATTATGGGGTTATCAAACTAATCTCTTCATCGAAGGATAGGGCCATTTTACCAATTAGGTAGATGTGTGGGGAACCACAGTAAGTCTGTGGTTGGCAGGAAAGGGCTTAAGTGATGCTCTCCCTCATACAGTTGGCAGTCGAGATTTGGGGATGTATGCGCTAGTATTGGGGACAACTAGAATGTATGCACCAGTGACATGGACATCTAGAATGTATGCACCAATGTTGGGGACATCTAGGATGTATGACTAGGTAGGGACATTTGGACCATTTGTATCTCTATTTCATTAAGTTCATGGAAGCTATGTATATAAACATGTATCTCTATTCTTATTGAGAATTGTAATTGGAAAAATGTTATCATTAAATGGGATTATCTAATTGATAATCATTACTTGGAATTATGTAATGCACTTTATGAAAATGCAAGGAAATTTGAAATGGATTTAATTTTGAATATGCACCTTTCATTGCTGAAATGCAGTGGGAGTTTGGAATGGGTTTATTCCAAATGTGCATCTTATTATTGAATTAGAATAGAAATTTTTTTATTGCTATATTTTGCAATCATATGTTATTCACATGTGGGTTAAAACATGGTATATTCTTTGGGTTAAACCTCGGGATTGTTACAAAATTAACCTCACAGTACTCAAAAAACACTTGCAAGCAAGTACTTGTCATAAAAGAGTAGATCTATGAAAAATAGTGCACACAACCTAAGAATTGTATTGATGCAAAAAATAACTTGAGTGCATAATTACAATGAGAGGTCAATCCTTATCAAAGGAGAATGAAGCCCTAGATGAGGATTAAAGTAGCATGTGACAAGTGTCACAATCATATACAATGAGACAAAAAAAATTAAATAATTAGAAAAGTAATTCTTAAGTTTAGCTTAAGTGAAAAAAGCAAAGGGGACGCCATTAAGTAATAGAGATGAATGAATTAATTAGGTGATTAACCCATTACTCTAACACAAATATTACCATGTGTTGAAAGAATAACAAATATAATTAAAGAGCATACCCATACATTGCATGCTAGAGTGGAGCATAATAAGCTCCTATATGTTTCTTCCCAAGTGTATCCATTGACATTATAACTCCACATCATAACATTTTTAAATAAACACAATGGCTCCTTGTTCAAATTGCACTTGGCCCATCTTCAATCATTTTGTATTTTTGAGCTATAAATTTCTTTCAAGCTCAAAATCCCCTTTTTTATTTTAAAAAACATAAATGAGAAAGTAAAATGTACCTTTCAAAAGCTTCATAGCTCTCTTATGCAAATTTACTTTTGCATAAAAGAAAACCTTTTTCTTTCTAACAAAAAGATTAGGATTATGTGTGACTTTTGACTAATTTAAGTATTATATCATATTTAAATATTCATAAGGGAGTCTTTAAGTGCTTTCAGAAGGTCATCTATCAATCTCTCCAAGTTTTTTTATAAGAAAATTTTCTTAGGAGTCTTGGTTGATAGATAGGGTGAAGGCAAGAAGTTTTCTTCATTCAAACACTATTTTGGAGCATTTTAGAGGGCTGAAAAGTAGGGATAATACTTTTTGACACCCAAGAAGGTTTGACCTAGTAAACTAAAGTAAACACGTCTTTTGTCTCTCAAAACATGTTCCTAATGTCTAGCAAGTGATTGAGTAGCTTAAAAGGAAGTCCAAGGGAAGATTTTCAGTTAGTTCTAACTATTCTTAGAAATGTATTGTAACCTTTGAAGATTCTTTCTAGCAAGAATAAGCATTGTAACTAATTTTCATATTTGTATGCAATTTGTAAAATACCTTTTGATCAATGGAGATAAGCTTTTTACCTTCTTAGAGTTTTTTCATTATGCAAATTTCTTCAAGATGGTTGATGTAATCTTGTAGTGATGTGTTTTCCCCTTGATTTATGTCCTATTTTCATTGACTTTGCATAGAAAGTATGTATTTTGCAAGTCATGACTTGTGTTTAACTAGCTAAGGATAAAGTTTAAGTTGTGACAATATTTCTAGCTCCTTTTAAGCACTATCCTTGACATATTGGACCTAGTTATGAAACACTTTTGTAAAGACATGAAATTTTGAGTTGTGTATGTTGTGGTTTAAATTATTGATTATATTGTGTGTCCAAAGAATAGTATAGGTTCTTGAAATCTATTTGGTGCATCACTATCTATAGTTTTAGGTTCAAAAATTTTCAGTCATCTATCCTTTTTTCCATGGCTTAAGCAGTTTTATTAGATTAGAAAAACTCAAAATTAGGATAAAGCATCAAGGAAACCAACCCTCTTTGGAGGTCAATCTCCATCATTTGATCCCACACTTAGGGAGATCATCTAATGTTTCATGAGGTGGCTGAGTGATTTTATTAGCTCAACAAGGTTGCACACTTTTGTTGACAATTTTTTTTGGCACACCCGATGGGACTGTTTGAATTATCACAATTCAAAACTTATCTTTCTTATTGTTGATATTTGGTGTATATATCAATAGTTTCTTCCTTTGGATGAAATATCTTCACACGCCTAATGAATCCAAGTTCAATCTACTATTTTCAAGTGGGCTAAGTGTTGGTATTTCTTAAATTTTTACAAAAAAAATTAGTCCTGATTATCTTTGTTTTAACGAATATCTCAATGAATTTCTAGCTTATTTAAATGTCACATCATGTCTTCATTTCATGGAGATGTGTTTTATCAGCCTTCATTTTATCACTTCCTACTGGCCATATTAAACTAGAATTGAAACTAGTTTTATCCCATATGATCTTGCGATAGCAAGTTATCAACATACTTATCATGCTTACCACCCTCCCACCCCTACTCATTCTCATAATCAACCTACGTGTGCTCAACTACAAACCCAAGAAGGCCATTTTGTTTCCAACTAGCATATCTATTCTTATAGTTAGCCTCAAAATGTTGATAACATGAGCATCAGGGATAAAATGTTGGGCTTCCAAAGATAGTTGAATGAGATTGAAGGAGATCAAGAGTATAACTTGCAACAAGAAGAGTTGGCTTACCTAGCTTACCAATACCAACAAGAGATGAAAATACAAAGGAAGCAATATGAGGAGCCTCTTGCAAAAGAGTTTTCTACCAAACTTTGGAGAAAATGAGGTTATTTCTTGCCCAAGTACAAAGGTTGGAAGCACAATTAGTTTCTTACATTTTAGATGAGACTACAAAAGAAGAGCTTCCCAAGTACAAAATTCCAAGCTTCAAGCAAGGTAAACCTCCCAAGTCTTCAAATCAGTCTCTCGAGCTTTAAATTCCAAGTTTTAGTAGTCTTCATGTCCCTTGCAAGACCCCAAACCTAAGCAAGAGTAGCCTACTATCTCTCAAGAGCAACTTTCTCCAAAACTTATACACCCTCAAGAAACTCAACAAGACCTCTATGATCAACCTTCTTATCCTAGCATCGTTTACCTGTGCAAAGGCGGACTCATTATCTATCAAGATAGTCGGTTTAGTGAGCAAAAGGAATTTTCTAAGCTAAGAGAAGAACAATTTATAGTTGACGAACTTTCAAATGATATAGAAAAGGGAAAATTAGATTTGTTGCAAGGGGATGATGAGCATGATCAACTAGGACATTAGGTTAAAAGACAAGCAAGAGGTGTTGAAAATGAAATTTTGACTAATTTGTTTAATGAACTCCCATTTTTGTTGAAGGTGAGGAAAGAGGTATCAATGCTTATGTCAGCAAATCAATTGGAATAACAAGATAACAAGCAAGAAGGGGGTGGTCAAAGAAAATATTTTATATTGTGGTTTGATGAGTTGTCTTCTCTCATTGTGCAAGATGAAGAAGACATGCTCATATTAGCATCAACAACTTTGGGACAACTATAATAATTTGACACACATAAGATTGTCATGAAGTCAAAATCAGTCCTCTCATACAAAAAAAACAAAGAGGAGGTTGAAGAAGACCTATTTTGGGATGATCTAGAAGCATTTTGTTTAGGCTTAGATGTCAAATCAACACCTAAATCACAAAATTATGAGCAACATGACAAGAGGAGAAAGAAACATTACTTCAATCAAATGAATCACATGAATCAATCCACTCTAATCAACAAGCGATGAGGCAACAACCTACAAGCAGGGGACCAACGATAGAGTTCCAAATTTTATCCTTTCACAAGGATGTCCCATCAGACAGCTAACAAGGATGGAGGTAAACAAAGTATCACAAAAGTCATGCTTGCACCTAAGCATGGCATTGTAGTTGTAGAAAGATGCATTCAACTTACCTATGCACTTCAAAACAACATGTTTGATCAACATGAAGAGGTAAGTGGGTTTTTTTCATTCTTCAAGAGATATTGCAACTACTGTTTAAACATTTGTTATTCCTCCTCCTCTTGGCTACTCATAAACATGTGAAGCATTATAAATTAATGAGAAAAAGAAGTTATTTCAAGGAACTAGTTAATGGTTTTGTTTGAGAAAATCCATGTTGGTTATTCTTCTAAGTGTTGATTGCACATTGTTTTAGTTGACAATTTTCTTTTGTATTTATCTTAGGAGGTTTTATTTATTTTTCAAGGCAAAATTCTTATTTTATTAGGTTTAGAAGTGGTTCTCAAATTCTCACTTGACTCCTATGCCCAATGGATATCCAAGGCTACTCACTCTTGTTGTTTAGCAGTTAAACACCCCTAGGAGGTCGTCAAGATGTTGACTAATTTAAGTATTATCATATTTAAATATTCATAAGGGAGCCTTTAAGTGCATTTAAAAGGTCATCTATCAATCTCTCCAACTTTGTTTATAAGAAAAATCTCATAGAAGTCTTGGCCGATAGATAGGGTCAAGGTAAGAAGTTTTCTTCATTAAAACACCATTTTGGAGCATTTTAGGGGGCTTTAAAGTAGGGATAATAGTTTTGGACGCCCAAGAAAGTTTGAACCAACAAGATGAAGTAAACATGTGTCCTTCATCTCTCAAAACATATTCCTAATCTTTAGTAAGTAGTTGAAAAACTTAAAAGGAAGCCTAAGTTTTCAGTTAGTTCTAACTATTCTTAGCAATGTATTGTAACCTTTGAAGGTTATTTCTAGCAAGAATAAGCATTGTAAGTCATTTTCAAACTTGTATGCAGTTTGTAAAATACCTTTTGATTAATGAAGATAAGCCTTTTACCTTATTAGATTTGTTTCATTGTGAAAATTTCTTCAAGATGGTTGATGTACTCTTGTGGTGATGCCTTTTACCCTTGATTTATGTCCTTTTTTCATTGCTTTTGTGCATAAAGTATGTATTTTGTAGGTCATGACTTATGCTTAACCAACTAATGATAGAGTTTAAGTTGTGACAACATTTCTAGCTACTTCTAAGTGTTGATCTTATTTTTGAACTCGATCTATTTTACTTTTGTGCCCATTGTCCATAATGTGTAATCATTTCAAAACTCCATATCAACTTTGAAAATATGAGATGAATTACCTAGTCCTTATTAAGTTTTAATTAAGGCTTTATGTGTTGTGAAGACCTTCAAAAATCATAAGCAGTTTCAAAATATAAATTGTTTTTAAAATATTTACAAGGTTAGAAAACCTTTGTTGGAACTCAACAAGGTTGTGACAACTTTGTCAAAACCCGATGAGGTTGTGGAAACCTTGTCAGAACTCGACAAGGTTGTGACAACCACCCAAAATCTCGACAACCACTTTTTAACTTGGCAAAAGTGAGGCAACAAGTTTTTCTTTTTGAAAATTTGATAAGTTTTTAGAGCTTTGTGGGTGCCCACAATGGTTATTGGAGTCATTTTAAAGGATGATACATTATTGGAAATATATGGAGGCCTGAATAAAGGTGTCAACTATTAGTCATAAGAAAAGAGGAAAGATCCATTATTTTATTCAAAAACTATTGAAAAGTGCTTTCAAGAGTTATTTTTGTTATTTTTTTATAAAAAGTTGTAAACTCCCAAATTGAAAAAGAGTTAGTTACAAAAATTGAAAAGATGCTCTTTTTTATTTATTGTAAAACTTCTAAGGGAGAGGGGTTTAGTTTAAGGGAGTTTTTAGGCAAGGAGTAGAGAACTTCTAAAGGAGCAGATTGAGTTTCTTATTTTGTACATAGGAAAGATTCTATGAGCTCTTTAATTAAAAAAAATGGAGAGTAATATGTTTGGTTTGTGAATCAGACATGTTTTCTTTGTGTTGTGGATTCTTTTGTTGGTGAATTTGTGACTATTTCTTTGATGTTGCCATATGTTTAATTACGATTATTTCCTTCATCTTATATATGCTCTTTATGCCTTTGAGGGATGTATTTGTGCATTCATCCACCTTTTTATGAAAGCTATCCTTCTTGTCTTTATTTTAACTTATTTTCCTTTCATGCTTTTTGGTTAAAAACATACCCTTATAAATTTCATCATACAAGGGAGTTGTACCTCTAAAATTCAAAGGAAGATTGCTAATCCAACAATGATCTCTCCAATTGTTGGTTCTTTTGTCACTTCTCAAAAGGGCAACTTAGAGTCATTGTTCAAGGCAAAATTGTAGTGACAAATCTGTTTACCAACACTAAGCACTATCCTTGATATATTGAACCTAGTTATGAAACACTTTTGCAAAGACATGGAATTTTGAGTTGTATATGTTGTGGTTTAAATTGTTGATTATATTGTGTGTCCAAAAAACAATAAAGGTTCTTAAAATCAATTTGGTGAATCACTATTTATAGTTTTAGATTAAAAATGTTTAGTCCTCTATTCTTTTTTCCATGGCTTAAGCAATTTTACTAGATTAGAAAAAGCTTAAAAATTAGGATAAAGCATCAAGGGAACCAACCCTCTCTGCAAGTTGATGTCCATCATCTGAGCCCACACTCAAGGAGATCATCCCATGTTTCATGAGGTAGCTAAGTGATTTTATTAGCTCAACAAGTGTGCACACTTTTGTCGACAATGGTGACACCTTTGTCACAATAGATAACATAACAATCATGTCATGTTGATAGTGATTATTGTGGTCTAACCTCTTTCTACTTGCCCCTTTTTTCCAATTAATATCAAAATTAGGATGTATAATTATTTAAAGTTCTCCAATTTTTTCTAACTTGCTCGACATAAGAAAACTAGCTTGCTAAAAGCAAATGTCAATCTACAATTTTCCCCGCACGAAAAAAATCCAAAAAATAAGACATCGATAAAAGATTTAAATTTTGCTTGAGTGCGTTTTAAATGAAAATAAATAAAATTTGATAAAAACATATAGTCCAAGGACTAATAAATTTTGATGTCATATTTGAAATATCTCCTTTTATGTGATAAGTCCTTTAGATGACATAATTTTAGTAAAGAAGAGGGAATTATAAAAACAACCCTTTAAAAATTATTTTCAATACTCCTTGAAAAGAAATAAAACTGTAAGTATAGTTGAGATTGAAAACAAAAATGAGATGAGCTATACTTGGGTTTCAGTCTTAGCCTTGTTTCATCTCATAATTTTGATGTCAAATAGTGTTTTTGCATAGGAAATATCTTCATTTTTTTTATATTTATTTTGAGGGATTTTAATTTTCCACACTTGTAAGCTTTCCCTTAGCTCTTTTTATGACCTCAAACTTTATCAATCCAACAATTTCTGCTAATGTTAATGGTTTGATGAATCTTGATGATAGCTTTGTTGAACAAGTGGCCCATGAAATTCATCCCCAAGGTGTTCCTAAAGGTATAAATCTGACTCCCATCTAGATGTAGTGCTTCTAATCTTAAAGTTTGACAATGCTTGTAAATGGATCAAGCATTTTACTTTGGTAGGCTATTTTTTTTTTTAGGGTTCCCTATGAAACAATGCTTAGAGGTTAGGTAAAAAATACTTGGGCCCCACATGGGGTCCATCTTGAGGGTGTTCAAAGCCCCATTGAGGGGTTTTTTGTTTCACTTTTTAGAATCCAACCATGTTGAAGCCATTCTTAAACACAACCCCTAGTTTACCTATGCCTCCTTTTAGTCTTCCAACCTTGGACTTGAGACTTTGTGGTCTCTAAAGAAAGGGATCTTTAAGTCCCTATTTGGGTGGAATTTTTGTGTTTGCCTTTACCATGCTAGAATTTTCTCCCCACCATAATTGATTCTCTTGGAAAATTTATCTATGTTAAGTTAGACAAGTTCTTCTTGGGTCATCTCAAAGATGAGTATGTGAAGTTTAACTTCTCTAAATATTAAAAGAAAACCATTAATATTCAAGCTGGGAAAATGCCATATCTAATAGGTTATTTATCTTAATTTACTAAGCACTTGTTTTAAGTGTCAATCTTCTTATCATAAAATTAAAGACCACCTCTTGGTCTCCCCATACAAGCCTACTCCTTGGCCTTATGCTAAGACTCCACTTCTTGAAAAAGAATAAGGGCAAATCATAGTTGGGAATTGTAAAAATAAACAAAATCCTAGTAATAGTGGAACTCATGCAAAGAATCTAAGCAATTTTGGCAATTAAGCTGCAAGAATGCCAAATGTCATAGTTTTAAGACCTTAGAACAAGGAGAAAGTAGCAGTTCTCTTTGGTAGGGAATTGTCAAATGAGGTGCATAGGCCTAAGTATGTTAGAATTCCTCAATTGATTGTGGTTCTATTGTCTCAGTTTTACATTTTTGTTTTCTCTCCCACTTCCCCTCCCCTTCTAGAGGACCACAAGATTCTCATAGTCCTTTTGGGTGACTAGAAGAGAATATATATCCCCTAGAGAAAAGGATACTACATGCCCTCGAAATTCAATTGGATATTTTTTCTCGAGAATAGTTTTTGTAGAATATTGGACCACTCTTGATGAGTTCGATAACGATAGTATGCCACTTGACTCATAGGTCAATTAATTTCCTCTCTTGGAATATTTGAGGTTTTACAAACCAATATAGGAAGTACTTAATGAGAGATACTCACCAACAATTATTAGGTTTGGATATTCTTTATTTGTAAGAGGTTAAGATTACTAGTGTTTTACTTTTTGTTGCTTGTCATGTTATTTGGATAAATAATTATTTTTATAGCAATCATGATGCGAGTAAGAGGAATTGCTATCTTTCTCTCTCAAGTAGGGGGTAGCCACAATTAGTAAACCATGAATGTGACCCCACTAACATAGTTTAATTGGCTCCTTTTAATAATACTAATTATCCATTTGGAGTTATTAATGTTTATGCTTTCAACAATGTTGTTGAAAGATCTTCCCTTTGGTGATGGTGTGTCAATTCAATACATGATACCACTTAAGTTTTGTTTGGAGACTTTAATATGGTGGATTTGGTGTATGATAAAGATGACACTCCCATTGGAAAAATGCTTAAAGGGAAGAATGGTATATCATGTTGAATAAATTGGGTCTTAATGACCCTAATATGGGATTCCACCATAATCATTACCATTAGTATCATGAAGCAATTTATGAGTTGGGTCTAATTGAGAGTACAAATAAATTGATTATGTTACAATTTCTACATAATATTTCTTTAATTTTTCCAATTATTTTTCCCTTTTGATGGAGCCCTTATTAGATGTTATCGTTTCAAATCACTTTCCCATTTGATTTAGCATTGAATGGTAATATGCTAGACCAATGGTCAATAGGACCTAGTTATTTCTTGACACTTTCTTGCTAACTCATCGACCCATTCTAACACATAGTCAATGTGTCTGGAACCTAAAGCCTCACTCCCTTAACACATGGGTTAGATTGACAAATATAATAGTGCTATCAAGACCACCTCTTATTTCCTTCAAATTTTTGGTTGCCAATGAGCTTGATTTTGCCATCACCCATACGAGGCCACCACCTTAGAGCTCCACCAAGCCATCATTATATTGGAAACTCATCCCTTTTAACTTGCTTTTTAGATACAAGTGGCTAAGCATTATCGACAAAAGTAAATTGTTAATAACCATACAACCAAAGTTTCTCAAATTAAATCTTGCTTGTATTGGCTCAAAGTCGCAGATCATGTTTCCAAGGATTTTTTCAAGCTCTTCATGCCTACAATATTTCCTAGGATATTAAGTAAATTAAACATGGCTACCAAATCTTGACTGAGCTTCCTAATATCTTATAAGTGATTTTTCATCATTATGAGTAGGTGTTCAAAGCCCAAAATAACTCCCTAGAACAAGATGATATTTTACAATGCCTCGAGGGTTTCCCTTATAGGCTTTCTCATTCTCCACATGTTTATTGTGATAAGCTTCTTAATGTTTCTAATCTTTGAGAAGCTATTTTTAATGGCTAGTGATAAATCTGGATGTGATGGGTTTCCTTAGAAATTTTACAAGGCTCTCTAGGAGTTTATGGGTGTGGATCTCCATAAAGTTTACCTTGAATCCTTTTGTGCTAATTCCTTAGGTAAGATTATAATCAAAGGAAACATCAAATTTATACCAAAATTTGGAGATCCAAAAGATACATGTAATTGGAGACCAATTAATCTTCTTAACATCTTCTAAAAGATCTTTGCCAAAGCTCTTACTTTAAAGCTATGCCATCTCCTTCCACAAATTGTGTCTTGAACAAATTGGTTTCACTAAGTCAAGGAATATTTTGGATAATATCATTGATTTTTAGGAGGGCATGAAATGACCTTGAAAATCACAATAACAAGTTAATTGACTTTTCCAAAGCCAATAATTGAATCAAGTGACCTTTTATCTTTCCATGCTTCAAGCATTAGGGTTTGGTCCTTACTCTGTTCAATTGATTCAAATTATTTTTGCTAATGCTTTTACCTACCTTACTATCAATAACCAACAATCCAATGCCTTTGGGTTGTTTAGGTCCATCCATCAAGGATGCCCTTTATCCCTTTCTCTTTATGGGCTTGTTGTTGAGGGTTGTGGATATCTTTAGGCCACTTTTGTCTTGGATAATTTGGTCAACTTCATTTCTTTTCCTAATTCCTTAACCCAACTAGTGAATGGGCACTCTTATTATGACTCCTTTCTTACTTTCTTGGAGGATGAAGGTAATATCAAACAAACCTTGCATTGTTTTGATATCTTTTTAAAGCGTTGTTCCAACATTCAATCAAAAAACTCAATATTACATTTAATCCATCTCTCTTAGACCTTCTAAGCTTGACATTTGAGGTGGAATTGGATTGATCCATGGGAAGATTTTTAGATTCATTGGCATTCCTTTTGCTTTTCATGCTTCCCCATCCTTTTTATGCTAGGTTGTTATTTCTAGAATTAAAATAACCTAGCCTACTATATTTCCAAGCCTTTCTTTCTAACAAGGAAATTTCAGTTTGTTCAAAGATTTTAGCAGTTGCTCATGCTTACTACTCCTCTTGTTGGATTCCTTCTAAATAATCCTACTAAAATCTAGAAAAGCCTCCCAGGGACTTTCTTTGGACTTCCTCTAAGAATCATAGAGATTTCCATTGAGTTGTGTTAGAGTTTTATCGTCTCCCTCACGAGTCTAGAGGGTTGACCATTCTTTTAGTTCAATGACAAGGTCTAGCCTTATGTGCTAAATAGATTATCCAAGCTTTGAAAGGTAATTTTGATTGAAATATCTTAATGTGTCATTTCATCTCTTTGGGTATTCCTTATGGGAGGCAAGCTTGGAAAGGGATTGGCCTTCATACCCTTCTCATCATGAAGCAACATTTTCAAATTAAAGGTACTTTTGCTATGAAAAATATTTGGAGAGTTTGGGAAGCCATCAAATTCTACTTGGTTTGGAATAACACTAATTTTTGCATTGGAATTTTAATTAATTAATAGTCTCTATGGTGGTCTCTTATTATATCTTGTTAAAGTCAACCTCTTGCCAAGACTCCTTGGGTTTGTGCCTTGAGTTTTTTTAAGAAGGGGATGAAGAACCTTCCAAAAAAATTTCCAGAAGAATTAGGAATTTCTATTTTGGCCTAAAGCCAAAGGTAAGTTTCATTTGATCAATTGAGACTTTGAAGCCTTCTAGGCTATTACTACCTCTATTCTTCCAAATACTATTTAAAAAATTGGGGTTCATCGCTTCAAGACCTAGTGGAAAGATTGGAAATGTTATAACACACCACTTTGTAGCTAAAAACCTTGCAAGGGTTATTCTTGGCTCTCCTCTTACTCACCTATGGTGCCTTTCTTAATCCAAAGATGGATTTTGTAATCCTTTTTGGGTGTTAGGTTTCAAACAATTTGTTCTACTATTTTAAATCTTAGGCTTAATCATTTTTCTTGGTGTATTTTTTCAAGTCCTTCCTATTGGTTCTAGACTAAATCATATTGGAATTAAGAATCCTCAGTGACCATTTTGAGGTAATGAGGAGTCTTTAAAACATCTATTTTGGTTTCGTCCTAGAGGTTAGGCTATGTGGACCTATATTCATGATTACTTTATACCTTTTTGGCTTGAGCCATTTCACAACACATGGTTCTTTTTGGGAATTGGCCTAGAATCCCTTCTATGTACACTCAAATTTGCCATGCTTTTAGGATGGAAATTCTCTTAAACACGCAGAAAGACATAAATTCTACTTTATTTTTCATAAATGCTATTGACCATAATTTATCACTTTACGCTAAGGCAATGATTTGTTCCAACATGATTATGTATATTTAGGTGCAAGCCAATAAGGTTGTGTTGGAAGCGACACATCTCTAAGTAATCTTAGATCATTGGGGCAATTCCTCATGTACTGTTGTCAGAGTTTCTCTAACTTTGCTTCAAGCCAAGGCCATTCTCTACCTTGTGGAAATTGTTGAGGATGCAATCAATTTGCCTATGGAGAACAAGATGCTCATTCCTAGGCTTCAAAGCCTCTTGTGAGAAGAACTTAGGATTGGTCTCAACCTACCCATTATCACTTTGCTTCTCCCTGAGCTCCCAGTTGTGGGTTTAGTGGTTGGCCTACATTGGTGAATTCTCCTACTATATTGCCTACTTGTAACACTTAGTCACTCGAGGAAGAAAAAATGATGAAGATGACAATAATGGATGTGAGCCCCTAATGTCAATTTAGACTCCACTTATCTATAGGGCAAGTCAAATGACCAAGAGTCCCCTCCTCCTTCGATTATTGCTGTTATTCTCGTCACTTAGCAACTTGCTTGTTTTTGTTGTTTTAAATGTGATTTTTTTTTTACTATTTTTGAAAATGTGTAATATTATCTTTTAATAAAAAAGAAAAATATTCATATTAGAAAAAAACGACTAAAACAAAGAGAAATAAAAAAATCTAAAATTATTTAAATGACCGAACTATTGGTGCAAACCAACCACTACCTACACATATTAAATCCAATTAAATAACCGGCAACGATAATAACTGTTGCATTGGAACCAAAGATCATCTCAAGAAATTGTTAAAAAGTCAATCGTTCAGGCGAAAATCACGACAGAGAGTCTCGGACAAACGGGTAGTTTATCCAACACTTAGGCAGCTCCGCCACTGAGCGGACCATTCGAGGCACGCTTCCCTCTACACAGCGCATAAGGTCCTCGCTACTTCGGAGCCCTCCACGCGCTCATCAATTTCCAGCAAACATAAAAGAAAATCCTCACACCTGAGCCAACAAAGAAAAGAGCCTAAACAACATATTGTTCTTTTCTTTTCTTTTCTTTTCTGCTTTTTGTTTCTCAGAGGTCTCCAGCTCGAATCCACTCAAACGAAAATGCAGGCGATTAAGTGTTCCTTGTCTTCTTCTTCTGGTCTTACTAGCAATTCAAAGGCTAAGGCTCCCCTCGGCATTTGCAATGGTGTCGTAGGGCCTGCGCAGCTGTCTTTTTGCGGCCTTCGTAAGGAGGTTTTAGGAGTGGAAGGTAGAAGGGCTTTTTCGACGGAAAATTTTATTTCGTTGCGAAAGCAGTTGAGAAGAGTGGGATCGCAGAGGAGGGCTGGTGTTGTTAAGCTTTCTGCTGCTGCTTCGAATAATGGAGGCGCGGTTTCTGCGCCATTCGCTTACGATGTTGTTATTATTGGTGCTGGCGTTGGAGGCCATGGCGCTGCGCTTCACGCTGTTGAAAAGGTACTTTTATGCGCATGATTTTTTCATTAATTTTATTATAGGTACGGGTTCTCTCAGCAAAGTGAATTTGTAGTGATGATGCTAATGGAAATCACAGCCCTTCGATTCTTTCTAACTGAAGTGCCCAGGAAAAAGCTGTGAAATAAATCAAATTCATAAATAATTAAATAGAAAATCCAAAGAGAGAACAAGCTGCGAGAGAAATGAGTTTATTATAAGAAAACTTGGACCTCCAAAACCTTGTTATTTGTATAGATACTTTGATTTGATGGGTATTTAGTTTCAAAATATTTTCTTGAAGCTTTCTTTGGTTATCCTGATTTAAGATTTCACGATCCAAATTATGATTCGAGATATCAGTGTAAGCATGTCTTGTATCATTCACAAAACAAATTATGATTCTCGATATCATTGTGAGTATACCTTATCTCACCCTACTTATATAACTCTGGTTACAGTATGAGGCATCCATTAATAGAATACATATACAAGAATTATCATAAACAGTGAATTAGTAAATTGCACACCTAATGATTGATGTTTATCATGACATTAATAATACGAGGCATTAATTTTTTCCTCGTACATTAATTATTTTCTTGTTTTTCCTCAGCATGTGAATGCTGAGTTTCCAAGAGTGGCTATTATATTCTCGATGCACTTTTTTCCCCTTTTTTTCTCTTTAAATAGTCACTATTTAACCCGTTTGAAGATGCGGCTCAAGAGAAAATGCTTTTGTATTAAAATTTGTTTGTTTGTAGATTTTTATTTAATAGATAAGCCATTGTTTACTAGTTTTTAAGATCTCTTACGAAGATGATGTTTCAGTTTTCGATGTACTGTAATTAAAAAATATGTCAGGTCCTATATTGTCTCTCTAAACTTCAACATTGGAATTTTATTGAATATTGATGTTTTTAAAAATAATCAAATTTATATATTTTTTTTTGAGATAATAACATGATCTATATTTGGATTTGTTTTATTTGTACAAATTTATTAAGATGTGAGCTATTATTTAGCTATTTTGAAGATTTGGTTTAAGGACGGATATGATTTATATTTAAATTTTCCCATTGTCATAATGTTGTGATATATTTTGAATTTTCGATTAGAAATGAAATTTACGTTAAAAATTTGTTTATTTGCATATTTTTCTAAAGATATGAGGCATTATATAGGAGTTGTGTTCATCTGGTTCAATGTCCCATCAAAAGGCAATGTAGCTTTTTCTTTATCAAAAAAATTCAATTGTGGAGTGTTAATTTTGTGATGCACCTCCTTTGGAATTTTATCAACAATCTTTTCTTCAATTCTCTCCTTTCATTATACTTATTTAATAATTTTTTTTACAAAGTTTGATTTGATCTAACCTTTGCACAGCTCTGCCTTAGTTCTTTCTTCTTTAAAATTTGATTTGGGGATCTGGCTTTTCCCACTGAAAAATATCAATCCAGAGTTATAGATTTTGATGTTCGTTTTTATTTTAAATTTTAAATGCTTATTTTTTTCAGGAGATAATATTTGAGTAAGGGCTTTGTTACGTGCTATTATTTATTTGGGTTGAAAATTTGGCTCAAAGAGGGCATGATTCTATGTTTAAATTGGTGCATTTACATAAATTGGTGTAAGATTTGAGGTGATATTAGTTGTTTTGAAGATCTGGCTTAAGGAGGAAAGTGTTTTGAATTATTATTTTTTTTCAAAATTTTGAGTACTTAAACTTAAGTTCGGAGATAATGTAATAAGTGTATCACTCGTGAAATGCCAGATTTTAACTGTTTTGAAGAGGTAAGGGATTAATGAATAGAATTGTTTTATTACTGTGGTTTAAGCTGTGATTTTAGGTATTATTAAGTTTTCCTTTTTCTTCATTTAAATTTCAACTGTGGAAACTTTAAGTTCTCATTTTGTAAAAACAACTTTGGTTCTTCTTTTAAAATTTTCTAATGAATGTGAAATTCGTTTATTGAGATAATCTGAAGCATTTTCTTGTTGATTGATAAATTCTCTTTGTGGGGTATCCTTTGGCTTAGATGTTCTGACTAAGGGATATCTTTTTGTCAAATTAAACTAGTTCATGAACTTGGTCTTGTCTGTTGGGTAAGCCATACTTAGAATTGCACGTGCATTTTGCCTGATAATTTTTTAAAATTAAAACATTTAAAATTGCATGTTGCAGTTTGTCTGATTAAAAGTTAAACATTTATACATTTAACACCTCTTATAGGGATTTGAACACTGGTCTCAACTATGAAAGCCCTGATGATTTACCATTTGAGTCCATCCCATTTGACATATAACACAAAGTGTATTTGAATACGTTTTGTTGATGTAATTTTAGTTATGACAGGAGCTTTTTAAATTTTTTTTTTGAAGATCTGGCTTGAGGAGGATAAGGATTTGTATTTACTATTTACTATTTACATTTTTCATTTGTGGAATGATGGATAAATCAGGGATTTCTTAATTGCTTTGAAGATCTGTCTCAAGTAGGAGAAGGATTTATGTTCAAATTTGTTTTATGCATAGTTTTATTTGAAATATTGTCCATTATTTAGTTTTTCTCCTTTTAGAAAAGTTCATTTCAATTATGGAAACTTTAAGGTTTTGAGATAATATGATAGATTACATGTTCCAATTTGTGCTACTATTGAACCACATTTAAAGATCTGGCTTTGAAGGAATGAAATTTATGTTGAATTTTGTTTTGTTTGCATAGTTTTGTTCAAAATATGAGGCATCATTTGATTGTTTTGAAGTACTGGTGCAAGAGGAAATTGATTTATGTTTAAGTATTATTTGCATAAGTTTGTTTTAGGTATGAGGCATTTCTTAAGTTGTTTTGGCGGTCCTGGGTCATGGAGGAAAATAATTTATATTTAGACATATTCATTCATGCAATTTTAAGATATGAGTTATTTAACTATATTCAACATGGACCTCAAGGAGAAAAGTAATTTCAATTTATGTTTAAAAATTTGCTCATTCATCTAATATTATTTGAGACACTAGGTGTTATTAAGTTTTTTTTTAATTTTTCATTTATTTATATTTTGACTTTGATTTGTGAAAATTTCTATTTGGAGATAATCTGATGAAAAAATGTTTTCGTATGTGCGATTATTGAAATGTTTTGGATTTCTGGTTCAAGGAGGAAAGAAATTATATTTCATTAATGTCAATTTATATAAAATATAATCTATATAATTCGTTTGAAGAACTGAGTCAATGAAATGTTCAAATTTGTTCATTCTTGTTTTATTAGATATGTTAGGCATTAACTGTTTTGAAGATCTAGCAGAAGGACAAAAGGAATATAAGTTTGAATTTGTTAATTAATGTGATTTTAGGTCGGAGATGAGGCAAAATTTAGTTGTTTTGAAGATCTTCCTTAAGGAGAGTATTTTGAATTTAATTTAATTTATCAATTTTGATTTAGGAATCATTTCAGATAATATGATGATTACAGTTTTGATATTTGCTATTATTTGACTAGTTTGAAGATTTGACTTTAGGAGGGAAAGAAATTATGTTTAAATCTGTTAATTCTTACAATTTTATTTGAGATTATAGAGATTATTTAGTTGTGAATATTTGGCTCAGGGAGGAAATTACTTTAAAGACAAACAATTTTTTTTAAATTTCAGTTGCAGAAATGTTAAGTTCTCAACAGAATGTGAAAAACTTGTGTGTTGATCTTTGATACATGCCATTTATCTGGCTCAAGGAGAAAAGGAAAAAGTTTGACATACAGAACTGTAATAGACTGAGAGTTGGCAATAGAATTGTTTGTTGCATATGACTTTCTAAGGTAAATCAATGGAAGTTAATGGGTGAGTTTTTGATGAAAATTTCCAACCAAATTCTAGAGGCCAAGTATCCTATTTGTAGTTTGATTTTTTCTGCTTTTGAATTAAAAAAAAGTAATTTGAAATTTTCTGCAACATGTGCAGGGTCTCAAGACAGCCATTATTGAAGGAGATGTTGTTGGAGGAACTTGTGTAAACAGAGGTTGTGTTCCTTCTAAAGCACTTCTTGCTGTGAGTGGTCGCATGCGTGAACTTCAAAGTGAACACCACTTAAAGGCAATGGGAATACAGGTAAATATGTTTATTATTGTTTTTTGAAAACCTAAAACAAAAATTAAAGAATTCAACTTGTCTAGAGTCTAGACTGTGTTAGAGAAATTAGTTTTAAATTCCGAAATCGATGAATCAAAGTAGGTGACCATGGTTGTTAAAGAAGGGTAAAGTTTTCTTAGTGACTAACTAGAACTAGCTGTATTAGAAAAGTAATTGATATGCATATTCCCCTGGTTGACCTTTACACGGCTTTTGAAAGGAGGATGTTATGTCTCCCCTTTTTTTGGCAATAATGTTGTCATGAATCAAAATGCCTATTTCATAGTCCTTTGTCTTCACTCACCAAAAATTGGTGTCTATACTCTTCCTCTTCTTTCCCCTTGTGTCTTTCTTTGGCTTCTGAAGTCTTTATGTGTTGGGGTATGCCAAATTCTTCTAAGTGATTGTTAGTTGTTAGAGTTTTGGAGCTCCTCGTTCCTACACGCGTTCTTATCTCAGTCCAAATTTCCCTAAGTCCTTTTTGTGTCAGACTTTTGAGCTTGCCTTTCCATTCGTACCTTTCCTTTCCATTCGTATGGTGTCTTTTGTCAAACTCACCGATAGCTTCTTTCATCTCATTGGAGTCAAAACTTTCCCTCATTTGCCTACCTTATAGGTATGACTCCCTCGTTATCCTTGAACTTGGAAATCTGAAACTCCTACCTTTCACACTGTTCATCTCACCTACCGCTTGACATGTTAGAGCGCCTTTAATGCTCAGTTTCGACATCGTGGCTTCTAGAAAAGGGTTTCTCTTGCTCAAAACATTATTTTATATGGGGGGCGTGGATCCACGTGTACTTTCTATTTGTGGAAATTGAGTAAACAGCTTTAGTCGTCATTAATATGGTGGTTAGGTGGAGCTCATGGGTCCTTGCACCATTAATTCTGAGAGTTGTTGCAGATCTCAAATTTCTCCTTCCATGACTCTCTAGTATATTTTTGTTCACAATAAAAAGGAAAACGACTATTCATGGATTTCAATGCTGGTTTTGACTTTCTTGTAGAAGGTACTTAGGATTCTAAGCTTGAAAAAAGAAGATTATTATGAAATATTCGAAAACCCTAATTGGAGACCCATTTTGAGCACTTATGTTCAAACACTTAGATTTGAGGACAAAAACCCTTGGATCTATGAATGATTAGTGGATGAAAACCCTTTTGGATCATGTGTGGTAGATGATGAAACCCCTTTGGCCAAAGGACTATATCACCAAAGATTGTTTCAGAAGTTTCCACGGTGGCGGCTAGTAGTTGGGTTGAGCTTGACCAATTAGCAGAGGGTTGTGAATGCTGACAAAGAGCCCACAGTCCATAAAAGTTGGTGTAGCAGCATTTGTAATGTTTTCATGATTTCTATGAATGTAAGAAAGGCCCTGTAACTCCTTTGTGCTTGTAACCCAATTCAAAATATATATCAACGAATGCCAATCGATATTTATGATCTGGGTTCCTAAGATTTTATCAATGTTTTGAATCTGCAGTTTATTTTGCTCGTTATATTGAACTATAATTTTAGGGTTAGGGTTATCGCAGGAACGAAAGAGGAAGATTTGGGTTTATAAGGTTTGTAATATATTGAAATTCTAAATTATTGGTCTCAAATATAAAGTCTGTGAAGGGTCCTTTAGTGAATAGAGGTTGCATGTTTAATGCAGGGTCATTATAAATATTTATTTCTGGTTAAAAATGGGAGAACCCAAGTTTAGCTACAATTAATATCTGTTGGGAATATTACATTGGTATGGAGCAGCTGATTAATTAATTTTTGAAGAAACTTTTAAAAGTAATTGCATTAATATTCTAACCAAGTATAACAGACTACAGAGGACAAAGAGAAAAAATTACATTGAATGGAAGAGTTAAGGATGACTGCCTTTTTTGTTACTCAATGTGAAGTTGGCTCCACATCTTCATTTATTATCAAGTTGGCAACATCTCTAATTTGAGTGGTGCAGTTAAGACTTATCTTGGAGCATTTTCCTTATTGCACAAAACCCCCTTAATGCCATTGGGTTGCCTTATAGTCTTTCAATAGCCAAATTGGCTTCACCTTTTCAAATATGTTGGCCCAGGGGCTCTAATTTGAATGGTACAACTAACTTTTCTCTAAGAGTACATTGTCAATTGTATAAAACTCCCCGAGCACCCTCAGTTTGAGAAAATCTTATATCTGCATAGGCTATTTTTTCAGATATTATATATTTTCCAAATGACCCTATTTTTGTTGGCGAGCTGTGGCTAACCTTTTCTCCATATGGACCTACCATACAGTTTGAGCATTGCAATGATGGTTGGGAAATTGTTTGTTCACACAATAGCATGTACATTGTTCTATCATAGGCCTCTTGCATGAGCCTTATGCCACATAGGATCAGCTCTAGGCAATAATATAGTCGTTAGTTAGAAATATGTTTTTATAAGTGGAAGCATTATGTTTGCCATCCTCTTGCGTTTCCATGTTTTGAGTTTTAAGTGGATGTTGACAAAAAAACTATTGAATTTTGTTGTTTTATATCCTGCTTTCTAATGGAGTTCTTGGCTTATGGTGGAAAATTATGTTATAAACTTTTAAAGTGTTGTATGTAATGAAAAATATGTGTTATCATGTTTTTAAAGTTTATTTTTGTTTAATTTAAGATTTTTCATCAAGCAACAACTGTGACCTAATATTGGGTATATTTTGGCATTAGGTTGCAGCGGCAGGCTATGACAGGCAATCTGTTTCAGATCATGCAAACAATCTTGCATCAAAAATCAGAGGGAATTTGACAAATTCAATGAAATCCCTTGGTGTAGATATCTTAACAGGAGTTGGTACTGTCGTGGTAAGTTGTTTCTCCATTGCAATATGACATATATGCAAATCTGATATGCAGAAATGCATGCACATCCTTTAGGTTTCTGCTACTATAAAAGGAGGATGTCTCATGCTAGCATGGCATAATCTTGCATTAAAAATCTTTTCTTCAAATAAATCTTGAATGGGTGCATATATAATGAGTTCATATGCATCTTGGCTTCTGGAGGGGAGGAAAATTTGCTCGTCCTTTGAATAACTTTTTGGCTTTTGAAACTTTTCAAAAAGGGACATCACCTTGCTTTTTCCTATTTGGGCCACATTAGTAACTTCATGAATGTATATTGAATTTATCATTGTAGTGCCTTTTTTGAATCCTGTATGCTTTAAGTTTAGGATGATTTGGTCCTTTCCATCTTCTGCAAACTCTGATTTTTGTTCCCAAAACGGATACTAATTACATGAGTGCCATTAAAGTTACCTTTAGCTCAGCAATGTGGGTCATGACAATTAATGAGCTCAAAAACGTGAGTTATTAAGTTAAAACGAGGGTTTATAGGTACAATGGAGATAGGTATACTGAAAATTAAGGTTGTAACAGATCTCATTTGTGATTGAGACTCGAGGATTGCTGCTAGGTATAGTTATGTCCCTATCCAGGGGAGGATATCTCTTTAGAAATTATACTGAATGTTTAGGTCATAACAAATATTATTCATGTTAGAGACTTTAGGATTTGTGCTATCTTCATTGTGATCGTAGGTTTTGTCCCCACCAAGGCAAGATATGTGCTTTAGAAATATGCTTTGAAGAAATAGCTAAATATTTTCCTTTTGATTTAACTGCAATTGTTAATAGAAAGTTACCAAAAGTTTAGTGGAAGGTTTTGAGGAGTAGACAATCTTGATGTGTTAACGAGTTGCAATAGTCATTTAAGTCTGTGATAATCATTTGTAAGCACTACAATATACAACCAAAATAAAATGGCTTTCATATGCATAATGTTTATAACCACAGCAAGTTTTGCTTCCTAAAAGTGTGAACCTCCTGACAGAAGCCAAAAGTCAAATGCAAAATATGATCTCAATTCCTAGTGATATATCCTTAAAAGCTCTGATTTTAAAATTGATGTCATAATTTTCATGTCAGAATTACGGGTTTCTATTAATTTGGACACATATTCCCAACAACAATGCTCTTCATCCTATGAGTGAGTGTAAGCTGGAGAGAAATTGCACTTAAACCATGTTGAAAGGGTTTGGCATTGACAAGCATTTACACATGGTAATATAATAAATGCAGTTAAATTGACATCGTTATACCACCAGTTGATATTAGTGTAGATCAACAAATTTAAAAGTAAGAACAAGATTGAAAGTTCATAGAGATCATATAACATTGGAGACCTTTTGAAATTTATTTTCAAACAAAATTTCTCTACTTCTTTAATTGTATCCTTTGTTTTAGCTGTACAAAGATTTTTTTTGTGTTCAGGTTTGATGTTGGTCTGGTTCTTGTTGTGGCAAAGATTTAGTACCGTAACTTATCACCCCTTAGTGAAACTCATTGCCCCCTTATGGGTATTTGCTTATTAACTTGTTTGTAAATATCAAAATAGTAGTTTACAATGGTGATGTTTTTGAACGATCATATTATGATTATATTGTTCTATATTTTGATGTTAATGTAATTTGAAAGAATGTTTCACTTAGATACATTTGGGTGATTAACATTCATGTTGATATTTTAGAGGTTTTTAATGTTTTTTTATGTTGAAAATAGTTCATGTATCCTTTTTTGGGATTGGTCTTGTTTACTGTTATTCTTATTCATCTTTGTGATCATTTAATTAATTACTTTGGTTCATCTGTTTTTGAAAACACCTGTATTGAAATTCTGATGGTTGTATGCTTTAGACAACAATCTTTTAGTTTCTTGAAAGATATTAAATATGTTTTGGTCATCTTATTATACTTTTGTTCACCATCTTATAAACTCATTTCAATTATTGGTTAAGTGAGTTGTTTGGATCAATTAGAAAGGCGATCTGTTTAAGTATGTAACTAGTCTTCTTGAGGTGCTTTTTGTATTAAGTTCAATACAAGGGTGTTTAGTTTGTGGTAATCAGAATTAGTTATTTAGAGTAGTGACGATCTCCATGAAGATTTTAGTTATTTGTCTTTAGTACTTGACATTGTTCATGTTTAAAGTATAATGGTTAATATTCTTCTGCCCTTATTATACCAGTTTTCTTAATTGATGTTTAATGAATATGATATCATCTTGATGCAGCTATGATTTTTAATGGGAATATGAGTTGGAAAAACACTTATTTGATTGTGAATATGTTGAAGTTGCATTGATTTTAGCTTATCTGCATTTCAGGGTCCACAACAAGTGAAATATGGTAAAGTTGGCTTCCCTGACAAGATGGTGACTGCCAAGGATATTATCATTGCCACAGGTTCTGTTCCTTTTGTCCCCCCAGGCATTGAAATTGATGGTGAGTAACAGGTGCCACTTCTCCATTTCTTATATTTGTTAAATGTCCGAGTCTTCTTGAGGGATTAAGCCTATGCTTCAGCACAGCAGTAATTCCCTTCGGTTTTATGAAAGAATGTACATGTAAATTAATTCCTATATGGTAGTTCTCAAGATCTATGGACTTGCTCTTCTTTTATTTAAGTATACATCTTGAGAATTTTATTTCTAGAAAGGATATTATATATTGTTCTTCTACATAATATAGGCTGGATTATAAGAGAATAATTAGTGTGTGGAAATATCACCAGATCTCCATTCGTTTAGGTTGTTCATTTTTGGGTTTACTGCTAAATTTCTAATAGCGCACAATAAACATATTATGATTTCACCCAGAAAAATAGTCTTATCGCGCCTCCACTTAACCTCACTCGATGTGGCCCTCTTAGTCACCTATCTTATAGACAATGGATGGCAAGTCTAGTGGCATTTGAACCCAGCTCATCATCATGTCCATCATTCCCACCAAGCCACTAGACAATGATCGGTGGGATGCTTCATAATGTATCTTGCTATTATGATGCAATTTTGCTGCCGTCTTCAAGCTTGATGTTTTTGAGGATATGAATCTTATTTGTTCAATTGCTTCTCTTTGTTGATATTAACTCTTAATGCAGAATATTTTCACAATTTCTTAATTTTCTAAGTCAATTATCTTGGTTTTCATCTTTGCCTTATTCAGATGAATGCAATAATTTTAGATTTGTTTTAATTTGTACTGTAATCAATGATCTTTTGGAAAGGGAGATGAAAAATTGAACTAGTTTTCTGATCTTCATTTGATTGTGAAATTCAGGCAAGACTGTATTTACTAGTGACCATGCCCTGAAGTTGGAGTGGGTACCAGACTGGATAGCTATAGTAGGGAGTGGCTATATCGGGCTTGAGTTTAGTGATGTGTACACTGCACTTGGGAGTGAGGTAAGAACTGTGTTTCAAGCACTCATTTTTGCATTTCATGATGAATTCAACAAGCACGTTCTTCATAAACGCAGAATCTTTAACTTACTAATTGGAGATGCATTATTTTCACCACAGATTTTACATGTAAATTTCAAAAGTAGTTTCAGAGTTCTTGCCAAAATTCAAACTTATCATTTTGAGTTGTTTTTTTCATATGAATGGTCACAGTTAATAAAATATTTATCTTGATTTTGTGGAGATATAAATAATAGCGTCTGTTGTACTGTTACATTTTACAAGTGGATATCAGGCATTCCTCTCTAGAAGCATTTGGTGTTTTGGATGCAGGGCAATGAACTGTTTTAACTCTTAAGAATAATTTGACCGCTAAAGGACATATATGTGAATATACCTAAAGCCTGAAAACATTTACAACTAAGAGAACAATAGAAGTCATATCAAATAGCGTTTAGACTCATCCTAATGCATATAATCGTAGTATTGAGACTTGGCAAGAACTTGCAGATCAGAGTCTGAGTCAGGCTTGGCAAGTTTGCAGCCTTGACTCATGAAGAAAAACAGAAAATCAACTCAAAATTTTCAGTTCTGTGTAGCAGCTACTTGTCTTCTGAAATTCCTGGCCAAGTGGTGGCCATCTTATTGCACGCAGGAAATCTATCCAACCATATAACATACACTACGCTTATAGTTATGTGCAATATGAAGTTTGTACTGAGTGTATGTTGGGTGGCTGGATAGATTTCCTGCCTAAGATAGGATTCTAGATATATCCAGCTGCTTTTTTATTCAAAATTGGTTGTGATGTGCTGTTATATTCTTAACAGTTGGAACTTCTGATCCTTTAGTGGTCTTATGTTTTCACTTTTCATATTTAACCTTGAATGACCCTCTCTGGTTTCAGCTAATGGTAGGTGTAAGTAGGTCTTCCTTAATGCTAGCTGTGTCAACAGTTATGAAAGTCATGGTTTATTGTTATATTCTTTTGATGGACAGATTTTGCCACAATTATGTATCGTTAGTTCTATGCTCTGACAAGTCTGAAAGATAGATCAACAGTGATGCCAAAAATCAAGCATTATGAATTTTAAGGTGTAAATATTTAATGTATATTATAATATAATAATACTGTATATTTTGGACATTGTCAAGACAGCATGGATGGGCAAGGACTCAAATGTAGGACCTACTAGATGAGTATTTAGGCACTTCACATGTTTGATTGCTTTTCTGAGTGTGGATTGAGATTCCAACACCCTCCTCAAGTGGCACATAGCTTGAGCTCTTGTAGGTTGGCTATGATACCATGTTAAGAAGCATGGATTGACCAGGGCTTGAACTTAGAATCTCCAAGGTGCGACTTCAAGTGCTTTACCAACAAGGCACTGACCTTGACATCGTCACATGTTTTCTAGAGTATGGATTGAACCTTCAATAGGCAGTGGGGCTTATCATCAACAGATTGCTCTTAAAGGAAATGAGGTATATGAATTGTAAATCCCATTGCAAAAATATAGTTATTTGTGTATAATAAAAACACTTATATATCTTACGGTTACCCACTACTTGACTAGAATCCCCAGCTTGAGTTTGCATTTGTGGCACTAGATTAAGTTCTACAATGCTTGAGGATTTGGTTATCTTTCTTTGCTTTTGATCTTCTTTACTTCAAAGCATAGTTATGAGACTCGAACTTGGCTCATACTTGGCTAGGGTGATTCGACTCGAGACTCGACACAGACTCGGTAAAATGAAAAAACCCTAGAAATTTAGAGATTTTTAAGGATTTAAAACTTGTTTCAAGCACCCTTTATTAAATAAACCTTAAAGACACAATAACATCATTAAATAGAAGTAAATTTGATCACATACACAAGTATACATCAATCACATAAGTATAAAGTATGCAAATTGTAGCTGAGCTACTGAAGGAAATAGCACACTTAGATATATAAATATAGTCAAATGTATACTAAACTCATGGAATATGAAATCCATGACATCAAATGTTCCAAAAAAATATGAAATATCAGAGCAATAACTACAAGTCTATGGCTCAAAGGAGCTTGCATCCTTCCTATGAAGGCATCTAAGGTGGGTCCTAGATGATGTAGCAGCTACAACCATAGTCTCTGCTTGTGACTCCATGCCACCCTCACCAACATCAATCGTGGATGTGTTTGCTCGTGCTCTAGCCTCCTCCTTTGCCATTGCTACAGCCTCAGCCTCACTATTTGCCTGGTCAACCCAATCAAGGTCCTCGTCACTAACACAAGTATAGATCGATCATATAAGTATAAACACAAATTGTAGCTGAGCTGCTAAAGGAAATAACACACTTACATATATAGTCGAAGACTCAAATGTATACAAAACTCATGGAATATGAAATCCATGACATCAAATGTTCCAAACAAATATGAAATATCAAAAGATTCAAAACAATAACTAGAATTCTATGGCTCAAAGGAGCCTGCATCCTTCCTATGAATGTGTCTAAGATAGGTCCTGGATGATGCAACAACCATAATCTCAAGTTTCAGGGTGATTGCCCTAATGGGGTTGAGGGGTAGTGCCCTTTGTTGGGGTTCTAGAGGCAGTGCCTCCAGTGGGGTCGAGGGGCAGCGCCCCTAGTGGGGTCAAGGGGCAACACTGCTTGTGGGGGTTTGGGGGCAACACCCTTGAGGGGGTTTGGTGGGGGCAACGCCCCTAGCGGGGTCAAGGGGCAATGTCCCTTGTGGGGGTCTCAGGGCAGCGCCCCTCACGGGGTCTCAAGGTAGTGCATTGGTCGCGCTCCCTATCGTGATACAAGGCAGGTTTGAGGGGCGAAGCCCCTGCTACCAAGACCAAATTAAGACCTCCAAAACCATACAAACCTTCATGGCGTACATCATTTTGCATTCACAATAAGTAAAAAAAAAAAAACAAGTTTCAACTTTAAATTTCATGTAATTTTTGCACTTTTCAAACCTTGCTTGCCGAGTCTTGTTGACGGCGCTTGGACTCGGTAGGGCTCAGTCGAGTCCGAGTCCAGGTTTGAGCCCCCAAAACTCGGCTAGGTGGACTCGGCTCGGGACTGGCCAAGTCCTGTCGAGTCTCGTTTCTGTGCTTCAAAGTTGTTGCTTGCAACCTACAAATTCAGCCTTCTCTGCAAGGATAATTTTTTGACATATTTTACTCCACTTATCTCACTCCAAATTGCTTGCCCTACAAATGACACTTCGACAATAGTTATCTACCACTATTTTGGCCTTGTTAATTTTTGTTCTGGTCACAAATTTATGTTTTGAGTGATATGATACTTATGTATTTACAATGCAGCTGCCTTGAGCCTTTTATTTTGTAGTACTTAAGCCATTGCTGCTGTTCATTTTGGTTATTTAGGTTAGTTTTCAAATTTCAAAGAGAGTTGCAGGGGGGCATACTTAGAGATCTATAAAGTAGAAGCAGAGAAAGCTTTGAAATATCCCAACAAACTCTTCCCCTTGTGATTCAAGGCTTTTTCATGCTATCCCATGTCCTCTTATTTCTCCTAAAATGATTTTCCTTGCTAATTTCACCATTTATTTGCTATTCTTTTGTTCTCTCTTTCTTCCTACTGATTGGTTCACTTCTCAATGATGTGCCCACACCTTCTTTTTCCACAATAGGTTATATTAGGGATTAAGGCTAGCTATGGATTCTTTTTCATTGTCTACAAAGTATTATTTTTAAGCTCCAAAGTGTTGGCTGTTGGGAGCAGCTTTTCATTCTCTATTGATCCTTTATCACCTGGGGGACAGCTTGGGAATGTGAAACATGCCACTTGAGAAATGTACAGGGCTGAGGGCTATTTTGATCCTTCCCTAAGGATGTAACCTTGTATTCCAATAAGATATTTTAATTTTTTTTTTCTGCATGGTATGTAAGCTTCTCCATCCTCATTACATCTGTTTTATTATGAATGCCTTCGAGATGTCTTTTTAACTTTTTTGGTATATATGGAGAGAGTATCCTGATTAGATACCAATTAAATTTCCCATTTACACTTTTGCTTGAAAGTAAGATACTGCTATGAAATTTTAAGTCCAAAATTAACTACTAGGAATGGTTTAATTGTGCATACTCTAACTTAGTGAACCTCATGGACATTTGTGCTTTACAACTGCGAAAATGTTCAGATGACCGGAAAAATAAATAAAATTATGGAACAATTAGGGAATATTTCATTTAATAAAATAAGCAATAGACATTATTGTAATAATTCACTACATAACATAATTCACTAATACAGTAATACTATTTATGCACTTTGGTGAACACAATAAATTTAAGGAAATTGAATGTTAAATTTGTTAGGATTCTTAAATCTCCTAAGTTATAATCCATGAATTTCCTAAGTTATAAGCCCCAAGGCTTTAACCATAGGGCATTGGCCTTTGCCAATCACTTTATGTTCTAATTTGAAAGTGACTTCCTCAGCTCGTTCCTGATCACTGAAGTTGCCCTTCAAAGCCTCCATGCTTGTTGTTATATTGGTCCCTTTCCCTAGAAAACCACCTATAAACATTTGTGCTGGTGCTTTAAAAAACTTTTAAGTTACCTTTTATATGCACCTGGTTGGTGGTCCCCACCTTAGTCTGCATTGGCACTAGGTGTTGTAATTTCATTGCGTCACATATCTTCTTCACATTACATGTTCTTGTTTTTTGAAAAGCTTTAAACTTACATGGTGCGGAATAGTGACAAGTGTATTGTTGAATATTATTTTATGAAATGTTGTGCATCAAGTTGGCTCCACATGGCAGCATTCCGCAAGACTTCTTCACATTGCATGTTCTCGTTAAAAGTGAAAGGTCAAAAATGTGACGGTGCAAAATAATGACACATGTCATATTTTATAGCTTTTTAAAGAACTCCTGTGTTGAGTCAGCTCCACACAACAACATTTTGCAAGCTCTTAGTTCATTGCATCTTCTTAAAATAATTGTGAGGGCAAAGACACAATGGTGCGCAATGGTGACACTTGTACTCATCAGTCCTACTTGGTGCTAGCTGTTTGTTTTTTGCTCAAGGGCTATGCAGTTGAAGTGGGCCCTTGCTAAGTGAGGTGCAAAGCTCTTCTGACATATGTTATTCTTGTTGCAAAATTCTCAATATGCTGCAGTTTTAATAATGAAGATTTTTGAATAAAGCAAAAAGCAACGACTATCATTGATCTTGCCTACAACATTCAAAGATAAACGACTAATATTCAAAGTTGTATAACGATTAGTTGAGCACACGCTGTTCACGTAGACGAGCAGCAATGGTGAGAATTGACCTATATCTATCAAAATTCATCAATTCTCTCCATCCTAAGCATTCATTCGAGTTTGCAAGCATTCAAAGAGCCATCCAATGTGAAGAATTTGTAGAATATCGAGTCTCCAGCAATTTCAAAAGTGAATCAGGGTTTCTTAGCACAAGTCAAGTAAGTTCTTAAATTCTGCCCTACTTTGCCAAATTATCTATGAATTTGCTTATTTTGTTGTCATTAGGTTTTCCTTTGCATAGAACACCCTTATAATTGTCAATTTTTTAAGGAAAAAAGGGAAACCTTCGCATAATTCGAAACTGTAGTTGTGTTGAGAACCCTAAAATGAGCGAAACTAGTTCACATGCCATAAAGGTAAAAATGCCACTGGACGAGGACCTTATATTGCAATGCCTTGGCTCATCAAGAAAGGCTAGACATGTCCAAGGTGTCGGAATTCTGCAAACCATTTAATGGAACAATGCAAGGTATGTAGGGATGCGACAATTCTAGTCAATGGGTGGTCGTTATTTGAACACTGGTACAAAAGGCGATCTTCAAAAAGGCCCTTTCTCATATATGGGATTTTAACCTTGGGAAGCTAATAGTCCCAAACATTTTCATAAATGTTGACTTCATTAGGGTTTTGGTTGACAAATACGATGCAGACACTAGGGTCATTTCAGCAATAAATGGTGGTGAGCTGGCTAGGATCGATAAAACATACATTACAAAGGTATTTGGCCTAAATTCAACAACCAACAAGGCTATTGATTTCATTGTCCTAACAAAAGGAATATTAGGATGATAGAGGTAGCTATAGGCTGAATTGATTGCCCAAGGACATAATTAGAGGAGAAGACAAAAGGCTTGTAAGGTTTACTCCTAGGGAATTGGAGCCTTTCAATCAAGACATTTTTGAAGACTATTTTGTAAAAACTTATCATGCCATTTCCCAAGTCCTAGGAAAGGATGTTAAAGTTCAGATTCTAGTGCCTATAATGATGATGGTTTCTGATATTCAAAATATAGAACTCAATAGGGAATTTTATTTTGCCTCATTTATTGCAAAGGGAATGCATAGGCAACAAATAGCAGTGAAGACTGATAACAAGGTTGTGCATTTCAGATGGTACTCATTGTTGTGCCATATGTTTTTATATGGTGGAAGAAATGTATGGAATGAAGCCTTTCAAGTTAGGCAACATGATGACAAGAATATCCCATTACTAGTGTAGTGTTGGACATACATTTGGGACATGCACTGTTAGAGTTCTAACTATGTTGTTTTTCAAGAATGTTATGTTAAACAGATAATAAGGTATCTAGGGATACGGATAGAGAGAATCCCAAAGGAGGTATTGGGTTTCTTGAGCCCAAAAGAGAGGGTGCTTGGTCTTAACATTCAGCATAACTGGGGAGATTGGTATCTCCACTCAAATTCTATTGTGATTAGAATCTATGGATCTCCAATCAGACCACACATTTTGCCCAGGTCTGTACCAAAGAGGCTTGCATATATGGAGATAATTTGGCAATTAAATGAGTGATAAAATTCATTTAAGAAGTCATAAGAAAGGCTCATTTTTCCTATCCTACCTTGTATTCTCAGACTTCATCCTCACAAGAAAAGAAGTATTGGAACTCATCTATCCAATTCTGCAATCATACAGAATGGTTTTGGACCTTAAAATATATTTTGACCCAGAGGGCTTCATGAACCAGATTGGACTCAATGCCAAGAGGTCCAATTTCTATCATAAGGTGCTATTTGAAGAGGATGCAATCAGAAATTGCCTCATTGATAATGAAGCAAAGACAAAAAGAACAAGATAGGTTACAATTTGGGAGGGGGGAGGAACAAAGGAAAAAAGAAGACCCTAATTATCCAGGAGCATTTCATGAAATTAAATATCCTATTGCTAGGATCAATATTATGTTGGATAATGTGGAATCTCTAGCATGCAAGCTTCTAGTGGTGTCAGGAGAGCAATTAGAAGAAAGACCACAACATGGCAAAGCACCCATAGGAAGGCAACAAGTACAAAAGGCATCAACACAATCATTTGCATCTCCTATGGAGCAACAAAAGAAGAAGAGGAGGGTGATGCAACCACCCCTAGTAGCCTACTCCATGGATGTGGAAGAAACTGAAGAAATTGCAGAGAATGTGATTGGGTAGGAGGAAGCGAATCAAATTATGCCCTCTCCCTAAAGAGTGCAAATCTTGGATATTCCTTAGCATAGACTAGCAGCTAGTCTAAGAAGTAATGGGTAGGAAGCTAATGGTATAAGAGCTCTGGCTTATACACAATTCATCTCTGATGATGAATTTGTAAAGTCTAAAGAATTTAAGAATTTTGTGTTAAGGCTGAAAAAAGAAGAATTTAATGACAAACTAAATAAAGCGAAGGGAGTGGCAAGCCCTCAGAGATAGAGGAGATAACTAAGGAGGACTTGAAGAAAATTGATTTGAAAATCAGTAGTATAACCCCTGAAGATGCAAGGAAAATGGTACAAGAGATTGGCCTACTTTTACTCCCTGACTAGGATATAGCATCTGCAATTGCCTTAGACGCAATAAGAAGGCAAGATGAAGAGGCCTTTGTTACTGATGAATAGGTAGAGCAGGCATACTTTGGATCTGGTTTTAATACTAGATATGAAACATTGGCTATTTGTGGTATGGCACCGTCAACAAATAAGCCATAGGTGGTAGGGAATATTGGGGAGTTGACTGAAAATTTAATTGTCAAAAGATTATCAGACACTTTAGCTCCCCAAGCAGCTTCTTTAGCTGTAAATATTGCAATGTTTAGTGAGGCTGCTACAAGAAAGCTTCAGGCCGATTTTGATAAGCTGCATGCAGATCATTTGAGGCTCATGATGGAATACAACAAAGTAATATCACTTTTACCATCATCACAAAGTGTTCCTGCTCCAATTGTCACCACACCATCGAGCTCTACTGATATGTCAATGCAGAACAAAGATGCCTTGTCCTTGAAAATAAAGGAGTTAGAAGAGAAGATAAAATGAAGCAAATGTGGATTGATATAAAAGATTCAATGACCTAGTGGATGACCTAATTGGCTATAAGTTGTCAAAAATGCTTAAGAAGTTGGAAGACACATGGGAGGGGTATAAAAATTTGAGGAAAGCCTATGTGCAATATTTGCAACATTAGGAAAATTTGAAGGATGCTCTAGGCAAATGGGTTCCTAGGACAACATTGATTTATTAGGCCTGTAAGGGTTCTAGATTTGACCCCAATATTCGGTAAGGTCTTCTAAGCACTTATCAGATGATCGACTTACTAGGAGAAGTTGCATCTTATCAAGCCAAATTGGAGCAACAACTTGAGAAAATTCAAATTTTTGGAGACCATAGAGAAGAGAATTATGCCAAATATTTTGGATGGTAATGGAATTATCAAACCACTCAACTAGTGGAAAAATGAATTTGGCACAATGGTCGCTTCTCTCTCCTCATTCATTTGTGCTAATGGGAAACCAAACACATTATTAAACAATACATTAGATGAACTATTTGAATTAGAATTAGGCCTGGATAATTTTAGTAAAGATGCAAAAGCAATTTTGGATGCAAAGTATAGTGCTCATTTAGAAAAAATTGCTAAAATATCAACATTCACATGGCCTTCAAAGAAGACTTTCGCTGCTTGGATGGAGAAATATGATGAATAGGCATTGAGTTGCTTTTCAATTGGTCATTAGGTTTTATTGACAACATTCTAGTCAAATTGATGACAAGGTACACAACAAATTTTGGTTCAACATTAACTGGAGTAGTTCCAGATTTTCAGCTTCATTCATAGGCTTCAACAACATATCCGACTTATAGTATAATCTCCTAATGGCCTCATCATCATCTTTTGTAGTTTGTTGTAAAAGGGGAATATTATTTTGTAATGGCTTAGGCCTTGTTTTGTTCCAACTAATTTGTAGTAACACAAGTTGCAAATGAGTCACATGTGACATGTGACTAGGTTCATGAGCATGCGTGCTCATCATTGTCTATATAAGGGGATTTGAGCCTATTCGTATAGGGTTTTGGACATTGTAATTGGGAAAGCAATTTTGGATGCAAAGTATAGTGCTCATTTAGAAAAAAATGCTGGAATATCAACATTCACATGGCCTTCAAAGAAGACTTTTGCTGCTTGGATGGAGAAATATGATGAATAAGCATTGAGTTTCTTTTCAATTGGTCATCACGTTTTATTGACAACATTCTAGTCAAATTGATGACAAGGTAGACAACAAATTTTGGCTCAACATTAACTGGAGTAGTTCCAGATTTTCAGCTTCATTCATATGCTTCAACGACATATTCGGCTTTTAGTATAATCTCCTAATGGCCTCATCACCATCTTTTGAAGTTTGTTGTAAAAGGGAATATTCTTTTGTAATAGAAGTTGCAAATGAGTCACATGTGACATGTGACTAGGTTTATGAGCATGCATGCTCATCATTGTCTATATAAGGGGATTTGAGCCTATTTGTATAGGATTTTGGACATTGTAATTGGGAAAGCAATTTTGGATGCAAAGTATAGTGCTCATTTAGAAAAAATTGCTAAAATATCAACATTCACATGGCCTTCAAAGAAGACTTTCACTGCTTGGATGGAGAAATATGATGAATAAGCATTGAGTTGCTTTTCAATTGGTCATCAGGTTTTATTGACAACATTCTAGTCAAATTGATGACAAGGCAGATAACAAATTTTGGTTTAACATTAACAAGAGTAGTTCCAAAATTTTAGCTTCATTCATAGGCTTCAACGACATATCCGGCTTTTAGTATAATCTCCTATGGCCTCATCGTCATCTTTTGAAGTTTCTTGTAAAAGGGAATATTCTTTTGTAACGACTTAGGCTTCGTTTTGTTCCAACTAATTTGTAGTAACACAAGTTGCAAATGAGACACATGTGACATGTGACTAGGTTCATGAGCATGCATGCTCATCATTGTCTTTTTAAGGGGATTTGAACCTATTTGTATAGGGTTTTGTACATTGTAATTGGAAAAGTTTTTTTTAGAGAAGTTAAGTCTTGTTTTAGGTTATAGGGAAGTTAATTTGTGAATGCATGTAATGACCCTGCTCAAATCTGACCTCAAAGTGCTGATTGAAGACTCAAGGAATTTCGTCAAACAATTCACATGCAAGGGTCATATGACTGATATAACATTTCAGTTTGCTAAAATGACTCTTTTCTTCAATTTGCATCAATGAGAATGCTTACAAATGACTCTAAATTGACTAAACAATGTCCTAGCACGAATGTGCAACTTAATTTGACAATATCCTATGCATATATATGATCTAAGCATGAGAAATGAACACCTACAGCCAACTGGTATATTCACAAACAGTTGGTATGCATACTAAATCTGAGTGTGAATAATATGGAAATGCTTATTGACAACTTATCAACAACCAGCAACCTATATCTCCAATTTACAATACAAAGACTCAATACAATGCTCATTAAATGATTTCTACATGTGAAATATCCACCTACAGCCAAGTGACTTTTTATCAAACACTTGGAATGCATCCATTTAGAATCTAGAAGACTATGAATAATGTTACTATTCCAAACTAAACTCCAGCACATGTTTTATAAACCAAAATGCAAAGCATTGCCAAGAGTCTTGGCAATTTACAACTTTTCTGAAGTTTGCTAATTTCTGAGTACAAAATCAGACTTCAAATATATACAAATATGACATGTAAATGAGCTCCAAACAATGCAAAGAAACCTGGAATGAAGTTGCCTTGGATTGGAGATGAAGTAGCAAACAAGAACAAAGGAGAGTGCACCTTATGAGTGATGGAAGATGTCTCAGCCCTAGCCGCCCCTGCTGGATATTTCAGACTTCAAAAATAAAATAATAGCAGCTGCAACCTCTAATTTTAATCACCAAACATCATTGTCCATCCTCTAGAAATTGATTGCTCCAATACCCATAAGCCAAAAACAAGTGTATGAATTTTAATGAATTTATTTGTGCTTCCCAGCCAAATTCGCCCCTGTTCTAGCAGACCTCAGAAAATAAATATAAATCAGCCTCTAAAGATCTCCTCCAGCTCCAATAATGATCTCCATCTCTTTAGAAGTCAAGCACTACTAATCAAGACCAAGATCAATGGATGTTATGGCTGCAATAAGCAAAATCGTGGCTCCCTCAAGCTGATATATATGACTGTAATTTATTCCA
This sequence comes from Sequoia sempervirens, assembly GCA_007258455.2. Classification (NCBI taxonomy): domain Eukaryota; kingdom Viridiplantae; phylum Streptophyta; class Pinopsida; order Cupressales; family Cupressaceae; genus Sequoia; species Sequoia sempervirens. Next base: position 226,384,748 of record VDFB02353493.1, on the reverse strand, counting down.
GAATTGATAAAGATGCAGATTGAACCTTGAATAACAATCTTGATGAAGTCTCAATACACCAAAATGACTCCAACAATGCACCAATTTATCTCTTCAAATCGATACCACCAAAAATTTGGCCAAAGGCCATAAAATTTGTTTTGAAGTACAAGTAGAAAGTCTGAAGCAACTTCCTCAACTTTGCAATAATTCAAGTGATATTTCACACCCTCAAAATTGCTTACCAATTGAGAGTTTTCGTTCTCAATGGCCAATTATGACTACTGCAGAAACCCTAGGCTCCACAATGCACATCAACAACAAACAACAGCATCAACAACAAATCTGGATGATAGACAATGAGCCCTTGATACCTATTTATTCTTTTTCCTCAATAGGTCGGCCTCCTTCTAGAACTTTCCCAAGTCACTTTCTAGAAGGAATATTATAATATTATTTTATTATTTTAATATTGTACTTTATAATAATATAAAAATATAACCCAACTCCTAAAGTGCAATATAACATTATAACATAAAATAAGGTTTCCAAAATTAGAAACATCCATGGTGATAATAGGAAAACCTTCATATGACCAAGAAATAAGCCAACCAAGCAACTGGGTATCTGCCAAACGACCCTCTAATCAAGCCCCATTAGCCTATGAAGATCGAGAATAGGCTAATTCCTCCAAACGCCAATGCTCATGAAAAAGGGGACATAACAATGCAATCTTCTGTAACATCAATATACATTTCAGATATACAAATAAATGAATACATGATTCAATGGTCGTTGTCTCCAATCTATTCAACTCTTTTTATGAATAAATTGATCAAAGATCTTTGAATTCATCTTTGCAACTTTGTGCAATGAATGTTTCATTTATGGCTTTTGTTCGAGTAATGGATTAATTTGTTGTTAGTGAAATATTGAGAGTGTTGAATTGTTAAGTAGAATTGCAATTGAATCCCAACATAGGATATTTTATTGTAATGCAATAATGTTGGATATCCAATGAATATGTTTTAGGTTTTCATTCAGAAGGCATTCACAAGATTGTATGACTCTATTACCCATGATTTAAGGCACCAATTTGAGCAATTAGGCTTGTTCTATGTCCATGAAAGCTTAAAATGAAAAATATGAATGTATTTCTAAGTTCTAAGTTATTATAATTATTTGATGTTCTCATGACTAGGAATTTAAAGTTTACGAGGCATTTAGCCAATTATTGTATCAATTCTACAAATCCTTGTTTGAATGTATGTGAACTTATTTGCTATTTCAATATCCTATGCAATTGCTAGTTATTTCTTGATATCGTTAGGAGGTAAACCTGCTTAGGTTTGTAGAGCCTAAAGTGTAGAAGGATGTTAAAATCCTTCTTCGTTGGCCAACTTCCTATAATTCTTGAGCACTAGTGGTGGCTATTCTTCCGAGAATCGTAGGCATTAGTTGGAAGCACCAACAAAATTATGGCTAATTTTTTGGCCAAACATATTGCGACACAAATTTTAGAAATATAACCAATAAAAAAAAATAGTTCATGTTCTCCTTGATGAAGAATTTGACACATCAAATGAGAGAGATAAATGTACTATATGATGATGATGGTGATATTTAAAATCTTTTTGACTAAGTTGGTTTGTATAACCTATCAAAGTATGTAGACAATGCAATGTATATATTCTTGCCACAAAAATTGGTCTTTGTCATCTTGTTTATCAACTGGCATAGTTCTCATATTTTTGTGCTCCTTTGAGTTGAATTTCTATCTAAAGGAAGTAATGAATGATAAACAAATCAATAAAATAATAATTGTTTCATAAGAATATGCAAATGGATACAAGTTACAATTGTGTTTGACTTTATCTAAGAAATTATTGAAGAGGGGTCTTGAAAGAGACTCAAGATGGTTGAGAGGAAAAAGTCCATTGGTCCAAAAATGCTAGGATAATTCAGTTGATAGGATGATCACCCACATTGCAAGTGGATGCCTCAAATGAGTCAAATGAAGAACAGGTGAAATAGAGGAAGTTTGCAGATGATAATTTCAACTATGGTTGAACTTGTGCAACATTTTCAGCCTTGTACAAAACCCATTATGGTAGAATAGGACACAATTGATGCTTTTGGCTGTGGACGAATTTGTCCCCTATACATTGGAAAAAACAAAATTGAAGAATCAATCAAGGAGTTGAAGCAATTCTTTTGTCTTTCCACATGGAAGGCATTCTATTGCCTCTTGTTGACTCATGTTCCTTCTCTAGCATAAACACCTCCCTTTGGGTTGAGCTTAGACATCTACATGGAAGATTTATTGGAGATCTTGAATTGGATGTACTAATCCATAATTTTACTAATCCATAATTTCTACGATTAACTAGCAAGAAACTAGGGAATCAAACAAGTAAGCTATTGTTCTACCTGGACATCCAAATGGCAATGACAATTTGGAAGAATTTAAGAGCTGCTATAGAAAAAGTGAAGTACTGAAATGTAAAATTCAACAAAACACAAGGATTTATCCTGGGATAAACCCCTGAAAGGTGGCAACCTCAGTTGGTAGAGCTTTCTCCTGATGTGTTGAAAACAACAATCCGGTCCGGCCGTCCTTTCTTTCGTTGCGTGATCGGCCCTGACACTATTCTTGAAGTCCTAGGACACAAGAAAATAGATATTTCCATACCGATAATGCCTAACGAAAATGTTGTATAGCCCCAGTCCTGATTGGCCTCTTTCGGTGTAGGTAGGGATGGCTTCCTGTTGGATAGCTTTTATCTATGGGCTTCTTTAGTTGGGAAGAGAATGGATGGCCCTTCTGGGGAATAGAATGGCGGGAATGGCTCGACTTTTGATACGATATTAAACTACAAATGATATAGCTTGACTTTCCTTTTGTCGCATCACGACTCTCCTTTCGTTGTATCTTTAGGCCGAGAAAGCGTATTGAATGAAGGCCCCAAGTCTATGAAATGGAATGGGATTGAAACAGCTCTCTCTCCTTTTGTCGCATCTTTATGCAAGATGTTGAGAAAGCATAATGAATAGAGACAATTGCTCTCCACCATAGTGTATTGCTCAAATAGACAAGTACAAAAGTTGATTGCAACCTCCATCAAACCTATCACTACTTAAGCTTCCTACTTCTAAGAGAAACAATCCTTCAATTCTTCTCCTTGCCTCTTCACTTTGGGCCATCAATTATTTTGTATAGAGTGCTGGAAGACTCCTCATGTGTGTACAAAGCATTCTACATGGAATTCAAAGAGACAGGGACTTGTTTGAGACTTTTCCTTTCTTTTTGTTGGGACAAAATCACTCCTTTTCATCAGAAGGAGGTTACAAAACTGTTGTAGCAATTCTATGTACTTTGACAATGAGATATTCGACTCCAGTAAGAAATAGATCATCAACATAAAGAACCAAGATTAATGCCTCACCATCAACTACCTTGAAGTAAAGATTTGAATTAGAATCATTCTTGGAGAAGCCTAAGCTCAACAAGTATCGATCAATCCTCTCATACCAAGCACGAGGAGCCTGCTTAAGGCCATACAAAGCCTTCTTCAATTTACAAACATGAGACTCCTTCCCATGAATCTCAAAGCCATCAGGTTGCTCAATGTATACCTCTTCTTCAATCACGCCATTAAGGAATGCTGTCTTCATGTCCATCTGATGTAGCTTCCATCCCTTAGCTGCTGCAATAGCAATAATGGTCTTGATGGATGTATAACGAGCAACTGAAGCAAAGGTTTCTTCATAATCTATTCCCTCTTTCTGAGAGAATCCTCTAGCCACAAATCTAGCTTTGTACTTCTCAATGCTTCCATCAGCCACATGCCTGATCTTGAAAAGCCATTTAGAAAATACAACTGATTTCCCTTCTGGTCTTAGTACAATATCCCAAACATCATTCTTGATGATAGATTGATATTCTTCAGCCATAGCATCTCTCCATACTTGCTGACTTGATGCTTCCTCAACACTGGATGGCTCAAATTCAATGATATGACTCATTAGTGCAACATAGCTTGGAAACTTCTATGGTCTTTTGCTTTCTTTGAATGTTCCTCTAGGAGCTGCAAACTTTTTTGCCTCCTGCATTGTTTGCCTAGCCCATAGAGGTCTCTTTCGACCTATGACAATATCTCTTGGCCCATCAGTTGGTTCCAAAGGCTCAACTGGATCACCATCCTCTTCTGGTTTAGTAGACTCCCTCTGAATCTCAGGAGAATGATCAACGTCCATGCCCTGAGGAGTCTCCTGATCTTCATTATCTATCTCCATGTATGAACCTTTAGATCTTTTTGAATACAACATCTTCTTCAAAAGTGACATCCCTGCTGATCTCTATCTATTTCTGACCTGGAATGTAAATCTTGTAGGCTTTTGAAGATTTGCTGTAACCCACAAATATTCCTTTCTTGCCAGATGGTTCTAACTTAGATCTCTTATCTTTAGGTACATGGATGTAAACAGGACAACCAAAGATTCTCAATTGACTAACCTCCGACTTCACACCTGTGAAGGCTTCTTCAAGAGTCATATTCTCCAAAATATGATGAGGGCTCTGATTCTGAACATACACTACAGTTCTAGATGCTTCTGCCCAAAGGAAGGTTTGCAAGTCTTGATCATGGATCATAGCTTTAGCTGCCTCAACAATGGATCTATTCTTCCTTTCTGCAACACCGTTTTGCTATGGATTGTAAGGGACACAAAACTCCCTCTTAATCCCTGCTTCGATACAAAAGTTACAGAAGCCTCTAGAGATGTATTCTCCTCCGTTATCAGATCTTAGAACTTTGATCCTCTTCTGAGACAAATTTTCTACTCGAGCCTTAAATTCCTTGAATATCTCAAGTACTTCTTCATATTCCTTAGTCTTTAAGAAATAAATCCAAGTCTTTCTAGAGTAGTCATCGATGAAAATTACATAATACCAAAAACCACTCAAAGATGCAATAGATATTGGACCACACAAATCAAAATGAACAAGATCTAGAATACATTTTGATCTACTTTCACTACTATGGAAAGGACCTTTAGTATTCTTACCCAATGCGCATCCTCTGCAAATACCATCATGCTCCTGACTGAGTTTTGGAAGGCTAGTGACCATCTTCAGCATGGATGGAAGAGCTCTGAAATGGAGGTGAGCAAGTCTTCTATGACAAAGCTCACTTGAACTGGTAGAATCATGCAACAATGCTTGCATTGGATGAATGGAAAGTCTATAAAGACTCTCTTGCTGAACACCAATCACTCGGGCTGTCTTGATGCCAGAGTTCTTTGGCCAAGCAAGAACTTTTCCCTCGGAAAATGCAACTTGATATCCTTTGTCCTCCAAAGCTGAAATTGATACAAGGTTCCTCTTGATACCTGGTACGAACAACACATCGCTTAAATGAAGAGAGATGCCGAAATCTAGGTGAAGAGAGGAGGCTCCAACACCTTTCACTGAATAGCATGCATCATGTCCAATTATGACTTGAATGTTGGTATCTCTCTCCACCAAATCTGAAAGATGCTCTCTAAATCCGGTAATGTGTTGAGAAGTGCCACTATCAATTAACCATGTGCTGCTATCGGTTGAAAAATTGCTTGATAGGGCTGAGATAAATAGAAATCCACTTGAATTATCTCGAGTCCTTCTGAGGGGAGACATCACCCACATTCGCAGTAGAGGCATGTTGCTTTGGTCTTGTTGCACAATCTCTCGCATAGTGACCAAACTTGTCACATCTGAAGCACTGTATATGGGAGAGATCCTTCTTCTTAGATTCAGGAGCAACATCCGATCTTCTATCTCTATTCCTTTTGAAATTGCCTTTCCTTCCTTCTCTTCCTTTCCTCTTCAATGTTTGAGCAACAAGTACATGATTGTCTTCATTGTTAGAACTTCGTCCATTACCTCTTGCTGCCAATCTTGATTCCTCTTGAATACAATCTGCTCTAAGGCGATCAAACTTTGGTAGCTTCGATCTTCCATTGATACCTTGGATAAATGGCTCCCAAGATTAAGGAAGACCGTTGAGTGCCAACATGACTAAGTCTTTATCATCAACCATATTACCAATGGCACAAAGCTGATCTCTCAACTTAGTGATCTTCATGAAGAAGGAGATGACTGAATCTCCTTTTGCAATCTTGATGTGATGAAGTTGTTGCCTCAACGCAAGAGCTCTGCTTGTATTATTGATCTCATATAGTCTCTCCAAGGTCTTGAACATCTCTCTAGCTGTCTTCAACTTGGAGATAATAGGCACAAGGTGATCCTTCACAGAATCAATCAATATCTTCTTGGCCTTTGTGCCATTTTCCTCCATTGTGTCTGCTCAGTCTCATCGGAAGGTTCGGGTACCTCTTTCTCCACGAACTCGAGAATGTCATTTTCTTCCAATGCAATGAGAACTCTAAACTTCCAAGAGGTGAAGTTAGAGGCACCATCGAGTCTATCTTCAACCTTGAGACTGTTCACCATTTTCGTAGTTAAGATAGACACACAAAGATGAGAATAATGGAGAAAGAAAATGCTGCTTATATAAATCTGATCACGATCTTGCTTAAACCCGCTTTGATACCATGTTAGTTTTAGGATCAAAAATTAAATAAGCAGATATAGAACAATTTAAACAATTTGACACAACATATACCCTAGGAAAACCCTCCAACTTGAGGGAGAAAAACTCAGCAACAATATATCTCTTATATATTGAATAATGGAAAGCAATTCGCTTTTACAATGAGGCCAAATACAAGGCCGAATCAATCAGCACCACACTTGATGCAATCTTCAACAATAATATCGAACTTCTTCAAGGAATCAATCTGCTGAAAGTAATACTCTACTTCTTGCTAAAATGCGAACTTGAACAAAGATGAATGAATATCAAATGATGGAGAGTGAACGCCTATATATACAATATGAAGATGACTTCTCCCAAGAGATACGTCTCTACTCAAGAGGTCGGCCTCGTCAAGAGAAATGGTGCGATTTATCCTCCAGGATAAGTCGGCATCATATTAGAACAATGTGTCCTTTTGAAAGGTGGCGAACATACACTTTATGTCGGCTTCTTTTGATAACAGATATAATTACAAATGAATAGAGGTGACTCTTCAATAATCGACCTCAATAAATAAATAGCCATAGGCTATATTTAATTTATTGTTTATTAAATAAATTGCCGCTGGAAGTATGAGGCCCGCGGCTATAACATCAACACAGGTGATCAAACAAGATCTAGTACAAAACCTCTCATCCACATCTGCTTTACATTTCTAATGTATTTGATTAGAACAATTTGTTTTTTACCCATTCACCCATATGGAAACTTTAACTTCTCACTTGTCTCAAATAGCATCTTGTTTTTGAAAATATGTACAAGTAGTTTTGTGCACACTGAGATGTAGGCAACTCTTTTTCTAGCTATGTCTTGTTCTTGTTACAGGTTTGGTATAATTGTGGTATACTCAAATGCTATGGCAGGTCACGTTTGTTGAAGCGTTGGATCAACTTATGCCTGGTTTTGATCCGGAGATAGGGAAACTGGCCCAAAGGGTATTGATCAACCCACGAAAGATAGATTATCACACTGGTGTCTTTGCAAAAAAGGTAATTTCAATCAGTGATTGTCTCATTGTGATTTTCCAGATTAATTAAGGAAAGCCTAGCATGGTACTATCACAACTTAAAGAAGCTGCAAATTGAAATTGGTAACAATTTTATTTTACTTTGAGGACATTGGTGGACCCGTATGCTGTAGATAACACCTGCAAAAGATGGGAAACCTGTCACCATAGAACTTATTGATGCAAAAACAAAGGAGCCAAAGGATACCTTGGAGGTAAGCTACATAATCAAAATAATCTTGCAAATTATTCTCTATTTTTAAATTTTATACTGTAGTGAAATTTCTGGAAGCAACTTTTGTGAGATGAGCGTTACTCCTGTTATGAGACTCTGGCTTTTGATTTACTAGGGTAGAAGAAAGTCATTTTACCAATACGAGGATTCCTTTGTATCTACCTACCTAAGGATTTAAGGATGAATAGGATTTCTTTTGCGTCTTCAAGGAAAATTGTTTGTGGCACTGATCATGGTTTTGTACAAATTTTCAAAATTTCTTAATGACATGTTTAGGTACTGGCATGGATGTTAAACTAAAGCTTTTTGCCCATTATTCTTACTGTTCATACAAATATGGCTGTCTGGGTAGTATTACTTTCCTCAAATGTCTTTGTAATCCTTTATTATCACAAAATGAGCCTGTCACATTCATGTTGATAGATGCTGCATTTGACTAGAATGTCCCCTTCTTTTTCCAACTTGGCTAATATGCAAGCTACTGTCTTTTCTATTATTTCCCCTTTATTGGTGATTTCCATCTTTGAACTTTGTACTCAAATTGGTGAGAAACAATCCTTGCTATGTTTTTCACCTTGTTGCATGGATTGTTGTGAGTGTCTTTGTCGAACATATGACTAGCATAGATTTTTCCATCAAAATTCTTTTCTACTGATATGGATGACAATGGTGGTACTTTCAAGTACAAGTGATCCAAGTATTCTTTTTATGTATGCTGCAGGTAGATGCAGCACTTATTGCTACAGGACGCGCACCATTTACAAAAGGCTTAGGCCTTGAGAATGTAAATGTTTTATTACAAGGAAACTCGGCTTTTCTTTTTCTTAGCGCAACTGTTTACAGAAAAAATGAGAAAATATTTTTCTTGGTGGCATCAACTGTACAATAATTTCTGGATGCTTCTTTCCATGAAGAAACATGACATCATTTTTTTAATTTCTTATTAGTGTTATCTTTGTGGTGTTATTTTAGATTAATGTAGCTACACAACGGGGTTTTATTCCAGTTGATGAGCGTATGCAAGTTGTTGATGCAAATGGAGTCAAGGTCTGTATTTTTCTATAATCTTCACTTCTAAAGCAAAATGTTCTATTTAGAAATTCATTTTGTGCTCCATTCAATATTCCAAGGACATGTAGTCGAATTGTTCAGTCACTCATGTATTTTTGTCTTAGTTTGTTCCATCCAATTTATTATGAAACTGCTTTTAGTTTTGAATTGCTTAGGTTCCTCATCTCTATTGCATTGGAGATGCAAATGGAAAAATGATGCTTGCTCATGCTGCAAGTGCACAAGGGATCTCAGGTGAGTAACTAGCTGTTTGTTTGGTATTGGTTTATTGTCTGACAGTTTTGCAATTTTGTACTAAGTGTCACTTACTCTCGAAATTGTTTAGTTTATAATAAACTTGTTTTCTGATTGGTTCTGATGAAATTTTTTTATTGCAGTCATTGAGCAGATTTCTGGGAGAGATAATGTTCTTAATCATTTGAGCATTCCAGCAGCTTGCTTCACTCATCCAGAGATCAGTATGGTTGGCTTGACAGAGGTGTAACCTATGTTATAGTTCTTTGTGATTATGTCTTTTGTAGAAATTAATTAGATGCATCTGTCGTTGTCATAAAGCTAACAAGTCATTAAATTGCTATAAAGCTAACACTGTTGCTGTCATGTTAACTGTTGCCGGCTTACCATGTTTTTTCTTTAGTTTGAGTTCAACAAGTGAATCTTTCTTGAAGAAGTTAATCAATGAAATTAAAAAAATATATCATGAACAGAAATATAGGCATATCTCACAGAAGAGTTTTAAATCTTTAGTCCCAACTTCTAGAATATCACTAAATAGCCGCACAGGTTTTCTTGAAAAATGCAATAACTATCAGGCAGGTGTATTGAGCCAATGACAAAATTGTTCTTAATGAGATCGTAAGTGTATGGATCTCTCTGCATGGTGGGTGACTTGCAATTTGCAAATCTTGGATATGTACACCATCTAATGGTTTTGTAAAACACGTGTCCCATTCCTTGAATACATTCCACCGGCCCTTGATAAGGAAAACCATGCTCTTGAGATAGAAGTCCCCAAATTATTTAAAAATTCATTGTAGAATTCTTTAGTATATATAGTACACAATTTTCTAGGCAATAGGTTTGTTATGAATGCTTATGCAAATGAGTCTCAAATCAGATATCAAACATTTATATTTGTCATTCTTTAGTGGAAAAACTCTTTCAAGTCATCTCAGAAAACCCTTAAAATGGTGCAGAATTATCTGAACTACATGCCTCATGTATGTTTGCTTGCATTACATTTGTAGCCCTCAAATCAGTTTGCATATTTCATTCTATTAATTGTTTATGAAGCTGATTGTAATTCTTTCTGAGGGTTGTTCTATTCATTGTTGATCTACAAATTGTATGCGTTTGAGTATTTTTTGTTATAGGAATTTTAATTTTCTGATTCCACAGACTCTGCTGTTCCATTTTGTTATATCTAGGATCTCTTAAGCTGTCCTGCAACTTGAAGTGATATTGTCAAAATTGCAGTATCAAACTTCCCCAACAAGGAGCAGATTTTATATCCCCTTTAGATTTCTTTGCTCCACAAGCAGCAAACAAACCTGATTGGATTGTTCGTTTACTTGCAACCAACAGGCCAGAATTAATTAATAGCTTCAACTTCTTTAACCTATAAAACATATCAGAGCATCTTCAGACTTGCAATTCCTTTGAACTTAAAACAATGTTGATGAAAATTGGTTCATTGTCACAACACAACGCTTGCTCTATGATCAATCACAACTCTTCAACTCATAATGTTTTATCGCAAAGAGATACCAATGTCCTCCTTTACATTGGTGAGGAATTTGATCTAGAATGACACCAGCTGAATACTCCTGAGAAATCTAACAAGAGATCTCTACAATGTTTGGCTGTAGGCTTCAGAAAATCTATCCACACCACCAATAGTTGCTTGGGAAATAAAATCCATTACCAAACAGCAAGGAGGATTGGAAACAAGCCTGTCATATGACCAATGAATCAGGAAAGCTTGTTTTCCCTCTCATCTCATTCAGCACACACACGTTCAAATGTACAATCATGTTTGGATGAAATGTGTGCTGCATTCTATTGTAACATAATTTGGAAATTTTCATTTAATATATATCTTCAAATTTTATCACTATTTATTTCCTCTATTTAGTTCTTCTCATTGCTATAATCACTATAGCTCAAATGCCTTACATACAGATATCTGTAAAATTCAAAAGAAATCAAGCTCAAGGCACCTATCTTTATAAATTATCATATTGCCTTCTTTATGTTTAGAATCCTCCATGAAAATATGTTTTAGTTTGCGTGTTAAGCTATCATATTATTATAAGTAGGGTTGTAGGGAGACGTGTCTCTGACTCACTGGCATATGTTTCCAAAACTTGAATGTGTTTCCCATATTGGAGACGGGTACAGAGATATCCCCAGTTGCAGGAAACGTCCTGCCCATGTCTCCAGCCACCTCCCAGTTTGAAAACCCAAAAATGCTGCCATTTCCGAAAAAAAGACCATAAAAATGAAAAAATAAAAAAGTGAAACTCTAAAATGCATTGCATTGTTTGTCCATTGTACAGTAAAAGTAGGAAAGTAGAAAGGAGCAGCAGAAAACTTGCAGAGAACCGTGTGGCAACATTCACAACCCATGACCAGTGACCAAGTATCTACTTGCATTTTGTATTAATAAGACTCAGGAAATGCAAAAATTGTGTTAATACTCAGCAACTGTACGTGTCTCCCTGTAACTCTTAGACAAATAGATCCTTTAAACGACCATCAAGATAATTATTTGGGAGTTGCAGCTCACTATAATAGTGAACTTTTAACTATTTTAGAAAGAGACAGACTGGTTATTAGATACACTACATAATAGTAATTAATATTTTTAAGAGCTGATAGTGAGCTCCTGTACCCCAGAATCACCTGCAAAACAAAAACAACCTTCCACAAGAGAGTAGAGAAAGAGGATGAATTGCTTGATTATGGATGCAATAATGACATAACAGTATGGTCTCTCGTACTAGCACCAATACCAGTCTCCTGGCAAATATGGTTACAACTGAGCTATAATATTGTTATCTATTGGGTAAAAATGAAACACAATAATTGTGGGAAATGTGTTATTACAATTACTTTATCCTGAATGGAGAGTAGACAATGAAATACAAAATATTTGAATATACTGAAGTGAAAAAGACCATCAAAGTACGTAAACTTTTTTAGTTTTATAAATAATTTTTTTTAATTTTTTATAAAATAAATTATTGTCAATTTGGAAAAGGCAACTCACTTTTTCAGATTTTCTTTTTCTTTTCTTCAAATATTAAGGCAACACTCACATTATAGGATTTTTTTCCTATTTTATGATATGTGTGATAATATCATAATAATGATGTGGACAAGAATTTAATATTGTAAATTTGAGAAGACCTTTTTTTAGTAAAAGGAAAGGTTTTATTTAATCATAAAAATAAGTCACAAAAAGTACAAGAGACAAGAACAGAAGACAAGAAAACTGGACCAATGAGAGATCCCACAAAGCCAGTCAAGTGCTCAGAGATCATCAGGTGTGCCAGCTCCTCTTAACTTGAAAATAACTTATGCAGGCTGCAAGGTGTTGTAACTGGATACTGTCATTGGCCTTATTATCAGCAAGATAGTTCAAATTTCTAAGGATATGCTGCCATCTATTTGGTCAAAATTTTGGAGGATCTTTGAAACTGGGTTTAGCAAAAGCCAAAAGGTGAAACTGGACAGACCTGACCACATGTTTACCTGAGAGACATCACATTCCCATAAACAGTAAGACTCTTTAGCTTTTTCTGACAGAAAGGAGGAGGTTGAATTTACAGCTCATAAATTCAGGAATGTTGTTTGAGGCCTGAGCTAAATTCAGGCTGAAGTCCAACATCTTGAGCTGAGATTCAGACTGTAGCACACCTCCAGGAGCAGCACTGACAGGATTGTATTTCTCAGCCCTGGGAAAAAGGAGAGTAGGTTAATTGAAGTGAATTTCCAGTGGGGGACAGCTAGCTGGCGAGTCGCAGTTAAAATTCACAAAGTTCCATTTTTGAGGATGTGAAGTTCTGCTCTAGATAGCACATTCAGGTTTTGCACTTTTTTGAAATGAGTTTTGGCATTTTCTACAATAGTGAACTTGAGAAGATATTAATCGCATGGGAAGAGGTTAAATTCATTGTTAGTAATACACAATTAAATAAAGAGAGGTATTAATATCATATTCAGTGTGTGCTTTTTGAGTAGTTCATGATAAATGTTTATCCACCTGACAGATCGGCACAGTTACAGCCTTCCTCCCTGTAGCTCCCACTGTGGAGTGCATCTTGGCATAAAAATTAATTTTCAGTGAGACATCCTTGGTGAAAATGCAAGGGCCAACTTGTATTAGAATCATTAGATATTATAGGTATGATTGAATTAACTGGGTCTAAGTTGGATTATTTATTATTGTATTATTAGATGCATTGGATTTTCCTGCATGTCACAATAAAGCTACTTGATGAATCATCTTTGAAAGTACATATTACGGAATTAGCTTTACAAACTTTGAGAAACATTATGCTCTGAACAAGTTGACCTTCCAGATGTGGAGAGGGTGCCACTGTTAAGAACTTGGCTTCTTGTGAATAAGACACTGGTGAGTACCCATTGTAGGGAGAGTTAAACAATGAGACACCACTCAGACTTAGGAAGTTATGATCTTTATGGATCCCTACTCCGCATCTCATTGGCAAGGGACAAATATGGCTATCCTAAACTAAATTCTCCTATGGAAGTCCATTGCTGCATTTCTATATAAGCACAACTGCAAGCAAGAGTACAAAGCTATTAGTGGCAACAATACATGGTTTACACCCTATTGGATTAATTACTTATGTGGTACAATGATATGCAAAGAAGCTTCTAGAGAAAAGGAAGATTCTAGTAGATGAAAGAGAGAAGGAAACTTCTAGAGGAAGGGAATTTTCTAGGAGACAAAACATACAATAAGCTTCAATACAAAGAACTTGTAGAGGAAGGTAGATATATGAATGTGCAAAGAACACAAATACATAATTAAACTACAAATTCTGATCCAAGTGACTAAATCGACCATGTGAAGTCTAGCTCTCAAATCTTTCATTAGCTTATGGGCACATGCTGATTATTTTCAATCAGTGTTCCATGTAGTTTCTTGAAAGGGATGTGTCTCAGGGACGGGGGGACAAGGGGTCTAAGTTAGGGGACGATTGGGGGGAGCGGGTGGGCGGTGCTGATTTACACATGGTACTTGAATAACTAGTTATAAAAAGATGTTTAAGAATAACATTTCAAATTAAACCTTGGCAAATTAGTAAAATTAAAAATTGCAAATACTAACATTTTAAATACTTGAATACTATTACTAAAAGACTAAAAGTAAATAAAATATTAAAATTTGATAAATGAAATTGTCGAATTTGAGATTTTCTATTATATGAATATTGAAAATATGACATGTCACATCATAAAGATGATTACAATGAGTAGCATGATACATTGATATCAAAATAAGTACAAAATGCAAAAATATAGTGAAGGGAGGCCTCTAATCATCCCCAAACTCCTCATCACTTGAACTACTGGAATCCTCGCGCTCAAGCTCTACCAAGCGAACACCAACCAGCCCTACATCTAAAGCCGAAACTGAAGCATCCTCATCAATCTGTCCTGGCTCCTTGGCTCTACATCCCATCGTGTTGCTGGACTCTCTTTGTACAAAAGTGTTTTGCGGTCAATGGGATGCAAAGCACTATGTACAGCCACAAGCTTCTCTGCTCTCCTAGAGGTAAGTCTGTTCCTCTTAAGAGAGTGGATGAAGCTATATGTAGACCAGTTCCTCTCAGCAGCTCAAGAACTAGAAACTTGAGATAACAATTAGATGGCTAGAGTGGTAGTCAAAGATCTCGATCCATGGCAAGTCCACCACAAAATTGGGTCCTCCTGCGCCATAGTTCACATATCCATCTTGGTTGCATCTGAATAAGCCCTAAGAGTGGCAAATTTGGTCCACTCAATGCGAATCATGCTGGCATCTACATCATCATACATCATCCTTTCAATGCACCTAAAGAACTCTGCCTTAACCTCTGCATCCTCTATCAGTGTCACTCTACCAGGCCTAGTTAAGTACCACTTAGGATTAAGTGCATAGGCTGCCATGTGCAAGGGAGTGTTGAGCTTCTCCCATCTCCTGTGAATGATTGGTTGAATGTGCTTGTGGTAGAATGCTAATGTGGGGTCCCTCTCTCGCACAACAACCCTCATTTGATCAAGCATAGAATCAATGGACTCATACACCTCTCCAAGGCTAGGTACATCCGCATCCCCATACCTGATAACTTGGAAAACTAGTTTAATGATGGCGACAATATATTTTGCATCACCCCATAATACATCGCTCTTCACCGTATCCTTCACCCTCCTGCCCTACTCTATCTTAGACTCTGCCCACCTATTCCAATCTGCTGTCATGACCATGAGTTGCAGTGCCTCTTGCAACTCAATCATTCTCTCCAAGAGAATTATATAGGAAGCATATCTCGTATGAGTAGGTTTCAGGAACTCCTTAGTGAAGGTCCTGAAGAGTGCATGTGATGTGTGGTAGTCGCAGATAAACATCTGCACATCTTTGGCATCATTAACCACTACTCTAATCCAATCAATCTTTCCCATGTCCTTGAGTGCATTGTTCATGGCATGCACGCAACATGGGGTCCACCAAATATGCCTATAAGCAGCCTCAACAGGTCTCCCTACAACTTTGCACACATGTGCAACATCTGTCACAACTTGGACCACATTTTGTGGCCCAACCTCCTCAATAGCATCCCTAAGAACCTCAAACTGAAAATCAACATCTTAGCGATGCCCTGAACAATCAACTGCCTTAAGAAAATATGGGCCCACAGTACATGTAACCATGATGTTAATGAGTGGACGATGGCTAATGTCTGTCCACCCATCCATGACATGCTACATCCTGTCTTAACCCAACACTCCATCTTCTCCATCAACAAATTGATCTTGGAATAGTTCTTATCCAAGATCGTGGTCCTCAATTTCGTCTTACCTGGTGGCACATATGATGGTCCTCCCCTTGCCACCATCGGTATCATCTCCTTATGATAAGGAGATCGGGCAACATGAAATGGGATGCCATTGGCAAAGAAGAATTTGCCAATGGCATCATCTATGTCATCCTTGAGCTGTGCATTAAACAATTTTGCTATGGGGTTATTTTGAGTTTGACTTTGCAATTTCTATTACCCCCTCCCCTCTCTTGCATAGGAACTAGAAGAAGAACTTGGTGTCCCTCCTACTTGCGTCTGCAAAGTATGGCTGGATCTTTGTGGTTGGGTATGCTGAAGATGTGTCCTATGAAGCAAAGTAGTAGGCACAGGTGCAGCTGGAGTATCATCAGGAACACCCCATAACTTATTTATTTCAACTTTGTATTTGATGTTTTTTGGTTTTTCCAAAAACTCACATATCTACACACCTTTTCCTCTAATCAAAAGAAGGTGTGCATTAACTCTAGTGATGCTCTCAAACCACCCCTCACCACAAAAGTTGCACTTCCACCTCCTTGTGTCACCAGATGTTGCCCCTTGCCTGCTTAGTTCTTTTGTTGCAAATTGTTTGAGAGGGGATTTGGGATCAAAAGGACCCTTAGCATACTTTGCCAATACTGCAGAAGGGCACTCTAAAGTACTTGCTTCACTTGCCATGGAACTAGTTTGGGCTTCATGATCAGCCCCATGGTCACCCCCCTCAGCCTCAGGTGCATATTTAGGATTAGTATCACTATGCGACTGAACCTCATCCTCACTCATGTCATGAGAGCTCATTGTGACATTGCAATGAACAAATAAATTCTATAAGTGCCCAGTTTCAGCCTAGTTTAACAAATTTTAAAATTTCATGATAAATCTTGATGGAAAGTGTAACATACTAACATCTTACAGTTAATGGAGAAGCAATTATATTGCCAACATTAGCTGAAAGGCAACTAAATAACTAACAATCTAGGGTTTTTTTCCCTTTTCAATGGAAGGGATGTAACAGAAAGATGAATAAAAACAATGAGCCTTGAAATGAAAATATGAATATGCATTTGCAGCCATGTATATGAAATTATGATTAATTTTTTAATCATAATTTCATAGACTGGCTGCAAATGCATATTCATGTTTTCATTTCAATGCCTATTGTAAGATTCAACATCAAACTACATTTTCAAAATGAATCTAAAAACTTGGGAAAAAAACAAAAAAAAAAATTTGAAAATACTTCAAAAAACAGTCATAAAAACCTACCTTGTGCTTGAAAAACCCTTCAAAAATGGTGTAGAATGCTCCTCCTCTTCTTCTTCTTTCTCCTTCTCACCCCTTTTGGACTTGCAGCACCTCAAACTCACTCTTTCACTCACTCTTCTCACTGGTTTTCCTCTTCTTCACCTAGCTGTTGCAAAACATCAAATGCATATGTGAGCAAAAAAATGAACAATTAGAGTGTTTTATTTAGTTTAGAGGCTTTTAAATGGGTCCCACAAGCCTTTAGGGTTCAGCCCTCGGCACAAATATCAAGTAAATTAAAAGAAGTTTTTTAAAAATTGCTTTTTTAGACTTTTCAGCGCGGGGGCCGCCTAAGGACGGTTGGGAGTCCCCGAGATGTCTAGCCATTCCCAATGTCTCCCTGAAGTTTCTCACGTCCCGGTGGTGCTGGGGGGACGGAGGGCGGACGTCTCTCAGCTGTCCCCAAGTCTCCGAAACATCCGGGTTGGGGGACGGCTGAAAGTTTTTGGGAGGGAGGGGGTGCGGAACACGTCCCTGTGGAACACTGTTTTCAATACTTGTGAAGTCTGAACCTTTTTACAGAAAGATAAGATCTAGTTCAACCCATCTAAGCATGAGGGTTTTAGTTCTAAACCACGGATAGGGCTGTCCCTCACCTTAAGTTGGATTTACCATTGCCTATGCAATCTGCTTATGCAGCTCAGAGATACACAAATACAACAAGGCATAAATTGTGCTTAAGACTATGTATAAAGATATCGATTTTAAAGTGCTTGAACAAAGCTCAAATACAAAGTGGCATGGCATTCATGCAGAGTCCACAGTTAATGAGATGGAATTTTATGATTGGGGGATGTATTTGTCAATTACATGCAAGGGAGTGACTTAACTACCATTCAACAAACCGCTCATGTGACCATCAAGAGCCATTAGATGCTCCTTAAAAATATGCAACATCTAATGTTAATGTAGGCTCCTCTACAATGCATCCCCTATAAACAGGGTCCTTTATTGCTCTGATTATGCAGTCAAAATAATATCTTTAAGAATATCTATGTTGGGGTATGATGGGTATTCAAACATTCTACTATACAAGTTTTGATTCTGAAATCAATGCACTTTCCATAATGATATTCTTAGTCAGTTGTCTTTACAGCTGTGGCATGGGTAGAGTTAACTGTTAAGAAAAAGGATTGAATTTTTTTAGGTAAAATCAATTTTAACAACCCTTATTTTGTTTGAGAAAGTCGTGCAAGAGAATTTTATTTTGTTGACAAAATCATGCAAAAGAGATCAAGGAAACATACAAATAACTATACATCATTTATTTCAAATCCCAGCATATCATGATTAATTTTAAGATGAACTTTTTTCTGGGGATTTTTTTGGTGGCAACATTATGGCTACTGTTGCCTTGATACAAATCTAGCATTTTAGGCAACTCTTGCATAAAATCTTAACCGAGCAGTTTGTATAACATCTCTGCTTAATCTTCTGCATATAGATGGCAATAGATGACCATATTAAGGTTCTCTGTAAGCCTAGCTGCAATTGTTTGTTTGCAATATGGAATTATGAAACAATAACATGGTATTAAAATTCTATACCGAGTTGATTCTCATAGAGAGTTATTTTATTAATATCCACTGAGAGTCCTCTTAGTAAAAGAAGATGCAAGATTTGCACAATATGATTTTAAGCTCCTGCCGAAAGTAATCTTGAATGGTTGACATGCAAATGAAGGTTCTTGAATGGTGGACATGCAAATGAAGGTTCTACTCTTAGGTGGCGTGCAGATTATCAGTTAAAATATGATGACCAAACATAGTAAATGTGGAGTGTTGCAAATTATACAAAAATTCAAGCCTACTTTTTTTCATATTGTCCTCTTTGTCTTGACAAAAATATTCAAATATCCCCCAAAGAATTAATATGTTTTTAGAAATTTATGACATAGGATGCTAAAGTCTTTGATGAATAGGCTTTTTCTGCACAGAGTGACAAAAGTAGTGATACTCTGACTTCCATCTCTCCTAGTGGGTGAATAAATTTCTCATGTGATGCTTGAAAATTGAATCATTTCTGTGAATGAAATCCATCCTTATTTGCAGGAATAAGAAGTCATGTTTGTAACATACTGAATGTCCTGATTTCTGCCCCTCTGATGTCTATTAGCAAAATGTTGAAAATCATGCATTACAGTTAATACTGACATTTGAATTAATTTTGTATTGAATGTAGCAATGTTCAATATTTGTATGACAACTCTTATCGATTGTCTTAGCCTATTCAACAGCCACAAGCAAGGACAAAGGGTGAGGAAGAGGGCTTCAAAGTGAGTGTAGCTAAAACAAGCTTCAAAGCCAATACAAAGGCACTTGCTGAGAATGAAGGAGAGGGTATAGCAAAGGTATGCTTATACTAATGAACTCCATTCTATGATTTTTTTAAGTTACTGTATGCAGGATGCTTTGTTACAAAAGCACTTCCATGCAAGAAAAAAGACAGAAACCAAAAAATATATGTCATTGCAGTCTTGAATCATCCCTTTTCTTGAATAACAAACAAATTGGAAACTTATTTAGAAATCTTAGCAATTCTTCATGTACATAGTCATACACAGATTATATCCAGGCACCAGAACATTTGGCATAGACTTGGCATTAAAATTACTCTATTTATATTACATATCATGGTTCCAGTTGATCTTTTCCTAGTAGAAAAAGTCATGTTTCTTGAGATTGCATTATCTTACAGATAAATCTCTGTTTGGTCAAATTGCAGTTGATATACCGTCCAGACACTGGAGAAATTCTTGGTGTTCACATTTTGGGCTTGCATGCAGCTGATCTTATTCATGAAGCATCAAATGCTATTGCTCTGGGAACAAAAGTTCAGGTAACTCCCTTTTGAAATTCATAAAAGTTAGATATATCAAGATGAGTAAGAAATAGATTTTTCTAAAAATGACTACAGATGTGCATAAAAATGAAGCTGCAGGAGTTGGTTTTGGAGGTATCTTTTCAGAACGAGTTCTTGGAGTTAAAACTTAATTTGTTAAACTTGAATAGAAATTCTAACTACAAATGCTTGCGTACAACTCTGTTTACCACTGGCAGTGACAATTTTTTTTCTCTTTTATCATTTATGGGGCTTTTGAATCCTGCATGGACATTATGACAAAGAACATGTATTTTGTGGCTTTTACTTTTAAACTAGAAATTTATTTTTTCTTTCTGAAGGTAGAAGCAGATTCTAAAAATTTCTGGTTTGTCTTGACCCCTTGTGAAGAATGAGGTTACATTTTAAAAGTAATAAAGGGTTGATTATAACTCCACTAAACTGAGGAATAAATGTATGGCATCAGCTATCTTAGAACGTCTATACTGCAGCTGAAATTCCTAGAAGGCTTGCAACTCTATTAAAGCCACCTTGAAATTAACTAATTTTGATGTCACCCGTCATTTCTGACAAAATTGTGCTGCTCTAAGGTTTATATTATTTGTGGCAAACTCAAAATTTCAGGGGTGCCACTGCACACCATATAGGATTTTATTATCATCACTTGGACTAAAAAATTTGCATTTTAGTTTTGAATGGATTTTAATTATAAATATAGAAATATTCTAACCTATTTAGTATTTACATATCATCTGTTCATGCATGTCTACCATTTGATACTTGTAAGGGTCGCCTTGCTATTTTTGTAGTTTGACTTTGTACATAGCTCTAAAGGAACAAATCTGTGCTTGGTACTAAGTTATAATGCAGTTGGAGCCTAAATTATTAGTTTGTTCAGCAGTTAGCTTGTAAAAGGTGTTCGATTTATGTTCACTAGCAATGTGCAATCCAATTTGTCTTGCTCTGCTTTTACAGTCTGCTCTGAAAACTGGGTATAGAATGAATCTATTCATGTACAGAAAACAGTAATATGTCCTGTTTGCTGTATGGTCTATCAATTTGTATTGTATAACCTTAAACTATATATTTACATGTAGCTTTGAATAATTCTAATAATTCTCCTGTGCATACAGGTTTTGTATGTATAATATATGTTATTTATATCTGTAAGTCCTTCGTAGTATATGTTTTGAAAAAACTGTCTGCTTTTCATGGTTAAAATGACTTATGAAGCCCTTTTAAGTTTAACCATCAAATTCTGATCCTTACGAAGAAATAAAGGATGTATAATCACAAATTATTTTGAAGTTTGAGATACATTCTTTGATTGGTCCCATTTTTAGAGTGTGTTAGTATTTCTAGAAGCAATGTTGTGTGCAAGGAGGCACATTAACATCAGTTGCTACAAATACTGAAATATGAGCACATTTCAGATTGCACAAGTTTTTCTCACACTGTCTGTACTCATACCAAGGACATGTATTTTGCCTACACTTTTAGGTCCATAAATGTTTTTATAGTTTACTTATTGACTATGGGGGTAAACTTTAGTGTAGTTTCTCTATATTCTTGCAAGATTCTGTTTCACTCAGGCTCATAGTGATCATACATTAACCCATGGGTAGTTTTTTTTGGTGTCTATAATGGTCTATTGCTAGTCATTCTTGATATCATGGACTCTAAAATCTTTGTTTGGCCTCCAGTTATTTTGAACTCTAAATTAACTCTGAATGATAAGAGCACGGTTATTCTTAAACACACTTGTTCATAATTGACCATGGCCATAGTTTTAAATAGTTCTTGTTCTAAGTATAATTACCATGCGTGGCAAGGTCATCCTTGAAGAGATCCCAGCCATATTTATAGTCGCCACTTTTCTTACAATTTATCCATTGGAACCGTTACAAAGGTTATCTTTCATTTGTATACCTGTTTGTAATTGTAAACAAATTTGTATCAGAATGGGATCCTAAAACTAAGAATAAACTAAGGTCTGAGATTCTGAGTGATAATTTCTAAGACAAATACGATTTTCTGAATTCTTCTTTTATTGCAGAATGTACTGAATGCAGAACATTGATAAATTTCGATGTCTGCATATTCAGATTGGAATCAACTTTTATATGTTAGGAGACCCGCCTCCAAGGGATGCGTCTCTTGAGAGAATGTGTCTCCACACGTGGAGACACGTCCGCTCAAGAGACGTGTTCCTTAGGGCACGGGTTCCTGTCACAACCGATGATCATTCGGTTTAAACAAATAGACAAACCCTTACGCATGGCGGATGTATTACAATAATCTCGAATTTAATCAATGCGAATTCAAAACATCATTTAGATAACTTCGATTTTATACATGCTTTATAAAATTCGATTATTTACTTATTTCCAGAAATATTAAATATGAAAAGTATTAGATCAGATATAAACGATGATGATGCTTATAGCAATCATCGTTTATATCTGACCTAAGCTACCATTCATTAACACTCCCTCTTAGCTTAGGGAAGATATTTCAAATCAAATAAGTGGGGATATCACCTTTACACGTGATATCGAAGATAAGGAATGTTTTCTCAAAGTTGTCAAGTCACATGACATTCTTCATAACTTATCTTCATTATGGTATGTGCACTGACATCAAGTCACATGATGTCTACCATAATTCATGGCATATCCACGAATATAAATATCCACCATGATTATCTCTTAAAGATCACAATGATCTTCAGATGATATCAAGTCCCATGATATCCATCAAAGTGTCCAAGAGATACTATCATGACATATCCACAGATATCAAGTCACATGATATCTATCATGATAGTTTATCATTGTAGAGTCGTCACTTTACAATGTCAAATACAAGTGTTCATTATTAGAAAGATCGTCACCTTTCAATAATGTACACAGGGGGAGTAGGCCCATAAAGTCATGGAGTCACACACATGACAAAAGAGTTTACACATTTAAACATCTTTATATATTAGTACAATTTGATAAACAATTTGAATTTCAAACATAAATAACAAATTACATTTCAACCATACCAAGTTTCTTCCTAAAGTGCTCTACCTTGATTCGGGAGAGAGGCTTGGTGAGAATGTCTGCAGTTTGATCATTTGTACTAATATACTCCAACTGAATCACTTTCCTTTCCACCATATCTCTTACATAATGATAGGGGATCTCAATGTGCTTAGATCTATCATGAAAGACAGGATTTACAGAGAGTTTGATGCAACTCTGATTATCACAATGAATAATTGTAGGATTCAAGGGCTCACCAAAGAGTCTCACAAGCAATTTACGAAGCCAAACTGCTTCTCTTGCTCCCATTGAGGCTGCAATGTATTGACTTGTTGAGCTCAAACGAAGATTGTTTTCTGCAAATCCACGAGATCATAGCTGGTCCTAAAGCGGAAAGCAACATCGATGTGCTTTCGATCGATTATACTTCGGTCAATCGAATCAGTACCCATGTAGATCTAGTTGATCATTCTTGTAAAGAAGACCATATCCAATAGTGCCTTGAAGATATCTCAAAATATGTTTCACAGCCGTTAAGTGAATTTCCTTTGGCTCACACATGAATTGGCTGAGAACATTCACTGCATAGCAAATATCAGGTCTGGTGTTGACTAGATACATCAAGGATCCAATCATCTGTCTGTAAAGGGTTGGATCTGCACACTTGGATTTTGCTGCTGCTTCTTTCAATTTGTGAAGGTTGGTTTCCATGGGTGTAGACATCGGTCTACAGTCCAACATTCCAAATTTCTTCAGAATATCAACAGTATACTTCCCTTGGTTTAGTATAATGCCCTTTGATTTCTGCCATACTTCTAAACCTAGGAATTAGTGAAGAATGCCCAAGTCTTTCATGTCAAATTCAGAAATTAGATCCTGCTTCCCTTGAGCAATGAGGTGATCTTCTCCTGTTATCAGCAGGTCATCAACATATAAAATAATTATTAGCATATCACCTTTAATTACCTTGAAGTAGAGATTGGAGTCAGCATTTTTCTTGGAAAATCCTAATCCCAAGAGATAACTGTCAATTCTTTCATACCAGACCCTGGGAGCCTGTTTAAGTCCATAGAGGGCTTTCTTCAGTCTGCATACATGTGAGTCAGGTTTATGTATCACAAAACCTTCAGGCTGTTCCAAATATACTTCTTCAATTTTCCATTCAGGAAGGCAGTTTTCACATCCATTTGATGGATCTTCCAACCTTTAGCTGCTGCAATGTCTAACACTGCTCTCTGATTTGTAACGGGCAACAAGTGCAAATGTTTCTTCGTAATCAATGCCTTCCTTTTGAGAAAAACCTCTTGCCACAAAACGTGCTTTATGTTTTTCTATACTGCCATCAGTAGCATGCTTGATTTTGAAGAGCCATTTGGAAGAGACAACAAATTTCTCTTTTGGTCTAGGCACTATATCCCATACATCATTCTTTAGAATAGATTGATATTCCTCTGTCATTGCATCCTTCCATGCTTGATGTTGGAAAGCTTCTGTAACACTGATAGGTTCTGAGTTTATGATGTTGTTCATTAGAGCAACATAGCTAGAGAAACGTTTGGGTCTTTTACTCTCCCTGAACGTTCCTTTGGGTGTTGCATGATCCTCTGCTTCTTTGATCATCTTCTTGGCCCAAAGTGGTCTCTTTCTGCCGTTGTCATTTGTATTCTCATTTGAAGTAGAAGGAAGTTCATGTGGCATTTCCTCAGGATGCTCCCTCTGAATCTCAGGAGCAGGTTCCATTTCAGGTACTCTAGGGGAATAGGTTTCAGTCTCACTAGAACTTCTTGCCCTCTTGAATGCAATGTCTTCTTCAAAGATGACATCTCTGCTCAATTCAATTTGATTTTGACCGGGTATGAATATCCTGAAGGCCTTGGAGGTTTCACTATATCCCATAAATATCCCTTTGTTTCCGGAAGGTTCAAGTTTGAATCTCTTCTCCTTGGGCACATGAATATAGACGGGACAACCAAAAATCCTAAAGTGACTAATGTCAGGTTTTATGCCAGTGAAGGCTTCTTCAGGAGTTTTGTTGTCAAGATGAGAATGAGGACATCTATTTTGGATGTAGACAGCAGTCCTAGAGGCTTCTGCCCAGAAAGAGGTTTCAATGTTTTGGTCAAGCAACATTGCTTTGGCAGCTTCTACAATGGTTCTATTTTTTCTTTCAGCAACCCCATTTTGTTGAGGGTTGTAAGCCACTGTGAACTCCCTCTTAATTCCAGCACTCATGCAGAATTCCTTAAAATTTTCAGATGTGTATTCTTTCCCATTGTCTGTCCTTAAGGTTTTTATTTTCTTCCCGGAGAAGTTTTCTGTAAGTGCTTTGAACTCTTTGAACCTTTTGAGGATTTCTATTGACTCTTTACACTTAGGGAAATAGATCCAGGTTTTCCTAGAGAAGTCATCTATAAATATGACATAGTAAAGAAATCCTGCTTTAGAAGGTACAAACATGGGTCCACATAAGTCGGAGTGAACCAGATCTAACACATTTAGGGTTTTGCTCAAACTAGTGGGAAAGAATCCCTTTGTGTTCTTTCCTAAGGCACAACCTTTACAATTTCCTTCATGAGATGGTTTTAACTTAGGTAACCCTGTTACAAGTTTTTCCATAGAAGGTAGGGCACGGAAATGAAGGTGTCCTAATCTTCTATGCCAGATCTCATTTAAATCAAAGGTGTCAAGGGTAAGGGCTTGTTTGATGTCAGTGCATAGTTTGTAAAGGTACCCTTGTTTCACACCTATGATTTGGGCTTTCTTGATTGTTGAGTTCTTAGGCCATGCTAGAACTTTCCCATCCATGAAGGTAACTCTATAACCATTGTCTTCAAGTGCAGAGATGGATATGAGATTCCTCTTTATACCAGGTACAAATAAGACTCCAGTGAGTTGAAGGGAGAGACCAGATTTCAATGTGATGGAACAAGTTCCAACCCCTTTTACTTGATGTGTAGAGTCATCCCCAATTGTTACATCTTCATTAGACTCTTCAGTCATAGTGTCTTAAGTGTTCTCTAAACCCTGTGATGTGCCTCGAAGAACCACTATCAATCACCCAGTTGTTGATATTGTTAGATACTTGATTAGATAATGCTGAATAGAACACAAAGTTCTCAGATTCATGATCTGAATTTGACTTTCCTACTTTGGCAAAAGATGCTTGTTGCTTTGATCTGTCAGGGCATTTCATTGCATAGTGGCCATATTGATCACACCTAAAGCATTGCACTTGAGAGATGTCTTTCTTCTTAGAGGATCCCTTTCCATTGGAATTTCTCTTTCTTTTAAAAGATCCTTTCTTATAGGAGTTTTTCTTATTCCTTTTATTAGACGATGTGTTGAGTACATGAATGTCTTCATCTATGTTTTTCTGTTTGTTTTCTTTTGAGGAGAGTCTTGTTTCTTCTTGAAGGCAGTCAGTTCTTAGCTTGTCAAACTTAGGGAGTTTGGATCTTGCACTTATTCCTTGAACAAATGACTCCCATGAGTTTGGTAGGCCTCCTAGTGCAATTAGAGTTAATTCTTTGCTATCAATCTGATATCCAATTGTGGATAATTGATCTCTCAGTTCAATAATCCTCTTGAAGTATGCATTAATGGACTCTCCTTTGTTTATTTGAGCATTGTTGATTTTCCTTTTTAAAGCAAGAGTCCTACAGGTGTTGTTGATCTCATAAGTTTTCTCAAGAGATTTGAACATATGGTATGCAGTTTCATGTTTTGCTAGGATGGGCACTTAATGATCCCTAACTGCATCTACTAGGATTTTCATGGCCTTTTCATTGTTTTCTATCCATTGAGATTTCTCAGATTCAGACTTTGATTCCTTCATGTTTTCTCTCACAAGTGAGTCTAGCTTATTCTCTCTAAGGATCATCATGATTCTAAATTTCCATGATGTGAAGTTGTTTGCTCCAGCAAGGCGATCTTCAAATCTGATCACACTTGACATTATGAAGAATGTGATGTGAATTCGAATTTTTAGAAAAAATACGAATCTTCTAGAGCAATCTGATTTTAGATTTGTTTTCGATTCACACAACCTTGCTCTGATACCATGTAATTGTAAACAAATCTGTATCAGAATGGGATCCTAAAACTAAGAATAAACTAAGGTCTGAGATTCTGAGTGATAATTTCTAAGACAAATACGATTTTCTGAATTCTTCTTTTATTGCAGAATGTACTGAATGCAGAACATTAATAAATTTCGATGTCTGCATATTCAGTTTGGAATCAACTTTTATATGTTAGGAGACCCGCCTCCAAGGGATGCGTCTCTTGAGAGGACGTGTCTCCACATGTGAAGACATGTCCGCTCAAGAGACATGTTCCTTAGGGCATGGGTTCCTCTCACAACCGATGATCATTCGGTTTAAACAAATAGACACACCCTTACGCATGGCGGATGTATTACAATAATCCCGAATTTAATCAATGCAAATTCAGAACATCATTTAGATAACTTCGATTTTATACATGCTTTATAAAATTCGATTATTTACTTATTTCCAGAAATATTAAATATGAAAAGTATTAGATCAGATATAAACGATGATGATGCTTATAGCAATCATCGTTTATATCTGACCTAAGCTACCATTCATTAACACTGTTATCTAAGTTTTTGTCATTAATTTGTATACTTGTTATCTAAGTTTTTGTCGTTAAGATGTTTTTATCCTAATGATGGGTCACATGGTGTGATCCAAAATGTTATGTAAAAATTCTCACATAGTTGATCCATAAGTTGCTTGCTAATATTATGGATTGTGATGTTGGGTGTGTGGTTTATACTTTGCAAGTTTGCATGTTTTACAACCTTCCAGATTCTACAACTTTCCACAATTAGTGGGGTATAGGGTAGCCCCTAGCTAGGGGGTACGGGGGGTTAGTGGTCCCCCATGCAGGGTGTCACAAGGCTGTCCCCTTGCATGGTCCCATGTGGCATGAGCAATCCCTACTTGCATCCCCCATTGTAGTCAGAACCTTTCACAAATCTTAGACTACGCATTATCCCATCGTGCTCTTAGCGCTTAATCGATACACACTACAAAATTTCCTATGCTTTGCATTATATTTTCTGGTTTGTGCCCATGGCTCTCAATTCCAAGCTTCCAATCTCACATGCAACTTGAGACCTGCTCTTCCATCACATTAGAAGATTGCCTTAACACCAACTCTATTGTGTAGACTTCACTTTACTTTGAGTACTGAGAGTCCCATACCTTCTAGACATTCCTGTCCTACAACTTCCCAAGTTCCAATCCCTCACCTTTGGCTCATCAATATCCTTCTAACCAACTCTAATTGCATATCACCTTGTCCAAAAGCACTCTCAAAGCTTAGTCCAACTTGTGTTATCTCAATCCTAGTGCCAACATTTCTTTGTCAACTCACCTCTTGTGTCTGATGTCCAACTTGGTACATTGTTGACTCGCCATCGTGGCTTGCCCTCTAAACTCCTCGAGTTTGCCTATGCCATTCCTTAAAGGCATTGACAAGTCCTTGACTTGCCCACTTTGATTCATACCATATAGCCAAGTCATTTGCCAAGTCCCCTAGACTCACAAACCAACTTGCCATCTAGTTGCCTCAAATTTGTGTCCCTGATGCCCTTTCCTTGCCGTCTACATCCTACACGGGTTAGGTACTCTCTTCCCCTAATTTGACTTACTCTTCTGGTCCAACCACATTGTCTTGCTCTATGGCCTTGCCATTCAAGCTTGCCTCTGACAAGATTTTCACGATCTCTCGACTTATCGTCCTACCATGTGGTTTAGCTCCATGGTTCTACAGTGTTTGTTGTGTCCTCAATCCAATGACCGTGTTATTGAGACCTACACCTTGAACTCATGACCCCACTAAAGTACCAAGCCCTATAAATCATTACTCTAGAATTCACCACTAAGTCCCCCTTCTCTCTTGTCCACTTTTTGGAATTACTACTATGACAACTTGTACCTAGCCCAATCATGTTTCATCACTTAAGTTCCCTTTACGGGCTCACTTTGGAACTCTATGTCCACTTAGTAACTTGGACTTACTCCTTGAGCCTTTCCACTTATTCACTAGGATAGTCCTTGACTTCCTTGACAAGGTTTCAGGTCCAATATGGATAGATTCTCTTGTATCTTTTTTTTTCTTAGCCTAACAACTCCTCCTTGAGTTGCACCTTAGTTCATGACCAAATAGGAGTACCTAAGCCTATCTCCATTTATTTGTCCTTGCAATATCTTGCCACATTCTTTGAGTTGGCATAGCATTATCCCATCCCTAGTCCAATGTTGTCTTGCATTTGGCCCTCATAGTACCTTGAACCACTCAAGCCCTTCTCCATTCCTTGAGATGATTAGATTCTTGGAGTTAGCTCTATACTCTGCTTGTCTCAACTAGGTCATTTAGTATCCTTGAGCTATATAGACACCGATCTCTATATGCTTGATTGGATGGATGTTGCATGCTTCCCCACATGGTCCAATCAATAGATCCTTGATCTTCTTGCTTTCCAATGTTGCCATATTGATTTGGTGTGCAAGTCCAACTCACCCAACCTCATCACTTGCATGGATTTCTTTCACATCCATTCTTGTCTCATTAAGTTCCTTGAACTCTTTCACTATGGCCCATCTAGATACCCTTGGCATCCCAAAATATAATTCCAAGTTGACAGTGATCCTTGAGCTAACAACACCTTAAAGGCCTTAGCACATCTTACCTCTTTGTCACCCATTGCAGATTTGTCACTTGACTTGTACTCCTCGAGTACCTATGAGCACTTCTAAAGACCCTCACTTTTGGACCCTATCCACAAAGGCACTTTGTCCCTTCCCTGCAGGACTCAAGGTCCTAGACCTCTTCTAGCATTCTTTGTACTTAGGCAACCTTGAGTGAGTGCCTAGCACTACACCCAACTTCCGCATGCATTCCCAAACTCAGCTCAACACAAGTTTGACATAGCTTCCCCCAAAAGCTACACACCCTTGGGCTTCCCTAGCTCAAAAGCACCTATTCCACCATAGACAACTCACCTAGGATTTATCCCATGAACCATCTAGCTACCCTACTTCATTGGCAAAGGCTTCTATACTATGTGCTATCATCCATGAGGAATCCCTGCAATTCCATCTTGAGATGGATTTACTCTACTTTATTTCTAGGACCCATGTAGAAAACCTAGCTCCAAGATTGGTCTTGAGACTACTTTGCTTCATTCTTGGGGGTCAATGCCCTTAACATTGGCTTCATTTGCATAGGCTCTCTTTGGAACCCTCAAAGGTGAGACACCCCATACAAGGGTTTTGGGGTGGGAGCCTTGGAGAATTTTTTTGGGCCCTCAAAGGTAGTTTTTGGCACATGGTTTTATATCCATTATGTTGTTATACTATGTAGTGGTTTCCTACACCAATGTGCCTATAAATACTTGCACATGGATCAGTGTTACTCACAAGTGAGAAATATCATATTGTATTGTGAACGGTTGAGTTGCTATGATGAAGGCCGTTTTTACTGGGATTTTCTTCAAAAGGGTTCTTAGGGTAAAAACCTTGTCATACTAGGAGTATGCCATTATTTCTTGGTGCTTCATTTAAGAATCTGCTAGTATTGCTTTGCTTAGTATATGTTTATCGTTGTTTTCTCTTTAAGTGAGCCTAAAACATCTAATATAATTATTCAATTTGGGTCATTATATTTGAAGATGAGCCATACTTCTTGACTAGTTGGAAATAGATTTGTCTCTGAGTCAGCATATACACAATTTAAGCTTAGCCAATCAATTTTTGATGGAGGGTAAGCTATGATGTATATTGCATTCTCAATTCTTTTAAGGGATGGTGAGGACTCCCTTAGTAAGAGATCAAATCAAATCTAGACAACAACGTCTTCTAAATATGATTGAATGGTTAAGTCCATGCTTAATGAACAATTGAGATTTATTCTTCCTTATGATTAAATGCTGGAGCTCAATGATTCACGAGGAAAAGATTGTAAATTATTCTCTTGGCATCATGTTGGTTTCAAATGAACCTGTTTTCTTTCAGCATGTAGATTGTGTTTTAGTGTCTTCCGTGTTGGATAGAGTCATGTAATCTTGCAGAGTAGTTCCTCTGTTTTCTTTCCTCTTTTGGAAATTGAATAATAGGTTTTTTTTCAGATATGAGATAGAAACTATTGGAATGTTTGACTGTAAACAATGCTTAATCACTTTCTCTTTAGAGCATGCTGTTCAAGAAATTTCAAAAGTTGCTCCCTAGATGTTTCCTGTGTTTCTTACGTGAGTTCTTTAAACTTTCAAAGGATGTGGGGCTAAGGATAAGAGAACCATGGCTTCCTCTATAGTGTTAGATATTGTAACTGGAAATTTCCATGCCTAAGTAGCTTCTGTTCAATAACTCTATAGTAGCTTCTGTTCTATTATTAAATTAGTTAAGATATAAGAATTTACATTAATAGATTTCTGTCAGGAGCATCAAGACAAGATGCTGGGGAATAGGGGAGGGGACCCAATAGGTTTGCAGGGTCACACTAAAAAGACAATAATCATGTGATTTAACACATAGGTGCACTAAAAAGACTTGACTAATGAACAAGTTGTGAACAAGCATTTTTCCTGTTGTATTTCATGACACCTTAGCAAAAACATGCTGATGTGGCACCATCTTTGATGAGGTGGAACCAAAATCATAGGTTGAAGCAGTTAACTGGCCAAATAAACCAGTGTGAAAAATTTAGTCATTAGAATGGCCATGCAAGTGCTTGAGGGTTACAAAGTTAATCCTTACAACTATTAGGTCCTCTCCCATAAAGGCTTTAAGTTTTAACCAATACGGCTATCAGTACATAATGGCATATTATATTTGATTACTGAAGTTGAAAATAATTAATGAAAATCACATGCCATCAGTGCTCTTCTTTTCTTTCCTTGCTAATTTATGTTCTTGCTTTATTAAAGCGTACATAATAGATCAGTTAGATTCAATTTGTAT
Source organism: Sequoia sempervirens (assembly GCA_007258455.2). NCBI lineage: Eukaryota > Viridiplantae > Streptophyta > Pinopsida > Cupressales > Cupressaceae > Sequoia > Sequoia sempervirens. The sequence continues at coordinate 226,352,581 of VDFB02353493.1, read as the reverse complement.
CTGTTTTGATGCTGTTGGTGTGTACACTTGTTTCACTGCAAGTACACTATCTATAGAACTTCTTAATCTATAGCTTTTGATACAAATGCCTGTAAGGTAGATAATATTGCTCTTTGTTTTCAATTTGCTGTAAATAGTTTATAAGCTTATTTCAGGCTATTTTACCAAGTATTCTGAAGGTAGATCTAATCAAAACCAATGCCTATGTACTCAACAGGATATAAAATTTGCTGTTCATGCACATCCAACATTATCTGAAGTGCTTGATGAGCTTTTCAAACATGCCAAGGTATGTTTCCATCTATTGCCTATTTATTTTAGCTTAGAAGGAAATGAATGGAATTTGGTTCTTTTGGAATTACAATGTGACCGGTTAAATTTTATATTGGATCCATATTTTCAATAGATCTGACCATTGGGACTTCACCTCTCATATTTACTTCACTTACACGGCTTTTGTAAATCCTTAATTTGTTTAAAGAAGTTTAAATTATTACTGTTTGTCTGAAGCATTCATTATTTGCTGGTCCAAGTCTTATAGCCAAGAAGCCTTTATGAAGTGTTTTATAGAGCTTTGTTTCTACTGTCCATTTTTTTAATCTGAGGCATTCTCCGCCTTTGAGATGTGGTCTGATGTTCAGTATTTGTAAATTCAATTGGCTTGCGTCCATCCTTTCAAAGGGCCTTTTAAATGTGTAAGATTTTTTGAACAATAAACTTAACACGTTTGATATTGTAGGCCTCAAAACTTCGAATCAAGATTTGGAATTATGTAAAAAAGAATAAACACATACATTCTGTCTAGATATTTAGAATATGGTATTAATTCAATGCTTAGTGTATTCTGATTCGGGTCTTGTCAGACAAGTTGTCTATGATAGTATTTACTATTTCCACGCCCAAGTCAGATTTGTCTGACGCAATAGAAATAAACTTGCATTGTAATAAGCTTTTACCTCATCAAACTGTAACTTGGTTATTATATTAAGAACGAAGGACTAGAAGATGCTACAAAATGGGATATTACATGTAAGAGTACTTAACTGAAATTTTTTTGGTTTGGGTGAAAATATGTTTTCTCCAATGCAATTGAACGTTAAAAACATTTTAGCATAAGAAAATTTATGGGCTTTTGCTTTTTTTAACAATTGGTCTTGGCTTGCAGGTTGAACAGCCTAGTCCTCAACCAGTGCATGCAGAACCTGTTGCAGCCTAGGAAAAGCTTTATCAACGTACCTTCTCTGTCAGATATCACAGTCAGTTATGAGATGCATGGATGCATGTTGAGCCAAGGTGTTTACAGCAATGCTGGCTTGGATGCATGGTTCCTTGTTTTACCATATTAAGCATCTAATAATGGAGGCATATTGCCAAGTAGAATTATGTTGATGCATTTGTTTATTTCAATTGAAATAAGATCCTGCTTGGACAGTTAGATATTTCTTCTCTGTTGTTGAGTTAGTTCTCTGAGTTATAGTGCTTCCAAGGTGTTCAAAAGGACCCTTGTAGAAATGACGGAAGAGGAAAATAGCGTGCAGTTTTCTACTAATTCTTGCTATGAAAAGCAAGAGCTTTGGCTAATTTAATTCCATTTTTTCTACTCATAATTATGATTTGAGGCGAGTTCACCTAGTAAGAATCCTTGTTTAATATAATTTTTGTAGAAGTAATAAGTTATCTCAATGCCCTGTTGTGGTATCAGTTTAAAATACTTTAGCCTCGTTCTTTTTCTTTTTCCTGGCATATGTTGTATGCTGTGTTCAATATTTTTTGCCATATTTGGAACATCTTTTCTTCCCCTAGAAGTTTTATATGCGTGATCCTAATCCTGTCAACTCCCCATAAAAAATCTCTGTTTAAGTTTAGTGGTCTTGGTCAAGTGGTAAGGTGTTTAATCTTGCTGGGCAAGCTCCTTGAGTTAAAGTGACTGTTAATGTGGACAAACCACATATGCCCAATTGGGATTATGAGGGCATATCAGGAAAAACAGAACAAGGGCCATTAGGCTTAGGAATAGTACTGGAGTCCATTAGCCTCCATGTATATTAAATAAAAAATATTAATAACTTAATTTTAGATTCCTGAAAATGTATAAGAGAGATTCCAATTAAAGAAAACTTAGGCGGTCTCATGTATTTATATTGGCACCTTTGATGATTTCCTATGTAAGTCCAACTCTTCTCTCTTGTTTTGATGTTGAGGATGGCGGTCTAAGGTAGATTATCCAGGCTGAAATGTTAATTGTCTCTAGTTAAAGTAAAGCTCAAAGTGCAATATAGCAGACTCTCCCTGCTATTTGTTAATATATAAAATCATGAATATTGAAGATGATTATTAAGTGAGAGTGATGATAATACCAAGTGACTAAATGATAATCCCATCTATTTATGATAATCCGCAATGTTCTAAAATAGATTTTTCTATTTCAATTCCTATGTTTGCCTCTCTACCCCTGCCAATATTATCCCTTGCCCAGACAGTAATATTAATGACCAGATTTTATTTAATAAACGAAGGATTAAAGGAAATGAGTACATAAGCAGTTAGCAGAAGCACATAAAGCAAAATCACAATTAACACCAATAAATAGTGGCAAAGTGGACATTTCTTGTTGCACAACTCTCTTATTTGTTACACATACACACTCTCACTTAGGATTCACATTTTGCACATCTTCCAAGGAACAGAACTCAAATCTTTCTCAAATTCATCTGGGAATCTGAGTCGGACAAGTTCCCTCTAGAAACTAGATTAGTTTTGTTATTAGCACAGGTCATAGAAACATAGGGGAGAGGGGCTAGTAGTCGTGTGGGCTAACTTTGTGAGCATGTAGCGATTGTTTGGAATATTGTTGGACCTTCGTTTGCTTTTTTGAAATGTGGACTAGCCTCTTATCTATCTATAACTAAGGTTTGGAGGGCTCTAGGAAAATTCACCACCAACAATTAACCATGGAAAAATTCATTGTCATGACAAATTCTCCTCAAGGAAAATTCACCACCAACAATTCACCGCCGCAGAAAATTCATTGCATTAATTTTCCGTGGCAGTGAATTGCTGGTGGTGAATTTTCCTTGAGGTGAATTTGTCATGGCGATGAATTTTCCTAATAGGTTTGGAGATCTGACTCATCATGCAACTTGCCACATAAGCACTTCTACTAAGAAGTGTCCAAAATTGACTTTTTAAAGATTCGACCGAAACTTAATCATGGTACCCCTAGTAGTTATTCAAAATGATATAATCATGGTACCCCTAGTAGAATATCGTATTTTTATTTAAAATTAAACTTATATGCAACGTAAATGGACCAAATACCTATTGGTAACCTTAATCTAGCTTTTGTATTCAACACAAGTGGACCAATAGTTGAACAGAAAAAGCTAGTTGATATAAAACAACACACAATTATTTAAAATATAGCTTATATCAAACACAAGTGGACTAATAGTTGAACACAAAAAATCTATTTGTTGTTATAAAAACAACACACTTATTTAAAATACAACTTATGTCAAACAAAAATTGACCAATAGTTGAACACTAGAACTTTTTGAAAATCCTTCACATTTAATGGGAAAATACATGGTATTTATTGTGCTCACCTTTTATATTTGTGGTAGGACAAACTATTAATATGAAATACTTATATGCTTGTAGATTGTTACCCCAATAGTTGTACACATAAAAATAATATTTTTTTCACTATGATAATACTTGTTTAAATGAGTGCCTTATTTTATTACATGAGCATGTTATTTTACAAAATATTTTATTTGAGACAATATTTATGTCACTTCTTCATTAATTTCTTTATGCTTTTTTTATATAAGATTCATAGGTTCTCATGTGTTCAAGTATGGGTCCATTTTGACCAACATTTGGTTATTTTTTTATTTACATGTGGACTATCTATTTACAATATATAGTAAGACTGAGTGTTATAAGCACAAGTGCTATAACAACAATTGGACCTTGCACAATTATTGGTCCCTCTCCTCTAGTGGGATAAGGTCATGACCATGCAGGATGCCAACACAATAATGGGATATGAACATGACAATACAAACATCGATAGCATTGACACTAGGCATGCGGGGAACATGTATGGGTTCATCTAGTTGACTTTTATATTCAACACAAAAAAACTATTTGTTATAAGAACAACACAATTATTTAAAATACAACTTATATCAAACAAAAATGAACCAATAATTGAACACTAGAACTTTTTAAAAATCCTTCACATTTAATGGGAAAATACATGGTATTTATTGTGCTCACCTTTTATATTTGTGATAGGACAAACTATTAATATGAAATACTTCAATGCTTGTACATTGTTACCCCAATAGTTGTACATATAAAAACAATATTTTTTTGCTATGATAATACTTGTTTAAATGAGTGTCTTATTTTATTCCACGAGCATGTTATTTTATAAAATATTCTATTTCAAACAAAACAATATTTATTTCACTTATTCATGAATGCATTTATGCTTTTATTTTATATAAGATTCATAGGTTCTCATGTGTTCAAGTATGGGTCCATTTTGACCAACATTTAGTTATTTTTCTATTTACATGTGGACTATCTATTTACAATAAATAGTATAAATATGTGGTAAGACTGAGTATTATAAGCACAAGTGCTATAACAACAATTGGACCTTGCACAACTATTGGCCCCTCCCCCCTAGTGGGACAAGGTCACGACCATACAAAATGCCAACACAATAATGGGATATGAACATGATAATACAAACATCAATAGCATTGACACTAGGCATGTGGGGAACGCGTATGGGTTCATCTAGTTGACATAAAGCCTTTGGAACATGGAAAAAAGATAAAAATTAATGCTTTAAATAGGTATTTATATTTTACATTCATGTTGAAAGATAAATTAAGAATGGAATATGATAACTAGACGACTTAGTCAAAACTATTTATCTATGCAGATAGTTTTATTTTAACATAAAGGTAAAATATATATTAAAATAACAACTGATTACAAAGTATGTATGCCTATCTTAAGAAGATCCATGACACACCAATTCTAAAGAATCAAGAAAATTCAATTAAATTGAAAATAAACAATTAGCAAGAGAGAAGGAAACCTCCAAACCCCATAGATAATACATAAGTAGATGTTCTCTTGAAGATTGCACATGCTCTGAATATCAGAAGTAATATTTACCCTTATGGGTTAAAAAGTTGGGCCAACATGAAAATCATTTAAAAATAACAATAAAGTTAACCATAATGGAATTAATAGGAAGAACTCTAAAAGAACCAACATACCAACAAGAATCAAGAATGTAGAGAAGCATTGCAACTAGCATTCACAAAATCACTAAAGTGTCTGCTCACATCTTAGATGTGATAATCTTGGTCATGTCATTTCTAATGCTAACTTTAATACCATTCCAATTTAGCTAAAAAAAAACAACAATCAAATTTTCTTCCCTTCTAGTATGGTTGATTTAACAATATTGAACCATGAAAAGAGGCTCTTGATGCCTTTCTTACATTCATTTAATTTCCACTACTTGAAGTTAAAACTTTCTTTCGAAATGATCAACCAAGTTTTTAGAGTCAAATTCCATAATAATATTAATAAAATATGCTCACTTAGCTTGTAAAAGATCTTGGTGAATGGCTAGTCTTTGCAAAAATATTAGAACAAACACCAAAACTACCTAATATTCAAAACTTGAGTATTGTTATGATCACAACAAACAACTTGCATGCCAACTTTTCTAGAATTGTCTTTTGAAGCAACACCAACATTATTTTTAACCAATCTAGATGAGGGTGTCCCCATTAAGTTGATAATCCCAAGGGTTGTTATTGGAAGAGATGGAAGAGGGAGAAGTTACATGAATTTTAGGTTTCATTAGAACTTCAAATTCCCACCAAGAACTCAATTGATAATCTTGAATCCAAACTTGATAGGTTTCTCTTAGATTGGCCATAATTCTACTTCGAACTTGACTTATATGCCTTGCACCATTGATTTTTTTCTAGTTTTTCTCCCACCAAATATTCTAGTAGATCAACTAGGACCAATATCATGCAAATGATTAAGGGCTTTTCACTTCAAAGGTCATGATTAGTTCACAAGTCTCGGATAGACCCAAAATTATTCCATGGTTTCCCAAAAAATCATACCATAAATGGTGAAGTTAAGTGGTAAAGGGGCAAGCTAAAAGATGTTTACCATTTTTTTTTTTCTTGAAAGAAAAGTATACATATGCTCGGTCTAAAAACTCTTTTTCGAAGATTATTCTAGTAAAGAAGATTATCTTAAAGAATAAATTTATCTAAAGCTACAAGCCACATGAAAGCATTAACCTTAGGCCAACATTCAAGATGCTAGACCTTTCTCCAAAGCTTATGGTTCTTAACTTCCAAATTATCTTCCATAAGAGTTTACTACTTTGCATAGTATAGACCATAGAACCTTCCCAAGCCCATCCTAAGAATTAGAATGTCTATCTAAAGAGACCTTTTGAGATGCTAAAAAACGAGCTAAATAGTCAATGAGGAGAGGGAATTGTTGACTCGCCCAAAGATATTTAGATTTCCATTTTCAAATATTCACACCATCTTGCATGATTGCTTATTGAAAACCAAAAACATAAATTCAACTAATTTCAATGCATATATTTTTTAATTCTAGGAGATTAGAGAATCCCAAAAAAGAGTAATGTCTTCTTACAAATTAGAAAAAGCTAGCTTTAGTTAGACTGCCAACCAATTTCATAGTTTTCCATGTTTGAGAACCTTTGCTGAGGTTTGACATCCTAAGGATGCAAGTATGATTCTCCATGTTCAAGTACTTGAGCGTAAGAATTTCCCCTCATAAGACTTGTTCCTCCACACACCTTCTCCAATATACTTTTGTAGTAAGAACTATATTATTAAGCATACCTAAATCACCTCTCTTTTTGGGTTGACAAATCTTATTCCAATTAACCAAATGTTATTTTTTAAATTTCTTTCCAAAGTAACTTGCTCAACTCACAACCCAAATCACGGAGGATTCCTTTTGGAGCTGCAAGAATCATAAATCTATAAATTGGGAGAGCTTGAATCACAATTATAAGGATTATATGGGAAATGAAAGATAGGTATATGTGTCTAGTGATTGAAATGACATTGGAAATAATTCAACATAACATTCTAGTCTTTTTTCCCTAGACAAGCAAGTGAAATAGGAATACCTAGATATTTGAAGGGAGGAGAAGCAACTTGGAAATGATGAATATTAGCAACCTGTTCTTGAAATGAGGATCATATAAATGTCAAGAGCTTTCTTAAGATCAATAGCTTCCTCAAGAGTGGCATTACCCATCAAACAAGTGTCATCCACAAACTGAAGATGGGAAAGTGGATCCATACCTTGCATAATGTAAAAATAAAAAATATAGCCATGACAGTGTTTTAAAACCAAGTCCTTCTGCCAAAATGAGAAAGAGATACGGAGAGGGTCACCTTGATGTAGACCTCTTTTAGAATGAAAATTGTAGGAGAGTTTATAATCATACATAAAAGGAAAGGTACAACATGCAATGATGTGTTGAATCCAATCATCCTCAAAACCAAAGGCATGCAGTGTATCTTCAAAAAATTTCTAGTAAACTATCATAAGCTTCCAGAAGATCAAGTTTCATGAACATAGAACCTTTCTTATTAGCATGCATAGAGTGAATGGCTTCTTGCTCAATAACAATACCATCAATGGTTTGGTGATCTCCCCTACCTTGGAAAAATGATAGAAGGAAGGGATTGTTTCAACTACCACATAATAGTTTTGAAAAAAATCTTATAGATAGTATTGTAGAGAGCTATGGGTTGAACATCAAAGAAATTCAAAACATGATTTTTCTTAGGAATTAGAGCCAAAAAAGAGTTATTAAGGGCTTTTAGCATTCATTTTGATGTGCATAATTCCTCATAAGCCCCCAAAATGTCATATTTGACAATATGTGAAAAAGCTTGAAAGAACTAAATACAAAAACCATTTGGAAAATGGAGTTTTATCTTTTATATTATAAAAGCAATCTTCTCTTGTTCACCCATGGAAATAAAGCCATTGAAGAAGGGATTATCATGAGGGGAGATAAGTCTAGGAATATAGTTCAAATAATATGCTATTGTAAACATAAAAAAGTAGTAGGGGCTTTAAACAAATCATGAAAGTAAGAAATAACTTGTAATTGAATATCTTGAATGGATGAAAATATCATTGCACATGAAAATAGAAAGTAGATTTTTGTTTTTCTTTCACAAATTTGTTGACCACTTATATGTTGTGCTGCCATTGTAGAGTTATGTCCATCGACGTAATTAATATAATTTTTTAATTTATTCAATTTTTCATATAGAATTAATTTTAGTATGTTTTATTAAAGAGAGTAGCCTTCACAAGGTTGTGGCCTATAAGTCCTGACCTATGTAAAGGGTGTGGCCTTTCTATATGTGATGGCCTTATAAACTATGCTTTAAACTTAAATTTTATTAAAGTTTATTAACTACCATATATAACTTTAATAAATATATATAAATAAGTCTATTTTTTCACTATTTCACATATATATACACAAATTATATACACTCATAATGATATCATTAGGCACTATATATATGACATTAATTGAATTCTTTTATAACTATAAGATTATTAAAATGCGATTGTAATTGTATTATAGATTTATTTTATATATTTTAATATATTATATAATTATATAATTATAATATATTGATAATATTAATATATTATATTATATTATGATTATAATATTAATATACTATTATTATATTTTATCATATATTAAAATAATTATTAATATTGTATTGATATAATTAATCTTATTTAAAAATTATTATATATTATAATTAATAAAATATTAAAATATATTTATTTATCAATATAATTAGTAATATAATATATCATATTATATTATATAATGATTGCTATCCTAATAATAATAATAATATATTATATTTTACAAAGATATATCTTTATATATTTATTGATATATTATATATTATTTGACTATATATTAATATTGTATTGATTGCTAACCTTAGTCCTAATTCTTATTGAACCCAAACTCTAACCACAATTGAACAATAATTGTCATTATAACAATTATCAAAATCTTAACCCTAACCCTAATCATAATTAAATACTTATTTAACCCTAACCCTAATTGAATAGTGTGTAACTTATAGTATTAATATTACTAAACAAAGAGCTATAAATATTATTGTTTAAAGAATATAAGAATATATTGTTTAAAGAATAATTAAAAGAATAAATGAAAGAATATATTAATTTATAATTTAAAGAGTAACGTGACCCTCCTGCAACAGGAAAGACTTAGCCAACCGAGCTAGGGCCCCCACCCTGTAATAATAATATTATTATAATAATGTATTATAATATATATATATATATATTATGATATTGGTTATATTTTATAATATACATTATTAATTATGATTATTGAACATTGATTATTTATTTATTTATTTTGGGTTATAAATATATATATTTTTTTGGATGCAAAAGAGTTAATATTGTATTAAGTAGTAAAAAAGGAGTACATTATGATTCCCATCAGGCAATCACCTTCACGACCATACATCCACAAAATTCCAGCATGGCTGAACATGCACAAGAGCTTCAACCAAACTTGACCCACTATTCACAATAACATTTGTATGCTCAAAATGGATACACAGGGCCTATGTGAAGTGCACCTTTACATTCTGATTACATGATGCTAAGACAACGAAACATGGAAGAGATAGACATGCCCTAACCTAGACCCATGAAGAATATATAGAGATAATTGTTGACAAACAGTGATATCTTATTATTCTTCGCCATACTCCTGCACATAGTTGATAAACTCACCCGCCCATTCAAAATCCTGAATAGCGATGATATGAAGCATTTTCTTCAAGAAATTCACACCCATGACAGCTCTATGACGACGCCCTAACAAAGCAGCACCCCTTAAATCCAGAAGGAAAGGATAGTATTTAACCACCTCACCTGGAACAACAAGCAAATGCATGTCGTGGGGCCTGGGAATCCCAACACCTAGTGTGGCAGCGCCAAGCACATCCACCAGCCCGCCCAACAACTCTGGTTTAAACATATTCCGCGTTAGCGACTCCACTTCCACTTTTGGTAGCTACAAAATCTAGGAGCACTGCCACAAATCCAGAAGCAATTTCAGTATCAACAAGATAGCATTCCCCCTTTGTAAGAAACGCCACACCCAAAATCAATTTCACCGCATCGATCGAAAGAAAATATGTCTCTTGCAAAATGTGCTTAAGCCTTAGCTCAAAAACTTCACCAACGAAGGCCATTTGCCTTCTGTCGCTCACCAGACGAATAGGAGTGTCCATGCCACTACAAATTACACTCTTTGTTGACATACACACATAAAATTGGAACTCTCTGCCATTATCAAGCTAGACCAAACATAGAATTAAGAGGAATGAGGCTATCCGGTCCTTTTGATGGTACTTATGAACCCATACAAATCATGTTATCGAGTGTTCCTCCTAATATAATATATAATATAATCAATTTATAACGAAGCCATCCAATTTTTGGTACAGGCCTTCGACCTTCTCACATGTTAAGTGACCGCTCGAAAAACGGATCTCACCCATGTGTTAATTTCCACTACTATCACTTATGTGGCTGACACCCCTTGAAATGCCAATAAAATTTCGTGCCAGAATGAGAAATCTTGCCATGCATCTGAGCTGCCGAATGTGAGTTAACATGATGGCTTTCGAGACAAAATAAATGAAGGATTCCAAAATGTAGACCGTCACAAATGACATGAGTTCCATGTGATCAATTTTCTAAACACACATGGAAACATCTACCTTCTCATTTCCACAAAATGATGAGGACATGATTTAGAATGTTAATCAAAAGTTAGCATGTATTTTTGAGAAATGACCCTAGCAAACAATCTCATTGCTTTCACAACAATGATGTGGATAGAAGGAAAATACCAAACAGTAGTCACAACTTGCAAAGTAATTGAAGCTATTAAAGGTTGAAAATCCTTTCAACTAATAGAGACAAACCCGAAAAATGCAACAATGCACCTGATCTTGTACCCCCTCTGCTAATGATTGAATTTCAGATTAACCAAGATTTGTTGACTGCCAAGCCATCAACGCTTTTGTTAACCAGCTTATCGACCTCCTTATTCCCTTCCTTGTAAGTGTGATTTATAATACAACTCTTGAAGCCTTCCAAAAGTTTGTATGCCACCTCCAACATGGCTCGAAGTTGCCAATTTTGTACTTGGCTTGATCTTAAAACTTTATTACTAAAGTGGAGTCACCCTTAATTACCACCTTCTCTAATTTTGACTCTCGACAAAGCTTAAGACCCAATATTAAGGCATGCAATTCAACAACATTATTGGTCCCAATTGAGAGTGGTGCCGCCAATTTGCCTACCACCCTGTCGCTCCAGTCTCTTATGATACCCCCAATACCTGAGGGGCTTGGATTTCCATGCAAAGTCCCATCAAATTTTAATTTATACCAACCAAAGTCAGGGGCCAACCATACGGTTTTGTTTCTCAAAGCTTCATACTTTTTCCTACCTTCCCTTGAAAAGGAGGGAACTTTTAAACCATGCCAAGTCTTCCTCATTAAGGCGTCCTACTTTGTAAAGTTTACGTTTTTCAGATTCTAATCACTTATCCTGTAGTTCACCACCTCCACAATGGCAACCTCCACTTTGTTTAGCAATAAAGTGACAATCATTTCCTTTCCCTAATTTTTTTTTCTATTCCTTTCTTTCTAGACCTCCCATACCAACAAGGACGTGGTGATAGACCATAAGCTTGAGAACATTGCCGATTTATTTAACAGTGGCCAAGCTTGAAATAAACTCAGAATGTCTTTGAGAAGAGCACTTTTATAGGCTAATTTTGCACACAACCATTGCCAACATTCTTGAGTGAAAGGGCAACTTAAGAGAAAATGATTCCTAGTCTCCTATTCATGCTTATAGAGCACACCAAGATGGGCCATCATATCCCATCTTTATGAATCTATCTACAACCAATATCCTATTTTGAATTTCCACCCATGCAAAATATCTCGCCTTGGGAAGGAAACTTTTACTCTAGCATAATTTCACTGGAATCTGAGATGAAGCCTCCATATCTTTCATCAATAATATGTAGCCATCCTTGGCATTATAATCACTTGTTTTGGAGCCATGCCATCTTAGAATATCACTATCACCCCTGAGGAATATTGCTTGATCCTTTATTGTAGCTTCATAAGCTTCTACTAGCGCATTAGTCAAGCCTAATGTTTTCACATCTTTCTACTTCCATTGGTTGCAACAATAGTCACTTGAAGGTAGTCGCATACATGAAATCCCCAAGCTTTCTTTGTGATGGCCTTTACTTGATCCAATTCCATTCTCCTCTCCAAACTCAAGAAGCCACCCTAGGAATCTTCCCATAAGAGAGCAGTCCTACCATCCTTTATGTCCCAGGTTAAGTAATCCACTATTAGATCACGATAGATTCTCAAAAACTTCCATATTCTTGACCCTGGCGGGATTGATCTTGAAGTAAAGATACTTGTTTCCCCTACATCCAAATACTTGGTTTTCATGATCTTGACCCATTTTAGATCTCGATTGGCATACATTTTCCACACTAATTGTAACGTACTAACCCTTTCATAAAGTAAAAATTTCTTATTTTACACCAAACAAGTAAATAAAAAAGTAATAAATCCATTGCAATAAAAAAATTCTTTTCTTTTATTGATAATTTCCAAACAAGATACAAAACATATTTCAACATGTATTCATTTTCTTTTCCAATATACATCAAAGTAAGAAAGCATATAAATACATACATAGCTCGTGGAGCTTTTGAACAAATAGTAGTAAGATGGTCCAGGATCCTTCCTTTCAAATCTTAGTTCTTCTGTCGCCTGTTGTGGAGGAGAAGCATCACTCGGGCATTTTTCCACCAACCACAAACTCTTAATGTGGTCCCCACACATCTATCATTCGATAGATGGCCCTTCCCTTCAACGAAGAGATTGGTAGAGTAATTGATAACGACAACCAACTGAGCATAGTGTTGTGTCCTACATAACTAGAACCTTTTGTATCCAACAGTCTCAAACTGGTATGTAATACAGGATCACGGTGAACTGACAGTATAGTATCAAGTATCACACAACTAAGTGGAGTCTCATACATTGCATTACTTAGGCCAAAGTGTTGTATTCAGTAAACAACTGAGAGTCATCTATCACATACACTACTCAGGGTCGATTTGACTTAAGGCTATCTTACACTACGCATAGGTATTGTCCTTCAATGGATAATTCGTCATCCCAGACTAACCTACAACATACTAATCTACTAGTGATGAATCTACTTAGCAAGTAAGTACACAAGCCCC
>VDFB02353493.1:226301580-226334080 GCA_007258455.2 Sequoia sempervirens | reverse complement strand
TGAAGTTGAAATAATGCCTCCCTAATTTATTTCTTTGAGAATTCTCCCATTAACACCTCATTTTGAGCTTCTGAAACTAACCTTGGAATTTTGGCCAAAATATGTTGTTGTTCTTTCCATTTAGAGCCATTCTAATTGTTCAACAAATTTTGGAAAAAGCCCACAGTTTTTGATATGATGTCTTCCATCCCTTAAAGAATTCGACCCTCAAAGGACTTGATACTTGTTATCATATTTGCTTCTCTTCTAGCTCTAGTTTCATTATGGAATTATTTCATGTTTTTATCTCCCTCACTTATCCATAGCTCTCACGACTTCTTCCTCTAAATATTTTTAGGATAAATATTTGTGCAAATATTGATATATATTAAGTTTCCAACTATGATAGTTGTCATAGCACTTTGTGGGACCTGTTGTGGAGTGTTATATCCTACATGCAAGGTGTGAAGCTCAATGGACTACCACTTGTTACCTAGGCACTTATTTGAAGCATTGTTGCTTGTGCCTACTTCATGGAGGTACGTTATAGTGACACTTGTCAATTGGACATTCATTTGGAGAGAGGAGTTTGTAAAAACTTCTCAAAATTGCATGGTGGTGACATGTGTCAAGGCATAGTTGAGTTAACTATGACATTTACTTACTTTTGTGGAAGTTGGTGCCCACTTTGAAAAGTCAAGATTGGAAGTTTCTGTTTGCAAGGGCAGTTGTGTATGGATGCAGTTTCTATTCCTAGTTGAGTCAACTTGGAATGTGGATGCCTAGATTTTTGACATGTTCTTTTTTGCATGTGCATGTTACATGCTTTCACATGTAGTTCCTTTCTTGTTGCATGTTCATGCATGGGTGTGGGTTTGAGGAAACTTCTATCCTGAGCACAATATACTCTATATATACAAGTGTTTTGCTAGAGGAGTCATGACAGGAGAGTTATTCACAAGGGTTAAGCTGTCGAAATTCTGTCGGAGATGGAACAAGATGTAAATCTCTTGTAATGGCCTTGAGCTTGAAGAATGTACTGTAACTATTTTGTTACTAAATAATATACTGGCTCTGTGTTTTTAAAGTGTGGGGGTTTTTTACTTGAAAGGGTTTTCTCCACATAAACCTGTGTCCTTTTTCTTTTGTCTTATTCTTCTTATTTGTTTCTAAGTGTCTATTATGTTGTTGAAACTACTTGATCTATAAAGATTTTCTCCTTGATATGAAAAGATCTGAAACTTAATTGCAACCTCTTTCCTTTAAGCATTAATAGTGGGAAAATGACATATCAGTTTCTGCTTTAATGCATAGTAGTATATGCCTTTAAGGTTCCTCAATTCAATGAATGTTATAGAAGGCACATACTAATCCTAGATGTCATTTCTGGGATGCCCATTTTTTCCTTCAATTGGTAAGAAAGCTCAGTTCCAGATTTGCATGTGCTTGCATGTGCATGTAATTAAGTTGCATGTACTTGCATGTGTGTTGCATCTACTTGCATGAGCTTGTATGTCACTTGCATGTGCTCGCATGGTGATGCATGTGGTGTTTGGAGTTCTCAGTATTTCTTTTGGTGATTCTTTAGTCTTGGAGGCTTGAGGGAATCTGAGTTGAAGGAATGGGATGATTGTTAATCCTTTGGCAAGTGAAAGACTTGCAATTGTTTTAGTTTCTGAAAACAACATGCATGAAGAAGGATGGTTAAGACATAAAGAAGTGGAGTTGATCACATTGAAATGATGTTGATTTGGAGCTCTTGGTTAGACAACTAAATAACCCTTTTGTATGGTGGTTATTTTTCATTCTGTCGTCATGTGTAGTAGAGTTTTCATATTGGGTGTCTGAGATGGGATCCTTGGTCATATGGAGAGACTTATGTTGTTATGACTTCAATTTGTGTGCCTTTATTGGGTGCTTGGTTTTAGCCCCTAACATTGGAAGGCATTTTTTTAATAACCCCAAATGCATGTAGGCTATGGAGTTGCTGGAATAACCTATCTCTCTCTCATAGATGCATGTACATGATGGTGGTGGAGTTGGGCAACAAATGGAACTGGAGTTTGTGTACCTCTACTTTCTTGATGGATGGTTGTACTTGCATGACTCAGATTCATGTTTCTTGGATCTAAGGGTTTTATAGATTTTCTATTCAAAATCTATGGTGATGCATATTCATGATAATCCATTGTTCTGGATTAATTGTTATTATTTCTTTTCGACCTTTGGATCTTCCATAAGATAAGTAGATGTGGATTTGCATGTGTGTTGGAAAACGCGGTGGTTTTAAAGTTTTTGCACAGTCAAGAAACTTGTAATTTGTAAATAACTATTTTTTGGGTCATGGTCTTTGGATGATTCTGGATGTAAGCTAATTGTAGATCTGTATGCATGCTTCATACACAGTTTGAGGAGATATTAGATCTTCTCTGTGTGGAGATGTTGGTATGTGATTAGTCACTCATAATTTTTGTGGTGAATTCTTGGAGGATTCCTAGACTATGGTGCTCGTGTTGTGGACATGATTGGAAAATCATATCTATTGGTGATCTGGTGTTTGAGTCATGAAAAGCTACATGATATCTTCTTTGATATCTCAGTTTGTTGTTTACAAGTGTGATGATGGATTTGCATGTAACAGTGATTGTATCTATGAGTTATGTAGTCATGTGGGTAGGCCAACCTTTTGATTGTAGTGGGAGAAATTAGATTTGGACTATCTAAATCCACGAGGTTGTTTTAGTGTGTTTGTAGATTGTGTAAGCTCAAAATGTTGCAATTGAAGTTGTTATCTTTAGGAGCTTTTGAACTAGCATGGGAATGATCCCTACACTATTGCTAGAGCCTCTTGACCCCTCTTCTCCTTGAGGGCGAAGGAGTGGTCATAGCCAATCTTCCAAATGTGATCGAGGATCGTAGGCCTATGGCTCTTAGTGTCCGAGTACTAAAGATAATGTTGCAAGTGTAGGATGGTTTCAGTCTTCTTGACAACCATCTACTTCCTCTCTTGGGTGTGGTATAATGTGACTTGACTCTGGCAAGGTTCCTCGCTTGGATATATCCATATCCCTAATTCGTGCTCAACTAGAAGATATCCCTAAAGATTGAGTGTGTTTTTCCCCATTGTGAGCCTATTGATAGTGTTGTTTTTAAGCCGAGAGGCTTCTACAATGAAAGCACAAGATGCGTGTACATTTTTTGAAGCTATGTTTATTTTGACATTCTCCTACCTGACATATTATAAAATAAATAAAAGAAATGTAACTGACATGCAAATTGATGTGACAAATTGATTAAAAAATAGGCACTTCAAGAAGGATATCTCTCGACTTTTTTATAAATATTATTAATAAATAATATATATATACTAGTTGGAGTTGTTTGGGGAAACCTTGATGATAAAGATTCTCCTTTGTTGAGATTGCTTTAGCTTCTTAGTCTTGTGTAGGCACAACTCTTGTTATTATAGTTTTCATTTGTCTCAAATTCTATCTCATTTGAAACTTCGAAAGTGTACCTTTTTACTACTAGCTTTTTTTGAATTATATATTTTTATCTTTTAAATTTAATAAAAGATTAAATAAGACTTGTTCTTAAAAAAAATAATATTAATTTTTTTAACACTTTCTAAATTAAACTAAATGTATAAACACACACTCAAATATTTACGTTCACCAAGATAAAAAAAATCTTTAAATATAAACATACTGCCATCAAATTTAAGCCTTGATTGAACAGGTTTCATCCTTTCACTGGTATTTCTGTTGTTGTTACAGTACTGCGTGTGACAGTAGTCTTCAATGACAGACGCTTGCTTGTGGCGTAGTTCTCTATGACTGTCGCTTGTGTGTGGCTGTGTTCTCCTGTGATGTGATTCTTGCTTTGGACCACAGTTATCGATGTAATTTCAACCACGGTCGGGGTAAAACCCACCATTGAATAATGCACCATCGCAGAATACAAAGAAATTAGCAGCAGCCTGCAAATAACAAAATCCATTGTGCTTCTTATTATCATTAACGAATCTTACTTTGTAGTTAACGAATCTTTCTTTACGTTGTCCTGTTGAAGAAAGATTCAGATTGGGACAATATTACACAAGATTTGTTCGATACGGCATTCTGATGGTACGAAGAAGAAAATGAGAGCGATAATGAGTTTAGTGGAAGTAGCTAGTGTTGGAATACATCGGTGTGGAAGTAGTGGTACACATAGCTGTTTGCTGAGAGGCTGGAAGTACTGGTGTGAATACTCCCGATAAGATACCTACATAGTTGTGCAGAGAGGCTGGAAGTACTTGTGTGAATACATAGATAGCTGTGTGGAAGGAGATTCCACAGCAATCCAAATTTTAGACAACTGGAAAGCAATGTTAGCGACGGGCGAAGATGGAGAGTTGTGGCGGCATTTCACGAATTAGGTAATTTACATTGCTGAAATAGTCGACATTTCATACCAGCTGTTATAAATTTTCAAATTTCAAATTTCTAGCTGCCCATTATTGTAAATTTGGGGAATTTGTAAGGGAAAGAGGTCCATAGTGGGTAGGGGTATAATGGTGGGTATAAAAACAAGTCTAAGTGGGCCCCATAGTAGATAGACTTAATATCCAAACTTACACTTCATATCTAATTGCAAAACATTTTTATCCATAAAATACACAAACTGACAAATCATGTGATGCCACATTAGCGCACCAAGAATACATGACTTAGTGGCCCACTAGTGGTCTCACCTTTTTTTGGGGCATTTTTTGATACCTTGACAGAAAGCATGTTGATGTGGCATCATATAAAGATACAACGAAATTGTATAAACTAGGTAAAGTGGATTTAATACTTATATTTCTATATAGATGTAATATTTAGACATGGTTAACTATACACCATAGAGGGAGGAAAAAATTATGCAAGAGCCATAGATTGAGAAACTCTAGTTAGAGGTGGGAATCATAAGCGAAGCTTAGGTCATGTCTACATTGAACATTATAGAGAGTTAAAAAAAATAAAATAGGGATTTAGAAGTCACTTTCTACCTTTGTTGCACCATTCTTATGCATCATTTGAAGTGACATAATCATCTTCCTCGTATCATACTAATAAGTCTCTAAAACATCCATCTCATGTCAAAGAATTTCTACTTCCTAATGTTGCAAATCAACCGAAACTAACTTATATTGATTTGTTACACTTCATGTCTATCCCTTCTCACTTCTCTCATCTCTTCATCCAACTTGGTCACGACCACATCACCAAATTGTTTAGGGATGAACATTTTAAGAAGACAAAACCTTACCTCTAAATTAGGTACAAAAAGTCTCAAGTTTGTAACAAAATCTTCCCTATACAATAGATTTCCATCAATTTCCACCCCTAATCCTTTATCACCAAAAATTTTGCTAACAAACTCTAGATCTCTCACATTCCTTAATGAAAGTCGCAAATTAGTTGATAGGATATGACATCACCCCCACTTCAATTTCTTCCCTTCTTTGTGCTTCATCTACTCACCATGACCATATGTTACCAAATTTGGCCACCTACAAGATAAATCCCAAATAAAAAAAAGTTTAAACATGTTAATATACATGTATGTCTATATATTCTATATATAAACAATTTGCAATAAAGGGATAAACACCATTTAATAATAGACACACGTATAATAACATCTAACATGCCAATTTCTAACCCTAACTTATTTATATCTACTAAGTTCTTTATTAACCAAAAATAGTAATATTATGTTTTAAGATATGGTTCCCTTTTTACAAAATCCTATTATATTTCTCAACATATAAACTTCCTTTAGTTCTAGACCTCAACTTTTGATCACTAGTTCTGCATTGTATTCCTATAAAGTTTCCCAATGGTTTTATTATTCTTGCCACATGGAGTTATTTTGAACTTTGGCTTGTTATTACCTTTTATTGGGTAAACCCACAAAACTAGTTTACAATTCCAGTGAGGAAGGAAAATTGCCAAAAACACCCCCATGGAAAAAAATTGATTTTTGGGGGTTCGAATGAACATCTGGTTTGAGTGAACCCAAAGGGGGTTCACTAGAACCCCCCTTTGAGCGAACCCATTAAATGTTGGGTCCCACATTTCCCAAGAAAAAAAATAAAAGAAAAAATTTGTGGAAAGGGGGTTCGCTCAAACCCAGGTTCAAGCGAACCTCCAAGGGGGGTTCACTTGAATCCCCCTTCTCCCCCTGTGGCACAAAAAATCTATAGAATTTTTCCCTTTGAAGCTCGAGTTGAGGATGAAAATGGAGGAGACTTCCTAGATCCAACTGGATTATAGTAGTCCTTAGAATAAGCTATCCAACGAATATAATTTTAATATGTTTTGGTTTTATTATATTTTTTTTTTATAGTTTGATTAAACTTAAGTTTTTCATTGAAAATCAAGCTCTATGTTTTGCACATGTGGAAAAATAGCAGATTATCAAAAAATATTTGAAAAATATTAGTGGACTAGATATTGAAGTCCTTGATCCAACAAAAAAAATTTGAATTTTGATACATACAAAAAAAGTTGTATACGGTCCGCCTATGTCTGAATTGTAATTGGTTTGACTTCAAAATTTGATTAAGGAAAAAATTCAATAAAACACCATAAAACCAAATGAAAGCACTGGATATCGTAGTTGCAAATCTAAATTCGAAAAAAATAGAATTTTATTCTTCATGGAAAAAAAATTATGTTGTATACGGTGAACGTCACTCCTTACAAATGGTGTTTACTGAAAAAACTAGTTTTCGAAAAAAATGGAAAAAGAAGTGCAATTTGATTCCAAAAATTTTGAAAAAAATATATTTATAATCTACAGACAAAATTTCACAAATCACTAGTTTTCATCATCTTCAAATTTCTCGTGGTTTAGCCATTATAGGTGCTCGAAAGTGAAGATTTAGTTAGAAAAAATCAGTTCAGTGTCCAGTTTGGCCAAAAATTATAAACCAATATTGTGGGATCACCCTATTCCATATATTTTCCTTCCATTTCTTCAAAACAATTTGTTCACTCATTTGCATCCATTTGTGTAGTTCTAACAAAATTTTATACTTCTAGTTTTACCTTCACTCCCCTCTATCGGTTCCATATCAAATTCCTACAAATATTCTCAATATCTTAGCCACTCATTTCCTCCTATCATTTAGAGTTTCTTTCATCTTTGGGATGTTCCTACATCCTTTTCTTGCATCTTCAAATCACTCATTTTCATTCATCTATAGAGTTCATTAGAATTTTTGAATGTCATCCCCATGTCTACTCTTGACCTCTAGTCCCAAGGTGAAACCCTACACCTACCATCTTGACCTCACATCTAATTTGTACATTTCCTTTTGATTGTCTCCATCACTCACTAAATCTTCATAAAATTTCATTAATGACAAGGTTTGACCCCTTCAACTATCTATGATGAGGGAAAAGGGATCTAGGGTCTAAACCACACTTTCTCTTACATCACTTAGGGAAGGAACCAAAAATGATCACAAACACCCACTTGGCTACTAACCTCAATGGAAGAGTCAGAATGGTAGATCAAGGTTTTGGTTCTTCCTTGGAGGAGATTGATGTTGATTGATTGATTAATGATTAACTTGATTTGATAATGTAAATATGTACCTAGGTCAACTATGAAGCTACAATAAACTGATGCAATTACAAAGAAACACATATTTGAAACACATAAATGAATTATAAAATAAAAAACTACAGAGATAAAGGAACCTGACATATGAATTTGAGCTCAATATGGTTGGATAGGGGTGCTAGCACCCTAGACTTGGAAGTACATATTTCAGGGATTAGAAGTCAAATATCAAATGGTCTCAGTTTGTAGGTTCTTTCTTTCTGGACTCAACTATGGAACTTAGTTTATCAATTAATTAATTCAACTTGCCCTAATTTTTTGAAGTAGGAGGCTTGAATGCTTTATGTTGCAATTAGGTCTTCAATCCTTTCCCAAATCAGGCCTTGAGGCTTGAATGCTTGATGTTGCAATCAGTTCTTCAATCTATTTTAGTGTTTCTACCTCCACAATGGCTATGATGATGTAAAGAGTGCTTACCCTTGGCCGGCAAAAGGAAAATGGATAAAACAAGTGACAAATTGACACTTGTGCTAGAACTTACTACTCAAATCTGCTTTCCTTGATGGACTGAAGTCATTGTACTCATCCCATGCAAGGAGAATTGGATGCTTGATTGAAGGTCCTACAAGTGCTAGTACTCACAAAACAAATGGAAAAAAAAAATGAAAATACTCACATGAAGACTTGATGCATTGCAAACATAAATCTTGACTAATAATAAGTATTGTAAACTCTTCTTATTTTTCTCGTGATTGCTCTTTAGGATGCTTAATTTATCTCTTAATTCACTAGGATTGTGTTATTTTTATTTTGAGAAATACTTATATTTATAGGCAATAATTCATTTTCTCACAAAATTAATTGTCAAAAGCCAACACATAAATTTAAATTTATAAATGTTAAAATACTGACAATAATATATTTAAATTAGGTCCAAAATAGGATGGCCAAGGGCGGTGGTGCTCTAGAACAAACCTATTTTGGGTTTTTTAATGTTGTAAAATAAATATTAAATAATAATTTCACAATTTATTCTCGGTTTTCTAAATATGATTATAAAATGAGCAATTTAAGAGCATAATTAGGTCCAAGCACATAGGGGGGAGCTAAAACTAGTGTGAAATTGTTAGGGGTGACAATTTACAATGCTACATTTAGCCCCCACTTTAGTGAAAGTATGAACTTACAATCATGCTCACACTAAAGTAAGGATAAGCCAAAGGGTTTATTTATCTGAACAGTGGAGAGGTAGAATGCATCAAACCTAGAGGATACACTAGCCCCTAGGCTCAAGATCCTATGTAACAATAATGTAAAGACAAAGGAACACACATACATGAAGTGCAATGCAACATGACAAACATGAAGCATACACAATGAAGATTCAAAGTAAACACACAAAGGACATGAATCAAATATAATACACAAAATAAACATAGAAAAGACACAAGGAAAACACAACAAACAAAACGCTAAAACACTATAAACACAAACACAAGGCTAGTACATTGAATGAATTCGAGTTAGTGAGGTAGACAGACCTTATTCTTAAATTTGTCTCACATACCAAATGTCATCCATCAAATATGATGTTACACAAAATGGTACTCTTAGAAGGATCAACGAGCTACATTATGCTAGATCACTCATGAGTTACAAAGATCCATTGGCTAGAAAGTTGTGTTATGCTAGGTGTCCATGCAATATGATGGGTTTCACAAGGCTAGAAAACCATGTTATGCTAGTTTACTCATGAAACATATGGCTCTATGGGCATGCAAGTTGTGTTATGCTAGGTGGCCATGTAAAAATGCTTAAATTCATGAATCAACAATTTGCATTATGTTAAATCCATGGACTATTTTTCTATTCACACCTCAAGGAGTGCAAGTTTAACGTCACAGGGGATGAATTACCTCAAGGGGTGTACAAAAGTTTAACGCCACAAAAGAAAAATCACCTTAGGGGTGTATAAAAGCTTAAAATCATGGAGGGAAAAATCATAAACCACATCTCAAGGGGCATTATAAACAACACCACCACTAAGGGTGTACACAAATAGAATAATGACCATGCCCTAGGGAGTATTATGCATAATACCACCACCAAAGGGGCACATGAATGAATTGCAAGGCCACATTTTAGGGGATATCATGCATAATACCACCACCACCAAAGGGGCACAACATGAGATGCAAGGCCACACCTTAGGGGATATCATGGATAATACCACCACCAAAGGGGCAATGGGAACAACATGAGATGCAAGGCCAAACCTTAGGGGATATATGAATGCATAATACCACCACCGAAGGGGCATAACATGAGATGTAAGGCCACGCCTTACGGGATATTATGCATAATACCACCACCAAAGGGGCACAACATGAGATGCAAGGCCACAACTTAGGGGATATCATGCATAATACCACCACTAAAGGGGTGTGCAACATGAGATGCAAGGCCACACCTTAGGGGATATCATGCATAATACCACCACTAAAGGGGTACAACATGAGATGCAAGGCCAAACCTTTGAGGATATCATGCTTAATACCACCACTAAAGGGGCATAATATGAGATGTATTCCTAGTAGATGCCACAATAGACGGGGGAATATGCCCCCATTAAAATTTTAGTGTACTATCTACACTAATATTTTAAGGAGATAATGGATGAAGAGGGAATCCTTTAAAAAGAATACACACCTCAAAAGGCTTGCTATCCTTACCCCCCAAGTGTATGTACACATAGAACCATTTGTGGATAGTATCATGTTGCACCTTATTGATGAAATATGGTAGCACAAAATATTATATGCCCCTATGCATGGCAAGGAGCACTACATGATGCTACAAATACCACATAGTAAGGAGCAACATCATAATAATGAATTTATTATTTTATATGGATCCACATCAATGTCATATATTTGAAATAATCATTTTATTTTCCTATTTAAAGCATAACACTCATCAATATAATGCCCAAACATTTGATGATGTACATAAAAGGAAAAAAATTGTTCTATTTTTTTAATACCTTTTCTCTCATAGGGAGGTGGAAGGGTGATTAATTTCATTTTCAATAGTGAGCACAATGCATGTTCTATCTTAAATAAGGGATGTAAAGCAAAAAGAAGTCCATCTCCAATTGAATAATAGGTTGATGGTGGGGTAGAAGCTAGGATGAATGTCTTATGCAAAGGTGGAGGGTGTTTATAACCAATACATGTAGAGGAATGTGATGTATGTTCCAAGAGAGTCTAGACTTCATGTTCATTTTTTGTATCACAACCTTGTTTAGCAAGGATCTTAAAACCATAGCATTTTTCTAAGTTGATGGGTATATCACTAGCTTCATTTGCATGAGATGAATAAACATTTTTAGGCAAAGGAGGGTCATTATTGACATTGGTAAGGGAATGTAAATACAATGTGTGAGGGATGAATTGTAAAGAGATCTTTTTGTAGGGGGATGAAAACATATCAATTGATGGCATGATAGGTCTTGTGGAATTTTGATGAGAATAAGTAGTTAAGACTGGATGATGGTATATGGATTCTTCATGCATAGGTGTTATATCGTTAGGAGGAATATTTGATTGAAAGGTATTTTTTAGGAATCTATCGATGATCTCTTCTTGCACCAAGATATCCTCCCAAGGAGGGAATGCATTGGGAGAGAAGGATGCATGAGATTCATCATTTGTTGGAGAAGCATTACCAAAGGCACAAAACAAAACATCAACCAAGGACTTCAAAGAAGACATCATTTTCCAAAGCACTCAAACATTTTAAAAGTTATTTACTGGAAGTAACACAGTTATATATATTGAACTGAAGATGATTGTTTATAGAGTAATACAACAGAAAATGGGAAAAATTTTGGATCTAGAAGACTTAGAGATACTACTGTCACTAAAATCTAGTCTAAAATAGTTTTGACAAGGGTGGTGGTGCCCTAAACGAGAGGAGTTAAATTTAAATGCTTTGAAATTTTGGAACCAAACTATAATGTTTGAAGATCTTAAGTTGTATAAATTCAAGTTTGGAAGCAGACAATTTTTTGGAAATGCAAAAATCCCTAATTTCTCTATATGAAATATACCATCATGCATAAAGTTTTGAAATAATGCAGTATGCTCAAAAGATAATTTTCATATTTAAGATGCAGTAAGTGACGAAATCTACTTCGAAAAAGCTAGAAATTAACAATTTTTTATCTTTTGAATGACAAACACTATGCAAATCTTTACTTTTTAATGTTTTTCACCAAACTATGCATGCAAAATTACAAATTCCAACAACCTAAGATTACACTCAGATTTAAAATGACAAAATTAAGATTTTCAAAAGGTTATTAAAATGTAATAATCATCAGGTTCACCAAAATGTGATGGGGGAAAGGGATCTAGGGTCTAAATCACACTTCCTCCTACATCGCTTGGGGAAGGAACAAAAAATGATAAAAAAATACCCACTTGGTTACTAACCTCTATGGAAGAGCCAAAATGGTGGATCAGGGTTTTCATTATTTCTTGGGGGAGATTAATGTTGATTGATTGATTAATGATTAACTTGATTTGGTAATGCAAATATGTACCTAGGTCAACTATGAAGCTATATAAAATTGATGCAATTATAGAGAAACACAGATATGAAAGACAAAAAATGAATTACAAAATAGTAGAATGTAGAGATAGAGGAACCTAACAAGGGTGCTAGCACCCTAGACCTAAAAGTGTAGATTTCATGAATAAAAAACTAGCACCCTAGACCTAGAAGTGCATATTTCATGAATCAAAAATTAGATCTCAGATGGTCATAGTTTGTAGGTTCTTCCTTTTTAGACTCGGCTCTGGAAATTTTTTTGTTGATTAATTAATTCCACTTGCCCTAATTTATTGAAGTAGGATGCTTGAATGCTTTATTTTGCAATTAGGTCTTCAATCCTTTCGTAAATCCACTTCAGATTTGGCATTTGCACACAAGAGAGGAGAGAAAGGGTTGTTCCATATAGGGGATTGCCTAAGTCAAACCCCATTTTGGTGTTCGCAGGAAAACAAGGGTTTTGAGGTGGCTGAGAGCCCTTGAGGGAGGGGCTTACATGTTCTTTTCCTCCCTTTCGATGATATCCTAGTACCCTATTTAATATCCTCTGATCGTAGTGGGATACTTTTGGGGCCTAGTTTATTAAATGTGTAATTGTTTTTACATTTATTGCGTCATTTTTGGTTCATTTTTTGTGGCCCTATGGCGCCACTGCAAAACGAAATTTATAGTCTTAAGGCAGGTTGTACCCCCAAATTAATGATAGGGGGTGGGAAATTTGAGGGTGAGCCTCCCGACAAACCTAAAAGGGAAAATATAGTTAATGATAACAAGAAAGAGAAATTTTTTGGCAATATCTTTCATGGGCATTCAGTGGGAGTTCTAAAGGAAGCTAAACTGTTCATTCCAGTTAATGATGGAGTCCTCTATGAGGGGAGTAAAGATATTGGTGAAGGTACAAGTACTCCCCTCTTGGCCCCAAAAAGTTGTAATCTTCCCTAACCCTAAAATGTTGTGTGCCATTAACAATGAAGAAATTAGGTTAAAAGGTATTGTAGTCTTTCTAGCTATTGTTGATAGAGATAAAATTCTAGCAAGGAAGTTTATTGACGAATGGTTCAATAATGTGTGGAAAAAATTAGGGTTTCAATTTTCCTTTTGTCATATGATACAAAAAGGATTTTTTCTTATTTTTTCAAAGATCATGCAATTCAAGGAAAAGTTTAGGATAGATAATAGTAAATCATAGATAATGCCACTTTTTGGGCCATTTTTTGGTCTTCAAAATTGATTAACGAGGAGGCTTTATCCCTCTCGTATTCGAGATGGGTCACAGTTAAAAGTGTACATCCTCAACTATGGAATTTTTTGCCACATTTGCTCTCTTAGATAGGAAAACTGATGATAATAAAGTAGACCAAAGCCACTCTTTTGCACATGGAAGTGAGGGTTCTAATCTCACTAGTACCCAAAATTGATATCCTAGAATAAATTTAAATTGAAATAGGTGATTTTGTAAAAATATGGCAGTGAAATCCTCAATGGACTAAATACATGTTTCCTTTGTAAAAAAGAAGGGTATTGCAAAAGTAATTTCCCTATAATTAAAAAAAATTCAAGAAACCCTAATGATGAAATCCAAAGTAACAAATCAGGGGCAATCCCATTCTTAGTGTTGTTGATAATGGTAAGGAAGACCCACCTATAGAAAACCCGAATGAAGCTAGTTCTAAAAGTGACAATAAGGAAATCAATTCTGAAAGAACGGTCATGCCTCTAAAGGAGGTGGCAATAAAATATTTATTTAGGTGCCTAATAGATTTAACCCCATTATTGATGGAGACAAAAAGTATTTTTTGTTCAACAAAACAACAAGAAATAATTTGAAGAGCATAAAAAATTGCTCAGGATTTGGTCCCCTCTAGAGGGATATTGCTTCCACAACTATCTCTAACTCTCCCATCCCCGTAGAATTTCCATGGGAGTTAGAAAAATATGCATGAGATTATTTTAGATGAAAATAAGCAAAGGATAGCCAAGGCCAAAAGGGAAAATAGGAATAGGAAAAATAAAGTTGAGGAAGGAAAATCTTCCTTGACAATTGAAGATCCTGACTTCTTTAATGCTATTCTTGATACCCAAAAAAACCCTAATATTGACTCTATTAATAATCTATACAAAAGAAAATCTGAAACAATTGTTGAAAGAAACTCAATAGAGAAGAAAATTGTAAAATTTGATAAGACTAATGAAGAACAAAGGAACAACAATATTAAGAACATAATAGAGGTTGAGGTAAAGATATCCTCTAGTATCAGTAGTGCTATGATTGAGTTTCCCAATGATAAGCTTGGACAAGACTGCATTTCCCATGGGTTAGCATTGGAAAAATTAAATCAAAGGAGTACTACTAGTGAGATTTGAAAAAATAAAGGCAATAATAAGAGCTTTGTAGGGGAAACTCGTGTAATAGAATTTCCCTTGTCAATGTTAGAAAGAGAAAATAAATATAAAATGAGGCCTCTAATCCTAGTACTAATGTGATTGATATGTACAAGGATAACAATAGACAAGATTGCATTCCCCAGGGGATAACTTTAGACATGGTCAATTGAAAGAGTACTATGATAAGAAACCATGTTATAGAAAAATGTGATAATGTTGAAGGTGGAAATTCCAATTTTAACCCTTCATTGACATCCTTATGCATACTTCTCTCAAAAAAATATTCTAAAGGATTGAGTCTTAGATTGGATATGGACTGGTAGGGAAGTGCTAAAACCAGTGGGAGAAACAAACTCCTTAGTAAAGAAATTCTATTTGATAACAAGTCTAATAAAAAGGAAGTAGAAGGTAAAATTTAAAAGATAAAAAATTATTAGAATTAGAAGGCTTGTTGAAAGTTAATAAGGGGATTAGCCTTGATATGCTATCCCTGGCTAATTATAATCATCCAGATGGTTAAGAGTGGGAAGTAGATAGGATGGATATTGAGGAAGCCAATGTATATGATATAAATAGTGAAAAATATTTAGTAGAAATAGGTAACATGCTTAGTTGGGTAGGAGTCCCTTGTATTGTACCTTGAGTCTCATGAAGGTTGTAGCCTAATGCACCTGTTCATGTAGCAATGTACCTATTTATCCTTAGATGTGAGTTAGTGTGAGTTTTGCCTCCTGGAGATCAGTTGGAATTGAAATCTTTTGTGCCATCTACTTTGCTTCCTTCAAAATTGTTGGAAAATGTGCCTCAATCTTACTGGCATGTAAACTCTTGAAAGAGCAAAGTCAGTGAGACCCTCTAGAAGTCTTACCGACTAGCAGCTGTGTTCTAAACATTTGAAGTGTTCAGGTCGCCGAGACTTTGGTTCTGTCTTGCTGATGGGAGTCATCGGCAAGACATGTCAATCGCTATGAAGCTTCAGAGTGACTCATTTCAACAAATAATGTCTCGCCGCGGTTTTACACATTGGCGACAAATGTCATTGGGGAGATGATATGAAATTCGGAGTGACTCATTCTGATAGCTCTTGTCTCGGTGATAGGCTGGCTCTTGGTGATCGTCGGGAAGACTCTTAGCTGGCGGGTTTGCATTCGGTAAGAACTCTTGCCAATGGATGTGATCTTGCCGACAGGCTAGTGCATTCGATATGACCTCTTGGCGATAGTGTTCCTCTCATCAATGGGTATGATCATTGGTATGACCTCTCGCCGATAGCGATGGTCTTGCGGATAGAGCTACATGTGTTGAACATCGGTGTGAAGTCTTAGCGATATGGCTTGTTTCGCCAACACCTTTGCACAATGAACATCAGAGTAACATAAGGTTTTGTAAGACTCTTAGCGATAGTGATGGTCTGGCCGATGGTTCTGCAGTGGATATCGATATGATTTCTTAGCGATAGAGTGAGTCTGGGCGATAGGTTTGGACTTGATATGACTCTTGCTGATGGTGGTGACTCTGGCCGATAAAGATAGTCAGGCATTGTGGCATCGGGGAGACACGACCTAGTGTCTCATCGACATGTGATACTATTTGAACGCCTTGACCGAATGTCTATCCTACGTGGTTTGTTTTCGAACAATCAGAGAAGCGGAATGTAAACCGCTAGCAATTGGACTATTGTGATTGTTCCTATGAGGAAGATCAATAGACCATGAACGACATGGATATACTCTATAATCGAAGATGATGATCAGTTTTGGTGAACAATTATATGTGTGATCAGTGTGTATGAATCCAATTCAGAGAGCATTGTAATCGAGATGTTTTGTACAAGGTTGATCAAGGAAATGTTGTTGTAAATTGACATCAGAAAGTTAAGTCTGTACTCTGTATGTAATTTTGTTTATTGTAATACAAAGAGACTTTTCTTAGTGTGGTGGGTTTTTCTCTTGTAAGGGTTTTCCCATGTAAATCTCGTGTCCAAATTGTGTATGTTTATTTCTCTATTTCTATTAATCTTTTCAAGTGAATATTAATTGAACTGTAATTACAAAATTTAAAGTCACCTCTACATTATTCCCTGAGGTTTTGACGTTAGGAGAGTTTGTTTCGTACCTAAGCTTTCCTTTCAAGTGGTATCAGAGCCTGGCCAGTTGTGTTATCCTTGTGGGTACGTTGGGTTTTTTTAATCAATTCTGTTTAGTGGGAGTCTTGTAGAAGTCTGGTAATTCGAATTCCAGATTAAGATGGCAAGCATTTCAGGAAAGATTGAAATTGAGAAATTCAATGGCAGCAATTTTGAGTTGTGGAAAATTAAAATGGAAGATCTGTTGGTTGATCGTGATATTTGGCTTGCTGTGTTTGGAACAAAGCCTACAGGGATGAAGCAAGAGGATTGGGACCTTGCAGATAGAAAATAAAAGGGGTTGATAAGGCTTTGTTTAGCAGACTCTGTTCTTCTGAATGCTCATGAAGAAAAGACTATATCTTCTTTGTGGAAAAGACTGGGGGCTATTTATTAGGGCAAGTCCTTGGTGAATAAGTTGTTCTTGAGGAAGAAGTTGTACTCTTTGAAAATGTAGGAAGGAGCATCTGTTGCTGATCACTTGAATGCTTTCAACATGTTGATCGCTCAGTTGGCATCTATGGGTGTGAAGATTGATGAAGAAGATCGTTGTATGCTGTTGTTATGTTCTTTGCCAGATTCTTGGGATCACTTAGTGATGGCTATTGGGAGTACGACATTCACTTTTAAGATGGAAGATGTTGTTGCTTCTTTGTTATCAGAAGAGATGAGAAGAAAATCTTCTGAGATGGCGAAGGAGGCTCTTGTTGTTAGAGGCAGATCGAAAGAAAAAGGAAAGAAGAAGGACAAGAAGTCCAAATCGAAATTAGAAGGGAGATCAAAGTCTCCTGGTAAGAAGTCCAAGGTAAAGTGCTGGAATTGTGGGAAACCTGGTCATGTCTGAAAGGATTGTAAAGAGGAGAAAAAGAAGAAGAAGAAGTATTCTTCTGACAATGATTCTTCTCAGAGTGATGCAGACGCTTTCATTTCAGCCTTGGCTACACAGGCATCAGATGATGTCTGGCTAATTGATTCTGGAGCATCTTTCCACATGACATCTCATAGAGACTGGTTCACTAAGTATGAACAATACGATGGTGGAAGGGTATATTTGGCAAGCAATTCATCTTTGGAGATAGTTGGCTGTGGAAGAGTCAGAATTCAATTCCTTGATGGAAGAGTGGAGGGAATCAATGATGTAATGCATATATACCAGGTCTGGCCTGAAATTTACTTTATGTTAGTAAGCTGAATGATATTGGAGTGCAAGTCACATTCTCTAGAAATGGCTGCAAGATGACTAGAGGCTCAATGGTGCTAGCTAGGGGTGCTCGTATTGGTACCCTGTATAAGCTGGACACACATCCTATGCAATGCAATAGTGTCTCTGTAAAGTCATAGAAAGCTACTCATGGAGAAAAGAGGAAAAAGTTTCTGATTGTGAAAACTCTATGGAAGTTAAACTTCCAGCAGAAAAGACTATGCTCCAGCATCATAGGCTTGGTGACATTAGTGAAAAAGGTTTAAAAACTTTGAAAAATAAAAACCTGGTTGAGGGGCTTGATGATTGTAACCTTGAAGTCGAATTTTGTGAACATTGTATATATGGTAAACAACACCGTGTTTCATTTTACTCCAGTCCTCACAAATCTTCTGATTTACTCGATTACATTCATTCTGATGTGTTTGGTCTAGTAAATGTTCCTTCTTTGTCTAAATCAAGATATTATGTATCGTTCATTGATGATTATTCAAGAAGGGCATTTTTTTATTTTTTGAAAAGTAAATCAGAAGTGTTCAATCATTTTAAGGAATTTAAAAACCTTGTGGAAAATCAGACTGGAAGAAAAATAAAATGTTTAAGGATTGACAATGGCAGTGAGTTTTGTTCTGATGAGTTTGAGCTCGGTATTGTAAAGATCATGAGATTAAAAGACATAAAACTACACCCTACACTCCACAACAAAATGGAGTTGTAGAAAGGTTCAACATGACAGTGATGGAAAGAGCACGAAGTATGCTAAGTAGTGTTGGCTTGGAGGAGAAGTTTTGGGATGAGGTAGTTGCAATAGCATGTTAATAAATTGTTCTCCAAATTCTGCTCTTGTTGAGAAAACACCTTTGGAAGCATGGTCTGGAAAGAAGCCCTCTCTGAGACACATTCATGTCTTTGGCTGTGAGGCATATGCATATGTGCTGAATGAAAAAAGATCTAAATTGGAAAACAAGGCTGTTAAATGTATTTTTATTGGTTACAATGTTGGCATAAAAGGATACAAGCTTTGGAATTCTAATACGGAAAAGGTTCTATACAGTAGAAGTGTGATTTTTCGTGAGTTGAAGCCTTCTAATTTGGATCTATAGTCAGAGACAAAATTAGAAGATAAAAAGGATGTAGTTGAAATTCCTCCGACACTAGATAAAGAGGAACTGAAAATTCAAAATGTACCTGAAACTGAGGAGAGCTCGAGTAGTTCTGAGAGTTCTGATGAAGAAGATCAACCTCAGCCTCAGCCTTTGAGGAAGTCAACATGTGAAAGAAAGCAACCTGATAGGTATGGGTTCTCTTTGTTAGATTCTACTTGTGCCTATGCTTTAATTTCTAGCACTAATGAGCCTAGGACTGTGAAAGAGGCATTTAGAATGTCTAATTCAAACTCTTGGTTGGAAGCCATGAATGAAGAAATGACATCATTAGAAAAGAATGATACTTGGAGTTTGGTGCCCTTACCTGAAGGCAGAAAAGCTGTTGGCTGCAAATGGGTATTTAAAAAGAAAATAGGTCTGGATGGCAGTGTGGAAAAGTATAAGGCAAGGTTGGTTGCGAAGGGGTATTCCCAGGTAGAGGGAATTGATTATGGAGAAATATTTTCTCCTGTAGCTAAGTTGATGTCTATCATATTTCTTTTGTCACTTACAGCAGAGTATGACTTAGAGATTGAACAGATGGATGTGAAGACAAAATTTCTTCATGGTGACCTTGAAGAAGAAATCTATATGTCCCAGCCTGAGAACTTTGTGGAAAAAGGTAAAGACAAACTGGTTTACAAGTCGAAAAAATATTTGTATGGATTAAAACAATCTCCTAGAATGTGGTACTAGAAGTTTGATACTTTTGTTTTGTCATTGGGATTTGTAAGATCGAAGTCTGATCACTATGTATACTACAAATCTGAAAGTGATCATATTCTTATTATTGCTCTCTATGTTGATGATATGCTGTTCATAGGCAATAGTAAGTTAATGATTTCTGATCTAAAATCTCAGTTGTCTACAAAGTTCGAAATGAAAGATATTGGTGCAGCGAGGTATATTCTAGGAATGAAAATAACTAGGGACAGGAAGAGTAGAAAACTTTGGCTCAACCAGAGTAAGTATATTAATACTATTCTGGAGAGATTTTGTATGACTGATTGCAAGTAGCTAGTTGTTCCAGTCTTGCAGGGAATGAAGCTATCTATTGAAGATTGTCCAAAATATCCTACTAAGATATGTTGGAAATAGGATGCCATTTAATTGCAAATCCTAAACATTAATTATTTCATGTATCTCCTAGATTCTTGGAATGTGTTCAACAACACTAAGATTAGGATGAGATTAATTATTTGGATGAAATAAATCATGAAATTGACATTTGTAGTTATTCCTAAATAATAGGAGCATGTGGGTGCACACATGGTAAGGTGAAACTCACCTTGTGTCTAGTTAACTATACAGAGTAACAATTAACACTTCTAAATGCATGTAAAGATCCTAGGAGTTAGGATTTGATGTTTTCATGCTTGAAGTTTAGTTAAGTTCAGTTCAAATCGGTTCAATTTAGTTTAGTTCAGTTCAGAATCATTTTCGTTCAATTTAGTTCAGTTCAGTTCAGTTCAGTTCAGTTATCTTCAGTTATCTTCAGTTGCATGAAAGTGCATGTTGTATGCATGTTGGTTATTTTGAGTTGCATGTAGTTAGCTTCAATTAACTTGTAATGCATGGATAATAACATTGAGTTGTATGACAGATAACAAGGACTACCTCCAGTTAACAAGGGATGACCATTCTTTGGGAATGGTGTTGAGTAAATGTTTCAGTTAACTATAAAGCACTTGAAGCAAACTTGGGTGCCCAAGATTCTTTATTGGATTTACCTCTCATGCATGATAAGATATTTCTAAAGGCTCAGTTAAGTAGCTTTACTTAAGGGTGCCAACTTTGAGGAAGAGCTTTGGAATTATCACCGAAGTGAAGGAGAAGTTGTAGCTTCAGTTTGGGACACCCAAATGCATGAAGCACATGTTGTAAGCTTTAGTCTTCACTGAATAACTCAACTTGAAGGAATATGGCATAACTTTTCAAGGGCTTGAGCTTGTGCATTGTAATTATCACCATTTGGAGATTACAAGGTTGCATATTGTCTCTATATCTCATTCAAGTTGAATAGAGTTTTCATAATTGTTATTGCAAAGATTGGTAAGATGAAGAAGCATTCTCAAGCAAGAATTGGAGCTGTAATTGTGAGTTTGAATAATAAATAATCAATAATTAATAATAAATAATTAATCTCATCCTAATCTTAGTGTTGTTGAACACATTCCAAGAATCTAGGAGATACATGAAATAATTAATGTTTAGGATTTGCAATTAAATGGCATCCTATTTCCAACATTCTCCCACTTGACATTATACATTGCAATTATTCTAAACATGGAATAATAAAACAAGTACAAGACTCAAGGCCAATGGCCTTCTTGCACCAACTAATCAAACCATGCTAACTTCAAATGCAACCTGCATAATCATGAAGCTTCCAAGAAAATGATTAAAACTAAGAGAACTTATCTGTATGGTTTCATAAGATAATCTGTAACATTAATTAAAGTGTTAACTTTTTCAATTAATACCTTCCCATTATCAACCAAACCATTACCTTTCCCAAGCCTCTGTAACCAAACCACCTCTTTAGAGGCATGCTAAACCACTGAGTGTGTTGAATTCACATTCAACCAAGGTGTAGACTCCTCGGTCTTTTCTGTTGAAAAATATTTCTTACAAGTAACCATTCCAACAAATGTCTCTTACCACAAGAGAATTCCAACCTCACCTATTTCTCCAAGTATCCATGAGGACCTGTAACCAACCAATCCATGCCAAACTCCAAATGCAACACAACACTTTCATGAAGTAATAAAACAAATGATTAATGTACCCAATACTTAAGAGAAACATACAAGATCAATGCCAAAGATCCAATCATGAATCAAGAACATAAACATGACATCCATGATCTAACCATCTCCTCTTAGGAGATCACATGCATCATAACATACTTATACATCCTAGTCTCAAGAGAACCATGTAATATTCCAAACTCTAAATGCATATCAAGAGTAAACCATGACATCCATAACAAATATACTCTAAACCAAGAAACCATATCTTTAATCACATGGAGATAACCTTACCAATGATGCATCCAAGTCATTGCCAAAACTCCCACTGAATCATGATACCGAGTCACACATGGCATCGTGACTACCATCCTCTCTACGAAGATTACTTTGAAACATGAAGCAAAGAGTTATCACAAACAATATTAGCTGAAATAACCAATGCATCATTACTATTATCTGAGGACTTCTCTATAGAAGAATCAAAACTCTCTTTCTTGTTCTTACAATCCTTCTTCACATGTCCTAGTTTCCCACAGTTCCAACACTTTACCTTACTTCGTCCTTCTGACTTACCCTTCCCTTCCTTGTTTCCCTTAGGCTCCTTTTTCTTAGGCCTACCTTTTACAAACAAGGCATCTTGGATTTCCTCCTTAGACTTCCTCCTCATCTCCTCTGATAGGAGAGTAGGAATAATGTTTTCCATCTTTGGATCTGCACCATTTCCACTAATTGCAACAATTAGGTTTTCCCAAGAATTTGGTAAAGAACAAAGCAATAAAATGCACCTATCCACACCCTCAAGCTTTACATCTACAGATGCTAACTGACTGAGAATTAAATTGAAAGCATTTAAATGTTGTGCTACTGAATCACCATCTTTCATTTTCAATGAATATAATTGCCTTTTCAGATACAACTTATTGGTGAGACTCTTAGTTTGATAAATATTCCCTATTCTTTTCCATAATTTATATGCATTGGTTTCCATTGAAACATTTAAAAGAACAACATCAACAAGACATAACCTTATTGTTCCTCTTGCCTTCTTATCTAACTTAGCCCAATCTTCATCTGAAATAGTTGTAGGTGTCTTTGTCTCATTATTAACCGCTAACCACTGATCTCTTTCTTCAAGAAGATCTTCCATTTTTAATTTCCAAATTTCATAGTTAGAACCATTGAACCTTTCAATCTCTAACCTCGAATTCATTGTAACAAAACTTAATTCCAAAATCAGCAAAAAAAAATAATAATAAGAGCTCCCACTAAGCTAAAAAACCTCCAATCTTTTAAGAGAAAGGCGTCCCAATACTCTACCCAACCTCAGCTCTGATACCAAATGTTGAAAAATGAGGTGTTTTCTTAGCTTAATACTCTGTAAAAATTTAATATTGTTGATGTAAGTAAGTCTTTTCTTTGTTACATATATTCTTTGTGGGTGATTATCTTGATTAATCCATTTTACTGTTGTAGAATGTAGAGAGAATTTGATAGAAGAACTAGACAGGATATTAGAAAGATCACACAAGATGTACCATGGAGAAACCCTTTTGGGAAAAAACTCCACCAAGAATAATAGAATTATTCTTGGTGGAGTTTTTTCCAGAAAGGGTTTCTCCACGGTACATCTTGTGTGATCTTTCTAATATCCTGTCTACTAGAATTATTCTTGGTGGAGTTTTTTCCCGAAAGGGTTTCTCCACGGTACATCTTGTGTGATCTTTCTAATATCCTGTCTACTATTATTCTTGGTGGAGTTTTTTCCGGAAAGGGTTTCTCCACAGTACATCTTGTGTGATCTTTCTAATATATTGTCTAGTTCTTCTATCAAATTCTCTCTACATTCTACAACAGTAAAATGGATTAATCAAGATAATCACCCACAAAGAATATATGTAACAAAGAAAATACTTACTTAGATCAACAATATTAAAGTTTTACAGAGTATTAAGCTAAGAAAACACCTCATTTTTCAACAAGATAGAGGACATGACCAAAGTGCCTTATGCTAGTGTAGTTGGAAATTTAATGTATGCAATGGTCTGTACAAGGCTAGACATTGCCCAAGCAGTGGGAGTTCTTAGTCGTTATATGGAAAATCCTGGAAGGACACATTGGGATGCTATGAAAAGGGTGTTTAGATATCTAAAGGGAACTTCAGAATATGCTTTGTGTTACCATGGTAATTTGGTTGAATCACAGAGGACTCTCAGCATTTGAGGCTATGTGGATTCTGATTGGGTGGGGGACATTGACAGTAGAAGATCCACCAGTGGATATATTTTCATGATGAATGGTGGTGTAGTTAGTTGGATGAGTAAGTGGCAGGCTGTAGTCGCTTTGTCCACTATAGAGGAATAATACATGGCAGCAACACACGCCTGTAAAGAAGCGATTTGGTTAAAACGTTTGTGTTCTAACATTGGGTTTGATGCAGGGATAATTACAATTTACTGTGATAGTCAGAGTGCTATTTGTTTGGCAAAAAATCCTACTTTCCATGTCAGGACAAAACATATTGATGTGCAGTATCATTTTGTACGAGATATGGTGGAGGATGGAAAGGTCTCTTTAGAAAAAGTGGATACTCTGGAAAATGTTGCAGATGTATTAACGAAGCCAGTGAGCACATACAAGTTTAGGTGGTGTGCCAGTTCGATGGGCCTTAGTGCCCATGAATTTTAGTAGTTTTGTTATGCTCTAGAGGTGTCAGTAAGATCTTCATCAAGTGGGAGATTGTTGGAAAATGTGCCTCAATCTTACTGGCATGTAAACTCCTGAAAGAGCAAAGTCGGTGAGACCCTCTGGAAATCTTACCGACTAGCAGCTGTGTTCTAAAAATTTAAAGTGCTTAGGTCACTGAGACTTTGGTTCTATCTTGCCGATGGGAGTCATCGACAAGACATGTCGATCGCTATGAAGCTTCAGAGTGACTCATTTTGATAGAGAATGTCTCACCGAGGTTTTACACATTGGCGATGGATGTCATCGGGGAGACAGTATGAACTTCGGAGTGAATCATTCTGATAGCTCTTGTCTCAGCGATAGGTTGGCTCCTAGTGATCATTGGGAAGACTCTTGGCTGGTGGGTTTGCATTCAGTAAGAACTCTTGCCGATGGATGTGGTCTCGCCGACAGGTTGGTGCATTCGATATGACCTCTTGGCGATAGCATTCCTCTCGCCGATGGGTATGATCATTGGTATGACCTCTCACCGATAGTGATGGTCTTGCGGATAGAGCTACATGTGTTGAACATCGGTCTGAAATCTTAGTGATATGGCTTGTCTTGCCGACAGCTTTGCACGATGAACATTGGTGTAACATAAGGTTCTGTAAGACTCTTAGCAATAGCGATGGTCTAGCCGATGGTTCTGCAGTGGATATCGATATGATGTCTTAGTGATAGAGTGAGTTTGGGCGACAAGTTTGGACTCGATATGACTCTTTCCAATGGTGGTGACTCTGGACGATAAAGATAGTCGAGCATTGTGGTAGGGAGACACAACCTAGTGTCTCACCAACATGCAATATTGTTTGAACACCTTGACCGAATGTCTATCCTATGTGGTTTGTTTTC
Organism: Sequoia sempervirens; assembly: GCA_007258455.2. Lineage (NCBI taxonomy): Eukaryota > Viridiplantae > Streptophyta > Pinopsida > Cupressales > Cupressaceae > Sequoia > Sequoia sempervirens. Next base: position 226,308,697 of record VDFB02353493.1, on the reverse strand, counting down.
GACCAATCAGAGAAGTGGAATGTAAACCACAAGCAATTAGACTATTGAGACCATTCTTGTGAGGAAGATCAACAAACCATGAATGACATGGATATACTCTATAATCAAAGATGATCAGTTTTGGTGAATAGTTTGATGTGTGATCAATATGTATGAATCCAATTCAGAGAGCATTGTAACTAGGATGTTCTATACAAGGTTGATCAAGGAAATTTTGTTGTTGTAAATTGACATCAGAAAGTGAAGTCTGTACTATGTATGTAATTTTGTTTACTGTAATACAAAGAGACTTTTCTTGGTGTGGTGGGTTTTTCTCCCGTAAGGGTTTTCCCACGTAAATCTGGTGTCCAAATTGTGTATGTTTATTTCTTTGTTTATGTTAATCTTTTGAAGTGAATCTTAATTAAACTGTAATTGCAAAATTTAAAGTCACCTCTACATTCTTCCCTGAGCTTTTGACATTAGGAGAGTTTGTTCTACACCTAAGCTTTCCTTACAAAAATTGTTTGGAGAAGTCTCAAATGAATATTGGTTGTCTCCCTCAACTGTTTGACTTTTTCTTTCACTTGTTCATGTTGAGCATGGAGTTATTGTAGCTAGTTGTGGAGAGTATCAACTTTATCCATTACAGATTTAGACGATTTCTTGAAGAGGGTCATACACCACTTGTACTATTTAATCTTCTATCTAAAGTATCTAGGTGCAAATACCTTTTGTTATGTTGGACCATTGTAGACAAAATTGATATAGTACCCTAGCCTCTTGGATGTTGTCTCTGAGTTGTTCTATCTATGCTTCTAGTTGGGAGTGTGCGGTGGTGGATTGCTTTGTGTACTCCTTTGTTTTCTTCTTGGTAAGTTCTTATTGGGCCTCCTTTATGACGGTAGCCTTGGTATAGGTGAAATCCTCTTGTATACTATCAACCAATTGTTTGAGTTGTTGAGGCAGTGGGAGTGAAGTGTCCTGCAGTAGATGAGGGATAACATTTTGTAGTGTTTGTACTGTATATTCCAATTGCTCAACATTCTATACATGCTCGCTCAATAACTCTTCTTTGGTGATGCTATGGAGTAGGTCCCCTAATTGAATCTTATGTAATGGTGAAATGCTTGAGAGATCTACCTATTGTCCCACCCAATGGAACTTGCAGTAGTTGTGGTGATGGTATCATTTGTATTTGTTGTTGTGCTAGGAAGTTGTTGATTGTGGAGATGGTGTCTGAGGAATTGGATGTGTCTCTAGAAACATCCTTGCTCTTATCTTCTCCTCTAATATTATCCTCATCTTCTATTTTCACCTCTATGTTATGCTTTGTATTGTCTCTAGGGTTGGTCCCTATCTCCTTAGTTATATTGTCTTTCAATGGAGGTCCCTCTACTTGCTCTTCTTTAGTTTATTTCATCATCTCCTTAGAGACCTTTTGAGTCACCTCTAGTGTATCCTTTTGAAGTTTGGCTTCATTATTTGGATCTTCTTCCATGAGTTTATTAACTTTATGCTTAGTGCGAAGCTCTTGAGATTGTGCTTGCTCCAATGCTTGCTTCTACTCCTTGGTGAGGTTGGGGTTGACTTCTAAAATTGCTTTGTCTCTTATCTCTTCTTCTCTCTCAAGTGCCTTAGCCCACTTTTCCTTTATGGCTTCCACAATATCTTTCAAAAATTCTTTCATTACATCATCTAGTGCTTTATTGGAATGATTCACATATTTGACCAAGAATTGAATAGTTTTGTCTTTGTTTTCTTCGGTCATGTCCTCGTACATTTGGAGTAGTTGTGGTAGCATCCTATGGATTACAATGGTGTTGTAAGTCACCATCACATCTATTAGTGGTTGCATAGGTTCTAGAGCTTGTTATTCTTGTTGTGGGAGGGTGTCCTCGGATTTGTGTGTTCTCTTCTTCCAGTGCAGAGGTTGTGCTACTTATTATTCATCATTTTTAACATTATGTATTTCTACCTTCTAATCTTCCTCTATATCCTTTATACCTATGTGTTGTGGTCTCTTAGCCATTTTATTTGGCCTGGCTCATGGGGTTCTTTGTGGTGTTCTCCCCTTTGGAGGTGTTGTTACTGTATGTGTGGATGATGTGAGGCCTTCATAATTCCTTGGTTGTGTGGTGTGAATCCTTTTGAATCTTCTAGAATTGGAGAAAAATAATCAAAATAAAAATTTCCATCATCAGATTGTGTCATAACAACTGCAAAGCATTGTGCAAACCCACCCTTGGGTATCCCCCATTACTCATTAAACTTATCTTTGTTTTTCTCCAATTTTTATTTTGATTATTTTTTTATTCTTGTGTCCATCACTTTTGTGTATGTTCCAAATATCTCTGCCTTTGGATCTTTTGGACTACTCAGGAGGATGGAAACATATGCATCCATTTCTATTGCAAAAACTTCATAGGACAACTGTTGTACCCATACCATGCAAGTTTCTATTGCCTCCATATATGTAAAGTCTTTGTTCACCATGAATGTAATGGTATTGGTGTATAATCATAAAATTGCACCCCTTGCAATTTCGCATACATTCTTGCTTCCGCTTTAGTGTCCACTCCCTTAGCATCTTGAGTAGGCTCATTTTAGCCCCTGCATCAACCTTTTTCCCTCGCAGGATGCTCTAGCACCCCTTTTCAATAGCTACCCTTGTGTGTCAGCTTTCCATCGGAATTGGTGCTTTTCCCATTCTCGTTGTTTTGTAGTGTGATGTGTTCGAACATTAGCGCGTCGTGCGAAAATTTGCGCATTGTGCTAGCATCCTGCGACATTTCAATGCTCAAACAACCACCTCTGTGCATGTTTTCCACTTGTCACCTCCTTTGGTCAGTGGTAACGGCCCAGGCTGCCTTGTAATAGCTGAAGAAGCTTCTTTTCTCTCCTTAAAAGTGATCTTTTCACTCCATTTGCATCTTCTCACTTCTTCCAAGTCTTGCTAGCACTTCTCTAGCTCCATTCTAGCTTTTAGCTTCACTCCATCACTTGCTTACATAGCTTCATATAGCTTGTTGTAGCAGCTTCAAGCTCTCTCTCAAGCTCTCTTAGCTCTTGTAGCTCCATATCCCTTACTTTATGCTTGTGAGCATCCTGGGATTCCATATCCCCTCTCCATTGCATCCTTACTTTGTGATACGAGTTCTCCTCCTTGAGCAAGGATTTCTTTTATCACCTCTTTTGTGATATGGGTTCTCCTCCTTGAGCATGGATTGCTTTTATCACCTCTTTTTTGATACAGGTTCTCCTCGAGCGGGGATTGCTTTTATCACTCCTACTTGGTGGTGCAGGTTCTACTCCTGAGCAGGTTTTGCTTTCACCACATGCTTTATTCATTCCTCTCTCTATCTTTTGGATGTCCGTGGAGGTGGAAACACCAAAATTGGGGTTTGACTGAGGCAAACCCCTATACAGCCCCAACACTTTCTCCAGATCTTACAGACGTAGGTTTTGAAGACATTCATTTGGTGGAGGCTTCATCACTCATGTGATTGTAAGTGTTTCCTTCCTTTATTCTCCTTATCTTTATCATTTATTCTTTGCTTTATTTTAGTTCTATCACATTCCATCATTCTCCTATGCTTTAGAAGTTCTCAGCAATTGAAGTAGAAGCAGTTATTTAGATATTTTCTGAGACATTATCATTCTCTAGTCTGTACGAGATGCCAACGCATCTCTAAGACGCCAACATGTCGCGTTGTCATTCGTATTTTGCGCTGTTGTCCTTTGGCCGAGAGCTTGTTAGTCTGTCCAAAATTTTCGTGACCTGCTCTTTTCGATTCTAAAACTCTTGCCATTGTTCTTGAGGTAGTTTAGGGCAATTCACCCTATGAGGCTCTCTAAATGAAGAGAACTCGTGAGTAGTGAATCCCCCTCTTCTACATTTTGGTGAAACTGACGTGAAGAGGGTACTTTTTCAAAAAAACTAGGAATTTATGTACCCCTACTTGGCGGGGTCATAACTTTTGACTCGGTGCTCGGAATTCAGAATCGTTTGCACCATTGGAAAGGTCTCCTAGAGAACTAGTTCAGTCCCTACAATACTAGTGTATTTGGAAATCAATGTTTAGGGATCAACGCAAGTTTCAACTTCAAATTCCATTCGGAAAACCTCTGAAAATGCGAATTACTAAAACATAGAAAATATCGAAAAAAATAATAATGAATTTAATACCTTCTTTTATTAGTTCAGTATCTAGTTTTATTCAAAATGGTAATGATGTTCCATTTCATGCATGTGATACTGACTTGGCTTTTCCTATGTCACTTGATGTCTTTGATCCTTCTCACGAAAGTCCTCTTGCTTTAGAGGATGTTTCATTGCAAGAAGATGAAATCATTGATACCTTTCTTAATATTACTTTACCTACTCTTCATTCCAATGCACTCTCTTCTAGAGATGATGCACTCATTAATAATGAATCTCATCTTTGTTCTGATGCACTCTCTTCTAGAGATGTTGCATTAGCCAATGATGAACCTCCTTCCACATCTGATTCTCCCTAAATCGACGTTGAGAATGTTTCTTCGAATAATTATTCCACATTTGATCCTGTTTGGATTGATGTTGAGAATATGTCTTCAAGTAATTATTCTACTAGTTCTGATAATTCTGTAAATGTAATCTATGTCTCAACTTCCCCTCAAAGGCCTAAGAGACTAGTCATTTATGTGACTCCAGCTAGTCCTTCTTCTAAAAGGATTTGTTCTATTGATGGTGTTCCATTTGATGGTGGTCCTCCTGATATTCCTATGGATCCATCTTATAGAGCAGTAGCCCATACTTATGAGAATGGAATGAGTAAATAACCAAGCCTTCTTAAAGCTCCTAAATCTGCAACTAAAGCACACGGTGACTGCGATCTTATCAAGCAACTCCAAGTTACTCCCGCCAAGATCTCATTGTGGGACTTGCTTTAGTCTACTCCAATTTATCAAGGTATGCTTTAGGAAACCTTTCAAAAGATCCTCTTGCCTTCTTCTAGGCCAAAAAATGCTAATGTGTTGATGGTGTATATCCGTGTTGATTCACTGAATATTACTTTCTATCTATAGGAACTCCTGCCTCCGGAAGTATAGAAGCAAGCAGATCCTCTAATGATTATAGTTAATATTAATAAAATTGGCATAAGACGTAATCTCATTGACATTGGTTCAACACTCAATATATGTAGCATTGATCTACTGCCTAAGATTAATATTGACTTATCTTCCCTTAATACTTCTTCTATTATGATTTGTGGGTTTGATAATGTTGGTTAGTAACCTTTAGGCATGATAGTATTGCCTTTGAGGATGGGACCCATTCTATACCTACCCTTGTATATGTTATGTCAGAAAAGTTACCATATAACCTTCTCCTCAGTAGACCGTGGATCCATGCTACGGGTGCAATCCTATCTACCTTGCATAAATCTCTTAAGTTCATTTGTAACAATAAAATAGTCATAGTCAAAGTTGACCCTAATGCTATGCACTTATGTGAGATGGCAGCTGTCGGTCAAGCTTTGGTTGTGCCCACTCTTATTCCTTCAGTGTCTTCCAGTGTGTCGATGTTTACTCTAGCAATACCTACTACACAGGATACTCTCAAGATAAATGTCCCTAAGGAAGATCCTTCTAAAGCAATAAATCTTAAGTCTGCTTCTACCTCTTCTCAAAGGAATGCATGTCTTGGTGATGATTGGGGTTCTTTAGAATTTATAGATTCCTTCATTCAGGAATATAAAGCCGGCCCAATCCACTCAGACCTTCTAATAACATCATCCACACCTATTATCAAAGATGGTCACTCTTTTGCATCGAGGGAAGTGTGAATATAAATGTTCTTAGTGTTGATCCTCCTTCTGAGGAAGATGATCACACTTTTTTTAAAGAGGTTAACTCTAGTAGTCCTATAAAGAAGGGATCTTTTTCTTCTACCTTCGTATCTTCTTCTTGTGAGAAGTCAAACCTTTCTCCACAAGAGAAAGGGTTGCTTCCTATTCCTCACCCTTTATATGAGCAAGAGCATATTTTTTTGCGGCTTCTAAAATCCCACTTAATCACTCTTCCTCCTCCTACATGTGAGAAATTTCATAATCAAGAAAAAGGAAAAGATTCTTTTTGTGCATACCATCGAGTGCTTGGTCATTCCACTAGTGAATGCAATTCCTTGAAAGATAAAATACGACAACTTCTTGGTTTAGGTGTCATCAAACTCCTATTTGATTGATGTTCCTACCTTTACTTTGCATGACAAGTGATATTGAGGTCTACCTCTATCCTTTTTGTTCCAAGCATCTTGCATGGTTTTCCTCCCCTATATGTTGGGGGTAGTGATAACATGTTCTTGAGATGTGCATCCTTCTTAAGGAACCACTCTCTTCTCTCTATCTTTCAATTTGAGCATCCCTTGAGTGGACCCTTTTTCTCTTGAAGGGTTTCCTAGGGCCCCCCTTTGAAAGATTTCCTCTCGAATGAATTCTTTGCGTCTAGCTTGGGGACAACTAGACTAGACTTCACTTTTCAAACAATGCGTCCCTTAAGTGGACCCCTCTTCTTTTGAAGGGTTCTCAAGGGACCCATTTGAAATACTTCCAATCTATTGATGGTCTGCATGACTATCTGCTTACTTGCCCATGTGGCCGCTTTCTAACTCTGTGGAGTCCCCTTTCCTAGGTTTCCTCTATGTGAGAGATGTTGGGGGATACCTCCCTACAGGTATGAGAACTTGTAGGGCACTTCCTTTGAGCTTCGTCCATGTGAGAGATCTTGGGGGTGGCTCCCCTGCAGGTCTGTCAGTCTGTAGGGTGCTTTATTTAGGTTTCCTCCATGTGAGAGATCTTGGGGGATACCTCCCTACAAGTCTAAGAACCTATAGGGTGCTTCCTTTGAGCTTCATCCATGCAAGAGATTTTGGGGATGGCTCCCCTGCAAGTTTGCAGGTTTGTAGGGCACTTTCTTGGGTTTCCTTCATGTGAGAGATCTTGAAGGACACCTTCTTTGTAGGTTTGCAAGCTTGTGAGGCGCTTACATTCTTAAATTATCTTCTCTTCTCAATTGTATATACCCGATCAAAGATCTGCATACTCTTCATCCCGAGTATATGCCCCTCCTCTCTCCATTCTAGAATTCTTTTGTG
>VDFB02353493.1:226128810-226301480 GCA_007258455.2 Sequoia sempervirens | reverse complement strand
AATCTAACAAGCAAGGAAAGATACTTTTGTCTACAACTGAAACCAAAAATGGAATCATAATAATGTGACAGCAGACTCGATGCCACAGAACACTAGAAAACTCACAAATTGGAACAACCTTGGAATCTATGAAGCAACAGTAGATGAGATGATGACATAATCTGGAAACTATGTATCTCGATGCCGATGCCAAACTAAGACTAAAAATCTTCCATGGGAAGGAGTACCATAAATACTTTGGAACATTAACCATAAAAACATGGCCCTCAAACTGAGAAGGATCTGAACCAATGCAGATCAAGAAACGTAAACTCTCAACTAAAGTGTGAACCGATGTGAATCTGATATGTGTCAAACTATAGCAAGATGTGGCCAAAAGAAACTAAGAAACTAGATAACCCATGCGAGTTTCCATCAAAACAAGATGGAGATGGAGATCAAAGTGAAAACTACACTCTAATTAGATTTATTATGCAAGAAACCCCACTAATGGAACTTTATCTCAGTTCATTTATTACAATAACCCAATGATTGTAAAAGGAAATCATACAAACATGCATAAAAATAAAATAAAAATAGACCTTAGATCTGTGTAGAGGACTGAACCAGCTTTCCAACGTCGCAAGAATGACGAAAAATGGATCACCGAGTCAAAAGATATGTCCTCCGGAGAGAAAATAACAACATTTGAGTTCAAGGACCTGAAAAATAAATCTGGAGCAAAATATGGTAAAAAAACCTAGACCACTAGATCAGCGTCATAATCAGATTTCCAACGATATCTCATTTGCGAAAAATGGACATCGTATGCAAAAAATACGCCCGATTTAGTGAAAGTTGCTCTAGAAGGCCTAATAAGGGTTGTAGGGCCCCCAGGGGCTAAAAAAATTCTGGCCCCTAGTCGCATGTAGGACCAAGGGGCTGGCGGCTAGGGGTTGGGGTGGAGCCCTTGGTCCTCAATAGGACCTGTGCTAGCGGGCTGGGGCTAGTCGAAGGCTGGGCGCATAGCGCCTGGTCCCCCATAGGACCAGCGTTGGGTGTCAAGAAGCCCATGGAGGCTAATCTCTGGCCAGCGGCGGATTGGTGGGGGAGATCGGTGGCGGTGGAGGTTTGGCGGCCGCCTGGTGGTAGGATTGCTTTAAATCGGGTGCGTCGGCACTGTTTACGAAAACACTTTTTTTCAATTTTTTTTCAATTTTTGTGCCTCGGGGAGCATGTTGGGGAGGCCGTACAGCCCCCTAGGCAAATTTTTTTTGCCTCAAAAACAACTTTCACCAAAATCAACGAAACAAAAGGTGATCTTAGGGTTTTTGGCCACTGCGAACGCGATGGTGACCTCCGTTTCTGCTCAAACTACTCTGAAAAATCGGCTACCCCCAGAACTTCCAAAAAATCTCCCAGCCTAAAACCCTCACAGATCTGGAAAATGATGGCGAAAATCTGCAAAACAAAAGCCAATCCTGACTTTTTCCAGTACTTTGAATCCAATGGTGAAGCCCGATCTGATCCAAAATGCATCATAGATAAACTCAAGGCATGATACCCTTGAGGAATCCCGAACGAACTCTGCATTGATTTTCTCATAAATCTGAGAAGGGGCTACAAACAAGGCTTTGATACCATGTTAGAAACCAAGATCTAAAATGCAAACCAGAAAAGCCTTCCACAGAAGAGAAAAACAAAAAAGCAGAAGCTATTGCAAAAGGATGTGCAACATAATATTATTCAGGAATTCTTAATTACAAGATATGATTTTCTTTATAAAAGCAAAGATGCATAACCCTAATCTTATCTTGAGCAACAAGATAGCTCAATAAGATAATGATGAGAATTAATTAAACCTAGGAATTAAATATTACCTAAGTAAATTTATGCAAGTGTAATTAAATATTAATTACACTAACATTAATGTGCTATGTGACTCTAGAGGGTAGGTTTACTGCTATTCTCAGTCACCACTTCACGCTTCTAAACCATTTCAATCATGGTTTCTTCTTCTCTTTTCTATTTTTCTATTATCATCCATGGAGGTTTCTATTTATGCTCATTTAAAGAATAGGAGGGCTCCCATCCTCCATGAAGGTATCATTCTTTTAATCAAGGAGCATGTTAAGGCTCTTCTCCCAACCCCTACTATTAAGGGTAAGGAGAAGACTATGAGTGATGTTTTTGGTTCATATGGCTCAAATTCTAGCATTGTAGATGAAGAGGAATGGAATGAAGAGGAATAATATGTTTCCCCGACCCCTGTGACTACTTCCTCGAAAAAGAGGAAGATGGGTAGCTCTAAAAGCAACTGTGTAGCCAAGCACCTTGTTCTTTCTGACGACGAGGACATGGAGGTGGGATCGGATAATTCCCCTCCCAAGAATGTGGAGTTGGCTATTGGTCAAGGAGAAGCTGAAGGTGGAGGTAATGAGGAGGGTTTGCAAAATAATGCTCTAGGTATGGAGGAAAAGGATAAGCCAAGGAGGTCATCCAAACGTATTCCCAATTTTAAGAACAAGGCCTCAAAAGTTTCAGCAAAGGACCCCAAAGTGTTATATGAGGGGAAGGCTTCTGGCGAAAAGGTGGTGGAAATTGATGACTCCTCAATTCAGGACTCGCTCAATGTGGATCTTGAAGATGAGAATAAGGGACAAGATGAGGAGGATACTGAGAAGAAGAGTGCTAAATCGAAGCCTCTAAAGGTAAATCCCCTTTCTTAAGGACTTTTCTTACCTTGATGGAGATTCTACCTCTATGTTTGAGTTGCTAGAAATGGCTAGGGTTGGGGCCACTGGAACTTTTAAGTTAGCTAAATGGACTCTTTAGGAGTTTAATAAGGTTAACATTAAAATTAGAGGTTTGAAGGAGAACTTGAAGAATGTTCCAAAAGGCTCAGTGTTAGACTATAGTTCATTTCTATATTTTTAAAGTATTAAAATTTAACTTCTTTGGTCTAGGGTTCCACCACCCATGTCTAGACTGTTTTGGACCAAATTTTAGTGGTAGTAGTATCTCTAAGCCTTATATCTAGATCTGTTCCAAATTTATGATGTAGTACTCTATAAATCACCATATTCAGTTCAATATATAATTGTGTGAATTTTGGTAAAGAACTTTTAAAATATCCAAGTTTTTTAGAAAAATTATGTCTTCTTTGAAGTTCTTGGTTGATGTTTCATTTTGTGACTTTGGTAATGCTTCTCCAACAAGTGATAAAGCTCATGCATCCTTCTCTCCCAATGCATTCCCTCCTAGGGAGGATAGCTTAGTGTAAAAATAAGAGATCATCGATAGCTTCCTAAACAATACCTTTAAGTCAAGCATTCCTCCTAAAAACATAACAAGTCTATGCATGAAGAATCCATATACCATCCTTTAGTCTTACCTATTTATCCTCATCAAAATTCCGTAAGACTTGTTATACCATCAATTAATATGCTTTCATCCTCCCACAAAAAGAGTTCTTTACAATTCATCTGTCACCCATTGTGTTTACATTCCCTTACCAATACCAATAAAGAAACTCCTTCACCTAAAAATGTTCATCCATCTCATGTAAATCAAGCTAGTGATATACCCATTGATTTAGAAAAATTTTATGGCCATGGATTTAAGATCCTTGCTAAACAAGGTTGTGATGTGAAAAAATTAATATGAAATCCTAACTCTCCTAGAACATACACTGCATTCCTCTACAAGTATTTGTTATCAACATCCTTCACCTTTGCATAAGAAATTCTTCCTTGATCTTACCCCACCACCAACCCATTGTTCAATTGGAGATGAACGCCTTCTCATTCGACATCCCTTATCTGTGATAAAACATTCATTGTGCTCACTTTTAAAAATGGAATTGATCACTCTTCCACCTTTATGTGTGAGAAAAAGGAATTAAAAAATTAGGATAAAGTTTATCCTTTTTATATATCATCAAATGTTTGAGCATTCTACTAATAAGTGTTGTGCTTTAAAGAGGAAAATACAACAATTATTTCAAATATATGAAATTGATATGGATCCATATAAATAATAAATTAATTATCATGGTGTTGCATCTTGCTATGTGGCATTGATAGCATCATGTAGTGCTCATTTCCATGCATGGGGACACAAAATATTTTGTGCCACCATATTTTATCAATAAGGTGCAACACGATGGTCTCTGCAAATGGTTGTCCTTATCCATACACTTGGGGGGCAAGGATATCCAACCTTGTTAGGTGTGTATTATTTTTAAAGGATCCCATATTCATCCATTATCTCCTTAAGATATTAGTGTAGCAAGTACACTAACATTTTAAGGGGGTATATCCCCCTATCTATTGTGGCATCTAGTAGGAAAGCATCTCATGTTGTTCTCCTTTAGTGGTAGTATTATGCATGATTTCCCCTAAGGTGTGGCCTTGCATCTCATGTTGTACCCCTTTAGTGGAGGTATTATGCATGATATCCCCTAAGTGTGGCCTTGCATCTCATGTTGTGCTGCTTTTGTGGTGGTATTATTCATGATATCCCCTAAGGTGCGGCCCTACATCTTATGTTGTGCTCCTTTAGTGGTTGTGTTATGTATGATATCCCCCAAGGTGTGGCTTTTCAATTCATTCACGTGCCCCTTTGATGGTGGTATTATACATAATATCCCTAGAGCATGGTCATCATTCCATTCATGTACACCATTAGTGGTTTTGTTGTTTATAACGCCCCCTGAGGTGTGGTTTATAATTCATCCCTTGTGACGTTAAACTTTTGTACACCCCTTAAGGTGATTCATCCCTCATGACGTTAAAATTTTATGCACCTGTTGAGGTGATTCGTCCCCTATGACATTAAATGGTCCCTTATGATGTTAAATTTTTTTGTACTCCTTGATGCATGATTGAAAAAGTAGTCCATGTATTTAGCATAACACAACTTGCTAATTCATGAACTTGATAATTTTTACATGGCCACCTACCATAACACAACTTGCTTTCTAGTGGATCCTTGTGTTTCATGAGTAAACTACCATAACACAACTTGATATCCTTGTGAAACCAATCATATTGCATGGACACCTAGAATAATGTGTCTTGCTAGCTAGTGGATCTATGTAGCTCATGAGTGATCTAGTATAACACAACTTGTTGATCCTTATGAGAGAACCATTTTTTCTAACATCATATTTGATGGATGATATTTTGTATTTGAGACAAATTTTAGACTGAGGTAAACTCGAATTACTTTTAGTGTACTAACCTTGTGTTTGTGTTTATTATGTTTTAGTGTTGTGTTTGTTATGTGTTTTCCTCATGTCTTTTTTATGTTTACTTTTTATATTATATTTTCTTCATTTCATTTGTGTGTTTTATTTGTGTCTTCATCGTGTATGCTTTGTGTTTGTCATACTACATCACACCTCATGTGTGTGTGTTCCTTTGTCTTTACATTATTGTTCCATAGGATCTTGAGCCTAGGGGCTAGCACATCCCCTAGATTTGATGCATCCTACCTCTCCAATATTCAAATAAATGAACCCTTGGCTTATCCTTACTTTAGGGTGAGAATGAGTGCAAGTTCATACTCTCACTAAAGTGGGGGCTAAATTTAGCATCGTAAATTGTCACCCCTGACAATTTCACACTAGGTTAGCTCCCTACTATGTGCTTGGACCTAATTGTGCTCTTAAATTGCCTATTTTATGATCATAATAAAAAATTTAGGAATAAATTGGGAGTATTATGTAATATTTATCACATTCAAAGTCCCAAAATAGGTCTAGTCTAGGGCGCCACTACCCTTGACTAGCCTATATTGGCCCAATTTAAAATATTTTATTGTCGACATTTTAATATTTACAAATTTAAATTCATTTGTTGGCTTTTTATAATTAATTTTGTGGGAAAATGAATTATTGCATATAAATACACGTCTTTTTCACCATTTGAAAGGATGAAGGAAATCTTAATAAAATTATTGAGAATTAGGCATCCAAAAAGCAATCAAGAGAAAAATAAGTAGACTTTACAACACTTATTATTAGTTAAGATTCATATTTGTAATGCATCGAGTCTTCATGTGAGTTTTTTCATGTTTTATGTTTATTTTTTTTGTGAGTACTAACACTTGTAGGACCTTCAATCAAGAATCCAATTCTTCTTACATGAGATTCAAGCTTAACGACTTCATTCCATCAAGGATATAAGATACGAGTATAAGTTTCAACATTTGTTAATTTGTCACTTGTTTTATTCATTTTCCTCTGCTTGAATGAGGGTAAGAACTCTTTACATCATCATAGTCATTGTGGAGGTGGAAACACCAAAATAGGGTTTAACTTAGATAAGCCCCTATGCAACACAACCTTTTCTCTCCTCTCTTGTGTAGAGGTGGTAGATATGAATTAGATTTGGGAAAGGATTGAAGAACTAGTTGCAACAACAAGCATTCAAGTCTCCTACCTCAAAAAAATAGTTAAAGTGGAATTAATTATCGACATATGAAGTTCTAGAGCCGAGTTCAGAAAGGAAGAACCTACATAATGAGACCATCTAAGATCCAATTTTTGATAATTGATATTTGTAATTCTAGGTCTAGGGTACTAATGCCCATATCCAACCATTTTGAGCTCAAAATCATATGATAGGTTCCTCTATCTCTACACTTTGTTGTTTTGTAATTTATTTTTTTGTTTCAAATCTATATTTTTCTGTAATTGCATTAGTTTGGTGTAGCTTCATAGTTAACCAGGTACATATTTATATTATCAAATCAAGTTAATCATTACTCAACCAATCAACATCAATCTCCCCCAAGAAAGAACCAAAACCCTGATCCACCACTTTGGCTCTTCCATTGAGGTTAGTACCCAAGTGGGTGTTTGTCATCATTTTTGGTTCCTTCCCATGTGATGTAGGAGAATGTGTGATTTAGACTCTAGATCCCTTTTTCTCACATTACAAATGTTTATGTGAGAATTCCATTTGGATTAAAGAATGTAGGTTCAACTTTCTAAAGAGTAACAAATATTGTATTTGTAGACCTCAATGTCAAAATCCTAATGGTGTACGAGGATGCCTCAATAGTCCACTCCAAGGAAAGAAAATATCATTACGAGTACTTGTTGGAGCCTATGTCCAATTCCATATTTTATGTCCATGGTTAAGTCTTACACCTAATCTATGAAAGTTTTGTCCCAATATATATCCCCTTTAGTGTCATAATGTGAAGAGCCAAAAATCTATTTAAATATTAGTTTGTGTTAAGATTCCTAAGTGTATACAATGTTATGTTTGCATAAGTGGTCTCCTAAGATGATATGGTAAAGTAGAAAAAATATGAAAAAAATGAGTAAGTTGCTTTTTTAGAGTGTTACCATATGAGCACATATGAACCTAACTAGCAATCACACCTTGGTGTGCAATGAGTATGCTGGAGAGGTGTGAAAAGTCAATTAGGGAAAAAATTGGTTTATATTTTGCATACATTTGTGTAGTACATGCGGTCAATTGGTAGGTCATTTAGAAAATTATTTTGTTTATATATTATTACTACTACTATTATATAATTAATTTTATTTTATATTTTTATGATATATATTTATTATATATATTATTATTATATATATATTTTTTTAATTTTATGTACTGACTATTATATTCACCACACTAATCTCAGACCTAAGTAATTTATTGTGTCTAGCTATAAACTTCTCTATAAATTTCCCTTCAATTGTTTATGCCTTTGGATTAAATGCCTTCACTAAATAGGTGATTGATGTAGACACAAAGAAGCCTGAAATCTATGAGTAGGGTAGACAATGAACCATATAAATAATTTATATATAGTATATTATTATAAATTATTTATCTATTAGATAATTTAAATTTAAATATAATAAATAATATAAAAATATATATAATAAATAACGATCATATTGTACGAGTATTATTATATTTAAGACTTTATATATAGTTAATATATAATAAAATAACTATAATTATTATAGAGATGTTATTTTATAATATATAATATTAATATTATAGTTATTAATATATGTAATATATTTATTAACAATATATAATTTTAATATGCAAAAATATATAGTATTAATAATATTATATAGTAGACCATACTATATAAGAGGTGAGCCTTACATATATAATATATAATATTATATAAGATATTATATAAGCATATCTCTTTCCCTTCCTATTCTCTTCCTTTCTCTTTCTCTATTTCTCTCTCTATATGTTTGTCTCCTTAAGTGTGCAATGGGTACATTAAAGAGGTCTTAAAGGTGAATTATCATATCCTTAATCAAATGATATGCTACCTTGAGCCTAACTCCCAAAAGACACATGCCATCCTTGGATTGTTGACATGAAACAACCAATCAAAAGTTAGTTTCTCTTTTCTCTCTCTCTATTCCTTTGTATCTCTTATATTTCTCTCTCATGCTCTATCTCTCTTTTTCTATTCCACTCTTTCAATCTCTATTTCCATCTCTTTCTCTCTATCTATCTATCTAAATTTGTTTCTTTCTCTCATTCTCTATCTTTTGAGTTTCTCTCTCTTTATTAGTCGATAGGCTACGTATAGTGTGAGATTTGAAACAAGTTTCACACATGCAAATCACTATTGAGTCGTTGGAAAATAAGTTTCAGTTGCCATTTAATGGTAAAATCCTCTAAAGTATCAGGTAAAAGCCTCCAAAATCTCACTTATCACATAAAAGCTAGATAAATATTGATTTGACAACTCGATGGGAACATTCATTTCCATTTGCAGTATTTTTTATCAATTTTATGGTAATTTTCTTTTTTCATTTGCATTAGCTTATGTTTTAAATTTGTATGCAAATATTTTATAATCAAATAATATTTAATTTCTTTAAGCAAAAAATATAGATTTGCGTAAATTTATTTCATTATATTATTTAGCACTTATTATTGCAGTGCATCCATGCACAAACACATACTCTCTAACATATTAACATACATATAGTTTTCTTTTGGCATATTCCTTGAACCTCCTTTAGGTGCAAGAGTTACTATATATACCTCTCTCTCTATATAGAATTGTCTCCCCCTCTATCTCTCTTTCTTTTTTGTAATCTCTCCAAAGATCAGTTAAACTATTAGATTTTTTATATATTAATTTAATTTGATCTATATAAAAATACATTAATTATTAATTATAATAATTTCATGTTTATATTTTTATTATAGAATATAATATATAATAACAATATAACTTATATAATCCTATGACGTGTGTGCGTGGTTCTACTCTCGTTGCTCGCTCCCCTCCGCGCACAGGCAAGGCTCCCTACAATGTCTCCTCTACTCAGCCTTGACAAGCCATTGAACATTGGTCGTGTTGCCAAGATCACTTGATGAATGCATGAGAATGGCCTGGTCTAAGGGTTGCAAAGGATGGGGATGAAGGATCTTTGTCCTAAGAGAAATCTGTACCTACCTTCAACTATGGTATGCATTTGGCTGGTAGTTTTTAAAATGTTGTGAAGTATGGTAGCAGTTTGGGAATTAGTGGAGGGAAGGGCTCTCCACATTCAATAGCTCTTACCATTGATGGTATTGTTTGATGGGCTAGGAGCCTCAAAAATAGTATGCCCTTCCCCTAAATTGTCTGGATCAAGAAACCCTAATTTTTTTGGCAAACAGAGTTCCACTTTTCAATCTTCCCTTCTACAACGACCACTGAAGTTCTCATGGATGATGTGGCATTAGATCGAGAGGATTTCTTGGTGAATCATGTTTTGATATGCCGTTTTACAAAAAAATATGGCTGAAGTTATGCGACTTGCATGCATGGGTTTGAGAGAACTGGAAATAATATATGGAAGGGGAAATAAGTATTTATCCCTGTGCAAAAGGGTTTTTTATTTTAGAATTCAATTCTCAAAGAGAGAAGGAGTTGATTATGGAAAGAAACCCCTAGTTTTTTCAAGGATACTTCTTGTGCATGAAACCTTGGTTCCCTAAATTTGATCTGTGAACAAAAATGTTCACCACCGCTTATCTATGGGTTAGGCTATCATATCTTCCCATTCAATTCTAGGAAACAGATTGCTTGAGGGCCTTGGAAATGGCCTAGGAAGGTACCATTGCTCCTCTAAGGAGACAATAAACTATGAGAAGTCAACATGTGCTAGAATGTGTTGAAATGGATCTTGCTAATGGCCTCCCTACGAAGATATTGTTGAAAGTGGGAAATAGATGCAGGAGCCAACCCATTGAATATGAAAGGATTTCTTTCATATGGAGGAGATTCTTCTCAATTGAACATTTCTCCTCACAATGCAATAAGCAGCATGATTCTGGGAATCACACTTCAAGTAAACCAACATGGTGGATTGGAGCTAAATCTCAGCATTATGTTATCCTATCCAATACCCTCAAGGATTCCAAACACTCGTTTGCATCTCATTAGCCTAAGGCATGTCTTTCACCTACACCAATTATTCACCCAGAGCACCCAAATGATGAAGCTACTGGTAGATTCCAAACAATATTCCAAGGGAAGTGAAGCATCTTCAAATTCGCTAATGCTTGTTGGTCAAAACTCCTTGGTGAACTCCAGATGGGACAACCAAAATTAGATTCCCTAGAAGGAAAGTATTCCTTTGCTGAAGAAGATCATACCACTTTGGCTTCCTCTCATTGTGAGGCTGAATGGAAAAAGGTTAAAAGGAGGAAACCCTCCTTGGGAAAACATCATATGTTGCTCAAATCTACATCAAAAGGAGGAATTGGTGTACTAGATGGACATGTATTATAGTAGGGGTTCTCTAAGGGTCCAAATTAATTTGATTCATGTTTCACTTTTTGGGCTGAGTGGATTTTGGGTGCTGATACTATGTAAAAATACTTTTGAAAACAATACAATTCAAGCAACTTCGGTTGCATTTTACATATCAAAAAATAATAATATAACCTATATATACTATTATATATAATAATAAATATAATTATGTTATATATAATTTAATTTTTATTATATAAAAATATAATAATTATTAATTATTAATTATAATAATTTTATAAATGTATTTAATAGTTGTGTTAAAGAATATAATATATAATAAGTAGTAGTAGTAGTAGTATAATTATATTATTTGTAATTTATTTTTTATAATATAAAATACACATTATATATTAATTATACTAATATGTACTTAGGGTAAAGGATGTCGTAATATTAAAACCTAAATGTGCTAATTATTAGGATCTTGGTCGCAATTCGAAACCCTATTTTCAAGTTGCAACTTGCCAAATTGGAGAAGTGTAAGGTCAATACCGACGAGGAAAAGTTTGGAGGAGCAGAAACCAATTGTGATGGGAAAGTAATGAAAAATGGCCAAAAATAGTCAAAAAAAGCGAAAAATGATGAATGACTAAGATTCGTTTAACCGTCTTGGATACCCTATTTGAAAATCCTCACCATCCATAGACAAAAGAAGCTCTACGAACTTCAAATAAGGAAATTCCTTTGACATAAAAATCCAGTTAGAGTTCAAGAATTTCCAAGTCAGACTATGATGAAAAATTAGCAAAATATCACTTTCAAATTGTGAGATTAATTTTTTTAAATTTTAAGATCCTATAGAAATACTTATTTTAAATTTTGTACCTTTAAATGGTTGAATGAGGGGTCAATTTATTTTGAATATCTACTTTGGAAGTTGGGTTGTGTAGAACATTTTGAGATCTTAAGTTTTAAAAAATGGGAGGTCAATCGAGTACCCAAATGAAAAGATATGGCTTCTAGAATTTGAGTTTTTTTTTAAGTTCTCAAAAAGAAAAAAAGAGAGGTTGAGAGGTACAAATTTAGAAATATGGTTGTTTTTGAAGATTCTAAAGTTGAAAAATTGCAAAATCAAATGGAAGATAAAATTAGAAGATTTCTAGCAATGTCATGATTCTAATTTTCTAAAAATATTGTAACAATTGAATTGATTTTTGAGAAAGGTTCTATATAATGTAAGAATTTTCATTTGCAAGGGTTGTAATTTTTTGAAGAAAAAATTCTTGTAAAGAAACTTTGCAAAATTTGATAACCTCTTTTCTAAAGGAATATAGAACTATAAAATTTCATTCTAATGTGTCTATTGTAACAAGTTCACTTTGAAATAAATATATGAATATATGCGTATGAAATTGATTGTCTTCTATAAAAATTTGTAGGCTCTTTGAAAGACGTATAATTTCAAGGAAAGTATAAATTTTTGGATTACACATTTGCTACAAGAGTTGTAGGTTTGATTAGTTCATCTTTGAGGAAGGTACTAATTCTTTTTAGACAATAATTGGGGTTTACATGTTTGTGGAGGAATATTAAGTAGAATCTTTGTTTATAAGTCAATTATGTAGGTTTAAATTGTTGTAAGGAAGTAATGTATTATTTTTTATTATATAAGTAGCAAAAATAAGGTGTTGAACCCTTGACACAAAAGGCCCTTGTGGTAGAAAATAACACTTTAAACAACACAGATAAAATAGAAATCAGTGGCTACAAGCGAGAAACAACACCATAACAACAAAATAATAGTAGAGCTCACATTTTTAAAACATGAATTAAATAAAACAAATAGAGCCCCAGTCTAACCAAACAAATGATACCCAATCCTCCTTGAGGAATTTTAATAGTTCCTTATTATCATAACTAGTGCTAGCTCTCTTCTTACTCATGAATTTTAAAATCTTCATTCACTAATGAACATTGAATGGTTGTTGAGTGATGCATAACTTTCAAAGTGAATTGAGAGATGAATCTCAACCTCCCTTCAAGCTCATCAACTCTAGTCCTCACAATAACAACATCCATAGTAGTTTGAATGGACTTGGGGTAGGTATCCTGATTAGGTTGCACAACAAGGGCAGTGTCCAAATCCTTCAAATCTGACAACATTGCATTCAACTCGAGGAATAGGATTGAGACCTCATTTTCAATAATCACCACCTCCTCCTCATCATCCTTTTTGTTATTTTATTCCTCATTCATCTCCTTATCCATTGAGTCACTAGAGATTCCATCAATGCTAAAATTACGGGTTGTGTGGTTGGCAAGCCTGTTAGACCACCTAACATTCATGCTTGGGATTTCCATCTATTTCATAGTTTTTGGTACAATTTTAGTCTCTTTCTTGCCACTATAGCTAGTTTTATCATCCTCCTCCTCCCATCCATATTGGCTTCCTTGACAAAAAATTGAACAAATATTTTTTTAAATTTTTGCTTGTGTGATTTTTGGTCTCTATGTGGCCCCTATTACTCGAACAAAGGTTCTTTATGGGGATATTCTTCAAATGACATAGGCTCAACTTTTGGGTAGAAGGGTGGGGGGTTTTAGGGATTTATATTGAGGAGGATTAGACTTAGCCTCATCCAAGGAAGTAATAAGGGTGATATTTTGTGAAGTTGCAACCTTCTTCTTTCCTTTATGGGAATATGTCACAAATGTCCCAATAGGAGAGTCAAAATTGTTCTTTATAGGAGAAATATCATGCAAGGGGTCTTCTATGAGACAAGATCTTATGGGGTTTGATGGGCACAGGCCCAGATGAAAATGGTAGAGCCAAAATATGAGGCCTTGATAGAGCGAGATGGGAGGTTTTTTAGGGTTTTTAGTGGTCACATCCATGAATTTCTTAACAGATGACTCTAGTGAGGATAACAAATAGAAAGGAAGTCTTATGATTGTCTTATTCCTAAATTGATTAAGTAGGGGTAAATGATAAAAATAAAAGCACTTGAATTTTCCTTCGAGAGTGACATACTTAATGAGGAGGAAACATACCTTATCCCACAACTATGAGAGTTTTTCTCTATTAAATCTCATGTGAAGTTTCACTGGTGACTCACCCTCTTTGAAAAATAGGGTCATTCTTTCATTGTCAAACACATTACTATATCGTTTGTGTGATGCCCCCTCAATTTTCCTTTGTTTGGAAAGCTACTTGGATTGCATCTAGATTTTATGATGTTGTTTGCTAGACTTTATGTTACTATTTGTTGGAAACTATGATACTGTAGGATGTTATTCAGATATTGTGATACTTTGATGATTAAATATGGAGACTGTTTGATGACACTATGATGCTTAGTTGATGATATTCATGATATTGTGATATTTGATGCTTCTTATTTATATCATTGTTAGCAGATTCATTAATTGCTTATTTGAGTATCATGGATATGATGTTATGTATTGTTAGGTTTATGCGTTATCATCTTTTGATATCAATTGTTATGTGTTGGTGATGGGGAACAGTGTCGCATCACTCGCTTGCGAGCGCCCTACGACTCTATGATTTCCCCTTCATAGTGTGACAAACTGTTTTATTATGCACATGTTCGACCCTATATTTTGCTACAAGATATAGGTATGAGGCATCGACTCCACCTGATTATCAGGTTTAAGCATGCCAGAGCCCAATGGAGTTGTTTCAGAGGTAGCACTGGGTCCCTCACATCAACCAATCGTCCTAGTTGAGGATGAATCCCTGATGTCACGTCTCGTCTGTAAGGTCTATTTGTATTGTTTCATCTTTGTGGTTGTCATTCTACTTCGTTTTGCTTTCGGTTGATAATTGTTTGACTGATCACTGAGTCATGCTTGTGACTTGTGTTTGTTCAATTATTTAATTAAAATTTAAATTGTCAAATTGTAGGCTTTGATTAATGAAAATAAAAGCCTTATTAAATTAAAGAATAAAATTAAAAAAAATATAGTATTTAATTTTAATAAATTAAGATTTATTGCTCAAAGTAGAATATTTAAATTATATATATATATTACTATGTTTGTGTAAACAAACTTTATATGAAATTTAAAATAATAAATTAATAAATTAATGACATATTGTGTGTTAAGTAAAAGAAAGGTAAAATTAAATGAAAATTTGATATGAAAGAAATTAAAATTGTGGAGGAGTGGAAATGCAAGTTACGGGAGAATAATTAATATAAGGGAAGTGGAGTTTATTGTAGAGGGGCAATTGGCTTATTTCTCTCAGAGGAAAAACTGAATCTTGAATGCTTGCCGTGAATATCTTCTTGCCGTGAATATCTTCTTGGGGGTTTTCTGGAAAAAATTGTTTTGAAAGTTTGAAAAAAAAAGTCTTTTGGAATTTGGGGATATCACAGTGGCAGGAAATTTTTGGAGTTGCTTAAATTGCAGAGAGGCAGTTGGGGATTGGAAGAACACTGCATCAAATATATACCTTCATCAAGCTAATTCGCCAGGTTCCACTGAAATCCTTTCATTTCAATATTAAGATGGAAAGTAAAAATGTTATTGTGCCTTCTGATATAAAATTTAGTGTCTGTATTCAACTCTGCTTGTTCTTAAACTTCATGATGTCTATACTCTATATTTCCTTCCTTGATTTGATTGTTAAATGTATACATTTCTCCTTAGATTATTTCCATCAGTGGTTTCACACCTGTGTTTGTATGTTTTCATGAAGGCTAGGTATTTCATTTAGCTATCATAGCTTTTACTTTCTGTACACTTCTCATTCAACAGGTCGCTGCCTATAGTCTGGTTACTTAACTTTCCTAATTTTTTTTCATGCAATAAGTTACCTCTCTCTAGCGCGTCTCACTCTATTTTTTTAGATCTTTCCATTGCTATCTGACATATTGAAATTACCTTTATACAAGTGTTTCCTCCATTTGGTTGATTGGAAGCACTCTTGATGTTGGTTTCAAGTATTTTTATATGCTATTCTGTGGTTTTGAATATCTTAAATTAGGTCTGGATTAATACCTTTTTTTTTATAGAGTTTGCTTTGTTCTTGAGGGACGCCATTTGTCACTGTATTCATTTCCAAACAGAATGGTAGCTCAGGCGTTGAATTTGTTTTAAGTCTTGAGGTACCTTGTGATTAGGACGCCGCTATCCCTATATCAATTCAACTACTTTCAGATACCTATTGGTGATCTTTATGCATGCATAGAATATTCATTGCAAGACTTTAGTTTCAAGCCCGGATTTGTTTGTCGTTTGGAAATTGGTGTATAAGCATTTACATATTTATTTTAAACCATCGATATAAGCATTTAATATACTCATCAATTCCTTTAATTTCACTGCCTGTAGATTGCTTCCACACAAGCTTCAACCTCGATTCTCTTATTTACATCGATTGACTTAGGTCCTCATTGTTGGCTGTAGAATATTCTTTTTGTTATCTTTCGTATGCTTGAGTAAACTAAAAGATATCGAATCTTTTCCTTTGAGTGTATCGACTGGTTTCTTCTATCTTTATCAACTGAAAGATTTTGATACTCTCCCTTTTGCATCGACTAAATGTTATAGATATCCCTGTTACGCCGTGTTCAATTTGTATTTTGCTGAACGCCATTTTGTGCGCCTGGATCTACACTTAATAAAAGTTACAGTAATCTGAAATATCCTTCTCAATTTAATTGATCGTGTCTTATGAGGCGCCGAATTTTAGTTAATTGAAATTGTTGCATGTGTTTATTGCTTTAGTTAGTGCACCAGTGAACTTGTCTCTTTTATTCTCTAAACTAAGTGTTAACCAAATCAAAATTTAGTGAAGGAAACTATAATTAATTCGGCCAATGTTTAACATATGTGATTCGACCTGTAGAAATCAACTTTTTCTTCCACGCCCTTTGCGCATATGTACACTACTTTGGAAAATATAGATATTAAATCTCGATGGATTTCTGCATATATTCGGTTGTTGATAAGTCTGTGATCTATGGCTGAATGTTTGAGGCAATAGATTATTAGTGTACAACCATTGGTTAAGGCGTATGTTTATTGTCAGATGGGTATGAGTATAAAGATATAAACATCAGTATATATAATTATATACATACAAGCATATATATATATATATGTATATTTTTATTTTCGTGAGAAGTTTTATTGAAGTAAGATATTTAAATTCAATTTTTTGTTTTGTTTTAAATGAGTCTTATTTTATTTATGTATATATGTCTACATGGGTCGCTTAAGTGCACATTGTCGTTTTAATATTTCTCAAATCTTAGCTGTTATATACATATTTGAAGAACGATCGAGCTATAAATGTATAAATGGGATTAGTATTTCCATGTTTTCTTATAATTTCAAAATGTTAATTTGAACAAGTGAATGGCTTACGATTTAGTAATGAATGTGAATGTTGTTCAACTATGAAGGTCATTATGTGGAGTGACGTTTTAGGAGTCTTCCAAAGGCTAGGAAGTTTTTTTCTCGTGATGGAAACATTAGTCATTTTTATTGATCGTATTTATGATAACTATTAGTCTTGCACCATGCGTTCATATTTGTGAATGGTATTTTGGATACTTGTGTGCGGGATGGGATTATGCCTCGCCATGTGATTTGTTTTTTTGAGTTTGTGCAAGTAACTTTGTTTCCAATTTTATTGTCTTTTCATATTGTCAATAGGGAATTGGCTTCCAATGGGGGTTGACACACAAAGGGGCGCCTAGATAACCCATGTGGAAGTTTTGTAAGCAAGTGATAATCTTAAAATTAACTAAGGGGATTGGGTAGCTATAATATTAAATAAGATAAGACAATACCTCACTCAGGCTCAAGTGCTTGTATAGGCTTGAGGTGAGATGGGAAGGCCTGGAATGGCAAATCAACTATCTTGTCTCCACGAGAGGGAACTTGATTCCACATAAGTTGGCATGAGTGGCCAAAGATTGGTAGAGGCTACCAGGATAACCCATGATGGGGATTGAGGCCTAGGAAGATCTACCTGGATAACCTATGACCAAATATGTGATGAAACTTCCCCTACAACAACCATGTGTTCCCTTGCTTTTTGTGTTACCTTGGATATTTATGTGCCTCTAAAAGTTTAGCCACTATTGTTTGTTGTTCTTCTTGCTCTTGTGAGTCATGTCAGCCTTGTAATGTCTTAGTCCTTTTTCTAACAATTATGGTGGGTCCCTTTGTTACCTCCTAGCATGGGGGGTGGGCCTTTGGTTCCACATGGTTGGGTGGAACGTGTATCATTCTCCATTGAGTTCCCATTCCTTGTACGTGTCATGACAACTTCACTTGATCTAGAGACTTCTCCACTGTATCTACTCTTGGAATTTGTGATCCTTGTATTGTATTTATAATTATACTTGTATTTGTACTATATCTCAATTATGTATCATGTACCATGTTGTTGAACACTCCTCGCATGTAATGAGGAGGTATTATTGTACAAAATGTATTTGTAAAGCTGAAACTAATGAAACTGATGTAAGTCTATTATGTGATGAATTATGTATTCAATGAATTGCACATGTTAAGTGGAATGGATGTATTCAGTTAATCTTTCATGTTTATAATATGGTTGTATCTCATGATTCATTTGATTATATGTGATGAGTAAATGTGATTCTTAAATTATGTTAGAATTTGGTTATTATTAAGATATATGGTTTTTGTAAATTTGGATAGTGGGAACTACATAATGTAGTTGTGAACCTTAGAGGAATTAGGATAGTAATTAAGTTTATGTTCAATTTCAATCATGCAACATTACACTTAAACAAAAAATTGTTTTGTTTATTAGTTGCTAGAGTGCTTTCCTCTAGGGTTCATGGTGAGGGCGTTACAGCGTGAGATTTTGACTATTATAAGACATACTACTAGCTTAGGCAATAATATCCTCATTGACTTCAAAAGAAATGCCTCCCATCCTTACCTAGTGCTTATCCCAAGCACTTGCAAATTGAGTAGAAAAATATCGTCATGCCCATTAAGGAATTCTATAAAAGGGGTAAGCACCCCTTCCACACAAATATTCCAAAGCATAGGATAAATTTTGAACTCCTCACATGAGCTTGGTTTAGTTCATACCCTTTCCTTTCCCATGATTAAAATCTTCAAGTCATCGAAGTGTAGCTTACAATTTTTGAGGGAGCCACAAAACTTAGACAATAACTAGAGCAGGATGCAAGCATGGTTTCTTAATTTGAAATGGAATTTCCTAGAGGCGGAGATAATTATTGTCAGAGTAAATGGTGATTCCCCAACATCCCTAGGAATAGTTGCTAGACCAAAACAATTTCCACAAGAGAGAGAATGGCAAGAAATCTTGCTTCACAATGTAAGATTGATTAATGGTTGAATATGCTTCAATTCATTTGAATTGATTGAATGCAAATGTACATGAGATGCCTTGCTTATAAAGGCAAGGTAGAGAAATAGCATTAGACAAGATCATGACAAGTATCTTAATCCTATGACACGAGACAACTAACAAACTAAGCACCTAGGAATCAAGCAATACTAGCTAGATAAGATAAGTTCTAGAAAAAACAACTGACTTCTAGAAATAATCTTATATCTTAAGTACAATTAACATGTGAATATGTCCCCTAATTACCTAGTGAGTGAACTAGCTAGGTACAAGACATTTATTCACACAAACACCCCCCCTTAAGTGAAACTTAGGGAGAAGATTATTATAAAAACTATGCAAAGATGAAGACTATGGGTCCTGGCTACTAGGTCATGTTAGGTACCTATTTACAAATGTAAATGAAAATGCAGTCTCTCACAAGTGGAGAAAAGGAGAAAACCCAGTGGGACAAAACTCCTCTCTAAAAGAGAGAAAACAAAAACAAAACAAAACAAAACAAAACAACATGATGTATGGAGGACTTAATGATACCCCCCAAGGACTATATCCATCATGTATATACAATCAATGACCCCCCCATAAGAGGGAAGTAGAGATATAAGATATCCCCTGCATGATGAATAAGCTCCAATGTTGATGAAGAATGTCTGAAAACAAAAGATGACCCAATGTCTACAAGCAACAAATCTTCCCTTAGGAAGAAATAAATCCATAAGATGACGATGAAGCCGATCCATTTCCAACTAAAAAGAGGAAGTATGAATGCTCAACATGTATGCCTTTGAAAATTGAGTAGGAGTCTCCAAGCTTGAATAGGTCACAACATCATCATGGTACAACTCAACCAAGAAACATGACAAATCAATTGATGAAGGAGACTCATGAATTTCAATCTCCAAAGACAAGGTAGATGATATAACAGTTGTGCTGAAACTGTCATCAAAGAGGAGAGAAATCCCCTCAAGTGTGTCCTCCAAATCTGCAATATGAGACTCCATGAACAAGTTAGAAATACCTGTCAAATACTCATCCCACAAAGCAAGATATGAAAAACTATGATCATCCTGTTGAATAGAAGCACTATTAGTTGAAGAAGTTGGAGGTGGAGGAGTAGGAAGCTCAACATTGGTCTCTAGAATACCAAGGTGTAGATGACCAAACTTCTCATTAACATGGTTCACACTCAATGGAGTGTGTGATGCAATCAAAGGAACATTATCACCTTTTGAAGAAAAATGTGAAAAGGAATATACACAAGATGAACGATCAACCACCCTAAAAGCAACAATATCCCTAGTCTCCAAGTCCCTTATGTACACCCTATCAGGAGTGAACTCAATTGTATTAGGTACTTGACCCCCATGAGTAATTTGATAAATAGAAAGGATATTAGTGGACAAGGAACACAAAGTACATCACTGAATGTACCCTCCCCCATGTCAATAGAACCCTTCCCACTTACCTTCATATATGTATTGCTACCCATCAATATATGAGGTGAATTATAAGGCTCAAAAGAAGAAAGCATATCCATAGAAGATTCCATATGATGAGATTCCCTTGAATCAAGAAGCCATCTATGTGATTTAGGACTTGTTAAGGCCAAGAGTGCTTGTCATTTCATTTTATGTAGCCCAAAAGTAGATGTTGTGTTCTCAGATTGAGATGATGATGAGGGGGTTGTTGATTGTGATGATGTATTCTCTGACTGAGATGATGATGATGAGGGACATGATTTTCCACTTGAAGCCTTTGTATCCTTTGCAAGAAGAGCATGAGATGTAGAAGACTTCAATGTGCCCATGTGAACCAACTTAGCTTGTTCCCTTGTGAGATGAGTTGCAAATTCATCAAGAGAAGGTTTTTTGTATTCATTTCCAAGAGCATCCATTGTAGCATAGAATGTAGAAACAAATACTGAATAATCAGGACCAAGCTTAGCAAGAATAGAAAGTATCAACTATTCATCCTCTTTTGTGACCCCACAATTAGATAATTGCAACCTAAGAGAATTGAGCTTAGAGAAGAAGTCTTGGATATTGTAAAAATATGAAGGATTAAGACCCATTAGTTCATTCTCCAACTTAAATTTCCTCATCTTATCTGGCTTACCAAAGAGATTCTCTAAAGTAGTCCAAACTTGATTAGGATGTGTGCATGATGTAACATGATATCTAAGATCTGGAGGAATGGACAAAAGAAGAGTACCAAGAGATTCATCCCTTCTATCAAGCCATTTTCTTCTCTCTTTAGCTCCTATAGGTTCTGGAACTTGGCCATATGTGATTCGTTGCAACTTCAATTTTAATAATAATAACTCCATTTGAGTTCTCCACTCATGATAGTTATATGGAGTTAGAGATACAACTTTTGGAAAATCCATGATACAATCAGATATAATAGAGGAATAACAATTTTCCCTCACAATACAAGAAATCAACCCCTTTTCCCCAAACAAAATTACACTTTTTTTGCAAATTTACAACAATGTATTCCAAACTACCAAATCAGATTCAAACTAAAAATATGAAAATTTGGAAACAAATCCACAAAAATTGCATGAATAGAGCTGAAGTGCTCCTGAATACCTTCCAAATGTCGCAAATTTGGGGAAAATTGGAGTCCAGAGCAAAAAGATATGAGCGTGGAGGCAAAAAATGATGATCGGGCTTCAACCTAGAAAAAATGGCACAAAACTACAAAATTTCTACAACATATCTGCACCACTAAAAAATTCGGACTTCCAGCTTTTCGACGATATTTTGTTTCAAAAAAATTTCTTTCGTTAGCCAAAGTTATGAAAAAAAGAAAAAAAGCCCTAGTTAAGGGCACTTGGGGGCAAATACAAATTTTTGAAGGCTAAGATGGTGCAAATTTTTGGCACTTGGGGGCGCAATTGTGGTCACACATGTGACCACCGGTGTTTGTAGGTAAAAAAAACCAATCCACCGATGAAAACAACTAGGTCGGCCTTAATAAACTTTTAAACAAATTTTGCAAAAATAAAGTCGGCCTAATATATAATCATCGACATTTACAAACTATGGTCAGCAATAAAAGGTTTTGAATAGGTAATGACTACCGATGCTGATTTTCCAGCCAAATCATGCCCCTGAGAAGACAATGCACAAGGGTTGTACAAGGGTAACGACAGAGGATGTACGCTGGGCAATGAGACAATTAAAACTGCGAACAAGTGCAGATAGGTACCCTGTAGTGTGAATATCAAGTGGTCTGCATATGGCGGGAGACAAGACCCGTCAATGGGTCGACATGACAGTCGGTTTGTATGCGGCCAATACAATGCTATAAAAAAAAACGTCCCCTGTACAATTTGTCCACAAAGAAATATATTCGAACCACCACGAATAATAGGCTATATGCCCTCAGACTTTATATGCCCAAAAATATAACTAGCAGTCGCACCTTAGTGTGTGCAATGGGTACGCTGAAGAAGTGTTGAAATATCTAAAAAAACCTAAAGAAAGTTTATATCTTTTTGAATTATTTTAAAATATCTAAAAATATCTTTGAACCTACACATCTAAGCTTTCTTTTTTTTTTTATAAAAAAAAGAATATGGAGCCATTTGATTCTCATTTTAAAAATTAATATATATATATATATATATATATATATATATATATATATATATATATATATATATATATATATATATATATATATATATGTTTTGTTTCCCTTTACCCATCCACATAGCACCTAAACTGGGCTTTTTTCACATTTATATGTTTCCCTTATGATGCAGGAAATAAAATATGGTACATGGCCCTTGCCCATGAATAAGAACTTATTTTATTATTAAATTTTTTTAATGCACAATAGGCTAAACTTAACATGTGGATATGTCCCCTAATTACCTAGTGAGTGAATTAGCTAGGTACAAGAAATTTATTCATGGGCAAGGGCTATGTACCCTATATATATATATATATATATGTTTTGTTTCCCTTTACCCATCCACATAGCACCTAAACTGGGCTTTTTTCACATTTATATGTTTCCCTTATGATGCAGGAAATAAAATATGGTACATGGCCCTTGCCCATGAATAAGAACTTATTTTATTATTAAATTTTTTTAATGCACAATAGGCTAAACTTAACATGTGGATATGTCCCCTAATTACCTAGTGAGTGAATTAGCTAGGTACAAGAAATTTATTCATGGGCAAGGGCTATGTACCCTATATATATATATATATATGTTTTGTTTCCCTTTACCCATCCACATAGCACCTAAACTGGGCTTTTTTCACATTTATATGTTTCCCTTATGATGCAGGAAATAAAATATGGTACATGGCCCTTGCCCATGAATAAGAACTTATTTTATTATTAAATTTTTTTAATGCACAATAGGCTAAACTTAACATGTGGATATGTCCCCTAATTACCTAGTGAGTGAATTAGCTAGGTACAAGAAATTTATTCACACCAACAATTATCACCATACAAGTTAATGTATTGCAAGTATAGTCTAATAAATGAGGCTACATTCCAAAGTAATAATCCTCATTACTTGGCACCCTCAAAATATGAAATAATCCAACTTGTGCAAAGATATATCCTACACAAATCTTTGCCATAAGGGTTTATAATTAAACCCACACCATTAGTCCTTTCTAAAATATCATACTAAATTAGCTAAGAGGAAGCATTAGGTGAATAATTGATATCAAGGAAAAAAAAACAAAGCCTTACAATGAGAAACCACTTCATCACCAATCAAGCACCAGATGATCATAAAAATACATTTTCCTATAACACTTAACCCAATCACAGTAACATAGACATTCCTAATCCATATCACCACCAAAACCAAATTAGGGATAATGAATTAAGCTCCAAGTACACATGACTGAATAAAAGCTATAAATCTTTATCCAAGTCAATGCCACCTTCATTGAAACCAAAATTTTAGCCCTTAGACCCCTCAAATCCAACAGATGAGGATTCAACAAAGTATTGTATCAAAAAAATATATAAAAATATATATTCTAGACTATGAATTCTTTTAAAAGTTGTCATCAATAGATTTTTTTCGCTCTTTTAAAAGGAGGATTCTTATGTTCTCTAGGGAATTCAAATCTTTGTTTCTCCAACATCTCAAGGAGTTGAAATGTATTCAGATATTAGCCAAAGCATTTGCAACTCTATTCCCCTCCTTGTATATATGATAAAATGCATAATTATCAAATCTTGAAACAAGATTTTGGATGTCATGGATAATATCAATAATAACCCATCTCACCTTAACCTTCCCCTCCACCAAGTCTATTATGAGCTTGGAATCACCTTTAATCTATAGGTTATTTATTCTTAAGAGGGAAATCTCTACCCTCCATAGCCAAAGCTTCAACCACATTGCCAATTTGCACCAAGAATCCTCTTGAGAAGACATTAATGACTTCACCATTAGGATACCAGAAAATTCCACCACTTTCCAGACCTGGGTTGCCTTTAACATACCCATCAAAATTTGACTTTCCCTAATCTATTGGGGGAGGTTTCCATTTAGTATTTTGGTGAGCAATAATTTTTGAATTGTCATATGTAGTTGAGTCCAAGGGCATACCCTGCCTATTACCAAATATAATTTCGATAGTTTTTGGGAGGTTCTCAAATTTTTCCATTTACTAACAAAGATATTTTCCACTAGAAGCTTTGAGAAAGCCTTAAACACCTCCTTCTCATTTCCTTCAGATTTTAGAAAATGTTATTATTCCTTTCTTTCCATATGGCCCAACATATATGGGGAGGAATCTGGTTCCATAGTTCTCTAATTAAGGGATGAGAGTAGGGATAACTCCAATTCACAATAAATTTATTCAGGCCTTCATTCATTGCTCAACTGAGCCCCAAATTTTACAAAGATAAACCCCAAATTTCCTCAAAGAAAGTACAATAAAGGAGTAGGTGTGACATTGTTTCGTCCTGATGCAAGAGCATCTAGGGGTACCAAGCAATCCTACACAACCAAAAATATTTTAAAGTTTTATGCTTGTGTTTTATTTTGATTTTTGGTTGTAGGTGCAAATTGTTGAAATTTTCAACTCCTCTAGCATTGTAGAATTTGGTGATGGATTGTGGGAAAATTAATTAATTAATTGATTCAATTTTTTTATTGTTTTAAAGATATTTGAAAAGTGTTTTCCCAAAAAGGAAAACTTACATGCCCAAGTTTATGAGTGGGCATTTATTGTGAAATTGTAACTCCATTTAGAAATTGAACTTTGTATTTTATTAGAGGATTGTAATGATGGGTATTGATGGAATGGAGAAAGTGGGTGTAAGGAAGGAATATTTTTTTTGAATTTCATTGAATTCTCAAGCCAAAAGGACAAAACCCATGTCAAAGAAGGAAAAAGAGAGCATTTTGGAAGGTTGACTAGAAGGTAGAGGAAGATGGCTTGGAGTCATATCTATGAGACCAAGTCTCAGTAAAATTGCCATAACTTTCTCATATCTAATTAAAATCAAGAATTTCAATATGTTTTGGAAATCTAGGAAGGAGGCACACAAAACCCAAAAACCGTTTTAGAAGATACAGTTAAATGGGCAAGTAGTGATGCATAGAATGTGACGGGTTTTAGAAGCTTTGTGCAAGAAAACCAAGAGGGCAGCGTGGAGTTCAAGAGGAAAGGTGCAATTTTTTTGGAGAAATTGTATGATGAGTTTTGGACAGCAAAAGAAGCTATAGGAAGAGCACATGGAGAAGATTTGAAGCCATGATGTATTGAGTAAATTTTGTAATTATCTCATGTTGATTGAATGCAATAAAAATATGAATGTGGGCATTAGCAATTATTTGCAGGATAAATTTGAAATATGGGGGTTAGAAAATCAACACTAAAGCACACAAACACCAATGATACAAATTATACTAAAGATTCAACCCAAAGAAACCACTCTAAATGCAGTTAATTAAATTTTTAAAAACGCTTCATTGTCCTCTATTCTTAAAGATTCCTTTAACCATTTGGCTCTCAGACTTTATGTGCACTAAGGCTATTGGAATGATACTTAAGAAACGAGATTATTATCCAACATGCAAGCCAATTAAGTTCCTACATGAAACTATATGATGAAAATGATAATGGAGGTATTGACAAAATGGATAAATGATGTTAGATTTTACAATGTAAATGCTTATGATATGAAACTATGATGATTCTACATATGCTCAAAATGCTAACTATTAATATGCTAAACTAAAATGCAACTATGATGCAAAGCATGACATAAAATGCAACTATGAAGCAAAATGATCCTAACATGTAACTCTAAAATCAAACATGACATGAAATGTAACTATAAGACTCCAAAATGCTCCAATGCTCAAATGATATTCCTGCATGATAACTCTACTCAAAATGTCATGTAGCATTTTATGAAACTTAATTTGATTAATATTCAACTACGTATAAATAAATTCTCAATTTATTTATATTGTTCATATTTTATAATTCTCCAAATCTAAAATCATATTCTTCTAATTTAATTAAATAAACAAATTTCATAAGCTTGTTTTATTTAATTAAGTTTCACTAATCCTGGATTAAGAATTCAAGCACATGGCTAAAAATTTTCATGCCACATCACTAAGGTCACATGAAATTAAATAATTCTAATTTTTAAATTAGAATTATCTTCAACCAATTTTCAAACACATGGCTTATTCTTCACACACTTCTTCAACAAACTTTGAACACATGGTCTTTTTCTCCCACACTCGATTCCCTCATCCAAATAGCATGTTTTCTTTGGTCAAGTGGACACCTTTCTAATTCTCTTCATCTCCACCGTTCATTCCTCCTGATCGAATCTGGACCATCGATCGTTGCCACATCACTAGATGCCTAAAAAAGCCTATAAATACAACCCTTTGTCATTGTATTTTGCATCCACATTTTGAGTAGAGTTATCATGCAGGAATAACTTTGAGCATTTGGAGCATTTTGGAGTCTTATAGTTACATTTTAGAATCATGCTTTATTTTAGAGTTACATTTTAGAATCACATTTTGCTTCATAGTTGCATTTAATGTCATGTTTTGCATCATAGCTGCATTTTAGTTTAGCATATTCATAGTTAGCATTTTGAGCATATGTAGAATCATCATAGTTTCATATATGTGAGCATTTACATTGTATAATCTAACATCATTTATCCATTTTTTCAATATCTCCATTATCATTTCCATCATATAGTTTCATGTAGGAACTTAATTGGCTTGCATGTTGGATAATAATCTTGTTTCTTAAGTGTCATTCCAATAGCCTTAGTGCATATAAAATATGAGAGCCAAATGGTTAAAGGAATCTTTAAGAATAGAGGACAATGAAGCATTTTTCAAGATCTAGTTAACTGCAATTTAGAGTAGCTTCTTTGCTTTGAATCTTTAATATAATTTGTATCATTGATGTTTTGTGTGATTTAGTATTGATTTGCTTCCTTATTACAAATTGCAGAGAAAAGAAGTTGTTATGAGTTCATGGTGGAACAACTATTTACCCTACCTATGACGATATCGAATCCCAGGCCATATGTCACCTGGATGATACCAATACCTCAATCTAAGAGAAAATCTACACCTACCTAAAAGATAATACTCTTCCACCTGACCTATCTTGAAACCAAAAATGAAACCTCATTCACCAAGTTGCCTGACATACCCTTATCACCGAGTCCTTTATCGACAAGGTTTTGACAGAACTCTCCTCCAATTTTTGGAACACGATGAGTCTGAAATGAATTTATGGGAAGTTCATGAAGGTATTTGTGGAACTCATTCAAGTGGTTTAACCTTAGCCAAGAAACTCCTCCATTTGGGAAATTACTGGTCGAATATGGACGATTCTTTTCAGTTTGTCAAGAAATGCCAAAAGTGTCAAATTCATGGCAATCTCATCAACACACCAGCACAAGAACTACAAATTGTCGCATCAACATGGCCTCTTTGTAAGTGGGGACTAGATCTTGTAGGGAAAATTCATCCATCTTCATCAAATGGACACAAGTTCATTATCATAGCCATGGAGTATTTTATGAAGTGGATTGAATTTATTCCCCTAACCACCATCATAGGAAATCAAATTTCATCCTTCATCCTCAATTATATCATTTGTCAGTATGATATCCCTCAATCCATTATAACTGACAATGGTAGACCTTTCAAGAATCAAGATGTCGAAGAACTTTGTGAGAGATTTCACATCTAGCATCGGTTTCCTACACCCTACTATCCTAAAGGAAACGGCCAAGTAGAGGCCTCAAACAAAACTATCCTGAAGATCCTCAAGAAAATTGTCAATGATGTTGGACATGACTAACATATCTAATTGAACCTCAGTGCTCTATGGGATTACCGAACTAGCATCCACACCCCAACCAGAGCCACACCTTATGCTCTCATCTATGGATTAGAATCCATTCTACCTATTGAGGTTGAGATACCATCACTTCGTGTGTCACTAAAGGGGATCATTTTAGATGAGGATTATAGAGTGTCTAGACTACATGATTAGAATTGTCAGATGAGCGTCAAAAATAGGTTGTAGATAACTTGAAAGCATATCAACAAAGGATATCCACAAGTTATAACCATAGAGTAAATCCTAGAACATTTCAAGTGGGTGACTTAGGTTTGAAAGAAAATCCCTGTAACCAACAGGATCAAGAAAAGAAGGGGAAATTTGAACCAAACTGGCTAGGCCCCTTTGTCACTGTATCAGTCTTTAGATCAGGAGCATATCATTTGTCCACACATGAAGGGGACTTGTTTGATGAACCCCTCAATAGCCTACATCTCAAGAAATTCTACACTTGAATCATCTAGTGCATTAGAAAAAGTCATGAAAAAATGCAAAAACATTAGAAAATGTCCTGAAAAAATGTTTGCCTTGATGAAAACCTAGAAAATAGCCATCTTGGTAACAACAAAAAAATTAAAAAAGATCAAAAATTAAAAAAAATCAGAAAAAGAGAAAAATACAAAAAAAGGTGGAAAATCAAAAAAATCATAAAATCTGAAAAAGCGCAAAGAAAAAACGTAGTGGAAACCTGGAAATAGGTGCTATTTGTGATAGGTTAACTTTTCCATATATTTGAGCATGTTGACCATTCATTTTTTTCCATTTATTTTCGTATCATCTGGAAGCCTCATGTACATATCTCAGCAGCGCAGTCATGTCTCACCCTAGACTGGGGGAAAAATCCTGAACTCACTGGGGGAAAATAAACTTTGAGCTTGAACCAACAGACAAACAGCAGTAGGAAAAATGCAAAAAACATTATCATAGTCCAACCAAACATTAAACATCAAACACCATCAGAAACACATCAACCATCCAAATCAAAACACCCAAATCAATCAAAACAAAAAGAAAACTTCAAATGGATGATGGTCCTTCTAAATCATGGGTTTGTCACAACAAATATGAATGTTCAAATATTGTACTTTGATTTTTGTTATCATATCTCTAGAGCACCTCGATGATGTATTGAACTAGAGGAGCCAGAAAGGAGTATGATTTTTCTTTGTCTACTGTCCGTGAGTGGATCATTATTTCTATGCAAATTGTTGCGGGATGTGCTCTACAAAATATCACTAATGACATTCTGAATTTGCATAGGAAAATGATTAACTCTTGTTTGTTTACACAAGCAATGCTTAGGTTATCTCAATTTAATTATACTCAGATGCTTGTGTTAACTTGCAATATCAAAAATCATGGAAGTAGTACTCAAGTCATCATGGTCTAAATATGCCATCGATGCTTGTAATTACTTTTAGCATTTTAAATGCTCAATGATGATAAAAATCATGACAAAATCTAAAATATGGGGGTTAGTAAATCAATACTAAAGCACACAAACACCAATGATACAAATTATATTAAAAATTCAACTCAAAGAAACTACTCTAAATTGCAGTTAATTAAATCTTTAAAAACACTTAATTAATTAATTAAATACACCTAAAATTGGTCATGACATTTAATTAATTAAATACTAGTTATTTGATTAATATTCGACTACGTATAAATAAATTCTCAATTTATTTATATTGTTCATATTTTCTAATTCTCCAAATGTAAAATCATATTCTTCTAATTTAATTAAATAAACAAATTTCATAAGCTTTTTTTATTTAATTAAGTTCACTAATCCCAGATTAAGAATTCAAGCACATGGCTACAACTTTTCATGCCACCTCACCAAGGTCAAATGAAATTAAATAATTCTAATTTTTAAATTAGAATTATCTTCAACCAATTTTCAAACACATGGCTTATTCTTCACACACTTCTTCAAAAAAACTTTGAACACATGGTCTTTTTCTCCCACACTTGATTCCCTCATCCAAATGGCATGTTGTATTTCGTCAAGGGGACACCTTTCTGGTTCTTTTCATCTTCATCATTCATTCCTCCTAATAGAATCTAGACCGTTAATCGTTGCCACATCACCAGATGTCTGAAAAAGCCTATAAGACAACCCTTTGTCATTGTATTTTGCATCTCATATTTTAGAAAACTTACCATGCAGGAATATCATTGAGCATTTGGAGCATTTTGGAGTCTTATAGTTACATTTCATATCATGTTTGATTTTAGAGTTACATCTTAGAATCATTTTGCTTCATAGTTACATTTTATATCATGCTTTGCATCATAGTTGCATTTTAGTTTAGCATATTCGTAGTAAGCATTTGAGCATATGTAGAATAATCTTAGTTTCATATCATAAGCATTTACATTGTATAATCTAACATCATTTATCCATTTTGTTAATATCTCCATTATCATTTTCATCATATAATTTCATGTAGGAACTTAATTGGCTTGCATGTTGCATAATAATATCATTTTTTAAAGTTTCATTCCAATAGCCTTAGTGCATATAAAATCTGAGAGCCAAGCGATTAAAGGAATCTTTAAGAATAGAGGACAATGAAGCATTTTTAAAGATTTAGTTAAACTGCAATTTAGAGTAGCCTCTTTGCTTTGAATCTTTAATATAATTCGTATCATTGATGTGTTTGTGTGCTTTAGTATTGATTTGCTAACTCCCCCGCATTTCACACATACATAAAATGGCGCCCACCATGGGGCCTAACCCCATTTTTAACAAGTTTCTAGAAAAAAAATTGTGAACAAGGCCGAACGTGACGTTTTAGTGCATTCATGAGTTCTTTTAGCTCATCGAGTAAAATATTTTAGTGCATATGACCTCTGTTTCGACACATACGTCAAATATTTCGGTGCATTCAGGGTTTGTTATGGCACATCCATCAATTGTTTTAGCACATACAGGGAGTCTTTCAACGTGTTCATAATTTCTTTTAGCAAATTCATCACTTCTTTGAGTCCATTTGTCAATTCTTGTAGCGCATCCATCAGTTATTTTGGTGCATTGAGTATTTGTTTTAGCACATTGGGTAGTTATTTTAGCACATTGATGTTTTAGAGCATACAATGATTGTTTTAGCGCATTTGGTTAATTTGGTAAAATCTGAGAGTTGATTGGTGTTTTCTACTTGCAAGTGCTTTCATACGATGGTCAAAGACAATATTATCAAACTACTGATGATTTATGCAGGGGATGGAGTGATTTAATGCTTTCTTTTGATAAAGATAGGCATCTAGCTTAATTAGAAAGGATAAAGAACACCATGTCTTTCGTGTTTGATGAATGGTAGGCATATGCTCTCCACTTAACTGGGTGACCAAAAAGTCAAACCCATTTGCTTTTGTTTTATCCTTAGAG
Organism: Sequoia sempervirens; assembly: GCA_007258455.2. NCBI lineage: Eukaryota > Viridiplantae > Streptophyta > Pinopsida > Cupressales > Cupressaceae > Sequoia > Sequoia sempervirens. Next base: position 226,269,560 of record VDFB02353493.1, on the reverse strand, counting down.
GGCTTTCCTTGTGGGAAAAAGTATTCACCCAAGGGAATGACCCAACTAGTAACACGCTAAAGCCAAGCGACTTCGAACCAGGATATAAATGTGGGTACTTGGGGAAAGTTCAAGTCTCACGAGGATTATTCCAGCAAGAAGGACATCAATGGTCTCTTTTCGTATAGATGATCCCCCATGAATGGAATGCCTATACTGGAACCCTTTGTTATAGTAAGGCGAGAATCCCTATTCTACTTGTTGGTGCAAGAACGGTCGTTCTAAATCCGTCCCACATTCTTGCGGCTTTTAGTAGAGATGAGAAATATGCCATGGGAGATTCATGGGTATTGAGGCTTGGCTGCCCCATAGAAGTGAGTGTTGTGGAGGGGAGCCAGTGGGGTCAAGCATCTAATCATCCACTATAAGTAAGCGCAACTGGAGTAAAAATCCAAGTGGGAACTCAACAAATATTGTCCTACACAACCTTAAGTTGTACATGCTTGATGTGTCTTTACCAATGTGTTTTTGAACAAATTTCAAACAAAACATCATACATTGCAAGTGAAAACCTTGATTTAGAAAACATCCTTTGAAACAACCAATTCTTTGACTAGAAAATTAGAAAAATCCAACACGAACTTGCAAGAAACTGCGTTATTTTCCCCAGTCCAACACATTAATTCTTTGTTGTAGCACATCCATGCAATCTTTTATCGCATACAACTATTGTTATAGAGCCTCTATGCAATCTTCCAGCATATTCCTTCTCTGTTCTAACACATCTAAATAATATTATAGCACATCTAAGCAATATTATAGTGCATCTAAGCATTTATCCAATGCATTGACCCTCTGTTATAGCGCATTCGTGCAATATTTTAGCACATTCTTGCAATTCTATTGCACATCCATCCTCTGTTTTAGTGCATCCGAGCTTTATTTTAGCACATCCATTAAATGCAAAACTCAAGAGTTAAACTTGTCCTCTATTTCACAGTTTGAACCAAAAACCAGAATCTTCTCCAATCCAGAATCATTCCTTAGGTACCATAGAATCTAAACTTGTCAAAATTGACCTCTACAAGTGGAATTCTCTAACCTAAACCAAAATCTAACATTTCAAAGTGCCTAAATCATCAAAATCATCATATCCTTGAATGTTAAGCCAAGTTTCATCATCAGGATTTATCATCCTCTCATCATGAAACAAAGCTTTATAATGAATTTAAACTTAGTCTCATCAATAGGATTTGTCATTCTATTTGACTTAGTTTTCATCCTTGGAACTCTTCGAAACAAAGATCAAAAGTTTAGTGAAAATTGTATACACCTAAAAATGGTCACATCATATAGTCTCGTAATTAACTAAATATTTTAAATATTTAATCAAATCTTTGAATTCAATCTGGGTACAAATAAATCTAAATAATTTATTTATATTGTTCATTCTTTCATTTCGATTAAATAAATAAGTTTATTTAATCACTTTTATTATCCATTTCTTAATTAATTAAATAAATATTATGATTTATTTATATTAATTATCATATATAATCTTGGCTTGAATATTTTATTCAAATAAAGATTAAATATTCTTCTATTCTAAAAGTCCTCTAGATTCCATTCACAATTAAGTATCCAAATATTTAATTAATTCTTCTAAAGTTTATTCGCAATTAAATATTCCAAACATTTAATTGAGTCTTCTATAGTCCTAAAATCAAATATTTCAAAAATGTTTTAAATCCTCAAACTCACATAAAATTAAATAAATTTATTTATTTAATTTGGATTATCTACAACAACCATGAAATAACTTCAAAACAGAAAATTAACAAATTTCTCTGTTTCTGAGCAAAGTTGTTCCCGTGGGTTGAAGACAAACCTCCATTCTTCTCTCCAACCTCCCAACATTTTCCATCTCCTCTCAACCTCTCCATCTCTCACCATTCAAATTTACCAGACAACTTCACAGCCATTGATCTTTGCCAGCCAGGCTTTTGCCTATAAAAATCTACAAAAGGGACCGCTGGGTCTCTGTAAAAGAGAGAAGCTTTTGTACGGGAAAACTATAGTCAATCAGCCTTCTAGCATCCATAATCTCTAGAATCATAGCATAGCATAGCTTAGCATATCAGCATTCCATATCATGGCCTATCATCCTCATATTATAGTTTCAATTTAGCATTCATAATCCACAGCCCCTGTGCATATCCACAAACCAACATTTCACTCCACCATCATATAGGATAGAGAAGTACTCTCCCTTTGCATACTCGTTCTACAGGTTGCCATTCTAAGAAGCTTTGCTTACACAATTTAAGAGCAACAACTTCAAGCAAATCACTGGAGATAGAGGACAATGAAACGATTCTGAAGAAGCTCTGTTTGATTTCTTTGATTTCATTCTATTTAGTTTTCTTTAGTTTAATGTTGCATTGGTGTGTTTTTGTTATCTTATTTTGATACTAACATTTCCCACACACAAAAACTATAACACTTGTATGCCCATTTTAACAAGATCCCAAAAATCCCAAACTCAAAGAACAGGAAATTGAAACTCAAACCACCATGGTTGAAATAGATGAGGATCAATTGGATGTTTTATCTCAACAGATGCAAAACCTTCAACAACTCCAAGACATACAAAGAGAAACCACAGAGATATATTTGCTACTAGACATTTTTTCTTATTCCTCTGACAAAAATCTAGACATAATACCTTCTCCACTAACAACTAAATCATCCAAGTTCAATTTCTTTGAATTCTTGAAAAAAGTTAAATCAGAAGCCCAAATCTCAGTCCTTAAACATAAATGATACTGAACAATATTACCATGTCATGCATCTATCTTCATCTCCCATAAGTCAAAATAAATCTCAGGATTCTTTCACCCAAGTTAATGATTCTATTCAACCACCTTCTACATCCAATGATTCATGTCAAGTTATTAGTCCAAACCATGCTACCATAAAATCCTACACACATCAAGATCAAAGCATTATTTTCACTTCATTCGATGATACCAAAATTCCACAAGTTCTTCCAATCTTTGACCAAGACCCCATCTCTCAAAAATTTTATGATGATCCCCTCCTTTCACTTTTCATCCACAATTATTCCTTTCCATCCCAAGAGAAAAGTATCCTTCCAAGTCCTCCTTCCACTCCATCTAATGAATCCATACCATTTCACGATTCCATTTCATCCTAGGAGGATGATAGTTCTTCCATCCTATCTAATGATGTCCTACCATCCGATGATCAAGATATGCTTTCTCTAAAATCTTAGGATTCCCTTTCTCATCAAGATCAAGATACATCTCAATATGAGGATATCCCTTCATTCCATGAGGATTTTCAACCTTCTCAAGATCAATATATGCCTTTCATACTAGCTCATGATGGTTTTGTACCTAATGAAAATAAAGCTACTCCATCTCCTACACCTCATGATCCTTTTCCAAGTCAAGATAAAAGTACCCCATCATCCCCATATAAATATCTTATCACACCTATACAAGCTATCCATGAACCCCACACCTACAAATTAGGATCCTCCACCTTCATCCACTCTGGTTTACTTCCAACACTGATCCTTTCATCCATATCATATCCTCCCCAAAATGGACTTGCATCTTGTTTCACAAACAATACATATCCCATTGGTAAACGAATGTGTCAAAGTATGAACTACAAAGGAAAAGGATTAGGCCTTCATGAACAAGGTATCCTAGAACCCATTTTTGCTCAAGAAAACCCATATTACCATGGCCTTGGCTATACACCTAAGTGTCCTAGTCCATCAAACCTACCATCTATCTTAGGTCCTCATCCTAATCCACTAAAACTTCCATCTGTCCTAGGTCCTCATCCTAGTTCATCAAACCTTCCATCTATATTAGGTCCATATCCTATTCTTCAAGAACAAAGGCACACATCCTTGATGCCCTTTCAAAATTCTACCTCTAGTAACTCATCCATGATACCTCCATACCATTCATCTCAATCCATCCCTCCCATTGCTCTTGGAAGTAATTTGGGTGCCAAATGTCAAAAGCTTCCATATCAAAATCCACATGTGTCAAAGGATCAACATGTCTCCTCGAAGAGGCATGCAATAATAAAAGAAAATTTGATCCAAAATCAAAGGAAAAATAAAAAAGGCCACAAAGGACCATCAAAGCAAGAAAGGAAATTTTCAAAGACCACAAAGGTCCATAAATCAAAAGAAATTTTCAAAAGGCCGCAAAGGTCCATCAAAGCAAAAAGGAAAATTTCGAAGACCACAAAGGTCCATAAATTGAAAAGAAAAATGTCAAAGGCCACAAAGGCCCATGAAGCAAATATCAAATTCAAAAATCATGTGTATTCCTAAAAGTCTCATAGAAGCAATAAAATCTAAATTGGCATCCAAATTTGCTAATCCAAAAGCTTCCTCCAATATTCCATTTAAAAACCTCTCACCTTCCAAATCCATTTTCCCTCCATCACTCCACCACCCTTCAAGGTGTGTGCCATGGTTTATTAGAGTACATAGTCGAGACATTTGGTTGTGAAACTTGATGCTTAAGTCCTTCCTCCATCTCCCTATCATCCATATCCTATTTTCCATATTCCTCTTGGACTCTACACTTGGGGGGAAAGTTTTGTCCATCTTATCATTCCTTACATTTCCACCTTTGATCTTGACAAGGCTAAGGATCTCCTTGAACATCATATATCTTATCCTATTCGCTTTGTCCTTATCTTTCATATCATATCCTTCACCTTATCCATATTCCATCATTATTTCTAAATACATTTTTTCTTCCCTTCCTTGGTCTTGATGAGGAATAGGGGTAAAGTACTTGGGCTTTGTGTCCATATCCTATCTAGTTGATCTTGATTACCCCATTCATTATCTTTATCCTCGCTTTCTTCCATTCCATATCTCCTAGCTTATCAAAATCCATGTCATCATGTTCCTTTGCAACCTTGAATCTTATCGTGTAAATCATATTTCAGTCAAGTTGTAAAACATTATCTAATCCTCATATCTTTTGTTAATCAATCATCAACAATCATCAATAATCATCAATCTTATCATACTTAGAGGAAACCAATGATACTAAGTACTTATCATCATCATGCCTTATGGAATCAATTGTTCCTAGAATTTTACTCAATCAACCATTATCATCTTTTGACAAGAGATATGTTGCTTGTGTGACATGTTTTGCAATGAATTTTTCATTTTGATCTATCATTTATTCATGGTTGCATTACCTCTATTGTGGGGCATCTTGTTCCTCCAATTAGTCATATTGTATCATATCATTTCATCTTAAATATCCTGAAAAAAATGCAAAAACATCAGAAAATGTCTTGAAAAAATGGGTTCCTTGATGAAAAACTAGAAAATAGGCATCTTGGTAACAACAAAAAAATTAAAAAAAGACCAAAAATCCAAAAAAAATACAAAAATACAAAAATACAAAAAAAGTGAAAAATAAAAAAAAACAAAATAATCATAAAATCTGAAAAAGTGCAATAAAAACAAGTAGTGAAAGCCTAGTAACAGGTGCTATTTGTGATAGGTTAGATTTTCCATCTATTTGAGCATGTCGACCATTCGCTTTTTCCATCTATCTGCCTATCATCTGAAAGCCTCATGTACATATCCTGGCAGTGCGGTCGTGTATCACCTTAGACTGGGGGAAAATAAACTTTGAGCTTGACCCAACAAACAAACAACAGTAGGAAAAATGCAAAAAACATGATCATAGTCCAACCAAACATTGAATATCAAACACCATTAGAAACACATCAACCATCCAAATCAAAATATTCAAATCAATCAAAACCAAAAGAAAACTTCAAATGAATGATGGTCCTTCTGAATCAAGGGTTTATCACGACAAATATGAATGTTCAAATGTTGTACTTTGATTTTTGTTATCATATCTCTGGAGCACCTTGATGATGTATTGAACTAGAGAAGCCAGGAAGGAGTATGATTTTTCTTTTTTTGTTGATTATGAGTGGATCATTATTACTGTGCAAATTTTCATGGGACGTGCTCTACAAAGTATCACTAATGACATTTTGAATTTGCATAGGAAAATGGTTAACTCTTGTCTGTTTACGCAAACAATGCTCAAGTCATCTCGGTTTAATTATACTTAGATGCTTGTGTTAACTTGCAATATCAAAAATCATGGAAGTAGTACTCAGGTCATCATGGTCTAAATATTCCATCGATGCTTGTACTTACTTTCAACATTTTAAAGGCTCAATGATGATAAGAAGCACAACAAAATCGGTTGTTGTGAATGATAAATTTTGCATATGAGATCTGTATGCTTAAGTTAGATTGCATCCATGCTAGTTTTTGCATTTGTATATATGGGCTTCCTAAGGCTGAATCAATTTCACAATGGTGTTATCTCTATTATTAATGGATTGAGTACACTTGACATTACCGAAAACACATCATTTTCATATAGTTGCACATCAGTTGCATCATCATTTGCATACATCACCGCACATCATATAACCACAAAAACCATAATGTCAAAGTGTACAAGGATATTGAAAGGCAGAAAGAGATACATCAATATAAAAAAATGGCACTGTATCATAAAGTCTAACAACAAGAGGTACATCATCAATATCACATATACATCAGTGTGTACATCATGTCCAAAATACATCAAAATCTGTCATCAAATTGGAGCTATGATGTGCTCCCCCTAGATGGTGTTGGCATCACATGACCAGTACCTCCCCCTACACTTGACGGACCTGCCTCAGGATCCTGTCAATCTCCAAGCAATGGTTGTGTGACACCCATACTAATGGTACAAGATCAGGACCTGCCAGACTGAGACTGTGCAAAGCTCTCCCACCTCATGATATCGGCCTCTATAGAACTCAGCCTCTTGAGTGGTGTGGTGAATCTCTCTAAAATAATTTAATGTACCTACAACTGTTGCAGCCTGTTGTAGCCTCTTGGTAATGGACTTGGCCTGCTCTACCCATCGTCTCAAGGTATCCCTCTTAATGGTCAATACCACAATTTGTCCTTGCACCTGGGCCTGTATCTATGCAAGCTAGGCCTACACCTACTTCCTAGTAGCATCCCTCTTAGTCGTCAAAGTCTGCACCTACCTCTGTTCCTGCATTAGAAGATCCTATACCTGCTCTAAATGTCCCTGCAGTGTCTAAACCTGCACCTATAACACAACAATCTGTGTCTATTGCTGCTACGATGGCAGTCTGATCTCTACCTGTTGTTGTGATGGAGCCACTAATGATCGAGTCTTGCGATACATGCTCATCTCTCTGAAATCAAGATCTAGCCCTCCCCCTCCTCCATCACCTCCATCATCACCCCCATCACAATCATCTCCACTACTCTCACTACCCTCACTACTCTCCTCCTCCTTTGAATCCTCCTCTCCCTGCTCCTCCTCTGCCTCCTCTTTCGCTAACAATGGTGTTGGCTCATCCAGAGTCATGATCCATGGGAATGGATGTGTAAGTATGTACATGGCATAATCCTTTGATATTGGCGCATCGGTGATCTTTGGATGCACCTCCCAAATGATGGCTAGTAACCCCTAGAAGTGTTACACCACTACATCATAAGACAAACATGGCCCCCACTTTGTAGCATCATGTTGCCATCATACATAATGGGCCATTCCTTGGGGCATACTCTAAACTTGGCCATACTATCTCAACACTCTCAACATTATGAATCTCTCAATGATGAAGCGAGTTTGACCAATCAGATACATCGACTGAAACAAATACAACATCTTTGTGTCATCCTCAGGCCACTGCTCACAATCAACATAAGACCTCCACACAACAGACTCCAAATTATCCAACGCCTTCCTCCAATACTCGAACTTGCCTAGCTTAGGCTGAGCAAGTCGACTGGCATAAATGTGAACATAGGGCCTCATGGCTAGTCATTGTTTGTCTCTGACTGGCCAACTAACTGCTATATGCTCCCAACCCTAGACCTGGAGCAATGTGACTCCTGCTGATAGACTGGCCCCACGCAAATAAACTACCTCGTGCAAATCATGGTATAGAATGACTAACATACAACAACCCCATGCATATCGTGTGTCATGCATAATCATGCTCTCTAGGATCCTGCCTCATCCAATTGAGTGTCCCTTTGACCTGCGATCAGGACAAAGGAACCCTCCAATGAAATTGACTAGAACGAAAGGCAAAGTGGTGTATGCATCAACCATTTCCCTCTAGGGAATCTCATAACCACTAATAGTATCATCCTGAAAGACTCTCCTCAATTCCTCAGTCCCACCCTGCTCCTTAGATTCATATAATACAAGCTCTCCGATCATAGGAATCCATAGAATACGATAGAAGTCCTCAAGAGTCACCGTGATCTCACTAGTGGGAAAATGGAAAGTATTATGCTCACTATGCCACCGCTCAGCTAAGGTTGTCAATAACCTCCTATTGATCCTAATCTAGGGAATATAGATGAGAGATGATAACCCACATCGTGTAATGATAGTTGTCTCAGGCTGTGTCAAATGGCGAATCAAGTCCCATGTCCTCGAGAACCTCTCTTTGATCTACAAACTAGTCAAAGGTTCCTATCATCACAAAATCACAAGCCAGTCAATCAATCAACCAACATCAACCGACATCAATCAATGAATCCAAATCAATCAACCTATCAATCTAATCAGCTTTGGTGAGACTTTGATCAAATCTCGTGAGCATCAATCTATCATTCAACCTCGCCTATCATGAGGTTTATCGAATCAATCAACTCAACATTTCCTATCATGAGGTTTATCAAATCAATCAATGCACCTCGTCTATCATGAGGTTCATCAATCAACTCAACCTCACCTATCATGAGGTTTATCAAATCAATCAATGCACCTCGCCTATCATAAGGTTGATCAATCAACTCATCCTCACCTATCATGAGGTTTATCAAATCAATCAATGCACCTCACCTATCATGAGGTTCATCAATCAACTCAACCTCGCATATCATGAGGTTTATGAAATAAATCAATGCACCTTGCCTATCATAAGTTTCATCAATCAACTCAACCTCACCTATCATGAGGTTTATCAAATCAATCAATGCACCTCGCCTATCATGAGGTTCATTAATCAATTCAATCTCGCCTATCATGAGTTTTATCGGATCAATCAACCTATAATTGCTCCTCGCCTATCATGAGGTCAGTTATCATCATCCTATCATTAAATCTCACCTATCATGAGATCAATGGACATCTAACCTATCAAAATCATCAATCATCATCAACACAAAGGCTGACGGGATCAAACATCATTGAAATCAAGGAGTCTCAACAAGAAAATCATCAAATTTACCTAATGCACCAAAATAGTGCTCAAATGCACTAAAACACCCTATGCGCTAGAGAAATTCATCAATGCGCTACAATAGACCTTCAGTAAGCCGAATTACTCTATGCACTGAAAAATTTCACCAATGCGCTGGAACAGAGTCCTAATGCGCCAAACTACCTGATGTGCTAATTTATCTTATCAATGTGCTAATCTAATTGCCGTATGCACTAGACTATTCTATGCTCTAAAATAGTTCATGATTGTGCTAATTCATTTAAGCTATGTGCTACATCAACAACCCTATACGCTAAAACAGTTCACCTATGTGCTATTTCGGTCTTCCTATGCGTGAAAACATTTCAAAATTGAATTCAAATGAAAAATGGAGGGAAAAATTAAATGCATGAAATACGAGGTAGTTTTTGGGGTACTCACTGGAGGTCCATATGCTACTGGGCGGTTGTACCGCCTGACTCGCCCAAACCATGTGTGTGGTAAGGGATCACCATTCTGCTCAAAGTTTGCTCAATCACTCTCACTCACAAAGTTTTCAAATTGCAAAATGCACAAATGAACTTTCTAATCAACTTTTTAACCTTTTAAAGGTTAATTAAGTGGCATTTTATGGGGTTGTTTTATTTTTATTTTTCAAAGGGGCCTTAATTAATCAAATTATCACCTGTTGGCTTCTACATCATTTTTCGGGAGAGATCATTTCTAAAGCACAAAATTTTCAAAAATTCAAAAAAATCCAAAAAATTCCAAAATTCACCTATTTATCTCTCGAGGGGGCATATATCTATCAATATCTGAAAATCAACATCTGGGGCATCAATTTTTTTTTTTTTTTGGCATTAGTATCATTTTTTTTTTCAAAGCAACGTGTAAACACATTACTTCAAAGAGGGGCAAAATGTATACACCTAAAATTGGTCATGACATTTAATTAATTAAATACTAGTTATTTGATTAATATTCGACTACGTATAAATAAATTCTCAATTTATTTATATTGTTCATATTTTCTAATTCTCCAAATGTAAAATCATATTCTTCTAATTTAATTAAATAAACAAATTTCATAAGCTTTTTTTATTTAATTAAGTTCACTAATCCCAGATTAAGAATTCAAGCACATGGCTACAACTTTTCATGCCACCTCACCAAGGTCAAATGAAATTAAATAATTCTAATTTTTAAATTAGAATTATCTTCAACCAATTTTCAAACACATGGCTTATTCTTCACACACTTCTTCAAAAAAACTTTGAACACATGGTCTTTTTCTCCCACACTTGATTCCCTCATCCAAATGGCATGTTGTATTTCGTCAAGGGGACACCTTTCTGGTTCTTTTCATCTTCATCGTTCATTCCTCCTAATAGAATCTAGACCGTCAATCGTTGCCACTTCACCAGATGCCTGAAAAAGCCTATAAGACAACCCTTTGTCATTGTATTTTGCATCTCATATTTTAGAAAACTTACCATGCAGGAATATCATTGAGCATTTGGAGCATTTTGGAGTCTTATAGTTACATTTCATATCATGTTTGATTTTAGAGTTACATCTTAGAATCATTTTGCTTCATAGTTACATTTTATATCATGCTTTGCATCATAGTTGCATTTTAGTTTAGCATATTCGTAGTAAGCATTTGAGCATATGTAGAATAATCTTAGTTTCATATCATAAGCATTTACATTGTATAATCTAACATCATTTATCCATTTTGTTAATATCTCCATTATCATTTTCATCATATAATTTCATGTAGGAACTTAATTGGCTTGCATGTTGCATAATAATATCATTTTTTAAAGTTTCATTCCAATAGCCTTAGTGCATATAAAATCTGAGAGCCAAGCGATTAAAGGAATCTTTAAGAATAGAGGACAATGAAGCATTTTTAAAGATTTAGTTAAACTGCAATTTAGAGTAGCCTCTTTGCTTTGAATCTTTAATATAATTCGTATCATTGATGTGTTTGTGTGCTTTAGTATTGATTTGCTAACTCCCCCGCATTTCACACATACATAAAATGGCGCCCACCATGGGGCCTAACCCCATTTTTAACAAGTTTCTAGAAAAAAATTGTGAACAAGGCCGAACGTGACGTTTTAGTGCATTCATGAGTTCTTTTAGCTCATCGAGTAAAATATTTTAGTGCATACGACCTCTGTTTCGACACATACGTCAAATATTTCGGTGCATTCAGGGTTTGTTACGGCACATCCATCAATTGTTTTAGCACATACAGGGAGTCTTTCAACGTGTTCATAATTTCTTTTAGCAAATTCATCACTTCTTTGAGTCCATTTGTCAATTCTTGTAGCGCATCCATCAGTTATTTGGTGCATTGAGTATTTGTTTTAGCACATTGGGTAGTTATTTTAGCACATTGATGTTTTAGAGCATACAATGATTGTTTTAGCGCATTTGGTTAATTTGGTAAAATCTGAGAGTTGATTGGTGTTTTCTACTTGCAGGTGCTTTCATACGCTGGTCAAAGACAATATTATCAAACTACTGATGATTTATGTAGGGGATGGAGTGATTTAATGCTTTCTTTTGATAAAGATAGGCATCTAGCTTAATTAGAAAGGATAAAGAACACCATGTCTTTCGTGTTTGATGAATGGTAGGCATATGCTCTCCACTTAACTGGGTGACCAAAAAGTCAAACCCATTTGCTTTTGTTTTATCCTTAGAGGGCTTTCCTTGTGGGAAAAAGTATTCACCCAAGGGAATGACCCAACTAGTAACACACTAAAGCCAAGCGACTTCGAACCAGGATATAAATGTGGGTACTTGGGGAAAGTTCAAGTCTCACGAGGATTATTCCAGCAAGAAGGACATCAATGGTCTCTTTTCGTATAGATGATCCCCCATGAATGGAATGCCTATACTGGAACCCTTTGTTATAGTAAGGCGAGAATCCCTATTCTACTTGTTGGTGCAAGAACGGTCGTTCTAAAGCCGTCCCACATTCTTGCGGCTTTTAGTAGAGATGAGAAATATGCCATGGGAGATTCATGGGTATTGAGGCTTGGCTGCCCCATAGAAGTGAGTGTTGTGGAGGGGAGCCAGTGGGGTCAAGCATCTAATCATCCACTATAAGTAAGCGCAACTGGAGTAAAAATCCAAGTGGGAACTCAACAAATATTGTCCTACACAACCTTAAGTTGTACATGCTTGATGTGTCTTTACCAATGTGTTTTTGAACAAATTTCAAACAAAACATCATACATTGCAAGTGAAAACCTTGATTTAGAAAACATCCTTTGAAACAACCAATTCTTTGACTAGAAAATTAGAAAAATCCAACACGAACTTGCAAGAAACTGCGTTATTTTCCCCAGTCCAACACATTAATTCTTTGTTGTAGCACATCCATGCAATCTTTTATCGCATACAACTATTGTTATAGAGCCTCTATGCAATCTTCCAACATATTCCTTCTCTGTTCTAACACATCTAAATAATAATATAGCACATCTAAGCAATATTATAGTGCATCTAAGCATTTATCCAATGCATTGACCCTCTGTTATAGCGCATTCGTGCAATATTTTAGCACATTCTTGCAATTCTATGGCACATCCATCCTCTGTTTTAGTGCATCCGAGCTTTATTTTAGCACATCCATTAAATGCAAAACTCAAGAGTTAAACTTGTCCTCTATTTCACAGTTTGAACCAAAAACCAGAATCTTCTCCAATCCAGAATCATTCCTTAGGTACCATAGAATCTAAACTTGTCAAAATTGACCTCTACAAGTGGAATTCTCTAACCTAAACCAAAATCTAACATTTCAAAGTGCCTAAATCATCAAAATCATCATATCCTTGAATGTTAAGCCAAGTTTCATCATCAGGATTTATCATCCTCTCATCATGAAACAAAGCTTTATAATGAATTTAAACTTAGTCTCATCAATAGGATTTGTCATTCTATTTGACTTAGTTTTCATCCTTGGAACTCTTCGAAACAAAGATCAAAAGTTTAGTGAAAATTGTATACACCTAAAAATGGTCACATCATATAGTCTCGTAATTAACTAAATATTTTAAATATTTAATCAAATCTTTGAATTCAATCTGGGTACAAATAAATCTAAATAATTTATTTATATTGTTCATTCTTTCATTTCGATTAAATAAATAAGTTTATTTAATCACTTTTATTATCCATTTCTTAATTAATTAAATAAATATTATGATTTATTTATATTAATTATCATATATAATCTTGGCTTGAATATTTTATTCAAATAAAGATTAAATATTCTTCTATTCTAAAAGTCCTCTAGATTCCATTCACAATTAAGTATCCAAATATTTAATTAATTCTTCTAAAGTTTATTCGCAATTAAATATTCCAAACATTTAATTGAGTCTTCTATAGTCCTAAAATCAAATATTTCAAAAATGTTTTAAATCCTCAAACTCACATAAAATTAAATAAATTTATTTATTTAATTTGGATTATCTACAACAACCATGAAATAACTTCAAAACAGAAAATTAACAAATTTCTCTGTTTCTGAGCAAAGTTGTTCCCGTGGGTTGAAGACAAACCTCCATTCTTCTCTCCAACCTCCCAACATTTTCCATCTCCTCTCAACCTCTCCATCTCTCACCATTCAAATTTACCAGACAACTTCACAGCCATTGATCTTTGCCAGCCAGGCTTTTGCCTATAAAAATCTACAAAAGGGACCGCTGGGTCTCTGTAAAAGAGAGAAGCTTTTGTACGGGAAAACTATAGTCAATCAGCCTTCTAGCATCCATAATCTCTAGAATCATAGCATAGCATAGCTTAGCATATCAGCATTCCATATCATGGACTATCATCCTCATATTATAGTTTCAATTTAGCATTCATAATCCACAGCCCCTGTGCATATCCACAAACCAACATTTCACTCCACCAGCATATAGGATAGAGAAGTACTCTCCCTTTGCATACTCGTTCTACAGGTTGCCATTCTAAGAAGCTTTGCTTACACAATCTAAGAGCAACAACTTCAAGCAAATCACTGGAGATAGAGGACAATGAAACGATTCTGAAGAAGCTCTGTTTGATTTCTTTGATTTCATTCTATTTAGTTTTCTTTAGTTTAATGTTGCATTGGTGTGTTTTTGTTATCTTATTTTGATACTAACATTTCCCACACACAAAAACTATAACACTTGTATGCCCATTTTAACAAGATCCCAAAAATCCCAAACTCAAAGAACAGGAAATTGAAACTCAAACCACCATGGTTGAAATAGATGAGGATCAATTGGATGTTTTATCTCAACAGATGCAAAACCTTCAACAACTCCAAGACATACAAAGAGAAACCACAGAGATATATTTGCTACTAGACATTTTTTCTTATTCCTCTGACAAAAATCTAGACATAATACCTTCTCCACTAACAACTAAATCATCCAAGTTCAATTTCTTTGAATTCTTGAAAAAAGTTAAATCAGAAGCCCAAATCTCAGTCCTTAAACATAAATGATACTGAACAATATTACCATGTCATGCATCTATCTTCATCTCCCATAAGTCAAAATAAATCTCAGGATTCTTTCACCCAAGTTAATGATTCTATTCAACCACCTTCTACATCCAATGATTCATGTCAAGTTATTAGTCCAAACCATGCTACCATAAAATCCTACACACATCAAGATCAAAGCATTATTTTCACTTCATTCGATGATACCAAAATTCCACAAGTTCTTCCAATCTTTGACCAAGACCCCATCTCTCAAAAATTCTATGATGATCCCCTCCTTTCACTTTTCATCCACAATTATTCCTTTCCATCCCAAGAGAAAAGTATCCTTCCAAGTCCTCCTTCCACTCCATCTAATGAATCCATACCATTTCACGATTCCATTTCATCCTAGGAGGATGATAGTTCTTCCATCCTATCTAATGATGTCCTACCATCCGATGATCAAGATATGCTTTCTCTAAAATCTTAGGATTCCCTTTCTCATCAAGATCAAGATACATCTCAATCTGAGGATATCCCTTCATTCCATGAGGATTTTCATCCTTCTCAAGATCAATATATGCCTTTCATACTAGCTCATGATGGTTTTGTACCTAATGAAAATAAAGCTACTCCATCTCCTACACCTCATGATCCTTTTCCAAGTCAAGATAAAAGTACCCCATCATCCCCATATAAATATCTTATCACACCTATACAAGCTATCCATGAACCCCACACCTACAAATTAGGATCCTCCACCTTCATCCACTCTGGTTTACTTCCAACACTGATCCTTTCATCCATATCATATCCTCCCCAAAATGGACTTGCATCTTGTTTCACAAACAATACATATCCCATTGGTAAACGAATGTGTCAAAGTATGAACTACAAAGGAAAAGGATTAGGCCTTCATGAACAAGGTATCCTAGAACCCGTTTTTGCTCAAGAAAACCCATATTACCATGGCCTTGGCTATACACCTAAGTGTCCTAGTCCATCAAACCTACCATCTATCTTAGGTCCTCATCCTAATCCACTAAAACTTCCATCTGTCCTAGGTCCTCATCCTAGTTCATCAAACCTTCCATCTATATTAGGTCCATATCCTATTCTTCAAGAACAAAGGCACACATCCTTGATGCCCTTTCAAAATTCTACCTCTAGTAACTCATCCATGATACCTCCATACCATTCATCTCAATCCATCCCTCCCATTGCTCTTGGAAGTAATTTGGGTGCCAAATGTCAAAAGCTTCCATATCAAAATCCACATGTGTCAAAGGATCAACATGTCTCCTCGAAGAGGCATGCAATAATAAAAGAAAATTTGATCCAAAATCAAAGGAAAAATAAAAAAGGCCACAAAGGACCATCAAAGCAAGAAAGGAAATTTTCAAAGACCACAAAGGTCCATAAATCAAAAGAAATTTTCAAAAGGCCGCAAAGGTCCATCAAAGCAAAAAGGAAAATTTCGAAGACCACAAAGGTCCATAAATTGAAAAGAAAAATGTCAAAGGCCACAAAGGCCCATGAAGCAAATATCAAATTCAAAAATCATGTGTATTCCTAAAAGTCTCATAGAAGCAATAAAATCTAAATTGGCATCCAAATTTGCTAATCCAAAAGCTTCCTCCAATATTCCATTTAAAAACCTCTCACCTTCCAAATCCATTTTCCCTCCATCACTCCACCACCCTTCAAGGTGTGTGCCATGGTTTATTAGAGTACATAGTCGAGACATTTGGTTGTGAAACTTGATGCTTAAGTCCTTCCTCCATCTCCCTATCATCCATATCCTATTTTCCATATTCCTCTTGGACTCTACACTTGGGGGGAAAGTTTTGTCCATCTTATCATTCCTTACATTTCCACCTTTGATCTTGACAAGGCTAAGGATCTCCTTGAACATCATATATCTTATCCTATTCGCTTTGTCCTTATCTTTCATATCATATCCTTCACCTTATCCATATTCCATCATTATTTCTAAATACATTTTTTCTTCCCTTCCTTGGTCTTGATGAGGAATAGGGGTAAAGTACTTGGGCTTTGTGTCCATATCCTATCTAGTTGATCTTGATTACCCCATTCATTATCTTTATCCTCGCTTTCTTCCATTCCATATCTCCTAGCTTATCAAAATCCATGTCATCATGTTCCTTTGCAACCTTGAATCTTATCGTGTAAATCATATTTGAGTCAAGTTGTAAAACACTATCTAATCCTCATATCTTTTGTTAATCAATCATCAACAATCATCAATAATCATCAATCTTATCATACTTAGAGGAAACCAATGATACTAAGTACTTATCATCATCATGCCTTATGGAATCAATTGTTCCTAGAATTTTACTCAATCAACCATTATCATCTTTTGACAAGAGATATGTTGCTTGTGTGACATGTTTTGCAATGAATTTTTCATTTTGATCTATCATTTATTCATGGTTGCATTACCTCTATTGTGGGGCATCTTGTTCCTCCAATTAGTCATATTGTATCATATCATTTCATCTTAAATATCTTGAAAAAAATGCAAAAACATCAGAAAATGTCTTGAAAAAATGGGTTCCTTGATGAAAAACTAGAAAATAGGCGTCTTGGTAACAACAAAAAAATTAAAAAAAGACCAAAAATCCAAAAAAAATACAAAAATACAAAAATACAAAAAAAGTGAAAAATAAAAAAAAACAAAATAATCATAAAATCTGAAAAAGTGCAATAAAAACAAGTAGTGAAAGCCTGGTAACAGGTGCTATTTGTGATAGGTTAGCTTTTCCATCTATTTGAGCATGTCGACCATTCGCTTTTTCCATCTATCTGCCTATCATCTGAAAGCCTCATGTACATATCCTGGCAGTGCGGTCGTGTATCACCTTAGACTGGGGGCAAATAAACTTTGAGCTTGACCCAACAAACAAACAACAGTAGGAAAAATGCAAAAAACATGATCATAGTCCAACCAAACATTGAATATCAAACACCATTAGAAACACATCAACCATCCAAATCAAAATATTCAAATCAATCAAAACCAAAAGAAAACTTCAAATGAATGATGGTCCTTCTGAATCATGGGTTTATCACGACAAATATGAATGTTCAAATGTTGTACTTTGATTTTTGTTATCATATCTCTGGAGCACCTTGATGATGTATTGAACTAGAGAAGCCAGGAAGGAGTATGATTTTTCTTTTTTTGTTGATTATGAGTGGATCATTATTACTGTGCAAATTTTCATGGGACGTGCTCTACAAAGTATCACTAATGACATTTTGAATTTGCATAGGAAAATGGT
Organism: Sequoia sempervirens; assembly: GCA_007258455.2. Taxonomy (NCBI): domain Eukaryota; kingdom Viridiplantae; phylum Streptophyta; class Pinopsida; order Cupressales; family Cupressaceae; genus Sequoia; species Sequoia sempervirens. The sequence continues at coordinate 226,251,410 of VDFB02353493.1, read as the reverse complement.
TAACTCTTGTCTGTTTACGCAAACAATGCTCAAGTCATCTCGGTTTAATTATACTTAGATGCTTGTGTTAACTTGCAATATCAAAAATCATGGAAGTAGTACTCAGGTCATCATGGTCTAAATATTCCATCGATGCTTGTACTTACTTTCAACATTTTAAAGGCTCAATGATGATAAGAAGCACAACAAAATCGGTTGTTGTGAATGATAAATTTTGCATATGAGATCTGTATGCTTAAGTTAGATTGCATCCATGCTAGTTTTTGCATTTGTATATATGGGCTTCCTAAGGCTGAATCAATTTCACAATGGTGTTATCTCTATTATTAATGGATTGAGTACACTTGACATTACCGAAAACACATCATTTTCATATAGTTGCACATCAGTTGCATCATCATTTGCATACATCACCGCACATCATATAACCACAAAAACCATAATGTCAAAGTGTACAAGGATATTGAAAGGCAGAAAGAGATACATCAATATAAAAAAATGGCACTGTATCATAAAGTCTAACAACAAGAGGTACATCATCAATATCACATATACATCAGTGTGTACATCATGTCCAAAATACATCAAAATCTGTCATCAAATTGGAGCTATGATGTGCTCCCCCTAGATGGTGTTGGCATCACATGACCAGTACCTCCCCCTACACTTGACGGACCTGCCTCAGGATCCTGTCAATCTCCAAGCAATGGTTGTGTGACACCCATACTAATGGTACAAGATCAGGACCTGCCAGACTGAGACTGTGCAAAGCTCTCCCACCTCATGATATCGGCCTCTATAGAACTCAGCCTCTTGAGTGGTGTGGTGAATCTCTCTAAAATAATTTAATGTACCTACAACTGTTGCAGCCTGTTGTAGCCTCTTGGTAATGGCCTTGGCCTGCTCTACCCATCGTCTCAGGGTATCCCTCTTAATGGTCAATACCACAATTTGTCCTTGCACCTGGGCCTGTATCTATGCAAGCTAGGCCTACACCTGCTTCCTAGTAGCATCCCTCTCAGTCGTCAAAGTCTGCACCTACCTCTGTTCCTGCATTAGAAGATCCTATACCTGCTCTAAATGTCCCTGCAGTGTCTAAACCTGCACCTATAACACAACAATCTGTGTCTATTGCTGCTATGATGGCAGTCTGATCTCTACCTGTTGTTGTGATGGAGCCACTAATGATCGAGTCTTGCGATACATGCTCATCTCTCTGAAATCAAGATCTAGCCCTCCCCCTCCTCCATCACCTCCATCATCACCCCCATCACAATCATCTCCACTACTCTCACTACCCTCACTACTCTCCTCCTCCTTTGAATCCTCCTCTCCCTGCTCCTCCTCTGCCTCCTCTTTCGCTAACAATGGTGTTGGCTCATCCAGAGTCATGATCCATGGGAATGGATGTGTAAGTATGTACATGGCATAATCCTTTGATATTGGCGCATCGGTGATCTTTGGATGCACCTCCCAAATGATGGCTAGTAACCCCTAGAAGTGTTACACCACTACATCATAAGACAAACATGGCCCCCACTTTGTAGCATCATGTCGCCATCATACATAATGGGCCATTCCTTGGGGCATACTCTAAACTTGGCCATACTATCTCAACACTCTCAACATTATGAATCTCTCAATGATGAAGCGAGTTTGACCAATCAGATACATCGACTGAAACAAATACAACATCTTTGTGTCATCCTCAGGCCACTGCTCACAATCAACATAAGACCTCCACACAACAGACTCCAAATTATCCAACGCCTTCCTCCAATACTCGAACTTGCCTAGCTTAGGCTGAGCAAGTCGACTGGCATAAATGTGAACATAGGGCCTCATGGCTAGTCATTGTTTGTCTCTGACTGGCCAACTAACTGCTATATGCTCCCAACCCTAGACCTGGAGCAATGTGACTCCTGCTGATAGACTGGCCCCACGCAAATAAACTACCTCGTGCAAATCATGGTATAGAATGACTAACATACAACAACCCCATGCATATCATGTGTCATGCATAATCATGCTCTCTAGGATCCTGCCTCATCCAATTGAGTGTCCCTTTGACCTGCGATCAGGACAAAGGAACCCTCCAATGAAATTGACTAGAACGAAAGGCAAAGTGGTGTATGCATCAACCATTTCCCTCTAGGGAATCTCATAACCACTAATAGTATCATCCTGAAAGACTCTCCTCAATTCTTCAGTCCCACCCTGCTCCTTAAATTCATATAATACAAGCTCTCCGATCATAGGAATCCATAGAATACGATAGAAGTCCTCAAGAGTCACCGTGATCTCACTAGTGGGAAAATGGAAAGTATTATGCTCACTATGCCACCGCTCAGCTAAGGTTGTCAATAACCTCCTATTGATCCTAATCTAGGGAATATAGATGAGAGATGATAACCCACATCGTGTAATGATAGTTGTCTCAGGCTGTGTCAAATGGCGAATCAAGTCCCATGTCCTCGAGAACCTCTCTTTGATCTACAAACTAGTCAAAGGATCCTATCATCACAAAATCACAAGCCATTCAATCAATCAACCAACATCAACCGACATCAATCAATGAATCCAAATCAATCAACCTATCAATCTAATCAGCTTTGGTGAGACTTTGATCAAATCTCGTGAGCATCAATCTATCATTCAACCTCGCCTATCATGAGGTTTATCGAATCAATCAACTCAACATTTCCTATCATGAGGTTTATCAAATCAATCAATGCACCTCGTCTATCATGAGGTTCATCAATCAACTCAACCTCACCTATCATGAGGTTTATCAAATCAATCAATGCACCTCGCCTATCATAAGGTTGATCAATCAACTCATCCTCACCTATCATGAGGTTTATCAAATCAATCAATGCACCTCACCTATCATGAGGTTCATCAATCAACTCAACCTCGCATATCATGAGGTTTATGAAATAAATCAATGCACCTTGCCTATCATAAGTTTCATCAATCAACTCAACCTCACCTATCATGAGGTTTATCAAATCAATCAATGCACCTCGCCTATCATGAGGTTCATTAATCAATTCAATCTCGCCTATCATGAGTTTTATCGGATCAATCAACCTATAATTGCTCCTCGCCTATCATGAGGTCAGTTATCATCATCCTATCATTAAATCTCACCTATCATGAGATCAATGGACATCTAACCTATCAAAATCATCAATCATCATCAACACAAAGGCTGACGGGATCAAACATCATTGAAATCAAGGAGTCTCAACAAGAAAATCATCAAATTTACCTAATGCACCAAAATAGTGCTCAAATGCACTAAAACACCCTATGCGCTAGAGAAATTCATCAATGCGCTACAATAGACCTTCAGTAAGCCGAATTACTCTATGCACTGAAAAATTTCACCAATGCGCTGGAACAGAGTCCTAATGCGCCAAACTACCTGATGTGCTAATTTATCTTATCAATGTGCTAATCTAATTGCCGTATGCACTAGACTATTCTATGCTCTAAAATAGTTCATGATTGTGCTAATTCATTTAAGCTATGTGCTACATCAACAACCCTATACGCTAAAACAGTTCACCTATGTGCTATTTCGGTCTTCCTATGCGTGAAAACATTTCAAAATTGAATTCAAATGAAAAATGGAGGGAAAAATTAAATGCATGAAATACGAGGTAGTTTTTGGGGTACTCACTGGAGGTCCATATGCTACTGGGCGGTTGTACCGCCTGACTCGCCCAAACCATGTGTGTGGTAAGGGATCACCATTCTGCTCAAAGTTTGCTCAATCACTCTCACTCACAAAGTTTTCAAATTGCAAAATGCACAAATGAACTTTCTAATCAACTTTTTAACCTTTTAAAGGTTAATTAAGTGGCATTTTATGGGGTTGTTTTATTTTTATTTTTCAAAGGGGCCTTAATTAATCAAATTATCACCTGTTGGCTTCTACATCATTTTTCGGGAGAGATCATTTCTAAAGCACAAAATTTTCAAAAATTCAAAAAAATCCAAAAAATTCCAAAATTCACCTATTTATCTCTCGAGGGGGCATATATCTATCAATATCTGAAAATCAACATCTGGGGCATCAATTTTTTTTTTTTTTTGGCATTAGTATCATTTTTTTTTTCAAAGCAACGTGTAAACACATTACTTCAAAGAGGGGCAAAATGTATACACCTAAAATTGGTCATGACATTTAATTAATTAAATACTAGTTATTTGATTAATATTCGACTACGTATAAATAAATTCTCAATTTATTTATATTGTTCATATTTTCTAATTCTCCAAATGTAAAATCATATTCTTCTAATTTAATTAAATAAACAAATTTCATAAGCTTTTTTTATTTAATTAAGTTCACTAATCCCAGATTAAGAATTCAAGCACATGGCTACAACTTTTCATGCCACCTCACCAAGGTCAAATGAAATTAAATAATTCTAATTTTTAAATTAGAATTATCTTCAACCAATTTTCAAACACATGGCTTATTCTTCACACACTTCTTCAAAAAAACTTTGAACACATGGTCTTTTTCTCCCACACTTGATTCCCTCATCCAAATGGCATGTTGTATTTCGTCAAGGGGACACCTTTCTGGTTCTTTTCATCTTCATCGTTCATTCCTCCTAATAGAATCTAGACCGTCAATCGTTGCCACTTCACCAGATGCCTGAAAAAGCCTATAAGACAACCCTTTGTCATTGTATTTTGCATCTCATATTTTAGAAAACTTACCATGCAGGAATATCATTGAGCATTTGGAGCATTTTGGAGTCTTATAGTTACATTTCATATCATGTTTGATTTTAGAGTTACATCTTAGAATCATTTTGCTTCATAGTTACATTTTATATCATGCTTTGCATCATAGTTGCATTTTAGTTTAGCATATTCGTAGTAAGCATTTGAGCATATGTAGAATAATCTTAGTTTCATATCATAAGCATTTACATTGTATAATCTAACATCATTTATCCATTTTGTTAATATCTCCATTATCATTTTCATCATATAATTTCATGTAGGAACTTAATTGGCTTGCATGTTGCATAATAATATCATTTTTTAAAGTTTCATTCCAATAGCCTTAGTGCATATAAAATCTGAGAGCCAAGCGATTAAAGGAATCTTTAAGAATAGAGGACAATGAAGCATTTTTAAAGATTTAGTTAAACTGCAATTTAGAGTAGCCTCTTTGCTTTGAATCTTTAATATAATTCGTATCATTGATGTGTTTGTGTGCTTTAGTATTGATTTGCTAACTCCCCCGCATTTCACACATACATAAAATGGCGCCCACCATGGGGCCTAACCCCATTTTTAACAAGTTTCTAGAAAAAAATTGTGAACAAGGCCGAACGTGACGTTTTAGTGCATTCATGAGTTCTTTTAGCTCATCGAGTAAAATATTTTAGTGCATACGACCTCTGTTTCGACACATACGTCAAATATTTCGGTGCATTCAGGGTTTGTTACGGCACATCCATCAATTGTTTTAGCACATACAGGGAGTCTTTCAACGTGTTCATAATTTCTTTTAGCAAATTCATCACTTCTTTGAGTCCATTTGTCAATTCTTGTAGCGCATCCATCAGTTATTTGGTGCATTGAGTATTTGTTTTAGCACATTGGGTAGTTATTTTAGCACATTGATGTTTTAGAGCATACAATGATTGTTTTAGCGCATTTGGTTAATTTGGTAAAATCTGAGAGTTGATTGGTGTTTTCTACTTGCAGGTGCTTTCATACGCTGGTCAAAGACAATATTATCAAACTACTGATGATTTATGTAGGGGATGGAGTGATTTAATGCTTTCTTTTGATAAAGATAGGCATCTAGCTTAATTAGAAAGGATAAAGAACACCATGTCTTTCGTGTTTGATGAATGGTAGGCATATGCTCTCCACTTAACTGGGTGACCAAAAAGTCAAACCCATTTGCTTTTGTTTTATCCTTAGAGGGCTTTCCTTGTGGGAAAAAGTATTCACCCAAGGGAATGACCCAACTAGTAACACACTAAAGCCAAGCGACTTCGAACCAGGATATAAATGTGGGTACTTGGGGAAAGTTCAAGTCTCACGAGGATTATTCCAGCAAGAAGGACATCAATGGTCTCTTTTCGTATAGATGATCCCCCATGAATGGAATGCCTATACTGGAACCCTTTGTTATAGTAAGGCGAGAATCCCTATTCTACTTGTTGGTGCAAGAACGGTCGTTCTAAAGCCGTCCCACATTCTTGCGGCTTTTAGTAGAGATGAGAAATATGCCATGGGAGATTCATGGGTATTGAGGCTTGGCTGCCCCATAGAAGTGAGTGTTGTGGAGGGGAGCCAGTGGGGTCAAGCATCTAATCATCCACTATAAGTAAGCGCAACTGGAGTAAAAATCCAAGTGGGAACTCAACAAATATTGTCCTACACAACCTTAAGTTGTACATGCTTGATGTGTCTTTACCAATGTGTTTTTGAACAAATTTCAAACAAAACATCATACATTGCAAGTGAAAACCTTGATTTAGAAAACATCCTTTGAAACAACCAATTCTTTGACTAGAAAATTAGAAAAATCCAACACGAACTTGCAAGAAACTGCGTTATTTTCCCCAGTCCAACACATTAATTCTTTGTTGTAGCACATCCATGCAATCTTTTATCGCATACAACTATTGTTATAGAGCCTCTATGCAATCTTCCAACATATTCCTTCTCTGTTCTAACACATCTAAATAATAATATAGCACATCTAAGCAATATTATAGTGCATCTAAGCATTTATCCAATGCATTGACCCTCTGTTATAGCGCATTCGTGCAATATTTTAGCACATTCTTGCAATTATATGGCACATCCATCCTCTGTTTTAGTGCATCCGAGCTTTATTTTAGCACATCCATTAAATGCAAAACTCAAGAGTTAAACTTGTCCTCTATTTCACAGTTTGAACCAAAAACCAGAATCTTCTCCAATCCAGAATCATTCCTTAGGTACCATAGAATCTAAACTTGTCAAAATTGACCTCTACAAGTGGAATTCTCTAACCTAAACCAAAATCTAACATTTCAAAGTGCCTAAATCATCAAAATCATCATATCCTTGAATGTTAAGCCAAGTTTCATCATCAGGATTTATCATCCTCTCATCATGAAACAAAGCTTTATAATGAATTTAAACTTAGTCTCATCAATAGGATTTGTCATTCTATTTGACTTAGTTTTCATCCTTGGAACTCTTCGAAACAAAGATCAAAAGTTTAGTGAAAATTGTATACACCTAAAAATGGTCACATCATATAGTCTCGTAATTAACTAAATATTTTAAATATTTAATCAAATCTTTGAATTCAATCTGGGTACAAATAAATCTAAATAATTTATTTATATTGTTCATTCTTTCATTTCGATTAAATAAATAAGTTTATTTAATCACTTTTATTATCCATTTCTTAATTAATTAAATAAATATTATGATTTATTTATATTAATTATCATATATAATCTTGGCTTGAATATTTTATTCAAATAAAGATTAAATATTCTTCTATTCTAAAAGTCCTCTAGATTCCATTCACAATTAAGTATCCAAATATTTAATTAATTCTTCTAAAGTTTATTCGCAATTAAATATTCCAAACATTTAATTGAGTCTTCTATAGTCCTAAAATCAAATATTTCAAAAATGTTTTAAATCCTCAAACTCACATAAAATTAAATAAATTTATTTATTTAATTTGGATTATCTACAACAACCATGAAATAACTTCAAAACAGAAAATTAACAAATTTCTCTGTTTCTGAGCAAAGTTGTTCCCGTGGGTTGAAGACAAACCTCCATTCTTCTCTCCAACCTCCCAACATTTTCCATCTCCTCTCAACCTCTCCATCTCTCACCATTCAAATTTACCAGACAACTTCACAGCCATTGATCTTTGCCAGCCAGGCTTTTGCCTATAAAAATCTACAAAAGGGACCGCTGGGTCTCTGTAAAAGAGAGAAGCTTTTGTACGGGAAAACTATAGTCAATCAGCCTTCTAGCATCCATAATCTCTAGAATCATAGCATAGCATAGCTTAGCATATCAGCATTCCATATCATGGACTATCATCCTCATATTATAGTTTCAATTTAGCATTCATAATCCACAGCCCCTGTGCATATCCACAAACCAACATTTCACTCCACCAGCATATAGGATAGAGAAGTACTCTCCCTTTGCATACTCGTTCTACAGGTTGCCATTCTAAGAAGCTTTGCTTACACAATCTAAGAGCAACAACTTCAAGCAAATCACTGGAGATAGAGGACAATGAAACGATTCTGAAGAAGCTCTGTTTGATTTCTTTGATTTCATTCTATTTAGTTTTCTTTAGTTTAATGTTGCATTGGTGTGTTTTTGTTATCTTATTTTGATACTAACATTTCCCACACACAAAAACTATAACACTTGTATGCCCATTTTAACAAGATCCCAAAAATCCCAAACTCAAAGAACAGGAAATTGAAACTCAAACCACCATGGTTGAAATAGATGAGGATCAATTGGATGTTTTATCTCAACAGATGCAAAACCTTCAACAACTCCAAGACATACAAAGAGAAACCACAGAGATATATTTGCTACTAGACATTTTTTCTTATTCCTCTGACAAAAATCTAGACATAATACCTTCTCCACTAACAACTAAATCATCCAAGTTCAATTTCTTTGAATTCTTGAAAAAAGTTAAATCAGAAGCCCAAATCTCAGTCCTTAAACATAAATGATACTGAACAATATTACCATGTCATGCATCTATCTTCATCTCCCATAAGTCAAAATAAATCTCAGGATTCTTTCACCCAAGTTAATGATTCTATTCAACCACCTTCTACATCCAATGATTCATGTCAAGTTATTAGTCCAAACCATGCTACCATAAAATCCTACACACATCAAGATCAAAGCATTATTTTCACTTCATTCGATGATACCAAAATTCCACAAGTTCTTCCAATCTTTGACCAAGACCCCATCTCTCAAAAATTCTATGATGATCCCCTCCTTTCACTTTTCATCCACAATTATTCCTTTCCATCCCAAGAGAAAAGTATCCTTCCAAGTCCTCCTTCCACTCCATCTAATGAATCCATACCATTTCACGATTCCATTTCATCCTAGGAGGATGATAGTTCTTCCATCCTATCTAATGATGTCCTACCATCCGATGATCAAGATATGCTTTCTCTAAAATCTTAGGATTCCCTTTCTCATCAAGATCAAGATACATCTCAATCTGAGGATATCCCTTCATTCCATGAGGATTTTCATCCTTCTCAAGATCAATATATGCCTTTCATACTAGCTCATGATGGTTTTGTACCTAATGAAAATAAAGCTACTCCATCTCCTACACCTCATGATCCTTTTCCAAGTCAAGATAAAAGTACCCCATCATCCCCATATAAATATCTTATCACACCTATACAAGCTATCCATGAACCCCACACCTACAAATTAGGATCCTCCACCTTCATCCACTCTGGTTTACTTCCAACACTGATCCTTTCATCCATATCATATCCTCCCCAAAATGGACTTGCATCTTGTTTCACAAACAATACATATCCCATTGGTAAACGAATGTGTCAAAGTATGAACTACAAAGGAAAAGGATTAGGCCTTCATGAACAAGGTATCCTAGAACCCGTTTTTGCTCAAGAAAACCCATATTACCATGGCCTTGGCTATACACCTAAGTGTCCTAGTCCATCAAACCTACCATCTATCTTAGGTCCTCATCCTAATCCACTAAAACTTCCATCTGTCCTAGGTCCTCATCCTAGTTCATCAAACCTTCCATCTATATTAGGTCCATATCCTATTCTTCAAGAACAAAGGCACACATCCTTGATGCCCTTTCAAAATTCTACCTCTAGTAACTCATCCATGATACCTCCATACCATTCATCTCAATCCATCCCTCCCATTGCTCTTGGAAGTAATTTGGGTGCCAAATGTCAAAAGCTTCCATATCAAAATCCACATGTGTCAAAGGATCAACATGTCTCCTCGAAGAGGCATGCAATAATAAAAGAAAATTTGATCCAAAATCAAAGGAAAAATAAAAAAGGCCACAAAGGACCATCAAAGCAAGAAAGGAAATTTTCAAAGACCACAAAGGTCCATAAATCAAAAGAAATTTTCAAAAGGCCGCAAAGGTCCATCAAAGCAAAAAGGAAAATTTCGAAGACCACAAAGGTCCATAAATTGAAAAGAAAAATGTCAAAGGCCACAAAGGCCCATGAAGCAAATATCAAATTCAAAAATCATGTGTATTCCTAAAAGTCTCATAGAAGCAATAAAATCTAAATTGGCATCCAAATTTGCTAATCCAAAAGCTTCCTCCAATATTCCATTTAAAAACCTCTCACCTTCCAAATCCATTTTCCCTCCATCACTCCACCACCCTTCAAGGTGTGTGCCATGGTTTATTAGAGTACATAGTCGAGACATTTGGTTGTGAAACTTGATGCTTAAGTCCTTCCTCCATCTCCCTATCATCCATATCCTATTTTCCATATTCCTCTTGGACTCTACACTTGGGGGGAAAGTTTTGTCCATCTTATCATTCCTTACATTTCCACCTTTGATCTTGACAAGGCTAAGGATCTCCTTGAACATCATATATCTTATCCTATTCGCTTTGTCCTTATCTTTCATATCATATCCTTCACCTTATCCATATTCCATCATTATTTCTAAATACATTTTTTCTTCCCTTCCTTGGTCTTGATGAGGAATAGGGGTAAAGTACTTGGGCTTTGTGTCCATATCCTATCTAGTTGATCTTGATTACCCCATTCATTATCTTTATCCTCGCTTTCTTCCATTCCATATCTCCTAGCTTATCAAAATCCATGTCATCATGTTCCTTTGCAACCTTGAATCTTATCGTGTAAATCATATTTGAGTCAAGTTGTAAAACACTATCTAATCCTCATATCTTTTGTTAATCAATCATCAACAATCATCAATAATCATCAATCTTATCATACTTAGAGGAAACCAATGATACTAAGTACTTATCATCATCATGCCTTATGGAATCAATTGTTCCTAGAATTTTACTCAATCAACCATTATCATCTTTTGACAAGAGATATGTTGCTTGTGTGACATGTTTTGCAATGAATTTTTCATTTTGATCTATCATTTATTCATGGTTGCATTACCTCTATTGTGGGGCATCTTGTTCCTCCAATTAGTCATATTGTATCATATCATTTCATCTTAAATATCTTGAAAAAAATGCAAAAACATCAGAAAATGTCTTGAAAAAATGGGTTCCTTGATGAAAAACTAGAAAATAGGCGTCTTGGTAACAACAAAAAAATTAAAAAAAGACCAAAAATCCAAAAAAAATACAAAAATACAAAAATACAAAAAAAGTGAAAAATAAAAAAAAACAAAATAATCATAAAATCTGAAAAAGTGCAATAAAAACAAGTAGTGAAAGCCTGGTAACAGGTGCTATTTGTGATAGGTTAGCTTTTCCATCTATTTGAGCATGTCGACCATTCGCTTTTTCCATCTATCTGCCTATCATCTGAAAGCCTCATGTACATATCCTGGCAGTGCGGTCGTGTATCACCTTAGACTGGGGGCAAATAAACTTTGAGCTTGACCCAACAAACAAACAACAGTAGGAAAAATGAAAAAAACATGATCATAGTCCAACCAAACATTGAATATCAAACACCATTAGAAACACATCAACCATCCAAATCAAAATATTCAAATCAATCAAAACCAAAAGAAAACTTCAAATGAATGATGGTCCTTCTGAATCATGGGTTTATCACGACAAATATGAATGTTCAAATGTTGTACTTTGATTTTTGTTATCATATCTCTGGAGCACCTTGATGATGTATTGAACTAGAGAAGCCAGGAAGGAGTATGATTTTTCTTTTTTTGTTGATTATGAGTGGATCATTATTACTGTGCAAATTTTCATGGGACGTGCTCTACAAAGTATCACTAATGACATTTTGAATTTGCATAGGAAAATGGTTAACTCTTGTCTGTTTACGCAAAAAATGCTCAAGTCATCTCGGTTTAATTATACTTAGATGCTTGTGTTAACTTGCAATATCAAAAATCATGGAAGTAGTACTCAGGTCATCATGGTCTAAATATTCCATCGATGCTTGTACTTACTTTCAACATTTTAAAGGCTCAATGATGATAAGAAGCACAACAAAATCGGTTGTTGTGAATGATAAATTTTGCATATGAGATCTGTATGCTTAAGTTAGATTGCATCCATGCTAGTTTTTGCATTTGTATATATGGGCTTCCTAAGGCTGAATCAATTTCACAATGGTGTTATCTCTATTATTAATGGATTGAGTACACTTGACATTACCGAAAACACATCATTTTCATATAGTTGCACATCAGTTGCATCATCATTTGCATACATCACCGCACATCATATAACCACAAAAACCATAATGTCAAAGTGTACAAGGATATTGAAAGGCAGAAAGAGATACATCAATATAAAAAAATGGCACTGTATCATAAAGTCTAACAACAAGAGGTACATCATCAATATCACATATACATCAGTGTGTACATCATGTCCAAAATACATCAAAATCTGTCATCAAATTGGAGCTATGATGTGCTCCCCCTAGATGGTGTTGGCATCACATGACCAGTACCTCCCCCTACACTTGACGGACCTGCCTCAGGATCCTGTCAATCTCCAAGCAATGGTTGTGTGACACCCATACTAATGGTACAAGATCAGGACCTGCCAGACTGAGACTGTGCAAAGCTCTCCCACCTCATGATATCGGCCTCTATAGAACTCAGCCTCTTGAGTGGTGTGGTGAATCTCTCTAAAATAATTTAATGTACCTACAACTGTTGCAGCCTGTTGTAGCCTCTTGGTAATGGCCTTGGCCTGCTCTACCCATCGTCTCAGGGTATCCCTCTTAATGGTCAATACCACAATTTGTCCTTGCACCTGGGCCTGTATCTATGCAAGCTAGGCCTACACCTGCTTCCTAGTAGCATCCCTCTCAGTCGTCAAAGTCTGCACCTACCTCTGTTCCTGCATTAGAAGATCCTATACCTGCTCTAAATGTCCCTGCAGTGTCTAAACCTGCACCTATAACACAACAATCTGTGTCTATTGCTGCTATGATGGCAGTCTGATCTCTACCTGTTGTTGTGATGGAGCCACTAATGATCGAGTCTTGCGATACATGCTCATCTCTCTGAAATCAAGATCTAGCCCTCCCCCTCCTCCATCACCTCCATCATCACCCCCATCACAATCATCTCCACTACTCTCACTACCCTCACTACTCTCCTCCTCCTTTGAATCCTCCTCTCCCTGCTCCTCCTCTGCCTCCTCTTTCGCTAACAATGGTGTTGGCTCATCCAGAGTCATGATCCATGGGAATGGATGTGTAAGTATGTACATGGCATAATCCTTTGATATTGGCGCATCGGTGATCTTTGGATGCACCTCCCAAATGATGGCTAGTAACCCCTAGAAGTGTTACACCACTACATCATAAGACAAACATGGCCCCCACTTTGTAGCATCATGTCGCCATCATACATAATGGGCCATTCCTTGGGGCATACTCTAAACTTGGCCATACTATCTCAACACTCTCAACATTATGAATCTCTCAATGATGAAGCGAGTTTGACCAATCAGATACATCGACTGAAACAAATACAACATCTTTGTGTCATCCTCAGGCCACTGCTCACAATCAACATAAGACCTCCACACAACAGACTCCAAATTATCCAACGCCTTCCTCCAATATTGGAACTTGCCTAGCTTAGGCTGAGCAAGTCGACTGGCATAAATGTGAACATAGGGCCTCATGGCTAGTCATTGTTTGTCTCTGACTGGCCAACTAACTGCTATATGCTCCCAACCCTAGACCTGGAGCAATGTGACTCTTGCTGATAGACTGGCCCCATGCAAATAAACTACCTCGTGCAAATCATGGTATAGAATGACTAACATACAACAACCCCATGCATATTGTGTGTCATGCATAATCATGCTCTCTAGGATCCTGCCTCATCCAATTGAGTGTCCCTTTGACCTGCGATCAGGACAAAGGAACCCTCCAATGAAATTGACTAGAACGAAAGGCAAAGTGGTGTATGCATCAACCATTTCCCTCTAGGGAATCTCATAACCACTAATAGTATCATCCTGAAAGACTCTCCTCAATTCCTCAGTCCCACCCTGCTCCTTAGATTCATATAATACAAGCTCTCCGATCATAGGAATCCATAGAATACGATAGAAGTCCTCAAGAGTCACCGTGATCTCACTAGTGGGAAAATGGAAAGTATTATGCTCACTATGCCACCGCTCAGCTAAGGTTGTCAATAACCTCCTATTGATCCTAATCTAGGGAATATAGATGAGAGATGATAACCCACATCGTGTAATGATAGTTGTCTCAGGCTGTGTCAAATGGCGAATCAAGTCTCATGTCCTCGAGAACCTCTCTTTGATCTACAAACTAGTCAAAGGATCCTATCATCACAAAATCACAAGCTAGTCAATCAATCAACCAACATCAACCGACATCAATCAATGAATCCAAATCAATCAACCTATCAATCTAATCAGCTTTGGTGAGACTTTGATCAAATCTCGTGAGCATCAATCTATCATTCAACCTCGCCTATCATGAGGTTTATCGAATCAATCAACTCAACATTGCCTATCATGAGGTTTATCAAATCAATCAATGCACCTCATCTATCATGAGGTTCATCAATCAACTCAACCTCACCTATCATGAGGTTTATCAAATCAATCAATGCACCTCGCCTATCATAAGGTTGATCAATCAACTCATCCTCACCTATCATGAGGTTTATCAAATCAATCAATGCACCTCACCTATCATGAGGTTCATCAATCAACTCAACCTCGCATATCATGAGGTTTATCAAATAAATCAATGCACCTTGCCTATCATAAGTTTCATCAATCAACTCAACCTCGCCTATCATGAGGTTTATCAAATCAATCAATGCACCTCGCCTATCATGAGTTTTATCGGATCAATTAACCTATAATTGCTCCTCGCCTATCATGAGGTCAGTTATCATCATCCTATCATTAAATCTCACCTATCATGAGATCAATGGACATCTAACCTATCAGAATCATCAATCATCATCAACACAAAGGCTGACGGGATCAAACATCATTGAAATCAAGGAGTCTCAACAAGAAAATCATCAAATTTACCTAATGCACCAAAATAGTGCTCAAATGCACTAAAACACCCTATGCGCTAGAGAAATTCATCAATGCGCTACAATAGACCTTCAGTAAGCCGAATTACTCTATGCACTGAAAAATTTCACCAATGCGCTGGAACAGAGTCCTAATGCGCCAAACTACCTGATGTGCTAATTTATCTTATCAATGTGCTAATCTAATTGCCGTATGCACTAGACTATTCTATGCTCTAAAATAGTTCATGATTGTGCTAATTCATTTAAGCTATGTGCTACATCAACAACCCTATACGCTAAAACAGTTCACCTATGTGCTATTTCGGTCTTCCTATACGTGAAAACATTTCAAAATTGAATTCAAATGAAAAATGGAGGGAAAAATTAAATGCATGAAATACGAGGTAGTTTTTGGGGTACTCACTGGAGGTCCATATGCTACTAGACGGTTGTACCGCCTGACTCGCCCAAACCATGTGTGTGGTAAGGGATCACCATTCTGCTCAAAGTTTGCTCAATCATTCTCACTCACAAAGTTTTCAAATTGCAAAATGCACAAATGAACTTTCTAATCAAATTTTTAACCTTTTAAAGGTTAATTAAGTGGCATTTTATGGGGTTGTTTTATTTTTATTTTTCAAAGGGGCCTTAATTAATCAAATTATCACCTGTTGGCTTCAACATCATTTTTCGGGAGAGATCATTTCTAAAGCACAAAATTTTCAAAAATTCAAAAAAATCCTAAAAATTCCAAAATTCACCTATTTATCTCTCGAGGGGGCATATATCTATCAATATCTGAAAATCAACATCTGGGGCATCAATTTTTTATTTTTTTTTGGCATTAGTATCATTTTTTTTTTTCAAAGCAACGTGTAAACACATTACTTCAAAGAGGGACAAAATGTATACACCTAAAATTGGTCATGACATTTAATTAATTAAATACTAGTTATTTGATTAATATTCGACTACGTATAAATAAATTCTCAATTTATTTATATTGTTCATATTTTCTAATTCTCTCCAAATGTAAAATCATATTCTTCTAATTTAATTAAATAAACAAATTTCATAAGCTTTTTTTATTTAATTAAGTTCACTAATCCCAGATTAAGAATTCAAGCACATGGCTACAACTTTTCATGCCACCTCACCAAGGTCACATGAAATTAAATAATTCTAATTTTTAAATTAGAATTATCTTCAACCAATTTTCAAACACATGGCTTATTCTTCACAGACTTCTTCAACAAACTTTGAACACATGGTCTTTTTCTCCCACACTTGATTCCCTCATCCAAATGGCATGTTGTCTTTAGTCAAGGGGACACCTTTCTGATTCTTTTCATCTCCACCGTTCATTCCTCTTGATTGAATTTTGACCGTCGATCGTTGCCACATCACTAGATGCCTAAAAAAAGCCTATAAATACAACCCTTTGTCATTGTATTTTGCATCCACATTTTGAGTAGAGTTATCATGCAGGAATAACTTTGAGCATTTGGAGCATTTTGGAGTCTTATAGTTACATTTTAGAATCATGCTTTATTTTAGAGTTACATTTTAGAATCACATTTTGCTTCATAGTTGCATTTTATGTCATGTTTGGCATCATATTGCATTTTAGTTTATCATATTCATAGAATCATCATAGTTTCATATCATGAGCATTTACATTGTATAATCTAACATCATTTATCCATTTTTTCAATATCTTCATTATCATTTTCATCATATAGTTTCATGTAGGAACTTAATTGGTTTTCATGTTGGATAATAATCTCGTTTCTTAAGTGTCATTCCAATAGCCTTAGTGCATATAAAATCTAAGAGCCAAATGGTTAAAGGAATCTTTAAGAATAGAAGACAATGAAGCGCTTTTAAATATTTAGTTAATTGCAATTTAGAGTAGCTTATTTGCTTTGAATCTTTAATATAATTCATATCATTGATGTTTTGTGTGCTTTAGTATTTATTTACTAACCCCCATATTTCACACATATAGTTTGTATTCCTTTGAGTTTTATGAGTCGTTCTTATTTACAGCAGAGGTATGTTGCATCGTGAGTTTTTGAGTAGCAGTAGTGTCTTGCATCAAATGGTATAAGAGCATGTGTGTGTGCTCTTAAGAGGTTGAGTTCTTATTTGCATCACGTCCTCTTTTTCACATAAGACTCATATTAGGGATTTGGAAACCCCTTTTTAAATTATCCTAGGCAAGAATTCTATTGTGGGTAGCTATCCACCAAAAGAAGTTAGCTTTGGAGGTGAGTTGATGATTTCATATTTTAATCCAAAACTTGTTGCAATTGTAACACCCCATCGTGCAAAGCCAAAAGGATAACTAAAACAACAATTATCGTACAATTTAAAACAAAAATAAATCTAAACATACATGAGATGCACATTAAGTCATGAATCATTAAAGTTAATTAAACAAATCCCTTAACACTTATGTCCCTTGGGGTACATGAGGAATCATTATGAAACTTAAATCCACATGACGACGATAAAGAGTGAAAACCAAAGATATAATCCATAACAATGTTTAAACATTTACAAATGTAACACATACATGATAGATCATTAATAAGAAACCATCCATGTACGTACATACAACATATACATGATTAACTCAAAACACATAATGATAAACTCTTATCATCATCATATAAACTCAAGGAACATGTTTCCACATATACAACATATCGAATAACAACTACCATGGATCAAAAGCCACACAAGGTTTATCATTACATTTCATTACAATGTTTAAGAGTAACAATGATACAACAGTGTTCCCCAACATGAATGGGAATCCATATAACAAGATAGAATGATACAACTAAGTAGCAAAATGAAACAATTCTGGAGTCGCCCCAAATGACACCAATCCTCACCTCTCAATCCTCAATTGAGGACCCAATGGGGTGTTTAGCACGTTCCACCTGACCATGTGGGTCTGAAGACCCACCCCCTGTGCTAAAGAGCTAACAAGAAAGAGACCTCAACCAAGAACATCCAAACCGGTAATCACAAGACTCAACGTCATACAAGAGTAACATGAAACACAAGGATAGTCACAATATCAATAACCCATGATCAGAAACACAACATCCAAACATGATGACAATGAATCACTTCATAACAATGATAAACCACATTCATAAACATAGTAACAATAAATCAAATATCTATACATCAATAAATCGCTATAACAACAATCAACCACTTTTAGAAACAGAACAATAAATCGCTTTCCAAATATTACAACAACAAATCACCAAAATGTAACAATAGACCACTTCCAGAGGATTTCAATAAACAACTAAAAAGGGAAAGCTAGAGGAGAGTGTCATCACATGGCCTTACATGGATTATCCAGACAACCTATCTCAAGGTGTTGCCTCCATCTATACATGGACTATCCAAACAACCTATCATCAAGTGTCGCCTCCATCTATGGTTATCCTGACTGCCTATATCAAGGCGTCGCTCCATAGGGTTACTCATGCGGAACCGTTAACCTCTTATGGAGATGAGGTAATGATCTTGCCAACCACGGCCTTCTTAGCCCACTTTTAGTCTATGAAAGCCCTAACAGGCGGACAAGGCATCCATAATTATCTTATTAATGTTTTACTACCACCCCCTAATTAATTATTTAGGTTATCACTTATTACTCTAACCCTACGTGGGTTACCCTGGCAGCCCCTTTGTGTGTTGCCCCCCACGTAGAGCCATTCTCTCTAGAAACCCAAAACATAAATATTCAATACCAAGGGATTGAACCAACAAGTGGAACATCCGCGAGGAAAAACCATCTCACCAAAATCATATAAAACATCCATAGAATGGTACAACCCAATCATAACCCAAAATCACATTTACAGTAAAAAAAACTTGCCAAGGGCCAGACCAATGAAGAATCAATAAAATTTCCCTTACCTCTGGAAGATTTCCTATCCATTCCCTCCTTAAGGAAATAACCAAAATCAACTCAATTCAAAACTCAACCGCAATAAACCAATAATATTGAATTCAAAGATTAACAACCATCAATTCAACCACAATTAATCAAGATCAACTAGATTTCCAAATTGCACACACAAATTTCAATGGGTAAGATCTTCTCAAAGAAACCAAGAATTCACCACTCAGGGTAAAACAAAACCATACGATTTCACAAATTCAATAAAAGAAGATCCCCAACTTAAAATCAACTCAAGCAAAGTCACATCAAAAGGTTTTGCCAAAATCACCCATAAATCCGATATGAACCCAATGGAATAAAATCACTTCTGATACCAAGCAATCCCAAGAGACACTCATCAAAATGGGAACATCAAATTAACTCACACACATACATCAAGATATATACCCAAAGCATAATCACTAAAGAGCAATAAACATTCAAACACAATTTATCCATTTATCCATTTGTTCAATAAGAAGTAATTTAAAACAACTAAGGAAGATATCTGAACATATTTCCTAAATAATCCAATATTTCCTTTAATTCTTCTTTTAAATTTTACTAAGGACCAAGAGCAATGAATTGCAAAATATATTTAAATCATCCATACATTCTCCTGAACATAAGTTATTAAGGAGCATTTCAATAATTAAATACATTCTATTTATCTATCAAAATAAAATCATTAATTGAAAGACTCTAGGCTATCCAAAAGTATTTTTATACATAGCACTTTCACCTTTAATTACACATTCATGTATCAATTTCAAGGTACCCTCAAAACAATTAATTTACATTATATTAATGCGCTCACGATGTAGTTATATAAAATATTAAAGGGAACATAGTCTAAACATTCCATTTATATTTTACATCATTATAAAAAAAAAAAAACTTTAAATATAATACTGAGCTATAAATAGTAATCCATAACTAAAAAAACATCCATAAACATAGTGTATAATTATGTTTGTTTACATGTCCGATGTTCACCTGCTAACAGAATCTTTCCTATGATTTAAATTCAATACTCTACTTCTACTCAATATGTGCAAGCATCTATAGAGATCCATATGCACATTTGTGGTAATTGAGACATTTCCATAGGCTAAAGATTGATATGATAGTATTCATAAGCTTCTTTCATTGAAATGGCGTGGGCTATATTTGAATTATGATATTTACCCAAAAGAATGATATTACGGATATTACATATTTGTTCGGAATTATTATAGATAATTTGATGGAGAATTAGAAAAGTAAGTAGTATGGGAAAGATAGTAAATAAATGGACAGAATTTTATATCCAAGAGAAGAAAATAGTGTGATACTTTTTGGAGGAATATATGAAAAGCAAGAAGATGAAAGACCATCGAATATGGAAATAGTCATTCAAATTAGAGAGAGAGAGAGATAGCGCCAGGCAGATGAGAAAGAGAAGGCACGATTAGGAGGAGAGGAGGCTCAGATGCTAAACCAGTGTGCTAAACTCTAAAAGCAAGCATACGTTCCTAAAGAGCATG
Source organism: Sequoia sempervirens (assembly GCA_007258455.2). Taxonomy (NCBI): domain Eukaryota; kingdom Viridiplantae; phylum Streptophyta; class Pinopsida; order Cupressales; family Cupressaceae; genus Sequoia; species Sequoia sempervirens. The sequence goes on along the minus strand of VDFB02353493.1, from coordinate 226,230,620 downwards.
ACTTGACATCATGAAGTTTACTAATCCTGAGACAAATAGAAATCAGGAAACAACTAGTAACCTAGTGAAACCCAAAAGAGCTACCTACACTGTAGTTATCTATTAACAAGAGAGTTGCACGAAATATATTTTCATAATTACAGATGTAGCGATAACGTGCAGTGCCCTCAATGGAAATATCACAAAATCTACCTGCTATGATTTATGAAGAAACAAAGTATGTTTTAGAGAATGGACACGACACATGAATAAAAATAAGAAAACGTCAAAATAGAAGTGGCGTCCTGGAGTGCCGCAATCTGCACAAAAATGGATTTTGCAAGGAAACTCTCAAAATCTTTGATTTAATGAAGAGCTCTAGAACACATCCTAGCATTGCAATCTTTGCTAGTGTCCTGGGCGCATGCAGTCATGTTGGTTTAGCGGTTGAGGGGTGCGTAACTCCACACATCAGTAATCTTATCTGCATTACATATTATAGTTGATTACCTGGTGTGCGTAGTTAAGGTTCATGCCCGTGCACGCTATCTTGGGGACACTCTAACCTAGTTATTATAATCATTTCCCCACCGCCGAACTACAACAACGACTAAGACCTATAGAATTTGTCCGTTGATCAGAGGAGTGGTGCATGAGCTATCCAACAATGACTTCACTACTAGGATATTATGGTTGTGGTGCATGTAGAAGAAAAGAATGGAGAGGCACAATAATTGGAAGCCACATGGACGCAACAAGGAAAGGAAACAAAATACACTCAAATAAACTATGTAGTCTGCCGCCCCAGGTCTACCATCGACAACACTAAAAGGAATGTGAGGAGATGAATTAAAGCTTCAGGCACTACCCAAAATGGGGTTCCCACGACGTCGTTTGGGAGTGCGACAAAACAAAAAGGATACCTGGAAAGAATCTAACGAGAAGGTTAAATGTGTTGTTGGTGTTGTGCTCCACTAGCTACCTCACACAACCACCGACTGGCAGTCAAGCATGTCGAAGCAATAAGGCTTAAGAGGAATCTGACGACGCTAAGATGAAGGTAGATTTAAACTCCAACATAAAGTATTTCACTGTAACATAATGACTATGTCACATTTAAATCCGAGAACTCACAATATATAACCAAACGACAGGGCAAATGAATCATTGAGAAAGCCAAAAAATGGTGAAACTTACTTGATCAGGCATACAGAAGATGATTAGTAGATCAGGCTGAACCCTCCATGTCCAACGCTCGAAACTATGATTTCTTCTTCAGTTCTCTCTCTCCAAACCAAATTACGTATGGAAGACTAGCTAAGTCTTGAACTGCCGTCCTACCCCCCAAGAGGCCCAAAATAATAATCATTTATTTCTCCTTCAGAAACCCCCCCAAAAAAATCAATAAAAACTCCAAAATCCAAAGATGAAGATTCCACAAATCTCCCATAAACCCTCAGTTTCCTCTTTCACGTTCTCATCCAAGTTATGGATGCACTTGCATGCGATTCTTTATATTTTTTTATTTTTTTTTGCTTTAAACATCAGTTCAAGATTTTATCATATTGATTTCTTTAGAAACACATTGTTTTTCCATGATTAAATAGTTATCTACTCACAAGATAAATTATCAATTATGATTTAAAACAATACTTTTTTATAAAACCAATTAATGTAATTATCTAATACCTAAACCATTTGTTTTCTATTTCACATAATTTGATTTATTTTAATTATATAATAAAATTCGTACACATAATATTTATAATATTGACTTAGTAATATTTATATATATACTTTGTATTTCTTAATATTAACTCATTTAGTTATTATTTTAATTTCCTGATTTATATAATCAATGTTAATTTAATTAATTTAGTAAACAATGCCATTAAAATATTACGTTTACCGCATAAACCAATAACACAAATAGACACTTACACGAAACTCAGAAAAGTCACAATGGAGGGGCACTATAGTAGCTGTCATTATCTAGCAATAGAATGTAAGTAGATTTGACTATAGACTTTCCTTTTCTATCGATTGCCTAATAAAACCCACCCTCCTTTGAAAATAAATGGATTCTTATCAATTAAAGTTTCTCTTGAAGGGTGCGATCTTTTTAGATGAGATCCACATGGTCCTTACAACAGTCCTCAACATTCCTCCATTGTTTAACACTATCAATCAACATTAGGTAATCAATAAATTGCCTACCAAACAACTTTTTTGTATGCCCATCCAACCCTTGAACAAGTGATGATTTTCCAAAGGCCAATCCAAGACCCACGAGGCCTCCCAAAAGAAAACTTTGAACCCATATCAAAGAACCACTAGAATACCTAGGTTCAGTGAGGTTCTTAATAAATTTGGTGTTTTTAAGTAATTGACTTTCATAATTACAAACCAACCCTTAGTATTCAAAATGAGGTCCCAACCAACCTTAGACACAAATTCTTTGTTGGTGAGGCAAATATTTCTAGTGCCTAGACCCCACAAGCCTTAGGAAGGAAAAATTTATCCCAACTTATGTGGGCCATTCTTTTCTTTTCTTTCATACCAAACCAAAGAAAACTCCTTTGATTTTTTTTAAATTTGTCAGCAATGAATTTGGGGATCTTGAAAAAAGAGAAGAAATAGATAGGAATACCTTGTAAAGAAGCAAAAATAAGTTGTAATTTTCTAGCATGACTTAAGAGCTTACCTTTCCACACTCTTGGTTTTTTTGAAGCCTCTCTAAAACCATGTTAAAAAAGGTGGGTGTAACCTCTTTAATAGTAAATGGGAGCCCAAGATAAACACCTAGAAGAGAAGCATAAGAACAACCTAGTATAGTTTTAACTTTCCTCTATAAATCCAAGTTTTTATTGAAAAAGTAAATCTTAATTTTCTTGAATAATTGATGCATTGGCTAGAAACAATAACATAACTATTTAAACATGTCTTGTACATCTCCTAGATTCAACCACATAAATTTTCCAAACAGTATAGTGTCATAAAAAAATTATTGGATGGTTGAAGGGTTAAGAGAGGTAGCAAGTTTGATTCCCTTAAGAGCTCCATTATCAAGTAAGCTTAACATATTTATTCCCCGAATTCAGCCATCATTATAAAAAGATAAGGGGAGAGAGGGTCTCCCTGTCTAATCCCTCTTTCAGAATTGAAGAGTCCTCTTGGGACTCCATTAATAAGCATTGAGAATTTGATCATACACACAAATTATTTAATTAGGTTGATGATCCTCTCATGAAATCCATTTTTAAATTAGAACATGAAATGAGAAATTCCAAGACACTCTATTATAAGATTAAGAGATATTGAGTTTGAAAACCATACCAGGGAGGTTACTCCTATCCATGTAGAATGCATTATTTTATAGGTGGGGACAATAGCATCAAGGATTTTTCAACCTAACATGAAGTATTTTTGGCACCCACTAATCATTTTTACTAATAAAGGTTTTAGCCTATTCACAAAAATTTTAGAAAAAATCTTATAAACAATATTACAAAGAATAATGGGTCAAAACTTTGACATTTTAGAGGGGTAAAGTTTTTTGGGAACAAGAGCGATACAAGTATTATTGAGTTGTGTCAACAATTTTATATTTCTAAATAAGTCCTTAGCCACCATATAAATATCAAACCTAACAATATCCCAAAATTCATGAAAAAAGGCTAGGGAAATTAAGTAATATATTGTTATTAAATTTCAGAGATTGAATAAATTATTAAAATGATATATACTAAATCAATTTTAGAAATTTTTATCCCAAGGAATAGGCAATGATATATCTACCCAAGTTCATAATATGAAAATCAAGAATGACACCTTTGTGTTGCGTGTTAGTAATTAAGATGTTGTGTTCATGTCTACTCATTAAAGGTATAGGGAAATTAATATTGTAAGATTATTTTCAAACCCTTGTTGTACACATGCATGAATAATTATCTACTATTCACCATGATACTCCTATTGTTAATGTAAGGTCCTACGTCATTGAGGTGTCCCCACCTAGGCTTTGTAGCTTGCGTAAAGATCAAGACAACGTCATATATCTCTCATTTGTTGACCCATCATCTTAGCTATTTTGTTTATAGGGTTTCACAGTGTTATACCCCATTGTTGATTGACCAAATTAGTTTAACCTTTATGTTTAAATACAGTTTTAATGCATGGCGATGTCATTATGGCATTTAACAATTGGATGAAATATATGCAAAGTGTTGATTTGCTTTTAAATGATTATATGATGCTTAAACAATATTGTGATTATGTTTTATATGTAATCAGCTCACTACGTGAATGCTTCTCTACATGAAATACATGAAAGTTCGTGCCCTCCAGAGGGGGAGTGAGAGTATCATCCAGGAGAGGAGTTACTATATGAGTCATTCGGTATTGCTATCTGATTTGACACACATACACTCACTTAGGTTATTTGAAAATATTGTCAGGTCAGCTGAAGTATCAAGTTAGGTATTATTAAACCTAATTTTCAATAGGTTAAGTGTCGTTAGGGAAAGTAAAACCCCTATCATTAAAGATCCTCTTAAATCATCAAATTAAAATTGATTTCTAATATCTTTTGTAAATAGTTAATATAATGTATACAGTATGTATATATATGTATGTATGTATATATATATATATGTATGTATGTATATATATGTATATATGTGTATATATATGTATATATGTGTATATATATGTATATATGTGTATATATATATGTGTGTGTGTATATGTGTATATATGTATGCAGTTTTATATGAATGTATATATTACCACATACATACATATATAACCGCATACATATACATACATACATATATGTATGTATGTGTGTATGTGGTTATATATATATATATATATTTATAGAGGGAAATAGGTGTGTCCACCTTTTAGGATATGGACAACTTTGGGGACCTATTTCACACTTCAATTCATTACAAAACCAAAATCCCTCAATCAAGTGACTCAATTAAGGGAAGGATTAGGTAGTTTCCTTTAATGTGATTAGATGGGGGTTCACCATTAAATGAAGCTTCAAAGGAGAAATGCAAACTCTAATGCACTAAACCCTGGAAACTTAAGAACATGAAATCAAATTAAAAGACAACATGAAACAAAAAAGTACCTAGAAGAATGGAGAGGTCAAAACAAGGTCTTAAAACCCATAAAACTATTGCTTTAAAGTGCATTGGGACTCATACGCCAAGCCGAGCAATTTAGTACCAGTCTAGGGTTTCTGGGTAGAATCTGGAATCTCCTAGTGACTGATATGGATTTGTAGAAGGATGGAAAAAAGGGTATACTAGGACTCATACGCCCAAACAGTTACAAAGTGTTCCAGAAAAGTGAAAAATGTCCTAGGAGTAGAATTTTGAATTGAAACTTTGTGAGCCTCTGAAGATGGATTAAATAAGCACTTTCCCACTAGTTTCATGTAAATACATTGGATATCTTGCTCTAGATCTAAATTTCCATGAGCCTTGAAAATTTCTTATGACAACTTTTGCAACTTTTCCTTCAAAGGATCTTCAAGCTCCAATTCACCTAGATCTGCAATCACACATTAAGAGAGAAAAATGTTGTTTTGTTGGAGAATAGGGGTTTGCCTTGGTCAAACCTTGTTTTGGTAATGAAACCTTGAAATGACACAAAATAGCACGAAGGAATGATGAATGAACAAATGTAATGTTGCAACTCACCAAATCCAAGTGAGATAAAGGCTACAAACTTGTGTGAAATGGCTAGCATGAATGTGGATCTTGACTCTTGATTGAATGCTTAAAACTTGATCTTGTATGCTCACTTGAATCAAGAAACCTACAATACAAATGTTAGCTAAAAAAAACACATGATGCATGCAAACTTTGACATGATGCTTGAATCTTGAAATGATGCTCCAAAATACTTGATGATTTTCTCTTAAATGCTCTCGATCTCATAAAATTTTCTTAGGAATTCTCTCATCAATTTGCTAGATCACTTGAAAACTTGCTAGCTTGTTAGGAGAAATTATGTGAAATAACCTTGTATTTATACTTGTTTATACCAAATTTCCCAAAATTACAACACTACAAGCCAACATCAAATATAGGATAATAAAATCTCGCCAAGAATTTGATTTAAAATAGGTCTTGGTTAAACTGAGAATCATACGCCCAAGTTGGGCGTATGAGTCCCAGTGTCTTAAACATGGGACACAAATTCCAAGAAGTGTCTTGTTTAATGTAATATTTAAAGTCAAGCCTTGATACCTAGGTGAGACCCATACACCCAAGGTGGTGTATGGGTCCAAGATCACTAGATCTGGAACACACAACCTCAAACATTGAATAATTATTTGTCATTTGTTGAATGTTAGGATTATCCTAAAAATATGCATTAAATTAGGCTTGTGGATACAAAATAGAACCAAATAAGGCATAAAGAAGCCTGATTTTAACAAGGAGGGCCCAAAAAAGTGTGAAAATGTAAGGGGGTACATTTTCCTACACTACATTTATCCCCCACTTTAGTGAGAGGAGGAACTTGCTTCAAACTCACACTAAAATAGACAAATACGCATCAAGAGGGGTCCAAGTGTACCAATGCTAATGAGATAGGACGACAATGATTAAGAGGGATGATCAAGCCCCTAGGATCAAGATCTTATGGAAAACCAACATAGGCACAAAATAACACACATGAGAATGATGTATGAAGCAACAATAAGGTACAAGCATACACTACCAAAGACAAAGAAGAAAGAAAAATAAAAAAAAGTGTGGATACAGCCTTGATAGTCTATCCAACACAATGTGGACCAAGTCTAAGTTGTTTTTCCAAAAACGTTTACAAGTGGAACATGATGTCCACTATGCAAATGAAACACACACTCACATGGGCTAGTGGAACCTCAGGCCATCCACTAGGCGAGCCTCTAGTGAGACACATACACACATGGTCGATATGCACCCATACAGATAAGTAAGTGGCTATGGGGAAGTCACGCCTAAGTTTGGCTCCCATACGTACAAACCATACCAAAGCTATACCTCCTGATAACATTAATAACACACCACACAACACAAACAACAAGATGCACAAGGAAAGCAAACCTTCATATGCTAACACCCATGAACAAACAGGATGGATCTGTAGGCAAGCAAAGTGTGTTATGCAAGGTGGCCATATAACAGTTATTGTAAATACAAAATAGTGTAAGATATGTTCAAAGGGGTTTTTCTTAGTTCATGTAAGGTCTTAACTTAGGGAACATCGTGCCTAATGTCTCCAAGAGAGGACGAGTCAAAGAAATATCATTCTCTTGGAGGAAATCAAACCCAATGACACCACCAAGAAAAGAACGCATCACAAGAAAAAATAAAATTACACAATGAAACATGAGTGTCTATGCATGCCCCCACTTAAATCAATTGCTAACACCATTGCTGTGAGAAATCTGTTTTAAGGTATCCAATGAAGAAGACATGAGAGCTTATTCAAAAATCCCTATGCCAAGTCATATGTTCCTGAATGAAACTACATCATGAATAAGGGGCTTTCCCCAAAATGCAATACTAAACATAGAAAGAAAAGTATGTCACATGTGAGCCAACCTAAGGCATGTCGTTTTCATCCCAAGCTTACTCTTATATATAAATGGAAGGCGGTCAACTAGCTAAAAGAGACAATGAAAAGTGGCATACGAGGACAAGGCTACCTAACCCCCTTGCCCCCACCTAGTGCGAGACAAGGGTGAGCCAAGGTGATTGATGAAAAACTTGGAAATCAGTATCAATTAGAGGAACTAGGTGCTTCGACATAAGGAAGAGCACCACAATCCTTAAGATGTTGAATTTTATTACTCAAAGCCTTACATTCATTAGTAGAATGACTATGAACTCTATGATATGCACAAAATGAACTCTTGTAGTAAAAAAATATTCGTGTTCTTGGAGGGAGGGATATCAAATGATCTTGGAGAAGTCTTGACAAGATATTCTCTTGATCAATAGTAGAAGATGTTCCTTTATTTTGTGACAAAGATGCCTCTTGCTTAGCAAAAATTGGCATACTTACACAAGACTCTTTAGATTGTGAGATTTTGTTCTCTCCTTGAAAGGAGGGTGTAAAATCTAACAAACTCCAATCGTTAGTGTTTTGTGTGATGACATTGATATTAAGCGAATATTTTTTTGTTTCTTTTGTTTCTTTCGAAGGACAATAACCAAGACCACTAGTTTCTATTTGTTCAGGGTGCACTAATGTTAAAGTTGGCTTAAAAGAATCTTTAGTAAAAGTATTGATATTGATTGAAGGGTTGTTTGTTTCTTTCAATGGACAATAATCAAGACCATTAGTCATTTCTTGCATGTTAGGCTCTATAGGGACACATATACCGTGTTCTCTAGCACCACATCCTTTTCCATTATACCCAATTTATTTCATAAGTTCATAACCTCTTCCATAAAGATTTTTTATTTCTTTTAGATTTAGTGGTTTTTCATCATCAACTTCGGGTGATCCCACAATAGTGGTTTACAATTTTTGGCCAAATTGGACACTGAAATAATTTTTTTTAACTAAATCTTCACTTTCGGGCACCTATAGCAGCTAAACCGTGAGGAATTTGAAGATGATGCAAACTAGAGTTTTGTGACATTTTGTCTGTAGATTATAAATATATTTTTGTCAAAAAATTTGGAATCAAATTGCACTTCTTTTTTTATCTCCCTCAAAAACTAGTTTTTTTCATAAAACAACATTTTTAAAAAGTGGTGTTGACCGTATAACACATAACTCTTTTTCCATGAAGGATAAAATTCCAATTCTTTCAAATTTAGATTTGTAACTTTGATATCTAGTGCTTCCATTTTTTTAGATGTTTTTTTATTGAATATTTTTTCTTTAATCAAGTTTCAAAATCAAACAAATTACAATTCAGACATAGCACAACTGTATAATGCGTAACTTTTTTGTATGTATCAAAAATTTTTTTTTTCTTGGATCAAGGACTGCAATATTTGGTGCACTCATATTTTTCAAAAAAAAAATTACAATATTCTATTTTTCCACATGTGCAGAACAAAGCTTTATTTTCAGTGAAAAACCTTCATTCACTAGAAATAAAAAATAAATATAATAATAAAACTAAATTTATTTAAAATTATACTTTTTGGGAAGCTTATAATAAGGACTACATACTTACATTTAAATAAATTTTAAATGAATCCATTTGATCCCCCAAAAGGTAAATTAAAAGTGGTTTTTTATTAGCATTTTGATAGGTATAAAGGAGACTCTGTTATAGGTATGGTTTAAAAATAGTGGGGTTCTATCCAAGGTGGTTTGATCTAAGGTAGTTTGATCAAACCCTTTTCAATTGGAATTCTTTAAATGGAAGTTTTCAAAGCTTAAATCATTATATTTTCTAAAAATATGCGATTTCACCAAAAATTAGAATCTCCTAGAAATTGTAAACTAGCTGTGTGGGATAACCCCTTTGTCAAAGTTTGTTGTGTATGTTGTCTTTTCTTCCAAAGTGGTTGAAGTGGATTCTCTCGAATCTTGTGTTGACATTACTGCTTTTTCTTTTTCCTTTTCAAACTTTTTTTATGATCTTGTGTTCACCCATGAATGTTGGTGTGAAATCCAAGGAACCCTAATAATCTTCTAATAGCTTTATGACGTCCTCAATATGTTTTTATTTATCTTTCTATTGAACGGGTTCCACTTGTGTAGTTGGTGTCAATGTTTTCAAAGGACACTCCTTGTCTTTTTCAAGTTGTAAAACACTGTAAGGCTCAAGATTAGATTCAATTGTATACACTTTGTTGTTGTAGACATATTTCATTACATGATGAAGAGTTGAAGGCATCACATGCATCTCATGAATCCATGGTCTTCCTAAAATGAGGTTGTATGAAAGATCATGAGGCATAACATGGATTGGGGTTTGTAATGTAACTTTGTCAATTGTAATAGCTAATGTGATCAATCCAAGCGGTTATTTTCGTACATTTTCAAATCCTTGAATCAATAAGGAATCAAGTTCAATTCTTGATTTATCTACACCAAGCTTATCCAAAAGGGTTACACTACACACATTAAGATTTGATCCATTGTCGAAAAGGGTTCACTTTATCCCTATCCTATTATATATAGATATTAAATCATGAAAGATTCTTTTTTTTTTTTGCACTTCCAAAGGAGGTAACTCACTTTGGTTGAAAACAATGTCAGCATTCATTCCTTTAATAGGGCTGCTATGTCATTTGGTTGCACATTAGGAGGGATAGGAACTTCTTGTAATGCACTTTGAATCATGTTCTGATAATAAGGGGAGGCTTGAATAAGATCCCATAAGGATATCTTAGCATGAGTGTTCTTAATTTGTTCAACAAGGTCATACTCCTTTCCACTTTGCAAAGGAAAACAAGGAGCACTAGGCTTGAGATAGGGTTAGGCAATGGGAGGGATGTTGGAGTTGTTTATCTTGGTTATGGATTGTTTCTAGTGTTATATGTATGAGCAACAATATTATAATTCAATTGTTGTGAAACATTATTCTTAGGTGGTTTGTGGATGAGGATGGGTTTGGTTTGAGGGTGGGTCATTTTTTCATTGCAACATAATTTAATTATTCTTGTGTTGATTGATTGTATTTTGTGAATATAAAATATTTCCTTATTTTGTTTTGCACATTATTATTCAAATGTTTAATTATTCATGATTCCTTTATTCATTGATGTCCCAATTAATATATGTCTTTTTCTAATTAAATAAATTTCTACATTCATTTCATCTTTCATTGTTGGGAATAACTAGATTATATTTATTTTTATTGTTTGGAAAATAGTTAGGTTTCAACACTCTCCTCATAATATTAGTGTAGGAAGCATTTCTACATAACATGTACATCCTTTCACATCTCTTGTCCTAACATCTCGTCTTGCAAAAAAAAAAATTATTTTCTTAAATTAATTATCTTTGTCATTCGCCAAATATTTTGAGAACACCACTAATAACTAGATTTGAGCCATACAATTGTTAAGAGTTTTTCCTTGCCTAGAAAATATTATTTATCCCAAGGGCATGAATTTTCTTGAAATTTTTAGTTGTGGATGATGAAGTCCATTTCATCATGAATGCATTGGTTGAATTCTAGTTGTCAGTGGTCTTAATGTGATCTCTAGACCATCTATTATATGGATTCATAGGATTACAATTATCTTGCATGCCACATTTATGACAGGTCTAATTCTATATTGAATTATCGCGAATGATTAGGCAACCAAATAAAATAATATGTTTACAAGTTTACTTTTTGAATAAATGGCTAGTCATTTTTGTATTTCCATGAATGTAAGTGCTAAAGAATGTCTAGGGTTTCAACTCCTACAAGTCAATACACTGATAGAATAACAAATATTGTAAATCATAAGGAGTTTTTTGTATTGTGAATGGTGCCTATAGCTAAATGTATTCATGACCATTTGTAGATCTTTAAGGGAACTTCTATGTGATGAATTGTGACATTCTAACTTAGAGTTTCCTCTTGACACATTTATGATTATAATAAAGACTTCATAAATGTTACAACATTTTAATTCATTGGAAGATTTGTAATAATCTTTTTTATTAATATTGATTTCTATAGTTTAGAGATGGATTCTTAAGTATGTTATTTTGTTTGGTATCATATCTTTGATGTGTGTATATGCACGACTCATATTCTTTTTTATTTAAATATTTTAATATGTTATTTTTCTTGATAAACTAGGACACTATGATCCAATGTATTAGGCATTGGTTTGGGAATTTTACTATCAACCATACACTCAATATTTAAAATAAATTTCACTAATAATTTATAGACAGGTTAGTAGTTTGTATGTACCTCATGTTTCAATGATCCAACTAGCCAATAAATTTTAGTGAGCCATTAGAGTTCTTATACTAAAGAATATCTTTTTGCATACCTTCATCTTACATTCATGAAATGATTTTCATACCAACTCAAAAGAGGTTTTATGTGCAGCCAGTTAGTCATTGGTCTTAGAGCTTGGCAACCTTTAGGGCTAATTGTATATTGGATACTACTATAACACTTTTAATTAATTTATCTTTAGTTATAATTAATTCTATTAAGGAAACCTCTAGGAACACGCTCTTGGGTCTAGTTGAGTCTAAAGTTAAGGAGATAATATCCACTCTCAGCAATTGGCCTATAATTACTCATATTTTATTGATGTGATGATCAATCTATCTTCAAGATAACATTTCCATGGCCCTAAATAAAATTGATTCCTCAAGGAGTGTGAGGAAAACATTTGGCACCCAACCAGAGAAATGATTTTATCCCTTATTTTATGTATGCATCTTAAAGCTCAACTATGTCACTAGATTTTATTACAGCCAATTTATTAATCCCTTATTTAACCTATTTTAAGTGAATAATTCTTATGGTCATGTTGACCCTAGGGGGCTATCGACCCTTAAATCTTGACCATACATTTATTTTTCATATTCAATCCATTATTATTATTTTATTCTTTTCTTGATTGAAGTTCCAAAATAGTTTTGGGTTATTTTTTGCTAGATATATTGGCTCCTCTCTCCTTATGTTGATGAAAAACCCTTTTTTCTTTTACAATCTACTTGTATAGCATTACGTTATAGTTCTCTTCACTTGAATCGTTAAGATCTCTCCTTGCATCTTTGCAATCCTCATCAAACCAAACATTTGTCAAAAAGAAAAATCTTCTTGTTCTTTGTCCTTTTGCAACTCTCAAGTGCCTCTAGAATTATGCTCGCTAAACCATGATTTTTAGGCCTTTTGAAATTTTTCTTTTTTTTCTATATTAATTTTTGTATTTTTTTCTTAAAAATATCACAATTTTATTGTGTTGAAATAAATTTCACTTTGTTGGAGATTTTTGGATAGGTTGCTCCTTTAGCATAGGTTGATTTTTTCCCTTCCAGGACCAAAAAAATGGACTAGATTATAGTTGAATTTTAAATCTCTAAGAGGATATTCAATAAAAACATCTATTATCTTATCAATCGAGCTTTGAAAAGAGGCATAATCAACAAAATTTTCTTTTCTAAAGCTCTTGCATGTATACTTCTTGGTGCTCTTCCATCTATCCATACCATCATAGAGCAAGTAATCCCTCACAAAAATGGTTAACATCTCCATCTCTATTGAACACCTTATCCTCCCGGCTACATAAGATTCTAATTTATTCATTTAAATATCTCCTTGCATTGAAATAATCTAATAGAACCTACCCCTATTAGGAGAATGATGAACTATCCTTTTTAGTGATGCATAAGGGTCTTTACAATCCAACCCATTTTCTTTAATAATATACATTTTAATTCTTATATGCCTTCCATTCTCAAAAATTCCATATCAAATGTATTCCTTATGTAGGCCTTCTTTTCTAATTAAATGATTATTTTTCATGTTTCATAATTTATTAATATCATTATACCATCATAAATTTTTCGATTTCTAGTCACATCATTCCAAACTATAAACTTTGTTTATCCTTCAAAATTAAGCATATTGCACCCATTGCGATAACCTCTTCGTGGGTAACCTCTATTATTCCAACAATAATTTTAAGTTCTCATGGGGGGACCTTAATTTTTAATTGTCTTGGGGTCAAAGGCTCAAGGTAGAATCCTTTCCTTTTTAACCCATTATTGCTTTGTTACATTCTCTAATGTCATCACTAACTTTGCATTCCCTTTGTTCCCCTCTTATTATGCTCATCCATTTTGGTATAATAGATCGGTAATGATAGATTTTACATTTGGAAACCATACCCTTTTACCTTTGTCACTCATTAATCTTTGCCCATTTATACTTTTCTCTCCTCTTCTCATGTTGAGATTAAATCTTCATATAGAAAGAAAAACGAGCCCTTCAAAACATTTTTTTTCTTAGAAGTTGGTATTTTTCTTATATACTGATAAATAAATCCTTGATAGGTCTAATCGCCTATTTACTTAAAATTCCAATCATGTGGATTTGTCCCCTTCAATGAAACTTATCCCTTAGAAAATCACTTGCAATATTGATAGTATTTTCAACTTTTCCATAATATCTAACCCCTCTAACCTCTATAATAATTATATTTTTTACTATTTATTACCTTGACTTGCATTCTCTTGCTTATTATTTTTTATCCTTTTCCCTTTCCTCTTCTACCTTACCAATTGCACTTGTAACAACTTGAGCCCATGATTTTACTACCTTTGAGTTGATTTCACTATTACTTTATTTTTCCCCCAACCCCCAACCCCTAAGAATTTATTTTTGCAAGGATAATGTTCCCCCCTTTTGTAATAAGTATCCCTAGTTATAAGTTTTTTAATAAAAATTTAATGGTAATAAGTCATTTATAGCCTACTACAACACTATCCAAGGTTACCACTAATCATTAGTGTTACCAAACATAAAATTTAATCCCTAATGTCATAAAAAATAGTGAGATCTTCTATGTTTCAAGTATATAAATATTCAATTACAAGTCTACAATAAAAAGTAAATATAAGTTCTTAGGATGAACTTGAAGTATTAGCTACAATATATCATTCTAGGATCTTCCTAAGGCCATTTACAAGGTTTCTATATAGTGTCGTTACCAGGGCATCATTTGTTCAATTGATCACAATGTTCTTCCTACACAAGAATTATTTTCAATTATTGTGATAGCCTTAAAGAAGAATCTATATAAATAACTAGGGATATATAGAGTTACTTTCATTAATGAAACCATATATATTATAAATTAATGGGTTATTTAGGCCAAACAACAACATTACCTATAGTATTATGAGTATTTTAGGAATTAAAAATATACCATCCACATAACTAGTTTTCAATACATCCCATAGATAAGATGATTAACCTTCATTTTTATTAGAAAAATATATATGATAATGAAGAAGAACTAAAAAACATCCATAAACATAGTGTATAAATAGTAATCCATAACTAAAAAACATCCATAAACATAGTGTATAATTATGTTTGTTAACATGTCCGATGTTCACCTGCTAAAAGAATCTTTCCTATGATTTAAATTCAATACTCTACTTCTACTCAATATGTGCAAGAATCTATAGATATCCATATGCACATTTGTGGTAATTGAGACATTTCCATAGGCTAAAGATTGATATGATAGTATTCATAAGCTTCTTTCATTGAAATGGCGTGGGCTATATTTGAATTATGATATTTACCCAAAAGAATGATATTACGGATATTACATATTTGTTCGCAATTATTATAGATAATTTGATGGAGAATTAGAAAAGTAAGTAGTATGGGAAAGAGAGTAAATAAATGGACAGAATTTTATATCCAAGAGAAGAAAATAGTGTGATACTTTTTGGAGGAATATATGAATAAGCAAGAAGACGGAAGACCATCGAATATGGAAATAGTCATTCAAATTAGAGAGAGAGAGAGAGAGCGCTAGGAAGATGAGAAAGAGAAGGCACGACTGGGAGGAGAGGAGGCTCAAATGCTAAACCAGTGTGCTAAACTCTAAAAGCAAGCTTGACATCGATTGAGAGTTTATTTCACAACATACATTCCTAAAGAGCATGACTTGACATAATGAAGTTTACTAATCCTGAGACAAATAGAAATCAGGAAACAACTAGTAACCTAGTGAAACCCAAAAGAGCTACCTACACTGTAGTTATCTATTAACAAGAGAGTTGCACGAAATATATTTTCATAATTACAGATGTAGCGATAACGTGCAGTGCCCTCAATGGAAATATCACAAAATCTACCTGCTATGATTTATGAAGAAACAAAGTATGTTTTAGAGAATGGACACGACACATGAATAAAAATATGAAAACGTCAAAATAGAAGTGGCGTCCTGGAGTGCCGCAATCTGCAC
This sequence comes from Sequoia sempervirens, assembly GCA_007258455.2. NCBI lineage: Eukaryota > Viridiplantae > Streptophyta > Pinopsida > Cupressales > Cupressaceae > Sequoia > Sequoia sempervirens. The sequence goes on along the minus strand of VDFB02353493.1, from coordinate 226,214,712 downwards.
AAAAATGGATTTTGCAAGGAAACTCTCAAAATCTTTGATTTAATGAAGAGCTCTAGAACACATCCTAGCATTGCAATCTTTGCTAGTGTCCTGGGCGCATGCAGTCATGTTGGTTTAGCGGTTGAGGGGTGCGTAACTCCACACATCAGTAATCTTATCTGCATTACATATTATGGTTGATTACCTGGTGTGCGTAGTTAAGGTTCATGCCCGTGCACGCTATCTTGGGGACACTCTAACCTAGTTATTATAATCATTTCCCCACCGCCGAACTACAACAACGACTAAGACCTATAGAATTTGTCCGTTGATCAGAGGAGTGGTGCATGAGCTATCCAACAATGACTTCACTACTAGGATATTATGGTTGTGGTGCATGTAGAAGAAAAGAATGGAGAGGCACAATAATTGGAAGCCACATGGACGCAACAAGGAAAGGAAACAAAATACACTCAAATAAACTATGTAGTCTGCCGCCCCAGGTCTACCATCGACAACACTAAAAGGAATGTGAGGAGATGAATTAAAGCTTCAGGCACTACCCAAAATGGGGTTCCCACGACGTCGTTTGGGAGTGCGACAAAACAAAAAGGATACCTGGAAAGAATCTAACGAGAAGGTTAAATGCGTTGTTGGTGTTGTGCTCCACTAGCTACCTCACACAGCCACCGACTGGCAGTCAAGCATGTCGAAGCAATAGGGCTTAAGAGGAATCTGACGACGCTAAGATGAAGGTAGATTTAAACTCCAACATAAAGTATTTCACTGTAACATAATGACTATGACACATTTAAATCCGAGAACTCACAATATATAACCAAACGACAGGGCAAATGAATCATTGAGAAAGCCAAAAAATGGTGAAACTTACTTGATCAGGCATACAGAAGATGATTAGTAGATCAGGCTGAACCCTCCATGTCCAACGCTCGAAACTATGATTTCTTCTTCAGTTCTCTCTCTCCAAACCAAATTACGTATTGAAGACTAGCTAAGTCTTGAACTGCCGTCCTCCCCCCCAGAGGCCCAAAATAATAATCATTTATTTCTCCTTTAGAAACCCCCACAAAAAAATCAATAAAAACTCCAAAATCCAAAGATGAAGATTCCACAAATCTCCCATAAACCCTCAGTTTCCTCTTTCACGTTCTCATCCAAGTTATGGATGCACTTGCATGCGATTCTTTATATTTTTTTTATTTTTTTTCTTTAAACATCAGTTCAAGATTTTATCATATTGATTTCTTTAGAAACACATTGTTTTTCCATGATTAAATAGTTATCTACTCACAAGATAAATTATCAATTATGATTTAAAACAATACTTTTTTATAAAACCAATTAATGTAATTATCTAATACCTAAACCATTTGTTTTCTATTTCACATAATTTGATTTATTTTAATTATATAATAAAATTCGTACACATAATATTTACAATATTGACTTAGTAATATTTATATATATACTTTGTATTTCTTAATATTAATTCATTTAGTTATTATTTTAATTTCCTGATTTATATAATCAATGTTAATTTAATTAATTTAGTAAACAATGCCATTAAAATATTACGTTTACCGCATAAACCAATAACACAAACAGACACTTACACGAAACTCAGAAAAGTCACAATGGAGGGGCACTACAGTAGCTGTCATTATCTAGCAATAGAATGTAAGCAGATTTGACTATAGACTTTCCTTTTCTATCGATGGCCTAATAAAACCCACCCTCCTTTGAAAATAAATGGATTCTTATCAATTAAAGTTTCTCTTGAAGGGTGTGATCTTTTTAGATGAGATCCACATGGTCCTTACAACAGTCCTCAACATTCCTCCATTGTTTAACACTATCAATCAACATTAGGTAATCAATAAATTTCCTACCAAACAACTTTTTTGTATGCCCATCCAACCCTTGAACAAGTGATGATTTTCCAAAGGCCAATCCAACACCCACGAGGCCTCCCAAAAGAAAACTTTGAACCCATATCAAAGAACCACTAGGATACCTAGGTTCAGTGAGGTTCTTAATAAATTTGGTGTTTTTAAGTAATTGACTTTCATAATTACAAACCAACCCTTAGTATTCAAAATGAGGTCCCAACCAACCTTAGAAACAAATTCTTTGTTGGTGAGGCAAATATTTCTAGTGCCCAGACCCCACAAGCCTTAGGAAGGCAAAATTTATCCCAGCTTATATGGGCCATTCTTTTCTTTTCTTTCATACCAAACTAAAGAAAACTCCTTTGATTTTTTTTAAATTTGTCAGCAATGAATTTGGGGATCTTGAAAAAAGAGAAGAAATAGATAGGAATACCTTGTTAAGAAGCAAAAATAAGTTGTAATTTTCTAGCATGACTTAAGAGCTTACCTTTCCACCCTCTTGGGTTTTCTGAAGCCTCTCTAAAACCATGTTCAAAAAGGTGGGTGTAACCTCTTTAACAGTAAATGGGAGCCCAAGATAAACACCTAGAAGAGAAGCATAAGAACAACCTAGTATAGTTTTAACTTTCCTCTATAAATCCAAGTTTTTATTGAAAAAGTAAATCTTACTTTTCTTGAATAATTGATGCATTGGCTAGAAACAATAACATAACTATTTAAACATGTCTTGTACATCTCCTAGATTCAACCACATAAATTTTCCAAACAGTATAGTGTCATAAAAAAATTATTGGATGGTTGGAGGGTTAAGAGAGGTAGCAGGTTTGATTCCCTTAAGAGCTCCATTATCAAGTAAGCTTAACATATTTCTTCCTTGAATTCAGCCATCATTATAAAAAGATAAGGGGAGAGAGGGTCTCCCTGTCTAATCCCTCTTTCAGAATTGAAGAGTCCTCTTGGGACTCCATTAATAAGCATTGAGAATTTGATCATACACACAAATTATCTAATTAGGTTGATGATCCTCTCATGAAATCCATTTTTAAATTAGAGCATGAAATGAGAAATTCCAAGACACTCTATTATAAGTAAGAGATATTGAGTTTGAAAACCATACCAGGGAGGTTACTCCTATCCATGTAGAATGCATTATTTTATAGGTGGGAACAATAGCATCAAGGATTTTTCAACCTAACATGAAGTATTTTTGGCACCCACTAATCATTTTTACTAATAAAGGTTTTAGCCTATTCACAATTTTTTTAGAAAAGATCTTATAAACAATATTACAAAGACTAATGGGTCGAAATTCTAACATTTTAGAGGGGTAAAGTTTTTTGGGAACAAGAGCGATACAAGTATTATTGAGTTGTGTCAAAAATTTTATATTTCTAAATAAGTCCTTAGCCACCATATAAATATCAAACCCAACAATATCCCAAAATTCATGAAAAAAGGCTAGGGAAATTAAGTAATATATTGTTATTAAATTTGAGAGATTGAATAAATTATTAAAATGATATATATTAAATCAATTTTAGAATTTTTTATACCAAGGAATAGGCAATGATATATCTACCCATGTTCATAATATGAAAATCAAGAATGACACCTTTGTGTTGTGTGTTAGTAATTAAGATGTTGTGTTCATGTCTACTCATTAAAGGTATAAGGAAATTAATATTGTAAGATTATTTTCAAACCCTTGTTGTACACATGCATGAATAATTATCTACTATTCACCATGATATTCCTATTGTTAATGTAAGGTCCTACGTCATTGAGGTGTCCCCACCTAGGCTTTGTAGCTCACATAAAGATCAAGACAACGTCATATATCTCTCATTTGTTGACCCATCATCTTAGCTATTTTGTTTATAGGGTTTCACAGTGTTACACCCCATTGTTGATTGACCAAATTAGTTTAACCTTTATGTTTAAATATAGTTTTAATGCATGGCGATGTCATTATGGAATTTAACAATTGGATGAAATATATGCAAAGTGTTGATTTGCTTTTAAATGATTATATGATGCTTAAACAATATTGTGATTATGTTTTATATGTAATCAGCTCACTATGTGAATGCTTCTCTACGTGAAATATAGGAAAGTTCGTGCCCTCTAGAGGGGGAGGGAGAGTATCATCCAGGAGAGGAGTTACTATATGAGTCATTCGGTATTGCTATCTGATTTGACACACATACACTCACTTAGGTTATTTGAAAATATTGTCAGGTCAGCTCAAGTATCAAGTTAGGTAGTATTAAACCTAATTTTCAATAGGTTAAGTGTCGTTAGGGAAAGTAAAACCCCTATCGTTAAAGATCCTCTTAAATCATCAAATTAAAATTGATTTCTAATATCTTTTGTAAATAGTTAATATAATGTATACAGTATGTATATATATGTATGTATGTATGTATATATATATATGTATGTATGTATATATATGTATATATGTGTATATATATATGTGTGTGTGTATATGTGTATATATGTATGCAGTTTTATATGAATGTATATATTACCACATACATACATGTATAACTGCATACATATACATACATACATACATATATGTATGTGTGTAGGTGGTTATATATATATATAGAGGGAAATAGGTGTGTCCACCTTTTAGGATATGGACAACTTTGGGGACCTATTTCACACTTTAATTCATTACGAAACCAAAATCCCTCAATCAAGTGACTCAATTAAGGGAAGGATTAGGCAGTTTCCTTTGATGTGATTAGATGGGGGTTCACCATTAAATGAAGCTTCAAAGGAGAAATGCAAACTCTAATGCACTAAACCCTGGAAACTTAAGAATATGAAATCAAATTAAAAGACAACATGAAACAAAAAAGTACCTAGAAGAACTGAGAGGTCAAAACAAGGTCTAAAAATGCATAAAACTATTGCTTTAAAGTGCATTGGGACTCATACGCCAAGCCGGGCAATTTAGTACCAGTCTAGGGTTTCTGGGTAGAATATGGAATCTCCTAGTGACTGATATGGATTTGTAGAAGGATGGAAAAATGGGTATACTAGGACTCATACGCCCAAACAGTTACAAAGTGTTCCAGAAAAAGTGAAAAATGTCCTAGGAGTAGAATTTTTTAATTGAAACTTTGTGAGCCTCTGAAGATGGATTAAATAAGCACTTTCCCACTGGTTTCATGTAAATACATTGGGTATCTTGCTCCAGATCTAAATTCCCATGAGCCTTGAAAATTTCTTATAACAACTTTTGCAACTTTTCCTTCAAAGGATCTTCAAGCTCCAATTCACCTAGATCTGCAATCACACATTAAGAGAGGAAAATGTTGTTTTGTTGGAGAATATGGGTTTGCCTTGGTCAAACCTTGTTTTGGTAATCAAACCTTGAAATGAAACAAAATAGCACGAAGGAATGATGAATGAACAAATGTAATGTTGCAACTCACCAAATCCAGGTGAGATAAAGGCTACAAACTTGTGTGAAATGGCTAGCATGAATGTGGATCTTGACTCTTGATTGAATGCTTGAAACTTGATCTTGTATGCTCACTTGAATCATGAAACCTACACCACAAATGTTAGCTAAAAAAAAAACATGATGCTTGAATCTTGAATTGATGCTCCAAAATACTTGATGATTTGCTCTTAAATGCTCTCGATCTCATAAAATTTTCTTAGGAATTCTCTCATCAATTTGCTAGATCACTTGAAAACTTGCTAGCTTGTTAGGAGAAATTATGTGAAATAACCTTGTACTTATACTTGTTTATACCAAATTTCCCAAAATTACAACACTACAAGCCAACATCAAATCTAGGATAATAAAATCTCGCCAAGAATTTGATTTAAAATAGGTCTTGGTTAAAGTGAGACTCATACGCCCAAGTTGGGCGTATGAGTCCCAGTGTCTTAAACATGGGACACAAATTCCAAGAAGTGTCTTGTTTAATGTAATATTTAAAGTCAGGCCCCGATACCTAGGTGAGACCCATACACCCAAGGTGGTGTATGGGTCCAAGATCACTAGATCTAGAACACACAACCTCAAACATTGAATAATTATTTGTCATTTGTTGAATGTTAGGATTATCCTAAAAATATGCATTAAATTAGGCTTGGGGATGCAAAATAGAACCAAATAAGGCATAAATAAGCCTAATTTTAACAAGGAGGGCCCAAAAAAGTGTGAAAATGTAAGGGGGTACATTTTCCTACACTACATTTATCCCCCACTTTAGTGAGAGGAGGAACTTGCTTCAAACTCACACTAAAATAGACAAATACGCATCAAGAGGGGTCCAAGTGTACCAATGCTAATGAGATAGGATGACAACGATTAAGAGGGATGATCAAGCCCCTAGGATCAAGATCTTATGGAAAACCAACATAGGCACAAAATAACACACATGAGAATGATGTATGAAGCAACAATAAGGTACAAGCATACACTACCAAAGACAAAGAAGAAAGAAAAAGAAAAAAAAAGTGTGGATACAGCCTTGATAGTCTATCCAACACAATGTGGACCAAGTCTAAGTTGTTTTTCCAAAAAAGTTTACAAGTGGAACATGATGTCCACTATGCAAATGAAACACACACTCACATGGGCTAGTGGAACCTTAGGTCGTCCACTAGGCGAGCCTCTAGTGAGACACATACACACATGGTCGGTATGCACCCATACAGATAAGCAAGTGGCTATGGGGAAGTCACACCTAAGTTTGGCTCCCATACGTACAAACCATACCAAAGCTATACCTCCTGATAACTTTAATAAGGCACCACACAACACAAACAACAAGATGCACAAGGAAAGCAAACCTTCATATGCTAACACCCATGAACAAACAGGATGGATCCGTAGGCAAGCAAAGTGTGTTATGCAAGGTGGCCATATAACAATTATTGTAAATACAAAATAGTGTAAGATACGTTCAAAGGGGTTTTTCTTAACTTAGGGAACATCGTTCCTAATGTCTCCAAGAGAGGACGAGTCAAAGAAATATCATGCTCTTGGAGGAAATCAAACCCAATGACATCACCAAGAAAAGAACACATCACAAGAAAAAATAAAATTACACAATGAAATAAGAGTTTCTATGCATGCCCCCACTTAAATCAATTGCTAACACCATTGCTGTGAGCAATCTGTTTTAAAGTAGCCAATGAAGAAGACATGAGAGATTATTCAAAAATCCCTATGCCAAGTCATATGTTCCTGAATGAAACTACATCATGAATAAGGGGCTTTCCCCAAAATGCAATACTAAACATAGAAAGAAAAGTATGTCACATGCGAGCCAACCTAAGGCATGTCGTTTTCATCCCAAGCTTACTCAGATTATATATAAATGGAAGGCGGTCAACTAGCTAAAAGAGACAATGAAAAGTGCCATACGAGGACAAGGCTACCTAACCCCCTTGCCCCCACTTAGTGTGAGACAAGGGTGAGCCGAGGTGATTGATGAAAAACTTGGAAATCAGTATCAATTAGAGGAACTAGGTGCTTCGACATAAGGAAGAGCACCACAATCCTTAAGATGTTGAATTTTATTACTCAAAGCCTTACATTCATTAGTAGAATAACCATGAACTCTATGATATGCACAAAATAAACTCTTGTAGTAAAAAAAAATTTGTGTTCTTGGAGGGAGGGATATCAAATGATCTTGGAGGAGTCTTGACAAGATATTCTCTTGATCAATAGTAGAAGATGTTCCTTTATTTTGTGACAAAGATGCCTCTTGCTTAGCACAAATTGGCATACTTACACAAGACTCTTTAGATTGTGAGATTTTGTTCTCTCCTTGAAAGGAGGGTGTAAAATCTAACAAACTCCAATAGTTAGTGTTTTGTGTGATGACATTGATATATTAAGTGAATATTTTTTTGTTTCTTTTGTTTCTTTCGAAGGACAATAACCAAGACCACTAGTTTCTATTTGTTCAGGGTGCACTAATGTTAAAGTTGGCTTAAAATAATCTTTAGTAAAATTATTGATATTGATTGAAGGGTTGTTTGTTTCTTTCGATGGACAATAACCAAGACCATTAGTCATTTCTTGCATGTTAGGCTCCATAGGGACACATATACCGTGTTCCCTAGCACCACATCCTTTTCCATTATACCCAATTTATTTCATAAGTTCATAACCTCTTCCATAAATATTTTTCATTTCTTTTAGATTTAGTGGTTTTTCATAATCAACTTCGGGTGATCCCACAATAGTGGTTTACAATTTTTGGCCAAACTGGACACTGAAATAATTTTTTTTAGCTAAATCTTCACTTTCGGGCACCTATAGCAGCTAAACCGTGAGGAATTTGAAGATGATGCAAACTAGAGTTTCGTGAAATTTTGTCTGTAGATTATAAATATATTTTTGTCAAAAATTTTGGAATCAAATTGCACTTCTTTTTCCATCTCCCTCGAAAACTAATTTTTTTCAGAAAACAACATTTTTAAAAAGTGGCGTTGACCGTATAACACATAACTCTTTTTCCATGAAGGATAAAATTCCAATTCTTTCGAATTTAGATTTGTGACATTGATAACTAGTGCTTCCATTTTTTTAGATATTTTTTTATTGAATATTTTTTCTTTAATCAAGTTTCAAAATCAAACAAATTACAATTTAGACATAGCCCAACCGTATAATGCGTAACTTTTTTGTATGTATCGATTTTTATTTTATTTTCTTGGATCAAGGACTGCAATATTTGGTGCACTCATATTTTTCAAAAAAAAAATTACAATATTCTATTTTTCCACATGTGCAGAACAAAGCTTTATTTTCAGTGAAAAACCTACATTCACAAGAAATAAAAAATAGATATAATAATAAAACTAAATTTATTTAATATTATACTTTTTGGGAAGCTTATAATAAGGACTACATACTTACAAAAAATAAATTTTAAATGAATCCATTTGATCCCCCAAAAGGTAAATCAAAAGTGGTTTTTTATTAGCATTTTGATAGGTATAAAGGAGACTCCGTTATAGGTATGGTTTTAAACTAGTGAGGTTCTATCCAAGGTGGTTTGATTTAAGGTAGTTTGATCAAACCCTTTTCAATTGGAATGCTTTAAATGGAAGTTTTTAAGGCTTAAATCATTATATTTTCTAAAAATATGTGATTTCAGCAAAAATTAGAATCTCCCAGAAATTGTAAACTAGCTGTGTGGGATAACCCCTTCGTCAAAGTTTGTTGTGTATGTTGTCTTTTCTTCTAAAGTGGTTGAAGTGGATTCTTTCGAATCTTGTGTTGACATTATTACTTTTTCTTTTTCCTTTTCAAACTTTTTTTATGATCTTCTGTTCACCCATGAATGTTGGTGTGAAATCCAAGGAACCTTAATCATCTTTTAATAGCTTTATGATGTCCTCAATATGTTTTTATTTATCTTTCTATTGCACGGGTTCCACTTGTGTAGTTGGTGTCAATGTTTTCAAAGGACACTCCTTATCTTTTTCAAGTTGTAAAACACTGTAAGGCTCAAGATTAGCTTCAATTGTATACACTTTGTTGTTGTAGACATATTTCATTATATGATGAAGAGTTGAAGGAATCACATGCAGCTCATGAATCCATGGTCTTCCTAAAATAAGGTTGTATGAAAGATCATGAGGCATAACATGGATCGGGGTTTGTAATGTAACTTTGACAATTTTAATAGCTGATGTGATCACTCCAAGTGGTTGTTTTCGTACATTTTCAAATCCTCGAATCAATAAGGAATCGAGTTCAATTCTTGATTTATCTACACCAAGCTTATCCAAAAGGGTTACACTACACACATTAAGATTTGATCTAGTGTCGACAAGGGTTCACTTTATCCCTATCCTATTATATATAGATATTAAATCATGAAAGATTCATTTTTTTTTTTTGCACTTCCAAAGGAGGTAACTCACTTTGGTGGAAAACAATGTCAGCATTCATTCCTTTAATTAGGGCTGCTATGTCATTTGGTTGCACATTAGGAGGGATAGGAACTTCTTGTAATGCACTTTGAATCATGTTATGATAATAAGGGGAGGCTTGAATAAGATCCCATAAGGATATCTTAGCATGAGTGTTCTTAATTTGTTCAACAAGGTCATACTCCTTTCCACTTTGCAAAGGCAAACAAGGAGCACTAGGCTTGAGATAGGGTTAGGCAATGGGAGGGATGTTGGAGTTGTTTATCTTGGTTGTGGATTGTTTCTAGTGTTATATGTATGAGCAACAATATTATAATTCAATTGTTGTGAAACATTATTCTTAGGTGGTTTGTGGATGAGGATGGGTTTGGTTTGAGGGTGGGTCATTTTTTCATTGCAACATAATTTAATTATTCTTGTGTTGATTGATTGTATTTTGTGAATATAAAATATTTCCTTATTTTGTTTTGCACATTATTATTCAAATGTTTAATTATTGATGATTCCTTTATTCATTGATGTCCCAATTAATATGTCTTTTTCTAATTAAATAAATTTCTACATTCATTTCATCTTTCATTGTTGGGAATTTAACTAGATTATATTTATTTTTATTGTTTGGAAAATAGTTAGGTTTCAACACTCTCCTCATAATATTAGTGTAGGAAGCACTTCTACATAACATGTACATCCTTTCACATCTCTTGTCCTAACATCTCGTCTTGCAACAAATTTTTGTATTTTCTTAAATTAATTATCTTTGTCATTCGCCAAATATTTTGAGAACACCACTAATAACTAGATTTGAGCCATACAATTGTTAAGAGTTTTTGCTTGCCTAGAAAATATTAGTTATCCCAAGGGCATGAAATTTCTTGAAATTTTTAGTTGTGGATGATGAAGTCCATTTCATCATGAATGCATTGGTTGAATTCTAGTTGTCAGTGGTCTTAATGTGATCTCTATACCATCTATTATATGGATTTCATAGGATTACAATTATCTTGCATGCCACATTTATGACAGGTCTAATTCTATATTGAATTATCACAAATGATTAGGCAACCAAATAAAATAATATGTTTACAAGTTTATTTTTTGAATAAATGGCTAGTCATTTTTGTATTTCCATGAATGTAAGTGCTAAAGAATGTCTAGGGTTTCAACTCCTACAAGTCAATACACTGATAGAATAACAAATATTGTAAATCATAAGGAGTTTGTTGTATTGTGAATGGTGCCTATAACTAAATGTATTCATGACCATTTGTAGATCTTTAAGGGAACTTCTATGTGATGAATTGTGACATTCTAACTTAGAGTTTCCTCTTGACACATTTATGATTATAATAAAGACTTGATAAATGTTGCAACATTTTAATTCATTGGAAGATTTGTAATAATCTTTTCTTTATTCTATGTTGATTTCTATAGTTTAGAGATGGATTCTTAAGTATGTTATTTTGTTTGGTATCATATCTTTGATGTGTGTATATGCATGACTCATATTCTTTTTTATTTAAATATTTTAATATGTTATTTCTCTTGATAAACTAGGACACTATGATCCAATGTATTAGGCATTGGTTTGGGAATTTTACTATCAACCATACACTCAATATTTAAAATAAATTTCACTAATAATTTATAGACAAGTTAGTAGTTTGTATGTACCTCATGTTTCAATGATCCAACTAGCCAATAAATTTTAGTGAGCCATTAGAGTTCTTATACTAAGGAATATCTTTTTGCATACCTTCATCTTACATTCATGAAATGATTTTCATACCAACTCAAAAGAGGTTTTATGTGCAGCCAGTTAGTCATTGGTCTTAGAGCTTGGTAACCTTTAGGGCTAATTGTATATTGGATACTACTATAACACTTTTAATTAATTTATCTTTAGTTATAATTAATTCTATTAAGGAAACCTCTAGGAACACCCTCTTGGGTCTAGTTGAATCTAAATTTAAGGAGATAATATCCACTCTCAGCAATTGGCATATAATTACTCATATTTTATTGATGTGATGATCAATCTATCTTCAAGATAACATTTCCATGGCCCTAAATAAAATTGATTCCTCAAGGAGTGTGAGGAAAACATTTGGCACCCAACCAGGGAAATGATTTTATCCCTTATTTTATGTATGCATCTTAAAGCTCAACTATGTCACTAGATTTTATTACACCCAATTTATTAATTCCTTATTTAACCTATTTCAAAGTGAATAATTATTATGGTCATGTTGACCCTAGGGGGCTATCGACCCTTAAATCTTGACCATACATTTATTTTTCATATTCAATCCATTATTATTATTTTATTCTTTGTTTTTTCTTTTCTTGATTGAAGTTCCAAAATATTTTTGGGTTATTTTTTGCTAGATATATTGGCTCCTCTCTCTTTATGTTGATGAAAAACCCTTTTTTCTTTTACAATCTACTTGTATAACATTACGTTATAGTTCTCTTCACTTGAATCCTTAAGATCTCTCCTTGCATCTTTGCAATCCTCATCAAACCAAACATTTGTCAAAAAAAAAAAATCTTCTTGTTCTTTGTCCTTTTGCAGCTCTCAAGTACCTCTAGAATTATGCTCGCTAAACCATGATTTTTAGGCCTTGTGAAATTTTTCTTTTTTTTCTATATTAATTTTTGTATTTTTTTCTTAAATATATCACAATTTTATTGTGTTGAAATAAATTTCACTTTGTTGGAGATTTTTGGATAGGTTGCTCCTTTAGCATAGGTTGATTTTTTCCCTTCTAGGACAAAAAAAATGGACTAGATTATAGTTGAATTTTAAATCTCTAAGAGGCTATTCAATAAAAACATCTATTATCTTATCAATCGAGCTTTGAAAAGAGGCATAATCAACAAAATTTGCTTTTCTAAAGCTCTTGCATGTATACTTCTTGGTGCTCTTCCATCTATCCATACCATCATAAAGCAAGTAATCCCTCACAAAAATGGTTAACATCTCCATCTCTATTGAACACCTTATCCTCCCGGCTACATAAGATTCTAATTTATTCATTTAAATATCTCCTTGCATTGAAATAATCTAATAGAACCTACCCCTATTAGGAGAATGATGAACTATCCTTTTTAGTGATGCATAAGGGTCTTTACAATCCAACCCATTTTCTTTAATAATATACATTTTAATTCTTATATGCCTTCCATTCTCAAAAATTCCATATCAAATGTATTCCTTATGTAGGCCTTCTTTTCTAATTAAATGATTCTTTTTCATGTTTCATTTATTAATATCATTATACCATCATAAATTTTTCCATTTCTAGTCACATCATTCCAAACTATAAACTTTGTTTATCCTTCAAAATTAAGCATATTGCACCCATTGGGATAACCTCTTCATGGGTAACCTCTATTATTCCAACAATAATTTTAAGTTCTCATGGGGGGACCTTAATTTTTATTTGTCTTGGGGTCAAAGGCTCAAGGTAGAATCCTTCCTTTTTCACCCATTATTGCTTTGTTACATTCTCTAATGTCATCACTAACTTTGCATTCCCTTTGTTCCCCTCTTATTATGCTCATCCATTTTGGTATAATAGATCGGTAATGATAGATTTTACATTTGGAAACCATACCCTTTTACCTTTGTCACTCATTAATCTTTTCCCATTTATACTCTTCTCTCCTCTTCTCATGTTGAGATTAAATCTTCATATAGAAAGAAAAACGAGCCCTTCAAAACCTTTTTTTTCTTAGAAGTTGGTATTTTTCTTATATACTGATAAATAAATCTTTGATAGGTCTAATCGCCTATTTACTTAAAATTCCAATCATGTGGATTTGTCCCCTTCAATGCAACTTATCCCTTAGAAAATCACTTGCAATATTGATAGTATTTTCAAATTTTCCATAATATCTAACCCCTCTAACCTCTCTAATAATTACATTTTTTACTCTTTATTACCTTGACTTGCATTCTCTTGCTTATTATTTTTTATCCTTTTCCCTTTCCTCTTCTACCTTACCAATTACACTTGTAACAACTTGAGCCCATGATTTTACTACCTTTGAGTTGATTTTACTATTACTTTATTTTTCCCCCAACCCCTAAGAATTTATTTTTGTAAGGATAATGTTCCCCCCTTTTGTAATAAGTAGCCCTAGTTATAAGTTTTTTAATAAAAATTTAATGGGAATAAGTCATTTATAGACTACTACAACACTATCCAAGGTTACCACTAATCATTAGTGTTACCAAACATAAAATTTAATCCCTAATGTCATAAAAAATAGTGAGATCTTCTATGTTTCAAGTATATAAATATTCAATTACAAGTCTACAATAAAAAGTAAATATAAGTTCTTAGGATGAACTTGAAGTATTAGCTACAATATATCATTCTAGGATCTTCCTAAGGCCATTTACAAGGTTTCTATATAGTGTCGTTACCAGGGCATCAATTGTTCAATTAATCACAATGTTCTTCCTACATAAGTATTATTTTCAATTATTGTGATAGCCTTAAAGAAGAATCTATATAAAGAACTAGGGATATATAGAGTTACTTTCATTAATGAAACCATATATATTATAAATTAATGGGTTATTTAGGCCAAACAACAACATTACCTATAGTATTATGAGTATTTTAGGAATTAAAAATATACCATCCACATAACTAGTTTTCAATGCATCCCATAGATAAGATGATTAACCTTCATTTTTATTAGCAAAATATATATGATAATGAAGAAGCACGATACTTTGAACAATAATAGTAAATGAGAAGCACCTTTTGGTGTATAAGAACTTGAGATTTAATGAATCTTTAATAGGGTTGCATTGATTTCTAGTTCTTGGTGCAAAGGTGCAAACAACCTCAACCATGTGAATATGTATCCCTATCCACCTTGTCTGAGTGGGCTTTGGTATTCTATCCATGAGAGAAGTCTCGATGCCAAGACCAAAGGTACAAGGGGTAACAAGATCTAGTTTCTTAAGCTCATTGACTGCCCTCATTCATAGGCATATAATTAGACACAAGGTTGACTCTACATTTATTCTTATTCTTAGTGAATTCCTACATACTAAAATGATTATCCTAAGCACACATGGAAAGAAAATGGAAAGAAAAGGAAGGCCTAACTCTAGGGCATGTATTTTTTTATTATTGGTTCACAAAAACTTACTTGACTCTCAAGTTCAATCCATCTAGAAAGAGGAATGTGGCTCATCTCATATTACATCATGAGTCCATCCTCATTCCAAATTCATTGCAAACTATGCTGGAAAAAAATAATACTATATTGCTTAACTCCATCATTAACCAAGGGATGGGTGCAAACACATAAAAGACACTATTGGATACAAATAAGATCTCCACAAATTCTTGAACCTTTTGAGTTGGTGGATCTCAACATCCATCACCTCCATGCAAACACTAAAAAAATATCCATCCTTGTATGGGGTAGCTCTTAGCATTTTTCATTTGCATGGTATTGGTGAAAGTTAATTAAAACCCTCTATATCATGGGTACCTCCTAGCATCCTTCACCCTCATGCTACTAGTAACTAGATAAACAATAGATGTGGTGGTTATCTCCTGGAATCCATCACCTATATGAAATTAGTGAAAGTTGACTACATTGTTCTTGTATTGTTTGTTATTGTTTAAATTATGATGTCATTGGTTTTTATTTTATGAGTATAAATAAGGTTTTTATTTTAGGTAATGCATAAACAATAATGTGATCATCTTAGATCTAAAACATAAATCAAAAGGTATAGATATATAATTTTCAAAATTACATCTATATTTGATCTTTAATCAAAAAATAAACTAATATAATTTAATTAACCCCAATCTAAATCCCAACCCTACTATTAACCCCAATCTTAAGCCTAACAATAACCCTAAGTCAACACATCCTAATTGAACCTTAACCCTGATTTAACCCAAACCCTAACCTTAACCCTAACCCTAATTAAACTCTAGCCCTAATTGAACCCCAACCCTAACCTAAACCCTATTTGTTCCTAACCCTAGTTGATTCCTAACCCTAACCCCAACCCTAATCATAACCTTTACCACAACCTATATTGTGTAACCCTAATGTAAAGCCTAACCCTAATTGAACCATAGCCTAACCCTAACCATAATTAAAGTCTAATCAAGAACCCTAACCCTAACATAATCTTAACCCTAATTGAACCCTAACATAACCCTAACCTTGATTGAACCTTAACCCTAACCATAATTGAAGCCTAACACTAACTATAACCCTAATTAAAATAACTATAGTTGAACCATAACCATAACCGTAATCAAATCTTAACCCTAATTAAACCATAACCCTCACCTTAACCCTAACCCTAATTAAACTCTAGCCCTAATTGAACCCCAACACTAACCCAAACTCTATTTGTTCCTAACCCTATTTGAGTCCTAACCCTAACCCCAAACGTAACCATAACTTTTACCCCGAGCTATATCGTATAACCCTAATGTTAACCCTAACCATAATTAAACTCCAATCAAGAACCCTAACCCTATCATAACACTATCCCTAATTGAACCCTAACATTAATTAAACTCTAGCCTCGATTGAACCCCAACTCTAACCCAAATCCTCTTTGTTCCTAACCCTCATTTTAACCCTAACCCTAATTGAACCATAAACCTCACCTTAACCCTAACCCTAATTGAACCATAATCCTTTTTAAACTCTAGATCTAATTGAACCCAAACTCTATTTGTTCCTAACCCTAGTCAAGTCCTAACCCTAACCCCAATCCTAACCATAACCTTTACCTTGAGTTATATCATATAACCCTAATGTTAACCCTAACCCTAATTGAAACTTAACTTAACCCTAACCCTAATTGAAACTTAACTTAACCCTAACCATAATTAAACTCTAATCAAGAACCCTAACCCTATCATAACCCTATCCCTAATTGAACCCCAACTCTAACCCAAACCGTATTTGTTCCTAACCTTCACCTTAACCCTAACCCTAATTGAACCACAATCCTTATTAAACTCTAGCCCTAGTTGAACCCAACACTAACCCAAACTCTAGCCTTGATTGAACCCCAAATCTAACCCTAATTTAACCCTAACCCTAACCATAATTGAACCCTAACCCTAACCATAACCTTAAGTCAACACTAACCCTAATCAAACCTTAACCCTAATTAAACCCTAACCCTCACCTTAAGCCTATCCCTAATGGAACCATAACCCTTATTGAAACTTAATCCTAATGTTAACCCTAATGTGAACCCTTATTGAACCATAATCTCATTTTTAGTTGATTCCCAACCCTAATTAAACCCTAAAGCTAACCTTAATTGCATTGTACCCCTAACTAAACCCTATTTTAACCCTAAACCTAACATTATGCCTAGTTTTAACCCTAACCCCAAAGATTTAATCTAGAACCCCCACCCTAACCCTATTTGAACCTTAACCCTAACCCTAAAATTAACTCTAACCTTATTTGAATATTACCTAACCTCGATTGATCCCTAACCTTTATTAAACCTTAAAATTAGTGTTTGTTAGAATAAGAGTTAGAATTATGTTTTGATTAAAGATCAAATATAGATGTAATTTTGAAAATTATATATCTATACCTTTAGATTTATGTTTTAGATCTAAGATGATCACATTATTGTTTATGCATTACCTAAAATAAAAACCTTCTTTATACTCATAAAATAAAAACATAAACTAATATAATTAGTTAAAACTATTAAGTATCTTTAATATATAATAAATTATGTGGTTGTATGTATATATGTTATAGATAATATTTTAATATATATTAAAATTTAAGATATATTTTTTAAAATCTCCGGAGTATTAATTAATTGAGCCAAATCAAGCCTAAATAGAATATAAAAATACTAAAAAAGTACATCAATAATTGTTAATATTTTAAATCAATATTTAATTTGTGTTATGTATTGAATTGTTTAAAAAAAAGTCTATTGAACTGTAAATAAAATGCTTTCTTTTCAATTTTAATTTTAATTAGTGATTTAAAAAATTTAAAAATTATAGATATATATTTTTATTTAAAAACATTTTATTTGGATTATGTATTGATTGGTAATATTCATTTAAAGATAAATTAACTCTATTGTTTTTTATTATTTAAATTCTGGTGCTATTGGTTTTTATTTTATTAATTAAATTATTAACTGTATTATATATTGAATTTTTAAACGATGTAAAAATCTTAATAGTAAATATATAGGAAAATGGTTAAAAAATTACATATTTTTCAAAAAATAAAATATAGCGTGTAATTTAAAATATAAATTATATAATTCTTATAATATTTATATTATTATTTATTGAATATTTTATAGAATTTAAACTAAAAAATTGATTAAAAACTTATTTTATTAATATAAATATATCGAATATAATTTTTTTGTTAGAATATTTATTAAAAAAAATCTTTCATTAAATTTTTCATATAATAAAATTATTTTTAATATGTTTAAGAATTATTTTATTTTACTTCAAAATTAATTTATATGTATTTACTAAATATTATTTAAAAAATGTATATATATTTAATAATATTTTTAAAATATATATATTTTATTAATACACTATTAAAATCATTAATATAAAATATTAAAGAGTTTATATATATTTGTTTAATAAATTAAAAAAATATTTTATCTTATTAACATTTTATAAATAATTTATAAAATATTTTTTAAATATATTAAACAAAAAATATATAAAAGTTTAACCGTTGTATGTGGCTCGAAAATCAAAATGTGAGGGCTGCGAATTAGGTTATTTTCTGCACAAAAGGTAAGCTACTGGCGATGACACGGGATGGGTCCCATCATTTTGACAACTGACAGATCGTTAGAGGGATGGTTCCCATCATTTTGATGGCTGACAGACCGTTAGAGGCAGGCAGGCCATAGATGGGCATACTATTTTGTATATTGCGTAGCCTGCTCCTTCCTATTCACACACACTATTTCTATTTTTATTTCCACATTTTTTTATTCCATTCTTATTCACCTTCACGTCCACCATTTGGAAGGATTTACTTTGTCATTTCCACCATTAAGAGCTATAAAATCTGCAGTTCTCCACTGTGTATGAAATTTTTTAGGCATGACTGTGGAAGGTAATCAGATCTCTCATTTCCATCCTCAAGCTGTCTGAAAGAGTAGATATTTCTTTTGATGCAAATTATTTTTAATCCCACATGTGCTTGGTGAGATAAAGTAAGGGAGAAGGGGTTTATAAGTTAGAGGATTAAAACTTTAAAGCTCAATCTTTTTCTACTAAGACATCTCTGTCTTCAAACTTTGGTTGTGGGATAAATGTAAAATTATGGAAATGTTCATATTTCTAAAACAAAATGAAGATTAAATCAAATGGTTTTCATAGTATTTTATTCATTAGCTTTTTATGAGGGTATAGATTAGTTTCTTTTCAATAAATTCATATATTAATAAAATTATTAAGTAAAATTCATATTATGTTAAATACAATATTTAATATTTTTTTGGTCATGAGCCCATGGTGCATTGGATGTGTGGTGATGTTGTTGTGACGACCAGGGTTCAAGTCTCTGGACTTGACCAGCAACATTATTTGTACTATTGTTGGCATTGAAGATGAACCAATGAGAATACACCCTAGATGAAGAGGAGGAAAGCTTGTGAAAAGGACCAGCATTAAATACACCCTAGATGAAGAGGAGGAAAGCTTGTGAAAAGGACCAACATTAAATAAACCCCTAATGAAGAGGAAGGAGTTCGTTATTGTACCAGCTCATGAAAAAGACTAGTGTTGAATACATCCCTAGATGAAGAGGAGGAAAGCTTGTGAAAAGGACCAACATTAAATAAACCCCTAATGAAGAGGAAGGAGCCCGTTATTGTACCAGCTCATGAAAAAGACTAGTGTTGAATACATCCCTGATGAAGAGGAAGGAGGAAAGCTTGTGAAAAGGACCAACATTAAATAAACCCCTAATGAAGAGTAAGGAGCTCGTTATTGTACCAGCTCATGAAAAAGACTAGTGTTGAATACATCCCTGATGAAGAGGAAGGAGCTCGCCATTGTACCAAGCATTAGTGTTTGGGGTCTCACTGGTTCAAAGCTCCAATCAAAGCGCTCAACTCTAGCTATGAATTATCAATCAAATACACACACACACACACACATATATATATAATATTTTTTATATTAAATTTGTATAATATGAACATATAATAATAAATATTATAAATTACATATTTTTCTAATGTATTTTAAATAAAATTCATATATTAGATTAAATATAATATTTAATTTGAATGTAAAATATTAAAATATTGTTTTATATTGTTTATACTAAATTGCATAATATGCTATAATATAATAATAAATATTCAATGTTTTTAATTTTTTTTAAGTTACATATTTATAATATGTATAATTATGAAATTTTAAATATTTTTAAAATTATGATATTATGGCTTAATTAATTATTTTTCAATATAATTTACAAATATTTTATTTGTGTGTAGAATGATAAAGTCAATACAAGCTTTTGTGAGCATTCAGTTTAATTAATTTTTTGAAACATAGATTTGTAAATAAAACAAATTACTCAAAGTCTACATTTATTTTGTAAATATAAAATTATTAAAAATTAAAAATATTAATATTAATGCCTACAAATGAAATTATTAAAAATTAATACATGTGTTATAATATTACTACACTTTTAAAATAGAAACAAAATAAAAGAATTACCAGAATAGTAAAAACAAGTGTAATAAAAATTAAAAAATAACTCTTAAGTAAATAAATTAACCTTAGACTAGAGTGACCATAACTACTTAGATAGGATCTAAGGAAGTATAGATATTCACGCTTTTGAATCAGAGCTATGAACCAGAATACAACCATTCAACAATACCACCTCAATGGGGTTTGAACCTTGGTGGCAAGAACAACAATGTCGCCTTTAAACCTTCACGCCATGCCAATACTAGCATATTCTCTATACTACTTGATAGACCTTAGTTGGACTAATTTTTTATGAAGGTATTGTAAAAATTACACAGGATTCATATTAGCTTCTTATGAAATTGATCCATTTTACTTTGAATGTACCTATATTCCCACTCCCAATTCCATATGAAAGTGAAAAGGATATTCATGATATCTATCAAAGATAATAAGAAGCCAAAAGAACAAAAATAGTAAAATATGGTAAATTATTAAGCTAAGCATACCTTGCCATTTGTTCCACTATAGTAGGAAAATAAGCCAATATTACAAAAAAACTAGTATTTCATGCCAAGAAAATTACTACATGGATTGTGAATCAAAATGTGATGGTTTACCAAGTGCAAAATCATTCTATGCAAACACTACCAAAGAAATAATAAAAATGGATTAAAAAGTAGATTCTTATGATTCCACTAATTGGTATTATTTTCACTAATAGTAAAAAATCTTATTAAGAAAATACTTGGGTGATTGAAAAGGGGAGCAATATCATTGAAGAAGAAGATGCAAATGTTATATTTTTCGGTAAGGATTATTTTTTGAGGGAGATCCTTCTTATGTTCCATGAGACATTGAACATTATTGAACTATATACTTATATTAGCTTTTATTTAGATTCTTATTGATTAGGTGGAAAATAGGGTTCACCAAAATGAATATACAAGATGATGAACCACTAAGTTTTTCCACTCAAAATCATTACAATTTATGCAATTATGAGACCCAAAATATGCAAATAACAATAAAAAATGATACCTAACTATTATAACAAGTATGACGAAAGTTTTTACAGCTCAAAGAGGTGTGTACCTTGTTGCAAGAAGCCTGATTTTAGGGCACAAAGGACTCATTCGCCTTTAGTGGCGAATAGGTCCTTGCTAGGGTTTTTGAAACTGAGATCTGGGTTATTTTCCTTGATGTCTACACTCGTAGATTCTTGGTTGTTATCCCACAAAAACTTTTACTTAATTATGTGGCTTCAATTCTTCGTTCTTGCACTTTAAATGAAAACTTTTGCAACTTGACAACTCTGACAATTTTTCTCTAAACCTGCTCTCCACTTGATCTTCAACCTATAAATCCACAAACACACATTCAAGGAGAGAAAACATTGTTGATTGTTAGTGAATAGGGGTTTTTCTAAGTCAAACCCCTTGTAGGTAATTAAACCAAATGATGAGATAAGGAAATTGAAGCATGAAACATGAAATGATGCAATGTAGATACCTTGGATATTGTCTTGGAAGATAAATCTACAATCTAACATGTAGTGGACATGAAGAATGTAGATCTTGATCCTTGAATATGATGTGAACAATTCTTGCAAATAGATCTTCAATGCTACACTCACTTTCTTAGCTCAACAACATGCATGAATTCATTAAACCCTTGACATGATGATATGATCTTGAACTGTTGCAATAAACCCTTGATAATTTTCCTTGAAATACCTTTGAAAGTTCTCTTGTAATGCTCTAATGCTTGTAAACTTGAATTCTTGGAGACTTAGAATGAATTGCTAAGAGAAACAATGAGAATCAACCCCTTATTTAAACTAAACTAGGAAATTGACCATAAAGTTTAAATAATTAAGGATGACAGCAAATTTGGGGATAAACATTATTAAATTCCCACCACAATGAAATTTTAAAAAAAGGGGTCCTCATTAAAGGAGGGTCCATTTTCCACCTAGGGAAAATGGGTCTTGTCTCAGTTTTCCAAGACCTCTCCTCGAGGGGTGGAAAGATCACTAAAAACCCATTTAAAATCAACCGATAAAGGGGGGTCCTATAGAAGGAGGACCCATTCACCACCTAGGGCGAATGGGTCCTAGCACCATTTTCCAAGACCCCAATTTTTCCCAATTAATTGTTATGCAATTTGAATTATGGGTGTTAGGATAGATCTTTGGGAAGTGTCATAAATGAGGCTTAAATTTGAATTAAAAGGGTTAACTAACTCCAATTAACCACAATTAACTAAGGGGACCCTAGATAAATGTGAAATTTTATTACATGTAAGAACTCATTTCCTTACAACCTTTGAAACTATGTACTTCTGTGAGGGTTTTTTGTGTATTTTCCTTTTTTGTGTATTTTAAATTATAATGATAGGCATGCAATAAAATACAGGGAATGAAATATAAAACCCTATTGTAGCAAATAGATAATTTTATTAATTCATTTTTGAAAGCTTTTACAATAGAGCATACCAGGAATACAATCTTTTGGTATTGAAAGTTGAAGAAGCTTTTATTTCTGAAACTCTTTTGTAACTTTAATGAAGCACAAACTTGACCTCTAGATGAAGCCAAAAATTAAGCACCTTCAACTGATATTTCACAACCTCAGCATGCTATTGGAATGAAGCAACTATGCTCTCCAATGTCGATACGCTGGCAGAAACCCTAGGGCTCCCTTCCCCAAATGCCAAAGAGAAATCTTCAAACAAATATCAAATCTTGGATGATTAGAAATGAGCTCTTAAGTCCCTTTTTGTTCTTTTCTTGGAGGAGCTCAAACACTTTTCTCACCAATGTGGGATAAAGATAATAGGTCGATTCCCTCCATTTTTCCTTTTAAATCATTTTAAATAATATAATGTTTGCACTTTAAGAACATTAAAATATGTCCTTATAACTAACATCCAATTAATTAATTGAAATGACCCCTTTTTAATGATGAATGGACCCTCAAGTCATAAAGTGCAAATATAATGTTATAGTATAATATTAAAATATTAATTATTATTAAAGTCACCTTTAATAATAATTAAACGTTATAACTTAGGAAAAACTTCTTATTTCACCAATTCAACTAAATTTAGAAATCAACACTACCAACATATGATCTTCAGGTGCCCTGCTATAAATAGAAATGTTGGCTAGTTGACTTACTATAAATAGTAAGTATGTGAAACTGAGTCAACTGAAGGCTAAGCTTGAACCCACACGCGGCGTTGAAGGAGAAAAACTAGTTATCATTGCCAAAAGGGACCCTCTAACTAGACATATTAGCCTACGAGGGTCCCATACATCTCTATCTATCTCCCTGAAGCATAAGTGAAAACACAATTGCGTAAGCTATCCTTGGATCCCAAACCTAGAATAGAGATCTTCTAAGAAGAACATCCTTAGGCTTCTATTGCTCAATACTAATCCCAACTTCACCTAGCCAAGGGTAGTGTAGCAATCCACTAGGACCCATCCAAAACACAATACCAATCATGTCGCCACCTGGATCCCAATATAAATGGTACTCACATCCATCCATCCTAAGGAAGTAAGAATATCTAGAAGCATATGTTACCTCCTATATCTCTCTATTCTTTGACACTCTCCCATGGATGTGCTGGAAAATCAAGCGATCATGCCCAATGACACCATAATCACCCTATACCCATGTATCCATATGAAATATTTGTGACACAAAAGAAGCAAAACTTGTCGGATACATATCAACATGATGGATAACTGACTGTTGTCCCTGCAAGTAATCTCCCACAATCAACTGAGTCGTGTACTTGCAGTCGCTAATCCTATCTTCTGAAGATGGAAAAATTTCATCCCACAACGGATGGTATAACCTTGGAGCCAATCCACATTGATGCATCATCAAGTCCTTCGCGTATGGATCAAAAGAAAAGTGACGAGTACTCCTCACTGTGTAGTTGCGATAGAATGCTCCAACCTCAGTCAATGGCTCTTCACTAGCAATATTGGAATCAGGTAGTTGATCACTCTGACTCTGAGACACAAGTTGGTGTCCAAAATCAGCTGCATAGGATGAGGTAATAGATTTACTTCGAGAGGGAAACAAATCAACATGAGAGCCATACTCCCAACCAGATGACACTCTGTGAGTCCCCTGTGAAGATGATGGAGTAGCATTGTGTACTAACACAACTCTTTGGAGAATCCACCACAACCACCCAAGAGCTATCCACTATCAGACTTGCATCATCTATTCTAGTACTGAACACAAGAGAGCCTAATGTAACATGTGGCATTTTGTTGCTCTTAATCAAAGTACTCAGCTCAACTGAGTCAACTACCCCTGTATCTGAGATGGATGATACCACATCCTCACTACAACTCGTGGATGTCAAATCATGTCCAACTACCACTGTAGTAGACTGTACTATAACTGCAACTAGTAGAGACTATGCCAAACTCAACTCCATGGTAAGCTCCTCCAACTATGACTATGATTCTTGAAGGGCCAATTGGGCACTCTGCAATGAGTCCATAATCACCTCAAGCTCATGAGTGAGCTCATCAACCTCCTCCTCCTTCCCCTTTAGTGCATCATAGAAAATACCATCCCTCTTGAGAAGATAGTTCCTATCAACAAGTAACTCCAAATAATTATGTTTCATTAATCCAATTGTTTCTCATAGTGTATGGAACTCTACAAGGGAAAGACTACTATCACCATGCTCATTTGACATAAGGGTACTCCAACCATAGGTCACCAACATTTGTCGAGCAACATCAAAATGATCCAAAGCTGTAACAACCATATCATCACTAACCTTCAACTGCCTCGCTAGATGATGATACCCATGTGACCCATCATTTCTACCCAAATTTGTGCTATAGTAAAAGGTTGAATCCTCATCACTCACCTCATGATTAACAGCATCATGTGCATTCTCATCATTACATACATCAACAACTAAGGTACTGTTGTTATGTACCTCAAAGGATGGCTCAACTAATAAGGTAGAAGTTGCTGATATGACAATATCTTCACACACTTCCACCCCCAATGTAGCTGTATCACCATCCAACTCACGATTCTGGGATTCCATGTCAACATATGAACTTTCTAACTTATTTTCTAAGGTATGATCTGGAAAATCAGACTCATCATGACATGAATCCACAACATATAATGCATCATTAGTACCCAATTCCTGAGTACTTTTATGTGACAATTCAATAGTAGCATCTTGTACATGTATAGTCAGTGTTGTCTCATGCTAATGCAAAATTTCATCACTGCTTTCATGTAGATCAGAAATGTTATGGGTTAATATTTCCTTGCAATCTTCATGTTTGACACCTATATCATGTGTGTCAACATTCAATGGTTCTCCCACAACATTTTCTACACTTACCATGACTTCCAAATCACCATCATGCTCAAGTAATGGACTGCTGCCATCAAAATCAGAATTGTTATCATGACTAATAACAACTTCTTGAATGTTGAAAGTATCAACGTTATGTGTAGATTCCCTAGGATCAGCTATATGTTGGTCACCAACTGCTGAAAACTCATTGTAGAGGTTTTTAGATACCTCACTTGTAGATACCTCATGTTCTGACTCAGATTCTTCATAATTTCTTTGTTGGTGGGAAGCTTCAGATTCTGAATCATCATAGGGTGTCCACATTATTCTATTTGCCTTGCCCTTAGGTCTCAAAAGGAAATCATGGTTTTCATCGTAAGGCCCTCTGCAATAGAAATACAACTTCTTCTTTTTGTTTTGTGGTGTTATACCTTTGATGATAGGAAGTGAATTGGATCCTTTAGGTCGTCCAAACTCTGAAAGTGTTTGCTCTAGATGGTGCAATGATTATTCAAATCTTTTCACTGCCTGTTCATTACTAAACAATATTGTCGTGAAACCCACATTTTCACTGTCCAACTAAAAACCAAAACCAACTGACTTGATTTTAGGCCTTTATGATGTAGGTCTTTTCAGTTTGCTACCTTGGAAACTCCATCAAATAGTTTGGTGATAAACTTCTATTTGTTGTTTTACTTTTCTATTCTATTGTGTCTTCTTGTTTGGCTCTTCTGTTTGATTTAATTGTTGCTAAACACATAGAGGGTTTAAACAAACTCCCAAAAACCACTATTATGAAATGCAGAATGTCTGTAAATGACAACTACAGTTCGTAGAAAAAATATCAAACAATTAGCAGGCTATCAATTTGTACCACAATGAAGCTATAGCATTTAGTCATACACTTCCCATGCTTAATCAAACTTCATAATATTGCCAATAAAAGTCCTAGACAGATTGCAAAGATCTAATAACAGCATGACAATGCCAATTCAAGATTGATTCCAGATATTACAGTCTAGATGACAAATACAGAGCTTATCACCAATGCAATCTAGATAGTAGCAATGGAGACTTAATAGTTGCAGACCTAATTGAATTGCTAATCTTATGGAATGCAGATTATAGACTATTTTAGTGGCATCAACTCAATGCAAATATTACTATGAACCAGGATAGTCGCCAGAAAAGGCTTGTGATCCCTCAAAAGCGAATACAAAAAAGTTGTGCCCAGATTTGTTGGTGAGTGTGTGACTCTTCCCAGCCAAAAGACGTAAGCTCCAATAGAAATCGATTTGATATCAATCCCTTGAATTTGTCTTTTCTGTCAGATGAGTAATTGTGTCTCTCTCTAGGCCATATGAAGCAGATTCCTTAGCAGGACCCGAATAATTATCTTCTCCTTTCACCTTTAATAATTTTTTGTCTGTATTTGACTGCCCTACAAATCTTTTATCTTCTTCCTCAAAAAGCAGCGACGACTGGCAAGCAGTTCCCGGTATGGATAAAGGAAAGTGACTTTTCAAATCTTCAGTGGCTTATTTAAGATGATTTTTGGCTCTAATATGTGGTAGATATATATGCCCGATAAACATAAATTGACCCTTAACTGTGTTGACGACTTTTGTCTATATTTGCAGACTCAAAGCAGCTTACTCGATTTTGTCTTTTATTTCAAATATCTAGCTTTGACACTATTTGCCACGGTGATAGTAGTTCCTTGAATCTTGTCTTAGTCACCAAATTCATTCAATATCTGAAGATGGTTTGTCTTATTTGCAAATATCTTGATGTGTCGACCTTAGTATGTCGTCCCTTTTTAACAATCAACCAATAAAATAATTTTCCATCCCAAGTCATGCGAGCAACATACAATATTAATCCTTCAATCTTCAATTAGGAGTAATATTGTTTATTCTGAAAATTGCATAAAATATAATATTTCTGAAAATAAACCCTTTGATAAATCTTCAAACCCTATACTCTTGAAAAAAATTTCC
This sequence comes from Sequoia sempervirens, assembly GCA_007258455.2. Classification (NCBI taxonomy): domain Eukaryota; kingdom Viridiplantae; phylum Streptophyta; class Pinopsida; order Cupressales; family Cupressaceae; genus Sequoia; species Sequoia sempervirens. Next base: position 226,186,782 of record VDFB02353493.1, on the reverse strand, counting down.
TTTTCAAAAAACAACACAGGATGACAAGAAACCGCTTTGATACCACTGTAATTGTTTCCTTACAACCTCTAAAATTGTGTACTTCTATGAGGGTTTTTTGTATATTTTCCTTTTTTGTGTATTTTAAATTATAATGCCAGGCATGAAATAAAATACATAAAATGAAATATAAAACCCTATTGCAACAAATAGATAATTTTATTAATTCATTTTTTAAAGCTTTTACAATAGATTATATCAGGAATACAATCTTTTGGTATTGAAAGCTGAAGAAGCTTTTATTTCTAAAACTCTTCTATAACTCTGATGAAGCACAAACTTGACCTCTGGATGAAGCCAACAATTAAGCACCTTCAGTTGATATTTCACAACCTTGGAATGTTGTTGCAATGAAGCAGCTATGCTCTCCAATACCAATACACTAGCAGAAACCCTAGGGCTCCCTTCCCTGAATGCCAAAGAGAAATCTTCAAACAAATATCAAATCCTGGATGATTTGAAATGAGCTATTAAGTACCTTTTTGTTCTTTTCCTGGAGGAGCTCACACACTTTTCTCACTAGTGTGGGATAAAAATAATAGGTCGATTCCATCCATTTTTCCTTTTAAATCATTTTAAATAATATAATGTTTGCACTTTAAGAACATTAAAATATGTCCATATAACTGAAATCCAACTAATTAATTGAAATGACCCCTTTTTTATGATGAATGGACACTCAAGTCATAAAGTAAATATAACATTATAATATAATATTAAAATATTAATTATTTTTAAAGTCACCTTTAAGAATAATTAAATGTTAAAACTTAGGCAAAACTCCTTATTTCACCAATTCAACTGAATTTGGAAATTGACACTACCAACATATGATCTTCAGGTGCCCCACTATAAATAGAAATGTTGGCTAGTTGACTTACTATAAATAGTAAGTATGTGAAACTGAGTCAACTGAAGGCTAACCTTGAACCCACACGAGGTGCTGAAGGAGAAAAACCATTGATCGCTGCCAAAAGGGACCCTCTAACCAGACATATTAGCCTACGAGGGTCAGGAATAGCCTAAATCCATCGAACTCTGATGCTCACACAATTGGGGACATTATATTAAGGCCCAACCACTACACCAAAAGACTAGCCTAGTAGTGAGGGTGGCTACCCAAGGTGTTAAGGGTGAGTGGGGCCCACGGGACATGTGGTTGTTGGGGGTATCATCCAACACTTGTCCATTGGGGGTATTGTCCCAATGGGAAAAATTATATCCCACCATGCTCTGTGGGTCTTGACCTCAATACCTCGGCTCTGATACCACTAAGGCCCAACCAATACACCAATAGACCAGCCTAGTAGTGAGGGCGGCTGCCCAGGGTGTCAAGGGAGAGTGGGGCCCGTTAGACACGTGGCTATTGGGGGTATCGTCCCAATGAGGGACATTACACAACACTTTACAACAACTAAATAGGGTACACATTAGGTAAATTTCATTAAAAGGGGCCCATTAGGCTTAATTAATTGGATAAACCTTAGAAAAGTGTGAAAGTGTGTCACAACACTTTACAACACTCTTGCAAAGGACAATTTAAGGTATATTTTAATTAAATAAGGACCCTAGAATGATGTGAATGTGTACAACACATTACAACACTATTCCAAGATACAATTAATTCAAATTTATGTCAATTATCCAAATTAAGTGTGAAAAAGGATTACTTTTTTCGACACTACACTTATATGTACTTTTAATACTTTAGCCTTTTCATTTATGTCATGTTTTTGGTGCCTTCTTACTCTCATTTTACCTTTTATATTATTATTTATGTTTTTTTCATTATTTGGGGGCACATTTCATTTTATTCATCTCATGATTCATCAAATGCCATTATTGGTTTTTGTGCTTGTCTATGTTTCTTTGTTACTCTTCCTTGCTTTGTTTACATGTCTTTAATTATTATCTTGATTTATTAAATGTTTGTCATCTTATACATATGATTTATGAAACTTATCATATCTGTGATCCCTATCATGTTCTTAGATATTATAATTACATATTATGATCCCTATCATAACTACATATTTTACTTCTTATTGGTATTCACTATCTTTACCTTTCCTTAATGTCCATATTTATCCTATCACTCTTCCACATTGAGTAGCCAACATTATAAACATATTTTTATGATTGATCTTCTTGCATGATCCTTATCTAGAATTTATGGTTATTCTTGTCATTTTCCTATCCTAGGAGCAACCTTTTGTGTATTCCTTAATGACTATCTACAAGCTATGTTCTTACATATTTATCACACAATGATACTTCTTAAAATGTTATATGCTTTATAATGGTTATCAATTTATGTGGACTTTTCTCCAAGGATCTTGGTTCTTGAACTAAATCCTTGAGGTAGCAATGCATCTCCTTGAGATCACCTAATTTGATATTCATAACTTTCAAAGCATTCGTTTACTCATCTATTATTTGCATTCTCTTGTCACCTTTAATTCTTAAATAGAATAATTGAGTTCTTACATTTTTATCAAATCTTTGATTGTTGAGGTAAGGTCCTAGAGATTTAATATAGTCATAGATGAAGGATTAAATTAAGGACTATGCAATCATGCAATACAATGAAATAAATCATAATTACAAAGTAAAAATGTCAATGATACCAAATTATCTAATTTAAAAAGTAATATCATTCAATATATCTTATACCTATTTCTTCTACCAAGAAAATTACCAAATCTTGATTTGTTGCACTATATAATTATGAACCTAACATATTATGATATTAAAGCCTTTGAAATAAATAATACATAGTAGTACAAAAGGAAGGATTACCCTCCATCCATAGTGCCATATACTCAAATAAAATCTTAATCTGAAAGCCACAAAATGATACATGAATGAAGTCTTTTTAAGGATTAAAAAAATAGATGAAGAAAATGTAATGAGGAAAATGATCCATACCTTGCAACTTTAAAATTATAGAGGAAGAAACAATTATCTCTAATCCAAAATTTACATAGTAAAAACTTGTATAATCACTTAGTAAAAGAACAAGGACCATACCTTCTATTGTTCCAAGTGAAAAATCCATCACTTGGTGTAACAACCAAAAGATTAAGAAAAGACATATTATCTCAAAACAAGGCTAAAGAAGGGTTTATCCTATTGGATTCTAGTAGTGAAATGAATATCAAATCTAAAATCTTCCATAAATGTGCCAAAAAATATTATACAACTAAATCAAGAATATATAGCGGACTCCTTGTATTTCAAGGACAAAGAAGAAGAACGAAGGTATGAGTAGACTAATAACTAACCCTCTAAAAAATGTGATACATGTAGAAAACTTGGGACAAGTATAAAGTCCCTATTGAGTGAGAAAAAATAGTAGACAGCCTATAAGTGAGACTAGGCTAGTGAATAGATCTACTAGATAAAAATAAAGTAGGTATGTAATAACACTTTTTATACTAACAACCCCACTTAAGTGATTCCCAACAATCACGTATAGTTATAAGTATCTCACAAATGACATAAAGGATTAAATCTTGTGGAAAAAATTGGTCTCTAAAACATGAATTGATATAAAGGAATAGAGACTCTAGAGACATGAAGATGAGAATTTGAATTCTTGATTTAGTTGTATATGAATTAAATCATGTGGAAAAAACCTCTCTAAAAAAATTAATTAAATCATAATATCATAATTTTAAAAAATATTTAAAATTTCATAATTATACATATTATTTAAATATATAACTTTAAAAAACAAACAATTAAAAATATTGAATATTAATTATTATATTATAACATATATAATTTAGTATAAACAATATAAAACAATATTTTTTTATTTTACACTCAAATTATTTAATCTAATACAAATTTTATTTAACATTAAAAAATTAATTTATAATACTTATTATTATATTATAACATATTATATAGTTTAGTATAAGCAATATTTTATGTAATTTAGTATAAAAAATATTTAATATTGTATTTAACACAACATATTTATTGAAAAGAAACGTATTTATACCTGCATAAAAAGCTAATGAATAAAATACTGTGAAAACCATTTGATTCTATCTTCATTTTGTTTTAGAAATTTCAACATTTTCATAATTTTACATTTATCCTACAACCGAAGTGTGAAAACAGAGATGATTTATCAGAAAAAGATTTAGCTTTACAGTTTTAAGCCTCTAACTTAATAAGCCCTTCTCCCTTGCTTTTTTCTCACCGAATGCGTGTGGGATTAAAAATAATTTGCATCCGAAGAAATATTCTCTTTCAGACAGAGAGCTTGAGGATGGAAATGAAGAGATCTGGTTACCTTCCACAGTCGCTGCTGAAATTTTCCGGACACAGTGGAGAACTGTAGATTTTATAGCTCTTAATAGTGGAAACGACAAACTAAATCCTTCCAAACTGTGGACGTGAACGTCAACGTGAATAAGAACGGAAACAACAAATGCGGAAACAAAAATGGAAATGGTGGGCGTTAACAGGAACGGGAATGGCAGAGACAAATGAAAAAAAGATAATGTTGTGGGCCGGTTAAGCCCGACCTGGCTTGCTTAATTACAGTTACAAATCCTTTTAAAGTTTATTCCGCCAATAGGCGTTCCCTTGTAGAGCTCGTTGAGCTGTTGCATAATGTCATATGGCAATCGACAGTCTACAACTCTTTTGGGTGTGCATATGACCATCCAGCCAATCGTAGATGTTAAACATCAAATCATGGGAACAATGTTAACGTGGTGATTGATCCAATGGCTGAAAATGTTTGGAGATTTGTGGACTGAACGACCACCATTGGATTGTGTTGAGGCCAATACAAAGACTTTGGCAACCTTTTACACGTATAAAACTTTTAAAAAAATTGTATTTTTCAAAAACATAGATTTTATTTGATAAAAGTCAAATGATTGAAATCCTGACCGTCAAAAGAATATTATTATTCTACGCATACTCTAAGTGCTTTTTTTGGACAGCAAATAAGACATCGTTGTCATTAGCATCTCCACTCTCAAATTGTGGTCTAGAATAGCATATGCTATGTGCATCCTCATCTTTGCACCGTGGACACTTCACTCCTACAATTGCAAGTCTTCAAAGAAACGATACATTCTCAAACCCTAACTTCAGTTATTCACTATGTGATCTATTTTGTAGGCAATGTTGCCATTTTTTTAATTTTAATTTTAATTTTATTTTATTTGACCTAGGTAAAAATACTAGTTAAACTCTTCAATTTGAGTTTGGTTTGATCTTGGTCTGAGTTAGAGGTCTTCCATGTTTAATTTTTTAATTTCATTTCTTTTTAAAGTTTAAAACATTTGAATTTGGTGTTCATATAAAAAAAATTATACATGGAATATATATTATTTTTCTTTAATTTGAGTTCTATTGAAAGACATGATGCTTTTATAGTACATAATAGATGTAAAATGAGTTTCTGGTAAAATATTATGTTTGAGTCACAATTGTCTACTAGAAGCTTATTTTACATTTGAATTCTATTTTATTTATTTATGTATGCATTTTGAGTTGTAGTAAAGGTATTCATTGAGATCAAGGTATCCTTTGTATAGAATGTTGTTTACATGTGGGTTGTGAATAATTCATGTGGAGATGGAGACTTGGCATGTAGGGCGATTATTGTGTTATGGAATTGTGAGTGGGTTAACTCATTTGCTTTGTAGCCTTTTGTTTATGTTATGTTTGTTGATTTAAAACACAGATAAAACAAAAAACAAAAATAAAACAGATCACCACAACCATAAGCAAAAAATAGAAGACAAGAGTTTTACAGTGGTTCACCTTAATAGGCTACATCCACTATCAAGCTGGGAATCTCTCTTTCATTTATCTCATATACATATTTAGTCCTTAATAACAACCATCTTAAATGGCAATAAAAACCAACATATATGCATCACCTCAACCACCGAAAAATGGAGGCGAACAAACAAGCATTTCAAGAAGGTGTTGGTTACAAGCACTGTTACAAGGAGAAGAATCAAGTTCGAATGTCAGAGCCATTAGATTAGATGATTGGGTTGCACAACCCAACAATCTCCCACTTGAAGACCAATCAATACAAGAGAAAAAAAACTACTCAGATAGATCCCACGCTTTAGATTTATTAACACTTCTTCAGAATACCGAGAGAAGCTCTACAAAATTCAAACTTCTCTCTAATTAGGACCTTTGTTAAAGCATCCATTAGGTTTTCCTTAGTATCAATTTTCTCCACTTGAAGCTTAACTTCATCAAGAACATGATGAATAAAATGATATCTAAGCTCTATATACTTTGTTCGATTATGAAAATTGGAATTTTTGGCCAAGTGAATGGCACTATCAATGCTATCATAAAAAAACTTGGTGAAAATAGTTTATGTACACCACAATTCACCTAACAACCATTGTAACCATTGCATTTCCTTTGTTCCTTTAGTTAGAGTAATGTATTAAGCCTTGGTAGAAGAAAGAGCAACACCTGTTGCAAACATGAGACCCAGCTGATTGTTGCTCCAACAAAAGTGAACACATAACCAGTACTAGACCTCCTCTTATTCAAATCTCCAGCCATATCCAAATCAACATAGCCAGGCAGTTGAGTTTCCTTACCATTAAAACATAAAACATAAACAAAGGTCCTTTAAGGTACCATAGAATCCACTGAACCGCTTGCTAATGATATTTACTCGAATCGCTCATAAATCTGCTCATAGCTCCCATTGCATGAGCAATATTCAGACGATTTTAAACCATGGCATACATGAGACTACCAACTGTGGATGAATATGGAATACTCTTCATTTGTAATTCATCTTTGTGAGTTTTGGGAAACATAGCAGAAGACAAGTGAAAGTGATCAGCTAAAGGAGAACTATCATACTTGAAATTTGACATATTAAACTTTTCCAAAACTTTAGAAATATATTTTTCTTCAGATAATCTGATTTCTCTCCTTTGTCTATCTCTTATTATATTCATCCCAAGAATCCTGTTCACTACCCCTAAATCTGTCATGGAAAATCAATGAGCCAAATGTTGTTTCAATTTGCTAACAATCCTCACACTAGTGCTAGCAACCAACATGTCATCAACATAGAGTAAAAGAATGCCAAACTCACCATTTTCAAGCCACTTATAATGGACACACGGGTCTGATTCAGAAAAAATAAAATGTTGTTGAGTCATGAAGCTATCAAATTTCAAGTACCACTGCCTTGGGGCTTTCTTAATCCCATACAAACTCTACTTCAATCTACGATACAAATAATCTTGACCCTTTTTAGCAAAGCCTTCAGATTGCTCCATGTACAATCCCTCCTCAATATTTCCATGAAGAAACATGTTTTTAACATCAAGTTGTTCAAGTTCAAGGTCCCAAATAGCTGCCATGCCCAACACTGCATGAATTGCGGTCGTCTTACCACTAGTGAAAAAATTTCATTGAAGTTGAAATCCCCTTTCTTTGATCAAAACCCTTCACCACTAATATGGCCCTATACCTTTTATTCCCTCCATCTTCTTCTTTCAAATGGTAAACCCATTTAATTTTCAAGGTTTTTGATTTGGTGGAAGGGGAACTAAATCCCATGTATCATTTGCATGCAAATACTTCATTTCATCATTCATTGCCTCCATCCATTGAACTAAATTTGGATCCTTACAAGCCTATTTGAATTTAGTAGGCTCTACTTAATCAGAGAGCAAGAGCTCATAATCATCATATTTAGACAGACGCTTCTTTTCTAGTGTAGATTTTCTTAATTCTAGACCTTGGTCTAGCTGCAAATTTCTTTGTTGTTCTACATTTTGTATATCAAACTGTAAATTAACTCCAATACTCTAAATTTTTATACATCCAATTGACTGTGGGAGAAAACTACCTTGTTTTGGCAAGAGGTTTGTTTTGTTTCCCTAAATCAAACCTATGTAAACATACCATGTGGATGGTCATTAGTTCAAAGGGGTTGTATAGTGTACTCAAAAAGCTACGTATGAGCTTTGGAAGGTTGCACATAAGCATTCACTGGAAGTGATGAAAATTTGGAAGGTTGCGTGGAGGTTTGAGGAGTGGCGCCAAGTGTAGAGGAGTGCACACCACTTAGAGAAGGCTACACAAAAATTTGAGGAGACAGTGTAGCAACTGTAGGAGGCTACATGGCAATATTTAAAGGTTGCATAAATAGATTTGAAGGTAGCGCAACACTTGGAATAGACTGTGATGAAACATTTGAAGGTGCATTGACATATGTTGGCTACGTTGGAATTAAAATATTGGAAAGCTATGTAGAAACATAAGGAGGCTATGTAGAGATAGAGGTAGGCAGCAAGGAATGGAAAGTAACAGTAGGTGCCTTTTGAATATTTCCTTGTGGCTTATTGACATCATTACCATTATCAAACAAATCAAAATGAATACAATTATTTGAAGACATGTTATGTTTGTGAAAACCTGGGAAATATTTCTCATTGAAGACAACATCACGACTGCAAATAACTTTCTCTGTAGTTGGATCCCAAAGATGAAAACCAAATTAATCTTCACCATAGCCCAGAAATATGGACCTCTTCAATTTAAAACAAGTTTTGTTCACTGCTCCTTAGGAATATGGACAAAAAATTCATAGTCAAACACACACAAGTGGTGAAAGGGGATTCGTTTCCCAATCCATCACTCTTCTAGGATATCAAAATCCAAACGAGATGAAGGAGTGCGGTTAATTAAGTAAACAATAGTATTACATGCCTCTTCCCAAAATTCTTTCCCCAAACTAGTATTGGAGAGGATACACCAAGCTCTCTCAAGAATTTTTTGATTCAACCTCTTAGCTATTGTATTTTTCTAAGGGGTGAACGAAATCGCCTTAATTCGACAGATACCCTTATCTGCACAAAAGGTGTCAAGCTCTGAAGAGAAAAACTCTCCCCCATTGTCAGTTTTAAGACATTTACTTTTGTGCCCACTCTAATTTTCAACAATAGATTTAAAAAATTTAAATTTTGAAAGCACTTATGATTTTCTATTCAACCTATAAATCTAGATTTTGCAAGTGCAATCATCAAGAAAAGTGACAAAATAATTTGTACCGCCAAAAGAGGCTACCACTATGGGCCCAAAAATTATCTAAATGCACGAGTTCTAGTGGAGAAGATTTCTTGTCATGGCCTGTTCACAAGAAGTTGGTCTAGATCTGTTTTCCATACAAACAATGCTCACATAACTCCAAGTTAATTGATTTAACACCTGGAAGCTTATCCCATTGGAGAATAACTTCAAGACCCTTCTTACTCATATGCATGAGCCTTTTATGCCAAAGTTTAGCACCACTATCCACAACGACCATTGTTGCTCCCACTTCACCATGGCATTCTAAAATATATAAACTTCCTAATTTCTTTCCTTTCACAAGAACCAATACACCTTTAGTGACTTTCTAAGAAGCTAAAGAAAAATTGACATTGAACCCTTGAGCATAAAGCTGACTTACGAAAATCAATTTTCTTTTAAGAGTGGGAACATGCATGACATCCTTCAATATCCATTTACTACCATTTTTCAAAGACAATAAGAAATCACTTTTTCCTACTATTTCATATTCTTTGTTATCTCTAAGAAAAATTTTTCCAAACGTGCCTTTTTGATAGTTTGTGAAAGCACTCCGGCACAGAGTAGCATGAAATGAGGCACCGTAATCAAGTTCCCATGAATTTGCAATTATGTCACTTGTTGATAAGATCAAAACACCATCGTCTACAACATTAACTTTATTATTTCTCACCTTATCTTGAGTCTTCTTGTAATTTCAACAATTTTTTTTTGTGTGAACGGATTTTCCACAAAACCAACAAGCACCATTTCTTCCTTTGGACTTAGACCATTTTGCAAATTTGGACCTTCTTTGATTTTTATTTTTGCTTCTATCTTGACACCGTCCCCTATTGTCTATGCTTATAGCAATTAAGGCATCACTAGAAGAGGGTTCTTGATTCTTCCTTCTCATATATTCACTAAGAACTGTGGCTACAAATTCATCAAATTTCAATTTACTTTTGGTAACCACCAAAGTGCTAACTGCCATTACCACCCCTTCCCAGTTGTTCGGTAAAGAACATAATAAAAGAATGGCTTTTATTTCATCATCTAAGACTGTTCCTACTAAAATCAATTGAGTAACCAAAGTATTGCACTCATTGAGATGATTAGACATAACCCCACCCTCTTTCATTTTTAGATTATATAACTTCTTCATAATAAATACCTTGCTTATAGTTGATGATATCTCGTACAATGAAGAAAATTTATCCCAAATCTCTTATGTTGTCTTCTCAGTGGAAACATTGAATAGAACATTACTTGATAGCGAGAGAAAGATGGTTTCCCTTTCCTTCTTATCCAATTTCTCCCAATGTTCGTCTAATAATTTACCTTGCCCTTTCAATTTTCCAAGAAGAGAATTTGAGGGGTCATGTTTAATCAAAATAAATTCCATCTACATTTTCCACAATCCAATTTTTTTCCCAGTGAACTTCTCTATTTTCCATTTGTTCACTTCATCCATCTTTTTGAAAAAAATACTTAACCAATTTCTAGAAAGGAAAAAAAAACTTCAACACTGAGCTCCACTAGGCTCTGATACTAGTTGTTGATTTTAAACATAGACAAAACAAAAAGTAGAAATAAAACAGATCACCACCACCATAAGAAAAAAACATAAGACAAGAATTTTACAATAGTTCACCTTAATAGGCTACGTCCACTATCAAGCTGGGAATCTCTCTTTTATTCATCTCATATACATATTTAGTCCTCAATAATGGCCATCTTAAATGGAAATAAAAAACAACATATATGCATCACCTCAACCACAGGAAAAGGGAGGCAAACAAACAAGCATTTCAAGAAGGTGTTGGTTACAAGCACTGTTATGAGGAGAAGAATCAAGTTCGAATGTTAGAGGGCCATTACATTAGATGATTGGGCTGCACAACCCAACAATGGCGGCATTGTTTGTGGCAATCACTCTCATACAACATCACATGGAAATCAATGGTTTAAGATATTTTTAGAATATAGGGACGACCATCCAAACAATCACAGTCATTAAAATTAAATTTTGACAATAGTTTTAATGTGACATTAAAGTGTAATACACACATTAAAGTTTATTTTAATCTTTCATGAATGTTAGTGGAAGAGTGGGCATAAACCAAAGGTATGTTCTTATCCTATTCATTGTTGTATTTATACCCTAGTGTAAAGAGGATACTAAGACAACTAGAACTTATGCAATGAATTACAAATGAGTGCAATGTAATACAAATCCAATAAATCAAAGTATACACATACATATATCCAATAAAACTCCTCCTTTTAATTTTAGAGATGAAAATTTTAAAATCCTATTGCAAAAAATATCACTCATAATTGGCTCGACTTAAAGATCACACACTAAGATTTTGACCACTTAGGTGGTGCTTGTGAGCCCCTCTTAACTTTTCATTTCTATTATATTCTATATTGTGTGCCTCTAGTCGTCCACAGTAACAGTCATTGCTACAATTAGATTTGAAATTTAATTTTGAATTTGCATCTCCCACCCAATCCATTAAAGAGCAACAAAGGGCTAGTACTTCTACCCTCGCATTTGTTGGCTACCTCTCATTGTCTAAAGCTCTTTCATTGATCTCCATTGAAGGTTCATCACTACAATCAATAACACTAAAAGCATTATACTTCCTCTAGATGTCCTACTCCCGATTCGAACTCATGATATGTTGATTTGCTGTCCAGATCTGCACTTGAAGAATTAGTACAATTGTTTCGATCTGGGTGAGTGAAAGACGAAACCTTGGGACTACATTGATCAGCATTGTGAACTTCCCCCTTTCAACTGGTTTAGAGTTCGATTCTAAATATGCACAAAATCCAAATAAAACTCCCAATAAAAATGAAAATTGCTTAATGTGTGCTTGTTAAGAGCGGCTACTTGGAAACATGGCGGTTCTTCAAGTAGATTTAGAGAGCTAGGATGGGGTAAATATGCCATGTTTCTCTCTTTCATTCTTTCTTTCAACACAACTTCTGGTTTAATTCACACTTGATGATTTTTAGTTTAAAAAATTTAGAACCCCTCTTTGGTTTTCTTTTTCTAAATGATTTGTATTTTATTTTGCAGTTGGATGATATTAATTTCAAAAGTTAATTGTTGATGCAATTATCTAAATTCTCTACATCTTTCTTCTTTAACAGGGCCCAAACCACACCAATCATCACTTCCACACAGAGAAGCTTCACATCCAAACTTCTATAAATAGAAGATGTCAACGTTATAATTGTTGTCTCGATTAATTTTTTTCCTACATAATATATTACATTTGTATTGTAGAGGACATCGGTAGTTGCAGAGAGCATGGGAAAGAGCACATATATGTTTGTGGAATTCTTATTTCTCTTATATCCTTTAACTTTTGGTTTAGGTAATATTTATTATTCTAATCTTTGAGCGAATCTTAGTTTTGTAAATTAATAGGTGGGTTTGTTTTTGTTCTCATGAATATAAAATTATTGTCTATTGTTGAAAGTTTTAACAAAAATTCAGTAATATTTAATATTCTTTTGTAATTTATTTTGTATCATGTAAGTGTCCACTAATGAGGGATGCATGAAAGATGGAGTGGTACTTTTAAAGGGCAATGCCTGAATGCTCACAATTGCATTATTACTTACTAAAATAAACATCCCTCTACTGGAGCTTGTCATTGGAGTATTAGGGGATAGGCTTGTTTATGCTAGATGCTTGTTAGACTACAAATGCTAAGAAGTAACGTTGGATCATAGCTCACCAAACTAATCCAATAAAAAACTAATAAATAACTAGTTTTATAGGTTTATGCCAAATTTATTTACTTGGTTATATAATATTTTTAGGTTATTTCTCATTCTATTGTGTTTTCTTCCATTGGAAAGTGTTAGTGACAGGTCATCCAAAAGATCAAATAGAAAAGAAGTATCATAGTGATAAATAATTAATATTTAGATGAAATTGTAATATTTTTTTTTTATATAAAATTAATTATAGCAAAATTAAATAGCATTGTTATTGGATGGCTGATAAGTATAAATAAATAGTTATGTCTGCTAATTATTACATATTTATTATTTTCATTAAAGTTTTTGAATATACACACAAAAGCTATGTTAAGAGTTTTTTCAATGTTTTCATTCAATATTTATCTATCCTCATGTTGACTTAAGCCTACTTAGTCATGGCATTTATTGTGCAGGTTAAATATCTCATGGCATTTATTATGCAGGTTAAATATCTTCTAATATTTTTCCCGGTTGATATTTTGGGATATTTTGCTCATGGTTGGATATTTCTCCTTTATAAGGAGACCCTTATCTATCTATCTATATAGGTCAACATTATGCAATTCATGTGGTCATGTGCTTGTTGTTTATCTTTGTGATCTGGTGACTCTCATATGGTATCAAAGCTATTCAGGATATTGTCAGGCCATGAAGGCATGTTTTTTGGATTTGTTTGGCCTCTGTTCGGTTCTTGTGACATTGTTTATTCTTTGACACCCATGTTCTCAAAGACCATGTCCTGTTCCTGTCGACAGCCTTGTTCTAAGGCCCTTCACGAGCTCTTCAGAGATTGTGTTGGCCTTGCTTGGTTTGCAAAGAGGTTGTTGTATAAAAGCGTTGATTTTTGTGCTTTTCTGAACTCTTGGTTTCTCGCCTTGCCCATCTGATCGTCTTCAATACCCAAGTTGTTCGGGCCGCGTAGGAATCTTGCAGACTCGTAATGATTTGAAGGTTGGAGGGGGCGAATGTCCTTGGAGAGCAGCTTGCAGACTGTTCCTAAGTTGGAGGCTGCCTGATCTCCAGTCGACGCAACCCCAACATGCAACTCCCCACCTTGGTTAGCCACGACACACATGGTAGGTTGCGCAGCACCCACACCCTCCACTCATATGACGTCCTTGAGAGCATTCTCTGCATATTATCATCAGTCTTGTCTGATCCTTGCTCCTCACGTAGCATTCTGTAGACTCACAAGGATGCACCTTATGGGATTTCAGCTGCAAATCCTCTAATTTGAGGTATTTTTGAAGGCGTGATTTGAAGACTTTGACTTGCATTAGCCCTCCACCCCACGCCTCCATTTTTTTTGGATTGTTCTGACCTCTATTCAAGGAGTAGGTGTGATTTGATTACTGGTTGGCATGCTTTGTCGTTGCGGTGCTTAGATCTGGTGGGCGTGCTTTGTTTGTTGGTAGCTACATTTTGTTTGCTGATACGTGCGATTGTCTTCAATCTGAAGCACAAACTATCAGCGACCTTGTAGGTCTCCATCAGCCTGCACACAAGGACTTCACTACTGTTTGTTTTGGTGTGATGTATACACAACCACTCAACTCCAACATAGGTTTCTATTCATGCACTTGATCTGGTCACCCTTCTTTCATCTCCTTTATGATGGTCAATAGTGATAGATATGACTTAATGTTTGTAGTTATTGAATATTAACTATTCACATAGTCAAAAAAAATTTTGAACTCCAAAATTACTGATTTATTATCAAATGCTTGTAAAGGGGGTCAAATTTAATTTTGCAATCAATTTGTAAAAAGGAGGGAAGTTATTTTTCCTTTGTTAACAATTTGTGAAAGAAAATTTAATTTCTTCTCATTGTAAAACACACTAACCTATAAAGTGCCAAATTGGGGGGAAACAAATAATCAAGGGGGGGTCTTTTGTGGTTCATTTTCACACTTCCTCGAGAAGTGCTTGTGTTGTGTTTTTTCACTCCAGCATGCATTTCTATCTTTTCTTTTTCGCATTTCTTCAAAACAACTATCTTAGTCAAAGTAGTATGGAATCTAGTGTTATTATAGTGCCCTTAACACCTTTCGATTACCATGATTGAAAGGTGAAAGTAATTCTTGTGCTTAAGAACAAAGGTTTATATAGGGTAACTATGGGAATAGAGAAAGAACCTAATGCAGCTAAAGACAAAGAAAAGTTCTTTAATAAGTGTGATCAAGCATTTGGCTTTTATGCTTAAATTTATCCCCGGATTTGTTGTTCCATGTTGAGAACTTAACAACACCCAGCCAAGTTTGGGAAGGTCTTGACAAACTTTTTGGGAAAATAGATGAACTTAGAAGCCATGAGTTGGAAAATCAACTCTTAGGTCTTAGTCCTAGGAATTTTTCAACTTCACAAGACTTTTTTACTAAGTTTAAATCCTTGAAGTTACACTTAAAAGATTGTGGAATTGACAAGAAAGAGGATCAATTAATCCTTTCTGTACTTTCCAAGCTAGGTCCAAAATTTTATGTGTTTGTATCAACTTTCTACTCTACTAAAAGGGCTCTTGGAGCCTCATGGTCAATGCCCACACTTGATAACTTCATAGCTAACCTCACAAGGGAGCAAGAAAAGTTAATTCAAATGGGTACTTTGAAGTCTACGAAACCTCAAGCCCTACTTGCAGGGAATGAAATGCCACAAACTTCAAAAGGGGAGAAGAAGAACACTAAAAAGGACAAGCAAGTTAAGAAAGAAAACAAAATTGACAACTCCAAAAAGGACCTTCAAGGTAAAAAGAGAGTTGCATGCACCTTTTGTAAAAATCTTGGACATGATGAACAAAACTATATGAGGAAAAAGATTGAAGTTCTACAACAAATTCTCAAAAATAATAATATAGGGCTACCTGATTCTATCAAGGCATCTTCATCAAATCAAGATAATACTAAGGACAAAGAGAAATCAAAGGGCAAAGCCTTAGTTGCTAAAGCATCTTTATCTCCATCATGGATTCTAGACTTTGGTGCTTCACACCATATGGGTTCTTCACAGGTTGTCTTTTCATCCTTAGAACCATCAAGTATGTCCACAATCACCTTAGGTGATGATACTCCAACATTGGTAAAAGGGAGAGGGTATGTTCAAGTTGAAGGAGGAAAATTTTCCAATGTTCTAAGTGTACCTTCACTCTCAACTAATCTCCTTTCAGTGTATAAAATGACTCATTTAGGGAAGGGCACGAGAGTACAGTTCTCTCCAAATTCAGTTGAGATAAGAGAATTACAAAGCAACAATTTGGTAGCAATAGGAGAAGCAAATCACCAAACTAGATTATATGCCTTCTCCAATTTTTCCATAGATATTTCTCCAAAAGCACTACTAACTCATTCAGATGAAGCTAGTAAACTATTGCATGAGTGGTTTGGCCATCTTAACTACCCCTATCTTGAACAACTATGTCAATAGAATATGGTTAAGGGATTACCTAAGGTTAAATTTTCTAAAGGTGTTTGTCAAGGTTGTGCACTTGGCAAGCATCCAGAAGCAAAATTTCACAAAGGTAAATCAAGGACCTAGGCAACACAAGTTTTAAAACTTGTTCATAGTGATGTTTTAGGGGCTTTTCCCCATCCATCTTTTACAAAGGCTAGATATATTCTCACCTTCATTGATGATTTCTCACGTTTTACATGGGTCTACTTTCTTAGACAAAAATCAAAAGTGTTTGAGTCTTTTCAAGATTTCAAAGCTCTTGTCAAAAAATAATCAAGGAAAGTCATCAAGGTTCTTCAAACAGATAATGGGAGAGAATACACCAACAATAGTTTTGAGTAGTTTTGTATATCAAAGGGGATAGATCTGCAGAGTACAATTCCTTATACCCCACAACAAAATGGTGTTGCAGGACATAAAAATAGATCTTTAAAAGAGATGGCTAATTGTATGATTCACTCTAAGGGCCTCACACCATCATATTGGGCAGAAGCAATCAACTATGCATGTTACATACAAAATAGAGTTCCACATAAAGCCTTAAAGGGTATCACTCCCTTTGAAGCTTGGAAAGGATGGAAACCTGCAGTTGATCATTTCAGATTTTTTGGCTTGCATGCCATGGCATGCATTCCAAAAGAGAAATGCAAGGCTATGGATCCACAATCCAAACCTTACATCTTTGTGGGATATCCAAATGGTGTAAAAGGCTATCGCCTACTCCACCCTACCACACATGAGTTGTTTATTGAGAGAAGTGTTAAGTTTCAAGAAACATCTCCTGAAACTACACTTGACACTTCTCCACATATTGTGGACTCTTCAAATCCTGATTATAGTACTGATGATTCAGATCATTCTCAACAAATTCCTAGTGTAGTATCTTCTTCTTCCAGTTCTCATAGTGATGAGGGTTCATCTTCATCTAGTTCAGGGATTGCATGAGAAGTTGATATATCTGCACCAGACTCACCCACATCTTACACTATAAATAGAACAGATACAGGGGTACATGATTCAACAGATAATAGACTGATTCAAGTAGATTTTCAGGGGGGACCACATGCCTTTTTTGCTTTAGTTTCCAATCCACAGACATTCAAAGAGGCATCGGGCATACTAGAGTGGGATATTACTATGGATGATGAATATGATTCCTTGATTAGAAATCACACTTGGGATTTGAATTCACTTCCTAAGGGAAGGAAGATAGTTCGATGTAGGTGGATAGATCGAACTAAATTTTCAGCAGATGGGCCAGTTGATAAGTACAAAGCACATTTGGTAGCCAAAGTTTTTTCCCAATTGGCTATACAAAAACCTTTGCACCAATTGCCAAGATGACTTCCATCAGACTCACACTTGCTATAGCCACATCACATGGATAGAATGTACATCATATGGGTGTGAAGAGTTCTTTTCTTCATGGAGACCTTAAGGAGGAAATCTACATGGAACAACCACCAAGGTTTGTTCAGGATTCATCCTTAGTTTGTAAACTCGGGAAATCTCTTTATGGCCTTAAACAAGCTCCTAGAGCTTGGTATGGATGGACTCCTACCTCCTATCTTTAGGTTTCTCTAGATGTTATTTTGATCCTAATGTGTATCTACTATGGCAGGATGATTCAATTTTGATACTAGTTCTATATGTTGACGATCTTTTAATTGTTGGGAGTACTTCATCTACCATTGTAGCAATGAAGACATCACTTCAAGATATATTTGACATGACATACTTGGGTTTAAAGCACTACTTCCTTGGAATCGAGATTTCACAGTCAACTTCAGGGATTTCTCTTGCACAACCCAAGTATACTCTTGATCTACTTGCACACTTTCATATGACTACTTGCAAACCATCTTTGATGCCCTTTCTTTCTGGAGTCAAGCTTGAGACTTCCTATACACCATTGGTTGATGCTACATTGTATTGACAACTTGTTGGTAGTCTTATATACTTGACTCATACTAGGCCAGACATTGCCTATGCAGTAGGCATGGTTTCAAGATTCATGCAGGAACCTCATGAGCTGTATTGGAAAGCAGCTAAGAGGATCCTTCACTATCTTCATGCTACTCTTGGGTTTGGGATTCACTACATAATTGGTTCACACTTGACTTGGTTGGTTATACAGATTCAAATTGGGCTGGTGATACTAAGCATCGTAATTCCACTTTAGGTTACAAATTTTCACTTGGTTCAGGCCCTATCAGTTGGTCTAGCAAGAAGTAGAATGTTATTGCTATATCATCCACAAAGGTAAAGTTCAGTGGGGTTGTTAACTCAGCTACTGAGGATATATGGCTTCAATGCATTCTTTCTAAGTTTGGTACTCCTTTCAGGCAACCTATTGTCATCTATTGTGATAACCAAAGTACTATTCTGATATGCAGGAATCTGGTTCAACATCAATGAACCAAACACATAAAGATTCATATGCATTACATTTGAGAGTTGATTCATGGTCAGATCATCGACTTAGTCTTTTGCTAGTATTCAGAGCAGGTTGTTGACATCTTCACCAAACCCTTCACTGAGATCAATTTCATTCATCTACGAGTTGTTCTTGGCGTGTGGTCTATATCAGCATCATCATCATCCTTGGGGGGTGCTTTCTAGTCTTCTCCACTTCTCTCTCTTTTTTGAGGATAGTTTTTTCCCATTGGGTTTTCTATCTTACTTTGTTTTTTAGAGAGATTGCCTTGTACATGGGTACCTCAAAAGGCTAGTAGTCAGGACCCATTTTATCTATGCCCGCCTAAGTTATGCTTAAGGTGGGGTGTCAGTGTTTTCATTCAATACTTGTCTATCCTCATGTTGACTTAAGCCTACTTAGTCATGGCATTTATTGTGCAAGTTAAATATCTCATGGCATTTATTGTGCAAGTTAAATATCTCCTGATATTTTTCCCTACTAATATTTTGGGATATTTTTCTCATGGTTGGATATTTCTCCTTTATAAGGAGACCCTTATCTATCTATCTATACAGGTCAACATTATGCAATTCATGTGTTCATGTGCTTGTTGTTTATCTTTGTGATCTGGTGGCTCTCATAACTTTGAAGAAAACAAAATCATCACAATAATATTAAATAACTGTGTTCCATATAAAATATACTAATTTTGAAGGATATTTTGTGTTTATCAATATTTTCAAGAAAACTCTGCAATTTATACAATGATTTAATAAGATAATGTATGGTGATTGTATATTCTTGTTTAAACATATTTAGAATAGTATTTAGATGAACTTATAATAGTTTTTATATAAGATTCATTATGATATACTAATAAATTTATCATCTTTAAACTATATATTAATATTTTTATAAAATAAGTAAATAATATTTTTTGATGAAAACAATTGGATCACATAAATATTTATTTTTAATGAAACACCTTACAATATTTTAATGGACCATACAATATTATTAAATTATTTTTAAAAATGAAATAGTTTTTTATAACACATTTTATATTAAAAATATATGTTATAATTACACGTACCCTTAGTGTACTTGTCATTGATCTTGATCTCCAATATAATATCCTTTTTGTGTAAGCATGGATCCATGCTATAAAAGATATTTGATCTATCTTCCATCAATGTATCTAATTCCCTCATTCAAGCATAGAAGCAACCATTCCTAGTGATCGTCAACCTTTCTAGTATTGCAAAATGTTGAAGAAATAAAGTTATAAATATGATTGTTGTCCCATTATTAAAACCACCTTTGAAGTTGACAAGCCTACAAAAATTGAAATTACAAAATATTCATTGAACTTAGATCTATGACCTTCTATCCAAATCCAAAAATTGACTTTCTAAATCTCATTTTAAGATCCTTGAAAAAGGTTGGAGTGAGTATGAAATCTAAGATGCATTATATATGGTTAAACTCCCCCTTTCACCTAAAATCCATGACATGCTTATCACGAACAAGGACTAAGGCATAACTTCTTTTGTTAGATTAAATTTTCCTGCTAATGAAAATATTGAAAGATCAAATTATCTTATTGTATCAAGATGATCTTGTAGCATGCTTTCAAAATAATAAATATCCCATAATAAATAGGATGTGTTGAATCATGAATGATAAAGAAAAGGTACCAAGTATTCATTAACAAGGTATTCTAGAATTTGTACATGTTTATGAAAATGAAGGATCATAGGGCCTATATTACATGTACCTTGTTGATCAATTCAAGGATCTTAGTGATTGTTCAATAATTTCTTAAGAAATTTCATTTGACATTGAAAAAAAATCATTCTATAGTCTCTATGAAGATATTTCTTCCACCAACCTTTTCAATGATACCACTATCACTAGCATTGACCTTAACATCCAATGTCATGAACTCATGAATTGGGACCAATAAGATCATATACTTGTTGACTTGTTTCAAAATGATGAAGCTATCACTAAATTCTTGGGACTTTGAGACTACATCCTATTTGGGGATTATAATTTTCTTGAAATCAATCTTGATTCATCAACATATTTTGGGGATAAGAAGAGTTATTTAAGTGTGCCTAACTTGTGATTCGATTGGATACTTCGGATTTAGGATTAAGATTAGTGATTGGGATGATTCATAAGTATTATAGTGCTACTCAGATCACTCAGTAACGAAAAAAAAAATTCAAGGGAAAGTTTTCGATTGATTCCTAAACAAGAATTCATGGGAAATATTGTTACTATTATAAATGATTCAAGATATAATCATTGATAATGAAGTTTACTATTTTTCTAAGGGAATCCCCTAATTTACATGGCCTTTTAACATTTAAACTCTTAGCTTAGTGGCCAAGCCTAAGATATTATTTAAATATTATACATACATTATATAAATAAAAGCAATGTTGTAGCTTAGGTTAATATAGAATCATGCAACAATTCGTACAAATTAAAAGACTAGGATCATGATAATATGTTACTAGAGAGATATCATGATCTTAGAGATAATAATTGGATTGTTATTAATTTTCATGATATCAAGGATATACTAATAAAATCTCCATTTTCTATAAGTAGATAAGAATTATCTCAATGGCTACTAATGTTTTATTTATACAAGTGACTACAACACTAGTTATTTAAATTATAAATTCAAATAGTTAGTCTAAGATTGATTCAAGTAATCTTTATAACCACACATTGAAATAGTTTACAAAATTATAAAATAATATATTATTTAACTAGCTTTGACCATCTCCTCTTGCATAGAAAAAGAATCTTAATATTTTCCTTAAGCAAGAATTTTTGTCACTTTCCATCTTAACAATTGTGATAGTACTTACAGATTCATAGATAGACATGCATAAAGATCACAATAGCCAAAATCACATGAGATTCACATAGTAAATACTCATGTAAACATATTAAACCATATCCATTAGATTTAAACATTATCAAGCCAATCATCAATACATATCTGAAAATCTCTTCATTTTTCCCTTTTATTATATTCAATTTTTGTTGTCTATGCAACTTCCGCATGCATCCATAATTTTTTAGTAGAATTATACCTCATATCAATTGTAATACTTATACAATATTTGACTTACCATTCCTCGATGTTTTATTGGCTAGTTGGGCACATCTTATTAGCTCCTATGCTTGTTATTTAATTTTTTCATTCTCTTCTTGGGTACTTAAATTCTTGAGCCCTTTTATTCCTTTAATTTTTTCACTATATATGTCACAACTTCCCTTTATATAATGGAATACTCATCATTCATGATAATTTATCTAGGATCTATTTTTATTAAAGTTGCCAAAAAAATATTTTAAAAAATACTCTCACTTCCTTATGACCAACTCAATTTAATAATGATAACTTTTATATAGGGAGAGGGGAATAATATGAAAAAATTATGTTACAAGTTATATAATCATAAAGTATCATTATCTCAAGGAAGCAATTTAAGCTACATACTTCTTGACATAAATGTTTTCTCAAACCTATAATTCAGCATAGGGTGAAGACCAACTTATTTCCACACAAGATGACATATTATGTTGTATAAAGATAGGATTCAACGCAATTTTTTTCCTAAAATATATCATAATTTACTCTTATGTTTTAATTAAATCATAATTCCTTCAATCAATATGTAGTATTTACTCAAGCATTTATTATAAGAACTAAAAGAATATAGTGCAAGTTGTTACAACCTAAAGGGGACTTCTTAGGGTTAGTATGTATTCATTAAAACCTATAATGTATTTAGAATAAATAGGGAACTATACAACTAGCATGTATCAAGTCTGAATTATCTCCAGTGTAATAAATACCTTGACCAACAATATTTAACATGTAAAAATCCTTCTAGCAATTAAATTTAGCTAGTTATAGGATAAATCCTTAGATTTATAGAAAGGAAAAGTAATGCCACCATTACAAGATTTTTCTTTAGTCATCCAAGTGAGGTTCATAAAAAAAATTCAAACCTATAATTCAACATAGGGTGACGACCAACTTATTTCCACACAAGATGACATATTATGTTGTATAAAGATAGGATTCAACGCAATTTTTTCCTACAATATATCATAATTTACTCTTATGTTTTAATTTTCATAATTCCTTCAATCAATATGTAGTAATTTACTCAAGCATTTATTTTAAGAACTAAAAGAATATAGTGCAAGTTGTTACAACCTAAAGGGAACTTCTTAGGGTTAGTATGTATTCATTAAAATCTACAATGTATTTAGAATAAATAGGGAACTATACAACTAGCATATATCAAGTCTATGAATTATCTCCAGGGTAATAAATACCTTGACCAACTAGCATAGATTTATAGAAAGGAAAAGTAATGCCACCATTACAAGATTTTTCTTTAGTCATCCAAGTGAGGTTCATAAAAAAAATTGGGACATGATTTATAAAAAATGTATATTAACATGAAAATTAATATTGAATAATTAAATTATTATTTATAAGTGTCACACCTCATTTTTGAACTAGTTTATTTATCATATTTTTTCCTAATTATAAGTTAAATAATTTTCTACGCATTTTAAATTATGTTATCAAATTGTGATTAAGGATAATTGTGCTAGATAAATATATATTTTATTCAAATTATGTAGAAAAAAATATCATATTTGATGATAACTAAAATAAATAGATGTGATTTCTTATCTTCATTATTTTTTAAGTTTTATGTTACACTTTTTTGTTGAATGGACTAACTACCTTGTTGTTTAAATGAGTTGGGTGAAGTGAAACTAGTTACCCTTCCTGAATGACAAGGGAGAGTATCATTAGATAGAGGAAATAAAATCATGGAGAATGGTGATACTCAAGACTTCAAGAATCTGGACAAACACAAAAATAATATTTGTGTCTTGTTACATGTGTTCTTGTATAATTTTCTTGTGT
Source organism: Sequoia sempervirens (assembly GCA_007258455.2). Classification (NCBI taxonomy): domain Eukaryota; kingdom Viridiplantae; phylum Streptophyta; class Pinopsida; order Cupressales; family Cupressaceae; genus Sequoia; species Sequoia sempervirens. The sequence continues at coordinate 226,163,032 of VDFB02353493.1, read as the reverse complement.
CATAAATATAGTAGTACTTTACATCGTGACATCATCATTGATATCTCTATGGTCATTTCATGTCTCATTTTAAGTTGTTATGATACCTTTAAAATAATTTTGTCAACTACTTGATTTGCATTTCTCTTTTTTGGTGTTGTCATACATTTGGTAAGATCTCCTTTGTGAGTAGAATTCATGGTTAACATATTTTCAAAAGAATACACAACACACACATACACACACATAATTTTATTTTTATATTTAGTTATTATGTTTTAATATAATTGAATTCCAAATTTGAATGAGAAGGAATAAGCTCCATGTAGTGGAGTTAAATACATTGAATGAGTAGTATTGTGAAGTTAGTTTGGAGATAAACTCCAATGAACTTCTCAAGGGGCACCACTTCAATTGTAATGAAAGTATATGGAGTGGAAAGCAAATTCAAGGAGGAATTTTAGGGTTTTCATTTCCCATAATAAAATAAGAAAGGAAAAGAAAGAAGGCAATGGTGGGTGGTATAAAAGAGGAATAAGAGAGCTCTACAAGTTTTGGGAGATTATTGTGGTGCATTAGTATGTTTTACTAATTATTTTTAAAATTTTATTAAGTAATATACTTCATCAATCTTAGACAACAAGATGAACTTTGGTTTCATGGATCTGATCACTTTTTACATTAAACATTGAGGGAATTATGGATAGGTTTATGTATGTTTCTTTGTAGAAACTTATGTGTTTTTATATTAGTTTTTCAGTGAATTTTGGAATTGACTTATATTTTAGATTTTCTTAAATGTTGAAAACTTGAGACAATAATAGGTCTACAAACTATATTATTGGTTTGTGAAAAAAATTATTCTCTAAAAATATGTGCATTGTATGCATATGATAAGATCATATTAGAAATGGTGTATTATTGTTTATGTGTTATATACTAGCCATACATAGGCTTAACACCACCAAATATTGGAAAAATCTTCACTATCTTACACTTTGAAAACATGCAAAAATAAGGTAAGTTTTGTTTTACCTATTATGACCTGGAATTGCATGTTATTTGACCTCATATAGGTTTGTAATCATAAGGAATCTTAGTTAGTGTTATTTTACCTCATATAGATCTACAAACATAAGGAACTTCTATTTAGTGATTATGAAATCCTACAAACAAAAGGGAATATGGGTTTAGTGTTATTAGACTATATAGAGGTTTGTATACTATTTGAGTTTAAATTATATTGTTAGAATTCGCTATGGCTTCCAAGATCTATGGACCAAATGGAAAGCACAAGAATAGAGAGAATATGATATGACAAGAATAAATTGTATTCAATGTCAATGATATGAGACGATTTGAGATTTTTTACAATGAGAGAGACCGCTTGGTTATATAGCCAAGGTGAGAACATAGAAGGGCATAAGATTATGACAAGTTTCGTAATCTTATGACATGAGACAACTATGAAAAACTATCACTCCACCTAAGATGGAAAAGTGATAATGTGATAATCACCACAAATGGTGGATCACCCACAAAAGGTGGAAGTGATAAAGTAATGACATGTCAAGTCCATCAAAAGTGAAAATTCTCCAACTAGCTCCTATGTGATCCCTAAGTAAACTTAACTAAGGTGTAATTATGACCTAGGACAAGGTACAACATATTTAATTACACCAAAACCCCCCTTAAGTGCAACTTAGGGAGTGGAAAATTAATATGCAAATGACACAAAGATGCAATGATGGGTCCCGGCTACGAGGCCATGTTAGGTACCCATGTACATATGCAATACAATCTCTCACAAACAAAGAAAAGGAGAAAACCCAGTGGGACAAAACTCCTCCCCAAAAGAGAGATGAAATACAAAAAATGAAATACCCTCAATGATGCATGAGAAGGTAAAAACCCCATGTGAGGAAAAAGACCCCCCATAAGAGAGAAGTATAAGAGAGACAAGGCTGCCCCCCCCCCCTCAATGTTGAGTCTCCTGCAATGATGTTAGAAGCTCGACATTGAATGCTGAAGATGATCCAATCTCGCCGAACAATATTCCTCCCCTTAGGAAGAAACAAAACCAAGTATGTATGCAGGATGTCAGGAATATGGACGATGTATGATGGTGTCTCTGAAGCATGCTCAAGTGTCTCCATGTCGATACCAAAAGATGACACAATCTAAACAGGTGTTCTAGGCCACACTGTTGAAGAGGACAATCCAATATCTAGTAGAGACTGATGTAGAGCACTATCCAAAGACAAGGATATCCCCTCTGAAGACAAAGAAGCCTCCTCCAAATGTTTTCCAAAAGAATCCACACTCATTCCAATCTACAAAGAATGATCATGTGGAGAATGAACAAGAGGGTCAAGGTGTTCCCTCACAACAACTGAAGAAGGTGAATCTTCATCAAAGAGAAGATGTATGTCATCAATGGTGTCCTCCAAATCTGCAAGATGAGACTCCACAAACAAGTCTGAAATACCCGTCAAGAAGTCATCCAAAGTAGCCAAATCTGAAAGACTATGTATGTCCTGTTGCACTGAATCACAAGTAGCCAAAACTATCTAATCACAAGTATCCTCAAGTACAATAGTAGGTGGAGGATATAGAATGAATGACTCAAGAACTAGATCTGATGTGAGAACTCCCAGGTTCAAGAAGCCAAATGTCTCCTCTGAATCATGGTTCATATGATCAACAACTGTAGGAACAAGGTCATCATCAGAAGCAAACTGTGCAAAGGTATACAATCGAGATGAATGATCAACCACCCCAATAGAAATGATCTCTCTAGTCTCCAAGTCTCGAATGATGACAGAATCAGGAGTGAACTACACAGTTCTCCCATCTCCACCATGTGTAATCTGATAAATGGAAAGAAGATTGTTCGTCAAATGAGGAACACACAAGACATCCTAAAAAGTGTTGTCCCCAATGCTAATAGATCCCTTCCCAAGTACACTCATGTATGTATTGTTTCCCATCAATATAGGATACATAGTGCAAGGCTAAAATGAAGAGAAGATAGTCTGTGAAGATGCCATATGATGAGATGCTCCTGAATCTAGAAGCCATCTCCCTGATCCTGGACCTGAAAGAGCACAAAGAGCTTGTCCTTTATATCCTAATGTTGATACTTGACCTTTGTCCTTTTTATACTATTTTGAAGTAGAAGGAGAAGAAGAGTCAGACGTTCTAGAAGGAAAATCAATGTGATTCTTTTTTAGAAGATTTTTCAACTCATCAATATCCTTCTTATAACAATAATGTTCTTCATGGCCATCCTTCTTGCAATATGCACAAAAAGGCCTCTCCTTCTTAGATGATTCTCCTTTTGATGATGAGGATTCTGATTCTTTATGTGGCTTGCTCTTTTTCTTCTTTTGCTTCTTATCAAGATTCCCTAATTCTTTTTGTACCTTAGACTCATTAGCCACCAATGCTTGTGGCTTGGAAGACTTGATTAGACCCATGTTCATTAACTTAGCTTCCTCTTGGATTAGGAGATTTGCAGAACATCAAACTTAGGATCAACATATGATGCTCCCATAGAAATTCGATGGGTTTGAAAGCCAGAAACAAACATTGAATACTCAGGACCAAGCTTGGATAACACATTCAGAATTAATTGTAAATCCTCTTTTTCAATACTGCTTTCTTTCAACTGTGTTCTTAATTTCTTGATTTTGGAGATGTAGTCTTGGATGTGGTCAAAACTTTTAGGATCAAGATTCATCAAATCATTATCAATCTGATAACCTCTAATCTTATTTTTTTTACCATACAATTTTTCAAAAGTCTCCCATGCTTCTTTAGGTGTATTACATGATGCACTATGAAATTGTAAATCAAATGAGACTAATGAACATATGCATCCAAGTGTTTTCTCGTGATCAATCTCCCACCTTGCCAATTCTTTAGCATCAGTAGGTTTTTGAATTGTGTCCTTTAGATGACCTATTAGACCATTTATCATGAGATAGTTCCATACTAATTTTCTCCATGTAGCATAATTATGTGGATTTAAGGGTTCAATTTGAGATTTCCCCATTGCAAGAACACAAACCAAGCAAAATAATGCAAGCAATCACTACAAGATTACCCCCCCAAATCACTCAATCAAGAAACCTCCCAAGAAATATCTAATTTGGCACTTTATATTTAGTGCGTTTACAGTTGCCACTTTCCAAAAATAGCAAAATGGACTTTGATCTTGGTACATGAAAATGCCCAAAATAGGCCACAGAATCAAGTACAATTTTTCTTACAAAATGAGATCAATTTGATCATACCACTGATAAGTACACAAAAAATCATGCACTTTCAAAAAAAATCGCAACCAAAAATGTTACTGTAGGAGCAAGATATGAACTCCTGAAGTTCCCAAAATGAGGATGAATCAACAACAATTATGAAAATCTCTAATTTCTAGAAACACCAAACACCAAAACCAAAAACTGATTGCACCACTATGTAGAGCACAAAAAATTAGCCCAAATAAAAAAAAATTGCTTGAAAAAAGGAGCCAAAATGAATGAGTTATGGAGCTTCAAAGTTTGCCTATCAAAAAAAAAATGCAAACCATGAGGGGGTCAAAAAATCCAACCAGCCACTGACGTCAGCATTTGATGAGATTAAATTTGACGTTCTGTGCCCCGTCACCAAAAAATGTGCCCAACTGCCAGAATATTCTGCAAATCTGCTTGCCGGAATATGTTGTTGTCAATAGGAATATTCCAAAGCTGGAATCTCAGACTTTGACCGCTGATAGAATTTCTTTCGCCCGGATTTTATTGCAATGGCTGGATTTGAATTTTGACTAGCTAAATAATTGCCACCAGTGATGTGGAGCCACATGGCAATGGCAGGATAGCCACACGGTACCTGCGAGTACCAGTGCAGACAGGTCTGTGTACTGCAGTACCTACCGCAGACTTAAAGTCTGCTTTTTGATTTATTTTTTTCAATACAATTTTTCCAAAAAAATAATCAGTAGAATAATGATTTTCTAAAAAACAATTCAAAAAAATTTCACCAATTAAATAAAAAAAATTTGAAAAATAGTATCGATTGTAATTATGATGTGATCTGGGGTCGTACAACTCTTTGAGCAAAAAAAAATTGCCTCACCAGAAAACTGCTCCGATTTGGACGAATTAAAAGTCGATCTTAGGATTTTTGGCCCTTCTGGACACGATGGCAAGGTCGGATTTGACCCAAAATGCTCCAAAATTGCAACTACCTTCTGGATATAGCAACCACTCATCAACTTCAAACCCTCATAGATTTGGCCTCGTATGTCTGATTTGGACGAAACAAAAGGAAAAATCAACTTTCTTGAACCTTTCAGATGCAATGGTGAGCTTAGATCTGCACTAGCAAGCTCTTATTTGAACCTGCAACAAGGAGCCAAAAATGGAACACCCCCAAATCTGGAATCTCTCTTCAAAAAAGGACTCTCCAATGGCACCCAACCCGTTCTGATACCATGTTAGAATTGGCTATGGCTCCAAGATCTACAGACCAAATGGAAAGTACAAGAAGAGAGAGAATATTATATGACAAGAATAAACTGTATTCAATGTCAATGATATGAGATGATTTGAGATTGTTTACAATGGGAGAGACCCCTTGGTTATATAGCCAAGGTGAGAACATAGAAGGGCATAAGATTATGACAAGTGTCATAATCTTATGACATGAGAAAACTATGAAAAGCTATCACTTCACCTAAGATGGAAAAATGATAATGTGATAATCACCACAAATGGTGGATCACCCACAAAAGGTGGAAGTGATAAAGTAATGACATGTCAAGTCCACCAAAAGTGGAAATTCTCCAACTACCTCCTATGTGGTCCCTAAGTAAACTTAACTAAGGTGTAATTATGACAGACCTAGGACAAGGTACAACATATTTAATTACACCAACATATATGCCTCAATCACTTATAGGTCAATATTTTGAGGAGGTTTAGATAATATTGAATAATTGTTTTATTAATATTGATTTGGGTTTAAACCTATACAACCATTATTATTTACATCATATATATATATATAATATATATATATATATAACTCTAAAATATATTAAAGTGGATTCTTTTATACGATCATATCTTGGCCTATATGCATTTGACAGAAAACAAGGGAATGATTTTTTGTGTCATAGCCTTATTTAAGTTGATTGCTTGAGGATCTCCTCATTTCCTTATGATTGTCTTCATTTAATCATATATGCAATTATATAGGTACTCATCCAAGTCTTTAATTTTTCATTATGCCTTCCTATTTCCTTATGTCTGTCTTCAACATTTTTCATTCTTGTTATCATATTAGCATAACAATTGTATTATCAATCATTAATTTTATCATAAATCAAACTTTGAATTATACCCTTATTAGTCTATTAGGCCTTTAATATTTGAACATTTTCTAATACCATGTGTGATACCACAAACAAGATGTTTTTGAATTGTAGATAGTATACTAACTAATCTTTTATCCATATTATCTATGATAACACAACATGATTATACAATAGAAATGATTTAATTTCATAATTTTGGCTAAGACCTTAGTTTTTTCTTCTTAGAAAGTTGAATCTAACATTATTATCAAGATCAAACATTTATAACTATATTATCATAATTCATCATCTTATTCATACCATTGGATTATGAAAGAGTTATCCAAATTTTCTAACTTCAACTAATGCCATCTTTAGGAGGAGATAATATGATTCCATGTAGTTGTAAGAGGGTAAGTAAGCATGTCACTTCCTAAATTCACATGAGAGTATGATTCCATGAGTGATCTTTAAGCCCAACCCGATTCACCTGCAACGGGTGGAAGCCATTGTAGGTATGCTCTCTAGGTTGATGATCACAGATTCGAGGCGAACTACAGCTATCCATTTTCTATATAGAAAATACCCACTTCCCTCAAACAACTAACAACACTCCCTCGCTTCATTCCGCATTTGCATTTCAGCAAAATAGAAGAAGGTGCAGAAAAGAGTCAAACTCTGAACGAGTTGAATGAGTTGTCATTGATAATGTTGAGCAATGCAGTCCCAAGGTTTTGTCTTTGACTCACCTAGAGCCAAATGATTATACTAATTCTTCAAGCGTAGATCTGGACAACAATCAATATGTCACGAGATTGAATTGGAAGCATGAAATCTAGAGGCAATACAATGCTTTTGGTGTTGTTGATTGTAGTGATGAACCTTCCATGGAGATTAGCAAAAGATCTTTACACAGTGGGATGCAGCCAAGAAATGCGAGGGAAAATGTACTAGTCCTTTGCTGCTCTTTAATGGATTGGGCAGGAGATGCAACGAGAGATGCAAATCCAAAATTGAATTTCAAATCTAACCGTAGCAGTGACTGTTACCGTGGACAGCCAGGAGCATGCAACAGAGAACAGAACGGAAACAGAAAGTTAAGAGGGGCCGACAAGCGCCACCTAAGCGGTCAAAAGCTTAGTGTGTGATCTTCAAGCCGGGCCCTCATAACTAGAGAGAAGCCCTTGCATCTCTTTAAATACTAATTGATTTTGATGTAAATAATGCTTGAACATTAGCTCAAGGACTAACTATAATGGAACTATTATTATTGTGAAATTGTCAGCCCTAACTTATTCATGTCTAAAAGGAGTGATTATACATAGATTGAAACTACACCTCCTTCAACAATAAGTGACTGTTATATGAAAACAATTATACATTTAAAATATGTATTTGGAATGAATTGATACAAATTTGTATTTTGAAAATGAAAAGAGAGATTAAATAAAAAATGAATGATATCATTGATAATGTGTTGTCATGACTAAAAATTGAACTAAATATAGTTACATAACTTAGATGTTCTAAAATCTACTATTTTTTTATAAACTTATTATAACTAAAACAACTCAATATCCCTTGTCAACTTTAATATAATACAAAAGATATTATTATTATTATTATATTTAATATTTTACAATAAATTATACACCTTTCATATTAAAATATATAAAAATAAAATACATCTATTTAAATTTTATATACTTAATATTTCCAAAAAAAAAATTGTAACAAATAAAATGCATACGCAACTGATACTGCATTAACTCCTTTCAACCTTCTTTGAAAGATATCAAGACATACGAAGCTTACACGATTCTCATTTTTGGTCTAACAAAGTCATCGCTGAGACCGCACAGATGCCTTGCAGAACTGCTCTCCTGAAACTGTGTTGTAGGATGGAATTTTTTTATTAAACTCCTCATATCTTATTATTATACATTCAACATTATCTTTAGTACTCAAACACTAAGAGCCATAGGTCTACGATCCTTTGTTAGATTTGGAAGATTTGTTATGACCACTCCTACAACCTCAAGGAGAAGAGGGATCAAGAGGGACTCTAGCCATATTGCAGAGTTCATTCCCATAGTGGTCCAAAAGCTCCTAAAGATAACAACTTCAAGTGCAAAATTTTGAGCTTACACCTAAATCTACATAAAAACATTAGAACAAATCATAGCCTTGGTATATATAAAAGGGTGATCCCACAATAGTGGTTTACAATTTTTGGCCAAATTGGACACTGAAAATTTTATTTTTAACTAAATCTTCACATTCGGGCACCTATAGCAGCTAAATCGTGAGGAATTTGAAGATGATGCAAACTAGAGTCTCGTCACATTTTGTCTATAGATTCTAAAAATTATTTTTTCAAAATTTTTGGAATCAGATAGCACTTCTTTTTCCATCTCCCACAAAAATTAGTTTTTTTAGAAAACCCATTTTTAAAAGTGGCACCATATAATGCATAACTTTTTTCCATGAAGGATAAAATTCTAATTCTTTCGAATTTAGATTTGTAACTCCAATATCTAGTGCTTCCACTTGGTTAGATAGTTTTTTATTGAATATTTTTTCTTTAATCAAGTTTCAAAGTCAAACCAATGATAATTCAGACATAGCGCAACCATATAATGTGCAACTTCTTTTGTATATATTGAAATTCAATTTTTTTTATTGGATCAAGGACTTCAATATCTGGTGCACTCATATTTTTCAAATTTTGTTTTTGATAATTTGCTATTTTTCCACATGTACAGAACAGAGACCTTCATTTTCGATGAAAAACCTATGTTTAATAATACTAAAAAAACAAATACATAATAAAACCAAAACATATTAAAATTATATTTGTTGGATAGCTCGTTCCAAGGACTACCTGATTCCAATTGGGTTTGTGAAGATTCCCCCATTTTCATCCTCAACCCGAGCTTCAAAGCATAAAAAATTAGGTTTTTTGTGTGAACAAAGTCAAAAAATAGGGAAAAGGGGGGTTCGAGCGAACCGGGGTTCGAGCGAACCAGTGTTCATTCAAACTTTGGTTCATTCGAACCCTTTTAAATATGCATTTTTCCTTTTATTTTTTGGGTGGGAAATGTGGGCCCCGTAATTAATGGGTTCACTTGAACCCTAGTTCGGTAGAACCCCTTTATGGTTCAGTCAAACTTGAAGGTTCATTCAAACCCCTAAAATCGATTTTTTTGCCATGGGGTCATTTTTTCTCAATTTTCATCCCTCCATCAAATTGTAAACCACTATTGTGGCTTCACCCAAAAATATGTTGATATGTTAAACAACCTAAAAAATAGGTGCATTTCTATCTTCCCAAATGTTGAAGAAAATTAAATAGGACCTCATTTAAGGTACATGAATAGTAGATGACCACATGTTTGAATTGAGTTTGATATATGAATGGTTTATTCCACAATCAATAGTAATATGCTAATGATGAATATTAGGAGCTAGTTATTGTATCTTAATGATTAGTTGGCTTTCACTAGTACCATGATGATAAAGAATGATATGGGCTATCCATGTTATAATACACAACCAATGTAGTAAACTTTCACTAGTTTCATATAGGTGATGGATTCTAGGAGCTAACCACCACATCTATAGTTTAGCTAGTTACTAGTAGCATGAGGGTGAAGGATGCTAAGGGCTACCCATGATATGAAGGTTTTTAAGTAACTTTCACCAATAACATGGAAATGAAAAATTATAGGAGCTACCTCATACAAAGATGGATGAATTTTCATTGTTTGCATGAGTTGATGGATGTTGAGATCCACCAGCTCAAAAGGTTCAATAATTTGTGGAAATATTATTTGTAGCCAATGTGTCTTTTATGTTTTTGTACCCCTCTCTCAATCAATGATGGGGGAAAGTATTATAGTATTTTTTTTCCCATCATAGTTGGCAATGAATTGGGAATGGGAAGGAATAATGATGTAATATGGGATGAACCATATTCCTCTTTCTAGATGGGTTGTACTTGAGAGGTAGGTAAGTTCTTGTAAACCAATAATAAGAAAATTTATGCTCTAGAGTTAGGCCTTCCTTTTGTTTAGAATTGCTTATTATGTGTGCTTTGGCTAATCATTTTAGTATGTAAAATTTATTCACTAAGAATACCTAGAATGAATGTAGAGTCAACCTTGTGTCTAATTATATTCCTATCAATGAGGGTAGTTGAATGAGATTAAAAAACTAGATCTTGTTACCCCTTGCACCTCTAATCTTGGCATCAAGACTTCTCTCATAGATAGACTATCAAAGCCCACTCAAATGAGGTGGATAGGGATCCATATTCACATGGTTGAGGTTGTTTGCACCCTTGCACCAAGAACTAGAAATCAATACAACCCTATTAAAGATTCATTAAATCTCAAGTTCTTATACACCACAAGGTGCTTGTCATTTATTATCGTTATTCAAAATATTGTGCTTCTTCACTATTGTATATATTTTGCTAATAAAAATGAAGGTTGATCATCTTATCTATGGGATGTATCAACAACCAGTTCTGTGGATGGTATATTTTTAATTCCTAAAATACTCATAATATTGTAGGTAACTTTGTTGTTATTCCCTAAATAACCCATCAATTTTTAATATTGGATGGTTTCATTAATGAAAGTAACTCTATATATCCATAATGCTTTATATAGATTCTTCTATAAGGATATCATAATAATTGGAAATAATTCTTATGCAGGAAGAAAATTGTGATCAGGTGAACAAATGATGACATAGTAACAACATTATATAAAACCTTGTAAATGGCCTTAGAAATATCCTAGAATGATATATTATAGTTATTTCTTTAAGTTCATCCTAAAAAATTATATTTACTTTGTATTGTAGAACTTGTACTTAAATATTTAGACCTAAAACATAGAAGATCTCACTAAATTTTTTTATGACATTAGGGATTAAATTTTATGTTCGATAGCACTAATGATTAGTGGTAACCTTGAATAGTGCTATAGTATATTGGAAATGACTTAGTCCCATTAAATTCTTATTAAAAAAAATGTAACTAGAGATGCTAATTACAAAAGTGGGGAACATAATCCTTACAAAAAATAAATGTTTAGCCCGATTAGAGGAAAAATAAAGTAATAGGGGAATCAACTCAAAGGAATTAAAATCATGGGCTCAAGTTGTTAAAGGTGCAATTGGTAAGGTAGAAGAGGCAAGGGAAAAGGATAAAAAATAATAAGAAAGAGAATGCAAGGCAATGTAAGAAAGAGTAAAAAATATAATTATTAGAGGGATTAGAGATTATAGAAAAGTTTAAAGTACTTTCAATATTATAAATGATTTTCTAAGGGATAAGTGGCATCGAAGGGGAAAAATCCATTGATCAAGAAGGCTTGGAAGTTTAGGTGAATATGCTATTAGACCTGTAGTAATGGAAAAAGTATCCCTTTTCTTTACTTGATTTGGGAATAATTGACATTTAATTAACCCAATTTTTCCTAAGTTTAATGTTGTATTGTGTTGTAACACATTCACATTGATCTTGGGCCCTCTTTCAATAAAGTAAACTTAATGTGTACCTTATTTAAGTGTTGTAATAAACTTTCACATTTATCTAGGGTCCTCTTAATTAATTGTGGTTAATTGGAGTTAATTAACTCCTTTAATTAAAATTTAAGCCTTATTTATGACACCTCCCAAAGATATCTCACAACACCCAAAATTCAAAATTCATAATATTTAATTGGGAAAAATCAAGGTCCTAGAAATTGGTGCTAGGACCCATTCACCCTAGGTGGTGAGTGGGTCCTCCCTCTATAGGACACCCCCTTATGAGTTGATTCTAAATGTATTTTTAGTTTTCTTTCATTCCTCGAAGGAATGGTACTGGAAAACAATGCCAAGATCCATTCACCCTAGGTGGCGAATGGGTCCTCCCTTAACGAGGACCCCCTTTTTGAATTTCATAGTGGCAATAATTTAATAATGTTTATTTCTAGATCTTGTGTCAGCTTGAATTGTTTGAATTTCAAGGTTAATATCTTGATTTAGTATAAATAAGGGGTTAATTTGCATTGTTTTCACCTAGAAATTTTAGGAGACGTCCTAATACTTCACAAGAGCATTATAGTGAACTTCAAGAGAATTTTCAAAGGCATTCCAATGTAGATTATCAAGATTTTATTGTAGAAATTCAAGATCATCTCATCATGTCAAGGGTTTAGAGGACTCATGCATGTTGTTGAGCTAAAAAAGTCAATGTAGCATTGAGGATCTACTTGCAAGCATTATTTCACATCCAAGATCTACATTCTTCATGGCTACTACATGTTAGATTACAAATTATCTTCCAAGACATTTTGCAAGGTACATCTACATTGCATCATTTCATGTTTCATGCTTCAATTTCATTATCTCATCTTTTGGTTTAATCACCTACAAGGGGTTTGATGTAGGAAAATCCCTATTCACTAACAATCAACAAATTTTTCTTCCCTTGAGTGTGTGTTTGTAGATTTATAGGTTGAAGATCAAGTGGAGAGTTTAGAGCAAAATTACAAAAGTTTTCAAGTTGTAAAGTTGACCTTCAAAGTGCAAGAACAAAGAATTGAAGCTACAAAATTAAGTATAGGTTTTCATGAGCGAACAACCAGGAATATGAGAGTGCAGACATCAAGGAAAATAACCTAGATCCCAATTTTAGAAACCCTAATAGGGACCCATTCACTACTAAAGTCGAATGAGTCCTTTGTACCCTAAAATAGGCTTCTTGTAGCAAGGTACACACCTCTTTGAGCTCTAAAAACTTCCCTCATAGTTGCTATAATAGTTAGCTATCATTTTTTATTGTTATTTGCATCTTTTGGCTCTCATAATTGTATGTGTCTAGTGTGGAAAAATTAAGTGGTTCATCATCTTGTTGATTCATTTTGGTGAACCCTTTTTTCTACCTGATCAAGACCTATCAAAGCTTCATTTATGAGTATAGAAGAAAAATACCAACTTCTCAAAAAAAAGAGGATTCTAAAGGGCTCGTGTTTCTTTCTATATGAAGATTTAATCTCAACATGAGAAGAGGAGAGAAGAGTAGAAATGGGAAAAGCATAATGAGTGACAAAGGTAAAATGGCATGGCTTCCAAATGGAAAGTCTATTATTACCAATCTTTTATACCAAAATGGATGAGTATAACAAGATGAGAACAAAGGGAAAGCAAAGGTAGTGATGGCAATAGAGAATATAACAAAGAAAGAATGGGTGAAAAAGGTAAGGATTCTACCTTGAGCCTTTGACCCCCAAGAAAAATGAAAATTAGGGTTCACCCATGAGAAGTTAAAACTATTGTTGTAATAATAGAGGTTACCCATGGAGAGGTTGGCACAATGGGTGCAATATTCCTAAATTTGAAGGATAAACAAAGTTTATAGTGTGGAATGATATGGCTAGAAATGGAAAAACTTATGGTGGCTTAATGATCTTAATAAATGAAACATGAAGAAGAATCATTTCATTGGAAAATAAAACCTACATAATAAATACATTTAGTTAAGAATTTTTGAGAATGGAAGGAGTATAAGAATTACAATGTGATCTTAAATAATATGGGTTGAATTGTAAGGATACTATGCATCACTAAAATGGATATTTCATCATTCTCCTAATAGGGGTAGGTTCTACTAGATTATTTAAATGCAAGGACATCTAATGAAAAATTAGAATATCATGTAGCAAGGAGGATAAAGTGTTCAATAGAGATGGAGATGTTAGCCATTTTATAATGGATTAATTTCTCTATGATAGTATGGATAGATGGAAGAGCACCTTGAAGTATACATGCAAGACCTTTAGCAAAGCAATTTTTTTTTATTATGCCTTTTATCAAAGTTTGATTGATAAGATAATAGAGGTTGTGATTGAAGATCGCCTTATAGATTTAAAATTTGAGCATAATCTAGTACATTTTTATTGTCTTGGAAGGAAAAAAATTAGCCTATGCTAAAGGAGCAACTTATCCACCAATCTCCAGCAAAGTGTTCAAAATTTCTTTTAACCCAAGAAAATTGTGATATATATTTTTTTAAAAAAATACTATAGAAAAAAATTAAATTTTCACAAGGTCTAAAAAATCATGATTTAACGAGCATAATTCTAGAGGCACTTGAGAGTTTTAAAGGGACAAAGAACAAGAGGAAAAGGGTTTTTTGATAAATGCTTGGTTTTATGAGGATTGAAAAGTTGTAAGGAGAGCACTTAAGGAGCCAAGTGAAGAGAAGGAGTTCACATAATGTTATACAAGAAAATTGTAAAAGAAAAAAGGGATGTTCATCAACATAAGGAGAAAGGAGCTAATTTATATCTAGCAAAAAAATATAACCAAAAAATATTTTGGAGGGAACTTCAATCAAGAAAAGAAAAAACAAACAATATTATTATAGTAATGGATTGAATATGCAAAATAATTGTATGGTTAAGATTCAAGCGTTTATGTCTCCCTAGGGTCAACATAACCACAAAAAATATTCACTTTGAAAGAGGCTAAAGAAGGAATTAACAAATTGGGCACAAGACAGGCTAGTGACATGGTTGAGCTTTAGGATGCATACCTAAAATAAGGGACAAAATCCTTGCCCTTGTTTGGGTCCCAAATTTTTTTCTTTAGGGCAAGTGAAATACTATCTTGAAGATAGATTGACAGCCACATCAATAAAATATGAGTAATTATAGGCTAGTTGCTAAGATTGGATATTATCTCCTTAACTTTAGACTCGAATGAACCCAAAAAGGTGTTATTAGAGGTATCATTAATAGGATTAATCATAATTGAAGATAAATTAACTAAAAGTGTTATAATAGTATGCAATATACATGTTGCCTCTATTTCACCTACAGTTAAATTAGGCGAGATAATTGAATGTTTGATCTTCAGAGGACAGTGGAACATTCACACAGGGGAAAAGACTCTACATCTGTTGCTAGGTCACGGGGAACTCAGTGGGTGAAGCCACCCTGGGAAGATTCGGCATGAAAATCATCCAAGGAGAAAGTTGGCAAGACTCTCCTACTATCTGGCCGACTGACTGTTTGATTTATTCCATCCTGAGCAGGTCGCTGAGACCTAGTTTCTGTCATGCTGAACGAGCCTGCAGAGCCTATCGCTATAATGGAAAGGGTTCAGCATGACCTCTTACCACGTGGATTTCCTTAGCTGATAGTCCATTCAATCGTCATTCAACGAGACTCTCGGTGACCAAGGGCTTCGGGGAGACCTACAACATTTGCAATGATGTCCCAGTGAAGGTTCGATGTCTCACCGAAAATAGTGATCCTCAGTGTAACTACAGGACTTTGCTGGGATGTCTTGCCGACATCAAATGTCTTACCGACTTCACATAGGCTCCCTTCGGTAGGAGTGTAAGACTTCGATGAAGGGTCACAGCGAAAAGGTTATGTTTTCCCCACCGTGCATCGAAGGGTCTTATCGACACAAGGAGATAGCTTCGCCAGAATGTCATACCGAAGTGGAGATATCTCCCCGAAATGAAGCAGAGCTCGGCAAAGGGCGAAAGGATTCGGCATGAGTCTCACTGAACATAGAGATCTTCGACAAAGATAAATGAAATCGCCCGAAGGTCTTAGCGAAGACTAAGGTCTCGCCGAAAGGAAGGATGGACCCTCATAAAGACAAAAGCAATTCGGCAGGACTCTTGCCAAAAACATGACGATGGCTCTTCGGGCAGACAAAAGGGGTCTACAAGAGGTCTTAGCGATGATGACGTGTCTTGGCGACAAGCACAGGTTTCGGCAAGGATATTACCTTCGATGTATGTCTTGCCAAAAGATGAAGGAACCACCGAGGATAGAAGAAAGGCCTCGCCAAGACTTGAGGCTTTTGTAGTGATGTCTCGGTGAACGACAAGGGTTATGCTGACAGTATTTCAGAAGGGGGTCTCGCTAGGTGTCTTGCTGAATACAGAGTTTTCCAAATGGAAAGGATTTCTATGCGAAGTCTCAGCAATACCAAGGAGTCTTGCCGAAGTGAAACGAAATATGTGTTCGCCAAAGCTAAAGTGCCTTCGGCACAACCTCTTCCCGAAATAGGGATGTCTGACCGATAGAAGGAAAAGAGCCTGGTGGGATGACTTCTACGGACATCGGCGAGGGTCTCCCCGACATGAATTTCATCAATATAGCGACTGACAATCAAAGTGATGTCTTACCAATATCACGTGGTCTCAGCGATAGAGAGGGATCTCCGCGTGACTTGTCAACCCACTGATCTCTTGGCGACAAACGGTGTCTCACCGATGGCTCTGGTAGCATCGGTATGATCTTTTGGGCTCACTAAGAGCTCTCAGCGATGGCTCCATGCTATGCCGATACTTGTGAAAAAGATTTAACCGCATCGGGGAGACACGATTAGTGTCTCATCGATATGCGGTTCAACAGGGGAAGTTTTGACCATTGAAGGAGCTACGTGGAGTTCACTCAGCCAATCGGAGAAATCTAAGGGTAAACTATGGCAGTCTAAAGAACATCAACAGGATGAAGGGCGGCGTGTATCTGTTGCAGGCTCAGAGCATTCAAGGTGCAGCTGAGGTAGCTCAACCAAACATGATGGATCGAATGAATGTAGTAGTTGAAGAATATCTGAAGAAGGCTTCTACGAGGGTAACTCTTCACCAACACATATAGCAGGGACACGCAGGCTTCAACATTAACTTCATCCAAAAGATCTGAGGGTTGATTTTTTTTGAGCTTCGATATTTTTGTAAGCCCTAATGGGCCGATATCAGTCGGTATATAAGGCATTTTTTGTCTTTTTGTAAATAGTTTGATTTATGCATTAAGGGGAGTTAGTGATTCTTTTGTTAATCCTTTCTCAATTAGTGTATGTTTCTATAACTCAACTAAAATTTTGGAATGCGAAATAGATTTCATCTTGAAAACAAGTATTAATGCCAGTACCACTCTCATCTCTGTATGTTAGCTTGTGTATGTATTTCTTTAACAGTGTTTTACCAAATTTGCATTCATACCACTTAGTTGTGAAGATTTTTCCTTCCTTCTCGAGATATGTATGTGAATCAAACCTGCCGAGAGTGATGCATAAATCTGAATGGGGTGATGTTGAGTAGGTGAAATAGCAGCAGTCTAGTTTTCTCCAGTATGTTTCATCATATTTTCATTCCATGATTTCTCATTAATTCGGTGTATCACCATAGAGTTAGTTTTACTTTTAATGTGCTCTCCTCCTCCCTTTCCCTTTACAGATCAATAGTTTAGGTGATGCCCAAAGGAAGTCTGCCTTCTCTGGAGGTTCATTTCAACTATAGGTGACCCACAGCCTTGAGATGATCCCATGTTGCTCTAGAATTCCCAGTTTTATTTTGTAAACTTTGCACAGGGTGCAATTCTAGGTGACAACAATACACGTAGCCCAAAAGGTTGTCAAGCTAGACTAAAGACTAACTGGCTACACATAAAACTTCTTTTGAGTTGATATGAAAATAATTGCATGAATGCAAGATGAAGGCATGCAAAAAATTACTCCTTAGTATAAAAACTCTAATGGCTCACTAAAAACTCTTACCTAGTTGGATCATTGAAACATAAGGTACATACAAACTACTTGTGAGACCCTACCTCTTTGTGATCTTGTTGATTCTGTGTCTTTGATGTTTCTTTTCTAATGTTTCATGTGCTTCTATGTTTGGACATTATAAATTAGTTTTATGAGTGATGGTTGTTCCTATATGTCAATGATGTTCATATGCTTGGTTGTTAAATTGGATGTGGTTAACTAACTAATTTTATCTAAACAATGGTTGTTGTGATTTATCTTTAATAACCAAATGAGTTCCTTTCATTGATTATGTAAGTATGTGTTGATCGATATGTTCATTTACGATGGATTATTGGTTATATGTTGATTTATTATTAGTGGTAGTGTTATTATGTTTTTCAGATGGATTACATTAAATGTTGCTAGGGGTTGTTGAGATGATGGATTTCATTATTATTAGATGACTATTTTAGATAAAATTTTTGGAAAATAATATTATTTTTTGAAGTGTTAATTTAATAGTTTCTTTGACTATTATTATTTATATGATATATTGACACCTTTTGTTGAGTGAACAAGTGAATTTTTCCAATGGTGGTTGGGGTCACATAGCTACTTATGTGTTATTTCCAATGTAATACTTGACCTTGTCTCGCAACGAGTACTAAGGTCTTGTGGTTCATATTGTGAAATATTGTATTATATTTCTTATGCAAATTTTGTATAAATGTGAAAGTCTATTTATTTGCCTTCTGATTTTCTTGAGCGTTTTTTAATTCTTTTATAATTTTTAAGTACCTTTATAAGGTTTATATTTTATTTTTATGGTTTAATAATGTTCCTAGGTGTATGACGTATAGGTTAGGGGTTAAATTTTATTATTGAACACCTTAAATGGAGTTTAGAACCCACTCTACTTACCCACTTTTGAAAAGTAGAGAAAATTAGAATTGGTTGGGTGGTTTATGTGGTTAAGGAACTTAGGTAGTTTCTTTTCCCATTCTATTTATTCTTTCTCCTTGAGTGGAGAAATGGTTTTTTCTTGGAATTTTTTTTTAGTTATTTAGTTTATCATTTAGTAGAGGCAAATGCTAGCTGGAGGAAGGAAGAAAAGAAGGGTAGAGGAAGGAAAGATGAAAGAGAGGATCTGGAGAGTCTTCTACAACTTGGATATCAATTTTTATGGTAGAGTTTAAACCCTTTGCTAGATCTTTATTTTGATGTGTAAAAGAATGTTTGGAATGTTTTTTATGATGATGAAATCTATGTGAAAATAGATGGTGAATCATTGTGTCTTTTTTTGTGAGTTGTGTGAGTTTATTCTTGGGTATGAGTACCCACCTTGACTAAATTTAAACACAAATAACCTTATATGTGTTTTAGGTGAAGAAATACTAGGATGTAAATGAAATTGTTGTAATGTACAAATTCTAGTAATGGGAATGTTATGTGGTTATATTTGTCAAAGGATCTAAGTGATAAAGTGTTGTTTCTACCCTAAGAGAGATATGTGACCCCTAGCTCGGGGGTGGGTTGAAGTTGCAATCCTATGGTTTGTCAAAGAGTCCATTGGCCAAGTTATTCTCTTTGCACCTATTTTTAATCTTTCTTTTCAAGTACATGTGTTAATTAAGGATGGTTGTCTTGGAAATTTTCTACCTAGATGGTTTCAAAGGAAGATACATGTGAGATTTTGGAACCTAGATCTATGTCTTGTGAATAAAGTTTAAATTCATATATAAATGTATTACAGCTAACAAGCATAAAATGCTATTAGTTGTTGCTATCTTGGATGGTTCAAGAGTTCAAAAGATAAGGTGATTTTGGAAGAAACCAAAGGTCCATTTAAGATATTTATATATGTGATGTGTAAAATATTGTCTTGAAATTTGTTAGTTATCTAAACCAAAAATAAAACAAGTGGTAAATTTATTATAATTTTAATATAGACATAGGAGGAAATCAATAGTTTGTTCATATTCAATGTACACATTCTAATTATTTTTTGGTTTAAGGAATGAAAACATAACCCTCAAATTTGAAATACAAATAAGGGAAAAAAAACTAACTAGTGAAATCAAGTTTGATTTTTTTTAGTAGTAATGAAACTTGAAGTAAAGGAAATGCTCCTAAATCTAATGCTCAAATTAAATATAATTGATTTACTAGTATATTTTTTTCTTTTGTGAAAATTTCATACGACTCTTTGTTATTATTATTTTTTTATAAACTATATATATATATATATATATATATATATATATATATATATATATATATATATATATATATATATATATATATATATATATATATGTATGTATGTATGTATGTATGTATGTATGTATGTATGTATGTATGTATGTATAATCAAGCATTGTAATTAACATTATTATAAAGTTTATATTAAATAAATATTATAAATAATAAATAGAAAATTAATATTATAAAATTTTATTATTAAAAAAATTATAGCAAAGGAAAGGGGGGAATGGGGGCTGGGAAGGGGGGAATCGGCTATGCCATAGGCACAAGTCACCCCACTCTCTAAGAGGCTCACAACCCATAGAAACCATAGCTTCCAAGGCACCCATGTGGGTTGCCACCACCCACAAATTAAAAAAAAAACCTAAATTGTGATGTATGAATATCTTTAAATTTGTCCTCATTTTTTTACAATCACATATCTTTCATTCGATCGAATTTGTATAAAGAATAATAACTTTAATATAATATATAATTTTGAAAAAAATATATATATTGAAATCTAGAAGCCACTAATTCAAATTTGTAGCAAATAGGGAAAATGTTTTCAACCTCTATAATCTACAAACATAAAAGAAAACAAACAATGAAGATTTAAATCAATGTACCCAAGAAATGTATGATGGAAACTAACTTGAAAACAAATGAAGCTTTAACAAAGAAATAAAATTAATATTTAAATGAAGATCAAAAAGTTACAAGTTAGTTTCTAGTTGGGGATCTAAATGCTTTCTTAAATTAAACAAAGCTAAACTTAATTAGTGTTTAAAGAAGTTTGAATTGTTATTTTAAAATAGAAAATAATTTGTATAACACAATCCTTAGACTTATTAAACCATCCTAGTTCTAGATGTAGTTACTAGCAAATAATATTAAAATTTAATAGCCTTGAACTATTATTGTGTAGCTAATTTATATTTTTTTGTTATTTATTTTGTGCTACATGCATAGTTATTAATTTAATGTTCATTATTATTACTTGGATAATGTTTAAACATTTCAATTACATCAATCTGATAATTTATTTAGGATTGGATGGATTGAATAATTCTTGCATGTTTGTGTTGTCATGTTGCATAGATATCGATTATACTTCTAACAATTGAGAGACCAATTATAAACACAATTAAAGTATGCTAGTCGTCATTTTAACATGTCAATATTTGAAATATGTTTAGTTATCATTTTTTGTTAAATTGATTTTCATTTCAACTAGTTTAAATTTTTACCATTTAAATGAACCTAGTAATCATTTTCATCAAAATATTATCAACTTGTCTTTACATAACAAGTTGTTGAAGGGAGTGGAGGAAGTGGTGGTAGAAGTTCTACTCGACTAGCTAAAGCTACCTCTAAGGACAAGAAAGGAAAATAAAAAATTACTGTGTGATGAGGAACACCTGGAATTTGAAGAGTTTGAAGGCTAGGAGGAAGAAGACTATGAGGATATGGATTTTGAGGACTTTTCTTATGATATGGAGGAAGAAGGATCGGATGAAGAAAAGGAAAAGGAAGAGGAGGAACAAATTGAGAAAGTTGAGGAACAAAAGAATGATATTGAGAATGTGCAAGACATAGGGAATATGGGCATGGAGACTAATACTAAGGATTCAAGCACTAATTTCATGAAGAGTAGACTAATTTTTTGCAAGTTCAAGTGGACGATATGGAGAAAGCCTTAGTTACACTAATGAAGGTAACTAATAGAATGATGAGGAGGGAAATTTTGGGAGCTATTTCTAGAGAAAACAAAATTTCCAAGAAGTTGAAAAAATAGGGGAAGCCTGTTGAATGTTGGATGAGTCTGAGGGACCCAACTGGAGGGAGTACATCTCCCTCATTGGCGAATATGGGGACCTGCTGAAGAAAGCCAAGTAATGGCTTCTTGTTGCTGCTTTGATGACTACTTTATGTTTTTTGTCTTTTTGTTTCATAATCTCGGACTGCTATTTTATAATAGCCTTTTTATGGTTGAATACTACCTAGGACACTGTTGATTTGATCAATGGTTTACGTAGTTTTAAATTTGCTAGCAAAAACTTATTATTTTTTATTTATATTGGTTGGACTATGGTTACTATGTTGAATTATGGCCTGCATGCTACTTTGGTTATTGTTTTTTGGTTCTTGATGGTGGTGTTGTTTCCCACCTTATTTTGGTTCCTTTTTGTCTTTTGGCTGTAACCATGGGATCAAGGCCCTTCCTTACTTAACTAATCAACAACAAGTTGTTCAAATTATCTTTAGCAATCATTTTTGTTCAATGAATATCATTAAACACAATTGTTTTTCATTGAAATAACCTTGGTTATTGTCATTAGATAGGTTATTATTATTTGAAGGTATTAGGTTATCATTATCCTTCTTGACTTACATTAGAAACCAATGTATCATTTGATATTGAAGTTCAAGAATGCTTTCATAATTAAATATTATCGATGAGTTTGAAGTTAGAAATTAGTAAATTCAAATGGTTTAGGTAATGTTAATTAATAAGTGATATTTACTACTGCTAGTCTTCTTTAAGGAATGGAGAGGAACATTTGACTCAATAAATTTTATGGTAAAAGTGGCAATTTTGTAAAGAGTGATATTTTTTTGATGACTTCAATGAGAAGTAATAATTCATAAATTCATATCAAAATATATCAAATTCAAATAAATAGTTATGGTAAGTATCTACTTGAATGATCATGTAACTATTTTCATTTTATCATACTACTTATATAGTTAGTTATAATAACCTGATTTAGTTTTGTGAGAATTGAAATCTTCAATCGATTGGATTTAACCTTCATTTTTTAGGAGCTTATAATTAAATACAAAATAAAATAAATCAATAAAAAGGAAAGTAAACTTCAGTGTGTTGGTAAAGTAGAATTTCTTAACTAGGTTTCTAGGAATCAAGAAAAAATTTCCAAAACAAATTGGTGATTTGTTATTTTTTAACAGTGTAAAAAGTGAGCATGACATTTGATATCACACCAAGGTTCCAACACTAGGAACTTTGGGTTGTCTTAAGTGGTTAATCAATTTTTCATTTGAAAAGGGTCCTTTTTAATTAAAGTGTCATGTGATTTTCAAGTCTTTTTGGGATGGTTAGGAAGAAGGTGATAAGACATTTATGAATAAATTTGAGTATAAAATTTCCTTTGTAGGAAATCTTAACTTAAATTTATTTTACTAAATTAAATCTGCCTTGCTAATATTTTGTTTGGGTCATGAGATTAATCATGAATTACTTGTCTTAATTGCTAAAAATAAGAGGACTAGTGTGTTAGTGCTTGTTTAACTATAAACTAGGTCTTTTTAAGTATGTTTAAAAGTAGGCCATTTTATTACCCTTCCATGATAATGAACAATGTAGATTTTTATCAAGTTTAGGTTGAAGGAATGGTTGTCTAATTTATTATTTCTTTTATTATCTATGACATGAGAAAAATATTTTGACTAATCAAAAGGAACTTTCTCTAGAATCTTTTATTTCAAAGATTTTGTGATGTGATCATTCTTTTGTACTCTTTATCAAATCATTACCATATCTTAAGATTTGAAAAACAACTTACTAGTAATCTTGTGTTGAAGTAACCAAGTTACCATATTATTTTTCACACCTATAACACTAGAAACAATAATTAACCAAAAAAAACACCAACATCCATTCCATTGCCTCAACCATACCTCCAACTCACACCTAATATTTCACAACATAGTAGTAAATAAATTGATCTTGTTGAGCAATTAAATAACACTCTTTCTAAGATATCCTTGTCGGATTTGCTTCAAACCTCACCTATTTATCATGGTATGCTTCAAAATTCTTTGCAGAAAGTTTTTTCCCTACACAAACAAGTGATGCAACAACTTTGCTTGAAGATATGAATGAAGCTAATTTGGATACTGTCTTTCATCAAGATGAATTACCCCCTTTGGAAACACAAAAACAAAATGATGCTTTGATGATAATGGTTTTGATTAATAACATTGGGATTAGTTGTACCCTCATTGACAATGGTTCAGGGTTTAATGTTTGTAGTGTTCATATTTTGGATAGAATTGGAGTAGAAGAAATTTTAATTCAACCCGTTGATTTATCAATCAAAGGTTTTGATAACATGGAAAGACATTTGTTTGGTGTGATGACATTACTTGTTAAAGTTGGTAAGGTTGTGTTGTAGAATCCCATCCATGTCTTGCCCCATGATCTTTCATATAATCTTCTCTTAGGTAGACCATGGATTCATGAGATGAAATGTGTGCCTTCACCACTTGATCATTTAATGAAATATGCATACAACAATAAGGTTTACATAATAAAATCTAATCCTAAATCTAAGTTATTTATAAATTTGAACATGAATATAGAGTCCTTTTAGAACATTGATACCAACTTCAAAGTTGAACCTTTACAAATTGAAGACAAAGATGAGTGCCTTTCATTGATTACAAAGTTGTTGGATGATGATTAGATTTCACACATACATTCATGGGGGAATACAAGATTACACTATCAAAAGCAGAAAAAGAGGAAAAAGCCACAATGGTATCAACACAATCCATCAATGATCATCAAAAGCATATGATCCTACAACTTCTAACAAAGAATAAAACTTTTAAATTACACATTCAATTAAAATTAAAGTGATTATGAAAACCACCTACTTTGAAAGAAATGGATTCATTTATGGAAAAGGTTATCAAATTTTGAAACAATTTAGCTATAATGGAAAAGGATTGTGTGTAAAAGAACAAGGAATTTGTATCCTCGTAGAGCCCAACATGCAAGAAATAATAAAAGGCCTTTGTTATTGTCCTTCAAAAATAATGAAATCATAAGAAATACCTTCACTTAATCATACAAGATACAAATAGAATTAGTTGTTGCTCCTTGCTATGTGGTAGTTGTAGTATCATAACATGCTCACTACCATGCAAGGGGGTATAAACTAGGATTTATACAATCATATTTCATCTCACAAGTAGTAGCACATTGTCATCCACTTTGGGATCATCTTTTTCCCTAAACATGGGGGGAAAGGGGTTAGGTAGCCTTTTGTTAGGTACATTCCTTCTAGCAAGGGATCCCTTTGCATCTCTTTAAAATGTTAGTGTAGCAAGTACACTGACATTTTAAGAGGGGGCATGTAGTCCCTCGTTGATTTCTTGCATAAAAAATGGTCCCTTTTAGTGATGATAGCACACAACTCCTAGGAAGTGTGATCCTCTTAATGAAATTTTGGTCTTCTCAATATATGATAGTGTCTTCTTTGTGGTGATATTAGGTTTGATGTCCCATAAGAGTGTGGCCTTTCTTGGCATATGGCATTCCCCTTGGTGGTAATGTTATGGATAGTATGCCCTAAGGTGTGAGTTTATATTCCATGAATTGTCCTCTCTTGGTGGTGATGTCATGTGTGATATTCCCTAAGGTCTGACCTTTCATGTATTGAGCAAAGCCCCTTTATTAGTTTTGTAAATCACCTTTTATGGCAGTGTTATTTATAACACCCCTAGAGGTTTTGGCCTTATCTTGTCATCATTTTTTGCACCTCCTTAGGTGAGTTTTTTGACCCTTTTTTAGGTAATTTTGGCATTTTTTGCTTCACTTTGTTCATACACATTGGAATTAGTGGTGCATTTAAATTGACATTCTCTTTTATTCACTTTGTTCACATTCATTGAACTTAGTGATGTGTTGGCATAGCATATGTATTGATCATTTTTGTATCACCTTATTAAATTTGTTAGGGAGTATAAATCTTGGTCATGGTTTCCAATAGGTGCACACCTAGTGAATATCAAACTTCACTAAACCTTGTGTGTTTCTCATTTTTCTACTTTCACTTGGGGGCTAACCTAGTGAATATCATACTCCACTAGCCCGTGGTGCCTTTTGTTTGTGATTCACCTAGAAAATATTAGACTTTTCTATTGTGTGAGTCATGAACATCTTAACATGGTTGCTAAGCATATATATAATATAACTTGTTTGGTAGTTGGGCTATATGTTTCATGAGTGTCTAGCATAATGTAGCTTTTTAGCCTTGTAGAACCCATCATATTGCATAGACAACTAGCATAATTTAGTTTGCTAGCCAGTAGATCCATGTGGCTCATGAGTGATGTGGCATAATGTAACTTTCTATTCCTCATGGGAGTATTCCTTTAACTAACATCTATTTAATGGACGAAATTTGGTATTTGAGACAATTTAATACTAAGGTATCTTTTCCTTACTAACTTGAATCCCTTTAGTACTAACCTTGTGTTTTGATTGTGTGTCTTTTGTGTGTTTTCTTTGTGTTTTCATTGTGTTTTTGTTCATTTTTTTTTTCATCTATATGTTATATAATGTCATGTTTTTTATCGTGTATGCTTCATGTTTTCTAACATGTATGTTTGTGTATGTTGTCTTGTTGCATTTCATACATGTGCATGCTCTTTTTTCCTTATGTTTTCTTTCCATGGGATCTTGGATCTTGGGGGCTTGTGCACTCCCCCTAGATCCTTTATCATCCTATCTCTTCAACATTTGGACAATTGAACCCCTCTTGAGATAGATTTTCTACTTTAGTATGAGTTTGAGTGTAAGTTCATACTTTCACTAAAGTGGGGGCTAAATGTAGCATTGAAAATTGTCACCCTTGACAATTTCACACTATGTTTTTAGGCTTAAATATTAAAAATGTCGATGTCGACATTTTAGCATTTTAAATTCAAATTGCAAATGGCAGTTATCATGATCTAATTTGCAAGAAATTGAATAAATGTCTATAAATACCTAGTTATATTGCATCATTTGAAATTTAATAGAAATTTGAGAGCAAATATTATTGTCAAGAAACTTGTAGAAAAAAAACAATAATTATTATTGTTGTATGGTAGAGTAAGGCACTAGTTTTGTATTTTCTCCTTGCTTTGTACCTTTTCATAAAGGAAATAAGGAATCTAGGTTTCATGTGGAATTACCTATTGCTACTACATTCATTTACTTTTCTACTTTTGTAGCTTCCAATTCTATTTCACATGAAAAATAGCATGGTTATGTTAGGGAAACTAATGAAATTAAGATCAAAATGGGAAAAGGACATGTAGCAATATGAAGTCTTCTTCTTTTCATTTGTATACACCTTATGTGTCTGCTTGGACCTGAATGCTGAGCGAGAAAACACAAAACCAAAAGAAAACAATGTAGTTGTGAATAATATAATGAACTATTAAATATAAATACCATTTTGAGTTGAAAAAAATTATATATATTATAAATGAGGGTTGGACCTAAACAAAAGGAAATATGCACATGTACATGGTAATAGGTTTGAAATCAAGATGAACCTAATGCACTATAAAACCTACCATTACGTATCTAGAATGGGCAAGAGTAAGATTTGTTTAAATCTATAATGGCCTCTATCATTATTTCCTGTAATGCCAGGACACAAGCAATGGGTTTGTGGGAAATGAGAAGCAGATTTAGGACAACATAGATTGAAAATAATAATGACAAATGAGTTCACCATGTTGCCTCCACATACTATATCGCCCCCTGTAGTAGTGTATCACCACTCCTTTCCTACATGGATCTCCTCATGCCTCCTCCACCTATCTCCATGAAAGGAAGAAATCTGCAAAAGAAAGGTTAACACAAGAAAAAGATAAGAATGGTGTTTTCAAAATGAAGCAATCTGTAAAAAGAAAATGCAACACAAGAAAATGCAACCCAGCAAAATAATATGCATCCAAAAAGGCATTAGGGCATAAATAATATATTTTACGTACCTGCCACCAAAAGGAATGAAGAAAATTAGGTGCCCATGTGACTTTTGAAATGGATGTGGAATTTACTTTCAATGTGGTTTTATAAATGTTTATAAGTTTGGTTAAACGAATCCCAGCCGTTCATCACTTTCTGCCATTTTTTGGTTGTTTTTCACTACTTTTTACTACTTTCCCTACTGCTTCTTCCCCGTCACTATTGGTTTCCACTCCTCCAAACTCATCCTCACTAGTATTGACCATTCATTCCTCCAATTTGGTGAGCTGCAACTTGAAAATATGGTTTCAGCGTGGGTTTAAGAGTATGTTTATTAAAATGAAAATTACGACAAAGATCCTAATAATGAGCACATTTAGGTTTTAACATTATGGCATCCTTTATCCTACATAGTTAATTAATAAAAGTGCACTTCTACATATTAGTTTGTTTTTATTTTTTAAATTATAATTTTCTATTATTTAATTATTTGAATAATTTTTTATAATGTTTTAATTTAAATTCTGTTGTACATAAATTTATCTTATTTATAAACTTATTCAAAATTGATTATTTATTATTTTAATAAAAAAATAATTATAAATATATAATTATATTATTAATTATTATTATATATTATATTCTCTAAAACAACTATTATATATATAACATTTTTATAATTATTAATTATTAATTATTATATTCTTATTTAGTACAAAATATAATTTTTTTAAAGGGTGAAAACTTTATTGAAATTCAAAAAGGACAATTACAAAGAAGGAAAAGGATTGAAGTCCCTAGAACCATCAATTACATAAGAATAAAATCATCCAACTCTATATCCATCCCTATCTCCAAGAAGAATTCTCTCCAAATCATGGCGAAGCACTTGAGGAACCAACTCCCACTCCTCAATTCTCTAGCCAACTAAATGTTTAGAAGCCCATTTCACCAAGTAGTTAGCAGCCCTATTCTACTCCCTTGGAATATGAACAAAGGTCACCATTTCTAGCAACAAACTAACCTGCAAAATCTATTGCATAATCATAGCCAATTGCCAACTAACCCCCACTACTTTTTGCTCAATGAGAAAATTGATCAAGACTTGTGAGTTAGACTCACATATGATCTTTCTCCACCCCAGAGCATGAGCCCTCTCCAAAGCACAATGAATAGCCATCCCTTCCACAATGTTGATAGTTTGCATCCCCTCATGTATCAAGAAGAAGATCACCGAGCCCGAAGAATCCTTGCCAATACCCCTGTACCGGTAGGCCTAGGATTTCCCCTTGAGGATCCATCAATATTTATCTTCAAAACACCATCAGGAGGAAGCTGCCAACTACCAACCCTATGAATTTTCTTCTTAACCTTCTATCCTCTCCTAACACACATAGAAGTCACGGATAACCCCTGAATCCCCAATCTCTCCACCACCTTAGCTCCCTTCTTTCCAAGGGAAAAATCACATCACACTTAGCCTCCATAGTCTCTTGAATCATTCCCAATACTCTCTACCAGACCTATTGCAAAAAATTCTTCTCTCCATGAAAGACACGCCAATTTTGTTCTAACCAAATCTGCCACAACATGAAGATTGGCCCCACAAACCATACATCTTGCAAGAAGGAAGCCAAAGAGGGAGGCCTACCCAAACCATTCCAAAATTCAATCAAGGAGGAAGAATGAACATAAGGGCTTTGCCAAACACCCCACCAAAAGAGCCAAAGTTGCATAGTAAAAGGATAATGAAAAAACAAATGAGTAGAGTCCTCCTCGATAGCCCCACACAAAACATAGACAGAAGGGCCCTAGAAACCTCTCTTTTGAATATTATCCTAGGTAAAACACTTATTCCAAGCCAATTTCCAAACAAAGTAGTTACACTTTGGTCAGGAGAACTTGTTTCAAACCCTCTTCCACCACTGTACTTCCTCCCCAACCCTCCTGTGAGACAATAACACCTGATATCTAGAAGTGACAGTATAGACACCCTTAGGATTAGGAGACCAAGCTAGTACATCTTCATCATGTAGGGAACTACACCGTTGACTGGAAAGGACACCTTGTAGCTCAATAAAGTCCTCTTGTAAGCCAACATCCGTCCAATAATCGGGAGACTTCCATCTTTCCACCTCCAGCAAAAGAGAAGGATTTAAAATCACTCACCCATGACCAACCAACCTCAAGAAACTGTTGGCAAAGATTCAACAAATTAGGAAATTGAGAGATTATGGGAGGTGATCCATCCCAAGAATCAGACCAAAAATAGACTCCAATCCCGTTTCTATAGATCCAAAATAAGCCCTCCTTAATAAGAGCAACTCCTTTCTTGAGAGTATCCCAAATCACTGAACCTTTCCCCTCAACGGGATATCAAGGGAGATTAAGCAAAGGGATCCCAGAGAAATACTTCTGAGAGAGAATCCTGGCCCAAATCTTATCCTTTTCAATGCACCATTGCCAGTATAGCTTTGCAACCAAAGCCACACCAGTCAAAGCCAAATTATGTAATCCAAGCCCACCATACTACTTTGGGCTACAGACCACCTCCCATCTGACCAGACTCCATTTGGAAGACACCAAACACCCATCCCATAAAAACTATTTTGTAACTGAATCAAACTCCGTAACAAAACTCACCGGGGCAACCTGGAGCATGCATCTGTAAATGGGCAATGCTTGCACCACTAACAAGATTAATTGAACACACCCAATGAAGGACAACCATCAATGAGTCTAGTGATTAACTTTCACCCAAAAATTATCCAAAATATTCTGCCATGACTCCCTGGGGAGTCTACCAACTGAGATGGGGATACCAAGATAGGTCAAGGGGAAAGTTCCAATCTGAAATCTCAAAGTCTGAGAAATCCTCCGCTGAATGGGGATTGGGGTATTGAAAAAATAGATGGAAGACTTATCTTCATTAATCAACTAACTTGAGGCAATCAGGTAAACATCCAACACTCTACGAATATTAGCAACTTTTCTCATTGTAGCCATGCCCATCAGAGCAATGTCATCAACAAATTACAAGTGAGACTACGAAGGCAAGTTGCCACCCCACTTCCAACCCTAGATGAGGCCAACCTCCACATTTCTTCTAAGAAACTACCCCAAGCCTTTAGCAAGGAGAAGAAACAAATAAGGAGATAGAGGATCCCCCCTAACGAAGCCCCCGTGAAGCACCAAACAACTCAGTGTGATCCCCATTAATTAGCATAGAGAAGGAAACTGAAGTAATGTAGCTCATAACCCATTGAATCCATTCTTCCTTGAACCCAAAAGCATTGATAACCTTTCGAAGGAAGGACCACTTGACCCTGTCATAAGCTTAGCCATATATAACTTGATGAACATCGCCTTTTCTTTAGAACTAGCCATAGAATAAATGGTCTTTGTGGCAATAAAAATCCCATATAGAATTTTCCTACCCTCCACAAACCACTATGCTCCTCAAATATAAGCTCCTTAAGCCCCTTTTTTAACCTTTCAACAATTAGCTTAGATATAATTTTATAAATGACGTTACAAAGAGAGATGGGACAAAATTAACTTAACCTATCATCCCCATCACACTTAGGAATGAGAGAAATAAATGTAGAATTTAAATCCCTTAGCGTCTCCTTGTTTCGCTAAGATTCTTGAACAATCAGCAATAGGTCCAGCTTGATAATATCCCAAAATTCTTGAAAAAACTCAACTAGGAAGCCATCAAGACTAGGTGCTTTCCCTTTCTTCATCTAGAAAATAGTCCCCTCTAACTCCTCCAACATGACTTCACTCATAAGTTGCTCATTCAGTTCCCTAGAAACCAAAGGGGGAATACATGAAAGAACCTAGGCCTTCTCCAGTGATCCTCCAAGCGAGTCCTCCCTAAAAAGAGTGGAAAAGTACTACATCATCTCTCCTAAGATTTCAAGAAAGGATGAAAGTTGCTCACCCCTACCATTCACCATAACATAGATAGAATTACCATGCCTACTGGCTTTCATCAAATTGAAGAAAAAATTTGTATTTTTATCTCCTTCCTGAAGCCACTCTATCTGATCCTTTTGTTTCCAAAACATTTCCTCCTATAACTCACACTCCTCCAAATCTTTCAAAGCCTGAGCCTCTTCTTGAAGCAACTTCTCAATTATCCCATCCTCCCTTATCATTCTTGTGATACTATTCAGTTCCACCTAAGCAGTTGCCTTAGCTTGGAAGACATTCCCAAAGCATTGACAATTCCAATGCTTGAGCTGATATTTTACATATTGAAGTGATTTTGCAATGGTATACATTGTCATACCAAAAGCTTGTCTACCACTCCTCCACCAATCAACCATATACTCAAAGAAAGACTGGTCCCACAACCACATGAGTTGGAATCTAAAAGAAGGAGCACGAGTCACATGAGTTGACTCAATAGCAAGCTTGATAGGCCAATGATTAGATCCCCTCCAATCCAAAATTTTGGAACAAGAAGACCACATATTGCCAACCCAGAAACAAGAAACCAAGAATCAATCCAATCGCTTCAACAACACAGTACTCTCCAACCTTGCGATTGTTCCAAGTGTATTGACCATTATTAGGTTTAATATAAACTAAATTCAAAGCATCAATGTTGTCATACAGGACCAGCACTAAGGGCTCCAGCCTCACAAACCACCACACTTTTCAGCCAACTTAGAAATAGCATTAAAGTCTCCAGCCAAAATCTAGGGATGAAAGGGAGCCAAACTACGGACAAACTTGATGTCAGACCACAGTAATTGTTTACCCTAAAATTCAATAGGTGCATAAATATTAGAAAGGAGTATAGCCTCCCCTGTCTCAAAACTAGAAGAAATCATAGACATAACAAACTTAGAAGATAACCACCAAAGAGGATGATCTTCCGCAAGTTCCACAAACAAGGTACACCCCTAGAAGACCCATGAGCGCCAATACACTAACATTCCCTATTCCTCCACAACTTTGGAGCCAAACCAAGAATAGTCCCAACAGATAACTTAGTCTCCTAAAGAAAAAGAACATCAAGGCCTTGATTTCTAACCAAATCATGAACTACTTTTCTTCTAGGGCCATTGTTCAAGCCCTAACATTCCATGATAGAACAATCATTTCAAGGGGTTTGAAAATTGAGAATCCAGAGTCTTCACTGACCTTGACTCCACCAAAGTCTCACCGATCAACTTGATCTTTTATAGATCCTTCTTTCTACCTTTAGCAACTTTTTCTACCCCACTTTTCTTAAGATCCTTTTACTTAAGGCCCAGTTGAGGAGAAGACCTATTGCTTTTGGCCACTATCAAATCCACAATCCGCCCAAGATGAGAAGAATCTCCCCCACCTTTTTGGGATTCAACAGAAGGAATCAACACCTCTGATACAACCAACTGCTACTCAATATCCATGAGTAAAGCAACATCTCCCTACAGATCAATGACCTCATTAGAAATAAGGCCCTCCTGAACTGACCCCACAACCCTTAGTCCAAATTTATCAAACTTGGATTCACTTCCTGCTGGCTAAGATAATCCAAAATGTCAAACTTGTTAAAGGTATCCTCCTCCTGTCTTTCCTTTAAGTTCCTCATTTGACCCCGATTCCTATTGTGAGTCTTGACCTGAATAAAACCATTAGCACCAACCACCTCACCAAGAGTAGGGCCCTTCCTCTTGTCAACCCCAGGGGGATTTCGAGGGGGTTGTGATGGCTGAGACTTCACCAGCCTCCATCTTGGACATTTGCGCTGCAAATGACCGTAATCATGAGAAAAGCGATGACAAAAATGGAGGGTCTCATAATCCAACTATTGCACCCAAGAGTAAGATCCCACACACATATCAATAGCATCGAGAAAAGGCTTACTTAGATCAATTTCAACACAAATGCAGGAAAAAGTCATTACCTTTTTACCCAAAGTTTGCGACGAAGTCCCAACTGGTTTACCAAGCATCGAGGCTAGCAAATGCAAAGCATCCTCTCAACAACATTCCACCGGGAACTAAGGGAGATGAACCCACACTAGAACCCGATTCGAAAACTCCTCGGATGGGTTAAAGCCTGCATGCCAAGGTTTGATAAACAACCCCACCTGGTTATGAAAGTGCCTCCCTCAAAGATCCTAATGCGATCAACCACACAATTAAAAGTAACCATGAAGTAGTTGTTGGCCAGTAACATGATCTCCATTTCACCCTCCAGTGCCCAAGTCCTCTGGGCCCAAGCCTCCAAAAACTACAAAGAGACCCTCATCCCCAAAAACTTGCAATATAATGAGTGATTTGAATAGTATTCAATATCCTCGACGATCATTT
>VDFB02353493.1:226107720-226128710 GCA_007258455.2 Sequoia sempervirens | reverse complement strand
TTGATAATATAATAATAGTAATATAGGCCAAAAAAAATACTAATGTTAATATTGTTACTCATATTGTCTAATTTGTATTTGTGTGACTAATTATTTAGTTGTGCTTTTTACCTGACAATCAAATTAGTCATTTATTTAGTTATTTATAGTTGTGTTGCAAAAAAATAGTAGAATTTAGTCATTTATAGCCGTGTTGCAAAAAATTAGTAGAATTTAGTCATTTTTAGTTTTTGTGGCTAAAATTTTTAGTCACGTAGTCATTTATATGTCAAATTCTACTAGTGAGAGCACTTTCAAGCAAGTTAAGAGCAACATTGGTGAACCTTATTGCAACAATTCAAGATCCAATCATCATGTCAAATCATATGTGAGTTTAAATGCATGTTCATTTTATCATTGTTTGTGAAGGCTAACCTTTGTTGTAGGTCTTCAAGAAATTTAGACAATCAAGCAAACAAAATCCAATACATTGAAGTGATGTGCATGACTTCAATCCTTCAAGGAAGCCATTGAAGGGTGGTGAGTTGTATCACTTTGTTGATTTATCATTCCTTCCTATCATTTATCATTTTTGTCATTGGCATTACCATTGTGGAAGTGGAAATACTAACATGGGTTTTGACTAAGGCAAGCCCTTCAATGGCACAACCCTTCCTCTCTCTTTGAATGTGGAATTTTTTAAGTTTGGAGAGGACTAAAGTAAGTTTGAAGATCATTTATAATCTATTTTTGCATTCAAAACCCTACACTTGGTCAACTCACAAAAACTCACCTATAGAATTATCTGACAATGATCCAACAAGTTTTTAGGAAAAAATCGAGAACTTATATCTAACATCAAAGGATTGTGAAAATAGATCTAAAATAGTCCTACAAGGATAGGGATGCCCTTGGGTGGCTACACCCTCCTATAGTGACTGAATTCAAATCTACATGATAGGTACACAATATTCTTCCCTTCCCAAATCTTCTACTTGTAAATCTCTGTTATAGTGTACCAATTGTCAAAATCTTGTATTTTTCATACTAGGTCACATAGTCTAAGTAGGTTAATCAAGGAACTTCAATTCCAATTCTTACCCAACCCCCAAAAAGATGTAGATCCAATTTTGATTGACTCACCTAGATGGTTGAAAGTTAATATAAACACCTTCTTGATCTCCATCCTAATGAAACCCTATAAAAAGTAATTTTTGATCCTATGTTCTTTGCATTAGAATTAGGATCATCATTTTGTATGTTTCAATATTCAATGTTTTGTACCTTTCAAATCCTAGAGGCTATCTAATGGGAGGGAATATTTGAGCATGCCTTTAAAATTTAAGCATAATGTAATTGGTAAACTATTAATCATGTTGATTTGTGGCAGGTTCAGAACATAATAAGAATGATTTTGATTTTTATTTTGTGGCTAGGTTGTTTGATTCTAGATATTGTAGCTTGATTCTCTTCTCTTGTTTTATGCAACTGTTATTCCATTTGTTGAATGCAATTTTCTTTGTATATATTTTGATCAATAGATCTATGCCTTTTCTATTGGCATATGAATGTGTTGGCTAACTAATGTCATGGAATGGAATGACATGCTCAATTTTATCCCTAGATGTGACATATTGGTAGAAGTGAGATGTCCAATAATATGTGTTTCCACATCCTAATTTCTCGTGCCAAAATATTGCATGTATGCATCATAGGATCTATCCTAATTTCTTCTACAATTAAACACATCATTCCTTCATATCTCATAGTCAATACTATATTATTTTATGCGTTCTAACCATATTATATGTTAAATAATTAAAAGTATACTAGTACCAATTTATTAAGTTAATAAATGTATCATCGAGCTACCAAATGTTCTTACTTCTAGCTCTTGAGACTTTGGTATAGGTGGCGTACCAGTGTTTTTAGCTTTCCTCATTCTTTATTGTCTCCTTGTATGAGCTAAATATTATTCTTCTCCTTACTATTAGATGGTCTTCCTTCTTCAAGTTTCATCTTCAATTATTTTAAATTTTTAACTAATTCTAGGTTTGACGAAAGTAGAGTCACTAGACTCTTCATCTAGAAGATATATTTTTTTCTAGAAGCTAAAATCTTTAAAGAACCAAGGAAGATCTTAAATATCTATCACTATTCTATTGGCATAGGTTTATGGTTTTCCAACTTACCTTACATAAATAGATTGGATTACTTGGGTCTTCAATATAAAAACCAAATTATATTCATGATAATGATAAATACACTATCCTCAATAATGCCACCATTATGTTCGTGTAAGTTAATAGGAGACTAACTTAAACACTAACAAGATGATAATGTTGGATTAGGTCAGGGCCTTGAAACTATCAATCATATTAAAAATTTCCCAATAATGGTACCATAGTATGGGTCCTCGAATTGTTTATCACACATAAAGAAATCAATCCACTTAAGGGCTAAGAAAATATTGTCCTAAGGTAGATTAATCAACTTATTAACAAAGTGTGAGTGACTACAAACTAATTATTGAGACTAGATATTCTCTTGTTCACTTTAGGCTCAACTAGACCTAGGGGGTGTTCTTAAAGGTATCCTTTATGGAATTAATCAAAATTGAAGATAAAAAACTCAAATTACTATATTAGTAACAAATGTACACTTGTCCCCAATGTTTAACATAACTAGACCAAAAACTAACCTACTCCACATAAAACCTCCTTTCAAAAAATATGAGCATCATTGCATGAATGTAAGATGAAGCTATGTAAAACATGATTCCTTAGGACATTAACTATAATATATCACTATAGACATTTTCTTATTTTGATCACAAAATCATGAGGTGCATACAAAAATACTAACCTAGTCCTAAACTATTGGTGAAATATGTTTTTCAATTTGAGTTTGTGGTTGATCATGAACTTCTAGGACCGGTGCCTAATCTAGTGGTTAAAAATTCATAGTTTAGTAAGAGAAATAATGCATGCATAGGAACATACCAAATCATATCAAACATCTAAATGTACTTAAGAATACATCTCCAAAATGAAAAAATCCATATTTACAATAAAAAGATATCATTACAAATCTTGTAATGAATTAAAATGTTGTTTCATTCATCAAATATTTATTACAACCATACAAAAAATGTGGGAATACGAAACCCTAAGTTAGAATGCTATCGCAATTTGTCACATCAATGTTTGCCTAAATATCTGCAAATGGCCATGGAGACATACAATTATGGGCACCATTTATAATACATTGACCTCTTTGCGATTTACAAAATATATTTCTTTGTCAATAGCGAGATATGTAGGATTTCAAACCTTAGATATTCCTCAACACTTGTAATCATGTGGAAATACAAAAATGACTAATCCCTTATTTAAAAAATAAACATGTATACATAGCATTGTGTTTGGTCACCTAGTCACTTGCAATAATTGAATAGAGAATTAGAGACCTTATAAATATGACATGCAAAATAAGTGCAATTTCATGGAATCCAAAGAATGGATTCCCTGTTGCTCATGTGAATGCCACCAATAGTTGGAATTCAACCACTAGATTCAAGATGAATTAGACTTCTTCATCTTCCATCATTTAAATTATTATAAAACACACACCCTTGGAATGGAAAATGGCTTCTAGGAGGGAAAAAACTCTTAGATAGCTGTAGGGGTCAAACATGGTTTGTAATAAAATTTTATGAAGATTTGGCGGGTGATGGAGACAATCAAGAGGAAATGTAGAAATTAGATGTGAGATGGGAGGTCAAGATGGGATATGTAGGGTTTCACCTTGGGACTGGAGGTCAAAACTAGACATGGGGATGAAATTCAAAAAGTCCAATGAAACTCTATAGATGGATGAAAATGAGTGGCTAAGATATGTCGAGAATATTTGTAAGAATTTGATGTGGAACCAATAGAGGGAAGTGAATATAAAACTAGAAGAAGTATAGAATTTTGTCAAAACTACACAAATGGATCAAAATGAGTAAAAAAATTATTTCAAAGGAATGTAGGGAAAATATATGGAATAAGATGTAATAACATCCCAAAGTCCAAAACAACTCAACATGACATGGATAATAAAACCATTGGGAAACTTTGTAAGAATACAATGCAAAACTAGTGATCAAAATTATTTCAAAGGAATGTAGGGAAAATATATGGAATAAGATGTAATAACATCCCAAAGTCCAAAACAACTCAACATGACATGGATAATAAAACCATTGGGAAACTTTGTAAGAATACAATGCAAAACTAGTGATCAAAATTTGAGGTCTAGAACTAGATGAAGTTTAGATGTCTAGAAATATAATAGGATTTTGTAAAAAGGGAACCAAATCTTAAAACATAATATTACTATTTTTGGTTAAGAAAGATCTTAGTAGATATAAATAAAGGTTATAAATTGACATGTTAGATATTATTATACACGTGTCTATTATTAAATGGTTTTTATTCTTTTATTACAAATTATTTATTTATATAATATATATACATACATGTATATTAAAATGTTTAAATTTTTTTAATTTGTAATTTGGAATTTATCTTGTAGGTGGCCAAATTTGGTAACATGTGGTCATGGTGAGAAAATGAAACACAAAGAAGGGGAAACAGCTTGAAGTGGGGGTGGTATCTCATCCAATCACCTAAATTGAGTCTTTCATTGAAGGAATGCGAGAGATGTAGAGTTTGTCGTAGAATTTTGGGTGATAAAAGATTAGCGATGGAAATTGATGGAAATGTACTATTTAGAGAAGATTTTGTTACAAACTTGGGACTCTGTATACCTAATTTAGAGGTAAGGTTTTTCCTTCTTAAGATGTTCGTCCCTAAACAATTTGGTGATACACTCATGACCAAGTTAGGATAAAGAGACGAGAGAAGTGAAGGGATAGACATGCTACATAACAAATCAATATAAGTTAGTCTTGGTTGATTTGCAACATCAGACGTAGAAATACTATGACAAGAAATGGATATTTTTAAGACATTATTATGATAGGAGGAAAATGGTTATGTCATTCCTAATGATGCATAAGAATGGTTGGAGAGAGGTGGGAAGTAACTTCTTAATCCCTTTTTTTTTAACTCTCCATAATGCTCAATGTACACATGACCTAAGCTTCAGGTTATGATTCCCACCTTTAACTAGAGTCTCTCAATCTATGGTTCTTTTCGCGTTATTTTCCTCCCTCTATGGTGTATAGTTATACAAATATACTATTAAATCCACTTTGCTTAGTTTATAGAATTTCATTGTATCTTTATATGATTTTCTTTTTAAATTATGAAAAAGCATGTTACGAATTCCCCAAATTTACAATAATGCGCAGCGAGAAATTTGAAAATTGAAAATTTATAAACGCTGGTATGAAATGTCAACTATTTCAGAAAATGCAATTAATTCGTGAAATACCACAGCAACTCTCCATCTTCG
Source organism: Sequoia sempervirens (assembly GCA_007258455.2). Classification (NCBI taxonomy): domain Eukaryota; kingdom Viridiplantae; phylum Streptophyta; class Pinopsida; order Cupressales; family Cupressaceae; genus Sequoia; species Sequoia sempervirens. The sequence continues at coordinate 226,123,268 of VDFB02353493.1, read as the reverse complement.
CCCGTCGCCAACATTGCTTTCCGTTGTGTAAAATTTGGATTGCTGTTGAATCTTCTTCCACACAGCTATGTGTTCATTCACACCACTACTTCCAGCCTCTCTGGAGACAGCTATGTGTACCACTTTCCCACTTTCCGCACCGATGTATTCAAATTTCACACAACTACTTCCACTTTCCTCATTATCGCTCTCATTTTCTTCTTCGACAGAGAGTCTTCAGTTGGCCTCCACAAAATGAATTACCCTTCCACTGTGGTCTCTGGTCCAATGCAAGAGTCACATCACAGAAGACCACAGCCACACACAAGCGTCAGTCACGCAAATGGAAGCGTCAGTCATTGAGGACTCCTGTCACACGCAATACTGTGAATTACCCTTGCACTCTCTTACATGACAATAAGAAGCACATCGGATTTTCAATAGCTTGTTTGAAGATTCAAGACTCGACAAAATTGCAAACTTCATCATCAAAATTCACTCTCGAAGGGTTGATCTCCAACGGCGCCTCCATTTTGTCTAGGGCTGTGCTGTGGGCTGTTCCGGTACTGCTCTTGGGTCCCATAGACTTCTTTGGCCTCGTGGACGTCATTAAAAATTTTCATTTCATTTCATTAAATCATTACCTCCGTAGCCTGTTTATTTGCAGGCCGTTGCTTATTTCTTTGTATTATGCGATGGTGCATTATTCAATTGTGGGCTTTAACCCGAGTCCGTGGTTGAAATTACATCGATAACTGTGGTCTGTGGTTCGAAGCAAGAATCACATCACAGAAGACCACAACTACCCGCTGCCCTACTTTACTGGCGGTCCCATAAAGCTTTCTCCCATCAAATTATCCTGCTTAGCCGTGGAAATTAAACGAATCGTGGAAATTAAACGAATACAAACAAAAACCCAAAAGATACTTTAGAAAAGTTAGAAAATTTTGCCGCTTTAGTGAACGATAAAAGTTTGATGGAACACTTGTGATAAGTATCGGTCGCCTCAAACTAATCAATCAAATACGGCCTTGCTTTTATGAACAACTACTGGATACAGCACACCAGTGTGTACCTTCGCTTGCTTAATGAATGAACAACTCCTGAAGTCCTACTGAATTCGTACAGTCTATCCAGGGAGTTCCTGTACTAAAGACTTTACCCAACAAACATTTTGTATACAGAGAATTATTATATTAGGAAAAGCAGCTTATTGAGAGCTTAATCGCGGAGAATGACGTCTATTTGAGCATCTTTTTTTCTTGTCTACCCTCCATCCTGGCAGATATCATCTACGCTCTGCAACAAGTGCAGGTAAGGTCACTTATTCCACGGTATATTTTCTTAAACATAATCGTTTATGTATATATTCTTATGGGTCAAAATGTTTATGAAAGATTGATTGTAAAACGGTTCCATAACAAATATGGATTCTGGAAGAATAGACAAACTTAATAGTTAGATTGCAGGGTTTATGCTAATATAACTTTATAAGGGTTCCTCGTCGATGGTATTACAACTAGTTCTTTGGCCGGTTCTGTAGAAAAAATAGTTAATGTTTTAGCCTTTTAGCCGCACAGAGGGGGTCAAGTAAGATAGATTAGCCTAAAGGGCTTATCTAAACGTTATTAAGGGGCTATCGGATTTTACAAGCGGAAAACAATAACCCATGATTCAGAGCGTGTGAATAGCGTTATGGCGTTTTTGGGTCAACCATCAGGTTTCTTAGCGGCAGAATGCGAGGATTCGGAGGCTTTCTACCTCTGTTATTTTGCGCTCCTTAATCACAACCCTCGTCGGCAAAGTGCACCAAGTTATTGAGGATGTACCTATTTTGGGGGGATTGGACGGTCACCAAGGTATTGATTGATATAGGAATGCGGGATAGCTTTATCATTATGTTGTTAAAGGAACTCTAATAATATAATATTAAAATATTATATTTTATTAAAAAATATTTTTCAATATAATTTATATAACATCAAAATGAACTATTAATAATAATATTCTTATATTTTATGTAAAATACCTAATAATTAAATAGATACGACACTATTTATATTAAAAATTAAACTGTTGAATAAATGGCTATCAAACTAAATAGTTAAAATGACACACTCAGTAGATTTACGAATACCTAAAAAAAAAGAACGTCCCGATATGCTGTAAAACGTGATGAAGGTTGTGTCTGATCTGCCGTAGATTTAACATTAGATCTGATAAAGATGTTATATCTAATAGATTTGATGTTATATCTGATACGATTCTGTCTTTTAAAAAAGTAGAAATTTGCTCCGCATTTCTAACAAACAAGGGAGTTTAAAGTACTTTCAAAGGCCTTTCCTTCTTTAATATATATTTTGTTTTTATTTCATATTTTTAATGTGTATATAGAGATGAAACAAGTTATATATAATTTATGTTTAATTAAGGTTGAAGTTATATTATATTTTTAAAAGAAATAAATTTTAGGTTAGTTTTATATAAGAGATATTAAGTAAATGTATTATAAAAAGTTGTATACATAATAAATCACATGAGAAGTATAGTTTAAGATTTGACTCCGCTACAAAGTCTTCTTCTCAATTGGAAACATCATAGTTTTGCTGTGTGTATTTAATCTTTGCCTCATGTCTAAATCTTAAGTTTGGATGATCTTTTCCAAATACTCTTGGATCTTAATAATTGATATTTTAATTGGATTGACTACTTTATGCATCATATATTCTTACATCACATAGATGTCTAAAAAATATTTTTTTGATAATTAGGAACTTGATATTATTGGTGTTTAAATTAATGAATCTGTTGTATTGATTTGTGAGTTTAAAAAAATTATATCACAATACATATTAGTTTTTTTTGCAATTTCATTGACTAGCTATTAACAACATGTATCATGTCTACTTTCAAACAATAATACATTTTGGAGTTTCGAATAATAAGTTAAAAATAGTAAAAAAGAGCAGATTCATATAGAGTTTGAAAAGAGAAATAAAAGACAATCATTATAATGCCACATAGAAAGTAGAATATTCATCATGGAATATTCATTCTTTTTTAAATAAAATTTTGTACAAAATAAGATTGCTTAAAATTATGCAATTTCTTGTGAAAAGTGTTATACAAGATGATACACTCCAAGTTCTAAGTAATGCATTCAAAGTAATGCATTCAAAGCTCTTTGGATTATGTCTAACATTTCATGTGTGAAATTTTATGTAATTTTAGTGAACATTAATTTATTCATTGTAAGGTCAAAGTTGCAACTTACAATATGACATTGAAAGCTCTTGTATGCATTGAACAAGATAAAAAAGGCTTCTAAATATAATAATCATATAAAAATTGCATAAATTGTAGTTAGAAATACTCTAGATCTCTATTGTAGAATGTGGAAAATTTATGTCTTTTACATTCAACATTTCAAATGCATTTATTTAGATGGATACTTGGGCATTGAGAGTGAGAAGGAAGGATGGGAAGACCCTGTAGGTCTATGGGAGGGAGTGCACTACCCTATTGAATCTTCTTTCCTCTTCTCTCCAAATGACTCACCTCATATGGAGCCTTGACATCCAACAAATAAGATAGGAAGGTGCAACTAGTCTATTGTTGGTTGGTCTAGTCCAATGATAAACACACTTCAAACATTATTAATATAACCCATTTGTATTATCAAATAAAGTTTATGCTTTTAAATATAATTTATTATTATCAAATATATTTTGAAGGTTGGGTGGGAATAAAATGTTAGAACTTGAGATCTATTGGTAGAATAGCTACACTAGTTGGGCCATGAGTGATGGATAATTGCATGCCTTGCAAGTTATAAAAATGAAAGTAAGCAAAATAAGGAGCAAGAAGACACCAAGATGAACACAATAATTTGGAATGTATAAACTCATGATAATATGTACATATATAGTGCAAAAGAGAGCAATCACCACCTTGAAAATTGACATGCAAACTCCATGCAATAGAAAGGTTGAAAGGCACATTTAAGCAAGCTTATGTCTAGAAAAGAAAAAATCTCTTTAAAAGGGAATATCTATGTGAGAGAATATATGGAATATTCCACACTAACACCTCCTTAAGAATAAATAAGATGGGTACAAAGAAATTGGGTCTTGGAAACCAGGCTTGATAAGGTACTCAAGTATAATGCAATCTCTCATATAAAATGGAGAAAAGAAGAAAACTCGATAGGGCAAAGTTTCTTTACAAAAGAGAGAATATAAAATAAATGCCCTCTAAGAGATGAGAAGAACAAAACTCCATATGAGGAAAAAGTCCCCCAAAGAGAGAATAAGAGAGACTATGTATCCCCCCTTAAAAGTAGAGTCGTTTGCAATGATGATAGATGCCTGACATTGAATGTTGAAGATGATCCAATCCTGTTGACTAACATTCCTTCCCTTAGGAAGAAATAGTACCAAAAATTATGCAGAATTTCTTCCCAAACCTTAAAGGACGATGAAGGAAAAAATATGAATATGTATGGTGTCTCTAAATTTTTCTCAAGGTAGCAAAAGTTAAGGTGGTGAAACCGCTCATGACATAATTTGTTAACTTCATTTGAATGAGAAAGCAAGGCTATAAGAGCATCATCAAGTGCATAGTGTGAGGTGTACAAACTGGCTTGGTCATATGTCCTCAAATCTATCAAATTGTTTCTATGTAAGTTTCTAGTTTCAATTGAATCTAGAGAAAATTGAAGAATTCTCATGCCCTTTCTTATGTGAGTAATTTGATGCATTGATATCTAAGATTAGTTGAAAGAGAAGGAACAATTAAAATATTTGTGAATATCCTCCATCAATTTCAACAAACCCTCTTCTTGCAATTGATGTCGGAGTTTCATCACCCAAGCTGATAAAAGACAAGCTAGAGGGCTCCAAGGAAGAGAAATTAACTTGTGAGGAACACATGTGATGCAAGGCACTTGATTTAGTGATCTGAGATGGAGTTGATGAAGATGTAGTAGCAATCAAAGCCTTTCCCTTAGGCTTCTCTTTTTCTTTATCCTTTTCCTTAGTAGATTCTTGAGTGGACGACGATGGTTTGATAGATTGAGGGACCCCTTTGTTGAAGATGTGTGAGGTGGTCTATTTATTTCTTTATACATTTGTGCTCATCATGCCCAAGTTTTTTGCAATAGGAACATTTTTTTTTTCTTTCCTTGGTTTCTTTTGATTTGAAGAAGTTTTAGTGTTGTTTTTGGTGGACTTAGATTTTTTATTTTCTTAGTCTCCTTGCCCTTCTAAGTGTTTTTATTATTTCCTTTATTATGTGAAGCCTTTTGAACTTCTTGTTCTTAGCAACAAGAGCTTGAGGTTTTTAAGACTTCATTGTACCCATCTAAATTAACTTATCTTGCTCTCTAGCCAAGTTGACAATGAAGTCATCTAAAGAAGGCATTTTGATGTGGCTCCAATAGCCCTTTTAGTGGAGTAGCAGGTGTAAACAAACACATAATATAAATAGGACCTAATTTGGAGAGTATAGAAAGGACTTACTGATTGTCCTTTTTCTCCATCCCATATTCTTTCAACTACAATCTGAATGACTTACACTTAGTGAAAAAGTCTTCTAGGGTGTCAAACGTCCTAGGTCCCAAACTTAGGAGCTCATTCTCCAAATCCTGGCTCTTTGTTTCATCTATCTTCCCAAAGAGCTTTTCTAAGGTTGTCTAAACTTCATTAGGTGTTTTCAAAGCTTCAATATAAAAGAGGAGTTTGGGATAAAATATATGACACAAAAACCTAAAGGCTTGACCATATTTGTTAAATCATTTTACTTTAGCCTCATCATTAGTTGGTTGAACCTCAATACCCATAGTTATCCTATATAAACCCTTATTCTTAAGCACGAGTTGTACTTTAAGTTTCCATTGGTGATAGTTAAAAGGTGTAACTGATTGTTTTGAGTCTATGCTTCAATGAGAGTTTTTTTGTAGAAAGGAAATGCAAAGATGAAGGGAGAAATAAAGTGGAAGTGTACTCAACAAAACACAATACACCTCCCTTGATTCATTATAACTTTTCCCCTAGATTGTGGAACTTTATATTTTAGTGCAAAGCCTTGTCCAATTGGAACAAAAAATGACACTTTATAAGATTAATGCAAAAACATTTCCAATGGAGATGGTTTGGAAAAATAAGCAGCTTTTTTACACAAAAAACTTGAAATTGTCTTTAAGTTGGAGAGGAGACACCTTCTTAGATTAGATTTGACACTTGAAAAATTACATGCAAATTGAAGAAAGAACCTGAAAACTTGCAAAAACTCACATACATTGGGAAGCCAACAAACCTACAAATAACAAAGATACCACTTCTAAGGATGGATTGGCCCAACAAATCCTTTGAGTATCTTTCTATCACCTTGGCTCCCTACAACAAACATGTTTATATAGAGAAAATGTAGGAAGACAAAAAACAAATCTCACTATTGTACAAATAAAATAGAATGTTTTTAACTTAAAATTTACAATAAAAATTTGATGCACGAAGGGTAATGAAGAATTCAGTGTTTATACTTATTGAGTTTTAGTTGTTTTTGTGCCTCTGGATGTGATGATTTGTTTTGTTCTTTAGTTTAGTTACATCACAAAATATAGTAAATACTCTGAATCTTTGTGCACATTTTTGGGGATTTACTTAGGAGAATTTGTTTTCTTGTTGCAAAATGATTATTTTTGATGGGATAAGCAATATTTACAAGGTGTTGTACCCTTTACACAGAAAGCCCATAGGGCCAAAACAAAGCTAGTTCAAAAGAACTAAAAAAATAACAAATAGAAATAGCTGACCGATAGTTGTAGAAAAATAAACAAGGACTAGACAACCCCAGAACTAGAGGGGATCAATCTGGCTCCCTAAACGTGAGGCCACGAAGAGGCAACGGATTTTGATTCCCTTCTTCTTCCTCAACACAATTGACCAAGAAGACTCAGAAACAAAATCCACCGAGCGAGGCGAAGGGAGCGGATCCACAACAGCCACCCCAGGTGAGGAGCCACCACACAGCGAGGGAGTCGACAAAGAAGAAGAGGAGACAAGAGCAATCAAAAGACCAATAGATTCGTTCAACGAGAGATGGCTAGGTTCCAACTGAACAGCGACAGTAGATCGAGGCAACAAAGGTTTCATGGAAGGGATAGTCTGAAGAGGAGCCTCAACTCCAAGGGAGAAATAGTCAAGGGAAGGTCGCCCTCCTCAGAGGAACCATCCAAAGAGGGAGAACCAACTATGAGATGGTTTGAGAGAGCATTCTTACACCAAGTAGCAACACCCTTGCAGCGAGCAAGAGGGCAACCAGAGGCCAGGTGACCAACAGAGAAACATCTCCTGCAACGATAAGGGAGCCCCTCATAGTCCAGAAGCTACTTCCAAGGTCTGTCCTCCACCATCAAGACCACATCACCATGGAGGGGTTCGGAGATGTCCAAATTGATTAAAATATGAGCCACCATAGTATGCTCAAGATCCCGAGACGTAGAATCCACCTTCTAAAAGCTACCGATGGCATTGCCAATAGCTTCAAAACAAGAATCCTCCCGAAACTGGAGAGGGAGATTCGACAGATGAACCCACACATGTTTGATATTTAGAGGATCTGTAAGAGGGTTGAATAAGCATGACCAAGGTCGAATGAATAATGAATGAACACCCCACATCCATAACCTGTCCAACTCTCAGTTACGATCCTTAGCTGAAATAAAGGTTGTAAAGAAAAAACCTCTAGTGTAACGCCCCACCGTGTGAACCCCAAAGGACAACAAAACACCACACAATTTTTCTTTTTTTTTTATTATTATTATTATGATTATTTTAACAGTGAAACATTGCATAAGATGAATATATATTTTCTTAACATGAAAACCTATTATACATTTGCAAAGTCATCTATGTCCTTTGGGGTACATGAGACGATCATTACGAATCTTAAACTTTAATCAAAATGAAAGCGAATAAAAACCACGATTACATAGTGAAAGAATACATTCATCCATAACAATAGAGAGGAAAACGATACATATTTTATTACACTTCAATTCATAGATCAATAGTACATTTGAGGAGTATATTTCCATAGATACAACACATCATGATTACATTGATACATTACATATTTCTTCCCTTATAACAATGGAAAGAGTACATCAAGAACAAGAATAATTACATCAATGAAGAATAAGGTACAAGGCAAAGATCAGTCTTCAACCAAGAGAAGCTCTGGAGGCTCTACATTCGCTTCCACATCACAAACTCAACTTGGGAACCCAATGGGGTGCATAGCACGTTCCACCCGACCATGTGGACCCGAAGGCCCACCCCTTGTGCTAGGAGATGACAAGAAAGGATCCACGACCAAGACAGACAAGCAGAAAAATCACAAGGCCGAACCACAAGGTCAACCAAAACATAACATACAACAATCTCATCAACCACTTACAAGGTGACTGCTTCCAGATGCATACAAAGGGAAAAGCAAAGGATACTATAACACCAATATTCATATACTCCCAACTGAAAGGTATGCAAATACTTGGGTTCCCAAAGAAACTCACATCATGGCTTGGACTATGACTCGTCAAACGAAAGATAATTCAATGGACAATGCAATCAATCATGAGAATGTAAAAGTCAACTTTCAGTTTGAAACACAATCAAAATGGTCAATTTCAAGAATGTTTAGCTCATCATCATTATTTATCTTTTCACTCAACAAGAAAACATTTAAAACAATTAAAGAAATTAAAGAAACATATTTTAGATCTATCCCAACACCAAGCACAAATAAATGGATAAACAAAGTGACCATGCAACACAATACCAACAAACTCACGAAATCAACATATAAGAATAAATCATCCAATCCATAACCACTTTTAAAAGGGTTATCCAAACAACTTCTTATATAAATACCTCATTTATACAATTATAGCTAATTTAAATTCATCAACATAACCATTCATTCAAAAGAGACCAAAATATTATTTTCTAACATTTAACTTCACAATCCCTACTTTTATCAACCTTGTTATCCTATGTTCTACTAATACAACAGGGTATATTGAAAATTCCAATATTGCTCTTAGAATATTATTTCTTATTCATTATCATGTTCACACTTCTATTATGTATATGAGATACCAACTCAACACCATCTAGGAGTTTTAATAAAGGTATAAAAATAACACCCTAGAACCTATTTAAGTTCATAGATCTATTATGCAAGAAATAAATGCACTAAAGCTATCAAATTACTAATATTATCTAGAAGTTAGTATCATCTCCTAACATCATTACTTGGTTATCAACCCGAAAGGTACTATCATTATTTAGCCAACTAGACACAAATAGTATTGATGCTTAATCTTCTCTTAACACGACAACAAGTATTAACCTATAAGTAACCATCAATATTTACAACTAATGATATTATTGTTATTCAATAATTTACTAGTAATATTCAATCCATGATTAAGATTGAGGTTGATCCAGCCTTCATAAGAGTATAATTGTGTATCGAAATGAATAACCAAACCATTGTATATTATTTAGGTCATAGATCCTTACCAGAACAATTCCAATTTAAACAAGTAGTAAAACCTTCCATGATAGAATATAATTTTTATTTTAATTCAATTATCTCTCAATATAAATGTTTTAAATTTTTATTTATATTATTATTATTATTAATTCAATTATTTACTCAACCCCATATATATTCTCAAAAAGTAAATAAAAGAAAATTAATAAGATCAAGAAATAGCATATAAATAAATAAATATACATTAATTAATTTACACCTTACTTATTATTTAATTTCCTTTTAATAAGGAAAGGAGGAGGCCCACAAATAAAAAGCAGTTTCTTTTCTCTTCTTTTATTTTAGCTAATTTCTATAAATACTAGACTTTTCCCTTTATAAGGATTCCTACATGGGGGAAATTATTTCTTTACTTTTCATTTCTAAAGAAATTCCAGAAACGCCTAATTTTCCATTCTTACTTATATCCTTATCTTAAATGAATATATTCCCTTTGTCATTTTAAGCTATTTAATCCCTTCCCCTATTTTAAACTTTTATAAATATAATTCCTTTTCTAAAAGAGTGAAGGTTTATTCTCTTCCCTTAATTGAAGGGATATATATATAAATGTGTTTTCACGTGAGACTTAGAGTTAAATTCAAGCCTTTTTGAAAAGTTCAAGCGATTTAATTTCTTAAAAGGGATCACCTTTTTCCTTAAAGAAAGGCATGCTTAAGAAACTTTCAAGCAAATGCATTTGGTAGGTGCAAACCCCGCTCACCCACCTTATCCCGCTTTCTTCTATCTGTGCCAAGAAGGAATCTAGAAATAAGTGAGACAGGCACGCGTGAAAACAAAACACATGAGTAGTTTGACAACATACCCTAAATAATTGTGGTCTCAAGGGATGCAATGATTGCATGATATGCACAAAATGGATTTAATTGATGAGACTTCACACAATTTTCAAGCAAATGTAATTGGTAGGTGTAAAGCCTGTTTTCACAACCTTAAACAACATCCTAACTGCCTGCGCCTAAACGAAAGCCTAGGGGTGGTTTAAGGAAATCCACAAAAGCAAGAGGGATAGGGAATTCTGTTAGATATAATAGTTGCACTTGCAAATACCTTAATATACAAGGATGCAAAAAGTGAAAGTGTTAACATGGTACTAGAATTGTTTGGCAAAGAATGAAGCAGGTGATTTAAACCTTTAAACTTTCGATTATGTTCCAGTGCTGCGGCTGAGATAGGTTCAAATGAAGCTAGGAGATCTTAAGAGCTGTCCCTCAAATTTGAAAAGGTTCAGGAGGTCCACCCTAAGAACTGTGAAAGCTAAAAAGATGTAGGCCATATATATGCCAGCAAGGGCAGGCAGAGAAGGCTTTTGGAAATTTTAAGAAAGGAAACTTGTGGAACAGTTGACTGAGATAGTTCTAGTTTCAACTGACTTCCTTCTCATGAAATCTCATTCATATTATAATATTGCATGGCCTTATCATAGTATAAGTGACTATGACACCGTGGGCTGCTACTACATGGCATCAGTCAAGAAAATCCAGAGGCCATAGGATTTTGTGTTACCATTCTTGGGTTGGGACAAGTTATGAAAGGAATCAGAGAGATTATTTAAACCGCTACAACATTCTATTTCCAGTGTTGTAGAGAAGATGGGTTGCCAATGGTATCAGGGAGGCCAGTTAACTTATACGCTCTCTAAAGGCCTAAATACTTCAACTGTGATAGATGGTGAATGGTAACATGGACATTATTTAAGTTTATGCACCCTCCAACGAACTTCATTCACCCATACATGGGTGTGCGAACTGTTTCACAAAATGCCTCAAAGAGATGCGATCCCAGGGCTGTGATGAAGCACGGACAAACGTCTGACAAAATTCCTCAAAGAGAAGCCAGTTAAACCTGTGGTGCATGTGGATCATATATGAATATAGGTTGGGCATTTCCAACAACACTTCTCTTTAGTTGGAACCTAAAATACATACATGTGTAATGCGGGAGCACAGACAAGGCACTTGACAGCTTGACATAAACCCTAGAGAGATGAGGACTTAAACACAAGTCACAAAAATTGTTTTCAAAACAAAAATGTGGTCTCATGGAATAATGATTGCAAAATATGCACAATGCGGTTTTTGCTGAAAAGGCTTAAGAAACTTTCAAGAAAATGCAGTTTGGCAGGTGTAAAATCCGAATTACACCACCTTAGCCAACCTTCTAACTGCCTATGCCAAAACATAGCAAGAAGGATCGAGGAATTTAAAGAAATCCCAAGACGCAGTTGGATTAAAGGCCATGAAATGGTATGTGATTTCTGTGTAGGAGACTTACCTCATTGACATACCTGATTAGAGTAGTGGAGGATCAATTCTAGGGAAGAAGAGTTTGGAGAAGCGAATACCATCTCCTTGTCGTAGCTAGTAGAAACTCCTAACATACCTCCTTATGGTGCGTGGACAAGCACCTAATCTCCTAGCAGAGTGTGTGTGTCCCCCTCTTGGGTGTGTGTTTTTCTTTTCTTCTTTTTTTTCTTTCAGAATTCTCCCTCCCAAAAATGTCGACGCCTCCCCAAAAAGCATGCAAAAAACCCAACACAAGGTCCAGACACGTGAACATAAAGGAATACCTTGAAGGCAGTTGGAGGCACAAGCAATACAGGTGTAAGGTCAATTTTGATTGAAAAGACATGTGTGCAACATGTAAAGGCATGAGGACACGAGAGGACAAGGAATTTTCCTTTAACCAGTTCCTCACTCCAAAATAAATTATTTATTTTATTTATTTTTTTTCATAAAGTTTAAAACTGCACTTTTACCAAAAGAGATTAATATTTTTATTTATTACTAAATCATTTATTTGTTTATTTACTTTAAACAAAGCAATTTAATTAAATCATTTTCTATAGCCCATAACATTTCATAAAATTAATCTATTTGTTTATAATTATTTATTTATTCTATATTTATTAATTTTTGACTTAACATTATTATTTTACCCCCAATTAACTTAGTCACCTTGTAATCAATTTAATTGATTAATCAAGGCTAGATACAAAAATTTCGAAGGAAAATTTAACAATATAATAACGAACACAAAAGACAACTCAAATTAACCAAACAAACTCACTCAAGATCCAAAGACGGTCGAAACGGAGGGACACTACAAAAATACCCTTATTTCAACAAGTATGATTACTTTAAACTCTAAATGAACTGTTGAAGTTACTCTTTTGACATCAGTGAGAAATTTTGACATCAAGGACAATACTCCTTTGGCATCAATGATAACATATGCTCAACAATCTCCCCCTTTTTTATTGATGGAAAACAACAAAATGTTGCTAGCACATGAAGATAAATGTAAGATGTCCAAGTCAGGAGGTCACCTCACATTTATTTATTCTTTCTCCCTTTAGATGATTGAGCAATTTTAGTTCCATTTCTCCCCCTTTGACATCAATGGCAAAGATCAACTACTTACTACACAATTTTGAAACATATTTCCCAAATAGAATCCTCCCGATTCCATGCTTCCACCAAACCTTCTGAACACACTATTTATGCTCAACCAAATATAAAAACACTTCGCAAGACCACCAAGACTCTTGCGGTAGGGAGTCAACACTCCCCCTCAACCTATGCTTCCTCTTGATTCAAGATGAGGGATCAACAACTCCTAACTTCTATCAGAGATACTCAAATGTCTCCTTGGAAAGAGGTTTTGTGAGAATTTCTACTATTTGTTCCTTTTTTTCAACATACTTCATCTTCACTTCTTTGTCTACAACCTTCTCTCTGAAAAAGTTATAATTACAATATGATTTGTCCTTGAATGTATCACTAGATTCTTGGAAATTTTTATAGCACTGGTATTGTCACATAAGATGGGGATGGGTTCATCAACCTCTATTTTCATCTCCTTCAAGTTTTGTTTCATCCATAATACTTGACTGCAACATGAAACTATTGCAATGCACTCTACTTTTGTTGTAGATAAAGAAACCAAATCCTACTTCTTGCTTAACGAGGATACAAGAATGTCACTGAGAAAGAAAGCTCCACTGATCGTACTCTTCTATTCATCTATGCTTCCTATCCAATCTACATCTGTATAAACAATTAGTGTGAATTTTTCACTCTTAGGATACCACAAACCAAAATCTATTGTAGCCTTCAGATATATGAATATCCCTTTTACTTTCTTAACATGAGTTTCCTTAGGTGCTACCTGAAATATAACTACCATCCCAACTTCTTGCATTATATCCAGTCTAGATACAATCTCATATAATAAGATACCAATCATTGTTCTATACAAATTCTGGTTTTCTGGAGCAGATTCATCATCCTCACTCATTTTACACCCAGTAATCATAGGTGTACTCACAAGTTTGCATTCTTCCATGTTAAACTTGCTCAAAATTTATTTTATGTACTTTTCTTGAGAAATAAATATACCTTTTTCTAATTGATAAATTTGTAAACCAAGAAAGAAAGTTAATTCACCAAGAATTCACATTTCAAACTCACTCTACATTACATTTGGGAACTCTTTGAACATAGCATCACTACTATCACCAAAGATAATATCATCAACATAAACAACAACAATCAGTAATTGATCACCTTCAATTTTTATGTACAAATTACTATCTACACTACCTCTCCAAAAATTTAGTAGTTACAAATATTTATCCAATCTAGAGTACCATGCCTTAGAAGCTTGTTTGAGTCCATAAAGTATTTTCTTCAATCCACACACAAAATTTAGATTATTTGTACATCGAAATCCTTTTAGTTGTTCAATGTAGACTTCTTCTAAATATCCATTTAGAAATGCAAACTTCACATCCATCTGAATACCTTGAAATTATTGAATGTTGATAGGGCCAAAAACATTCTTATTACTTCCAACCTTTCTAACAAAGAAAATTTCTCTTCAAAATCAATTCCTTCAACTTGAGCATAACCTTTACATACAAGTCTGCCCTCGTTGTGGATCATTTTTCCATCTTCATTCAATTTGTTTCTAGAAACCCATTTTCTACCAATGACATTTTTATCTATGGGTCTAAGAACTAATTCCCAATTTTCATTCTTCTTAATCTGATTCAACTTCTCTTCCATATCATCTATCCAACTTTTCTCTTTGTTTGCCTCTATATATGAACTTGGTTCAAGTTTTGATAATAAGGAAAAATGTACCTTTTCATTTGCTTTCTCAATTATTCTATGGGTTTGAACCTCACTATCCTTATCTCCTATAATTTGATCTTCAAAATGATTCTTTTGAACATACCTAGCCAGATTCTTTGTAATTGTATTCAAAGAATCAATTTTTGAGTCATCACTGTTGCAAATTAGATCTTCATTATCTTCTAATTCCAAAGTATCATTGTATTGTATTGCTTCATCATACTGATATTGAAACTTTCCACAATTATTTTTAGTATTTTATTTTAGCATCTATAGGCCTTGCTTGTCATCGAATAACCAAGAAAAATACCTTCATCAAATCTAGAATCAAACTTACCCAAAAGTTCTACATACCTTTTGATATTGCACTTGCTTCCAAATATCCTAAGATGTCTAATTGAAGTTGGCCTTCCCTTCCATAATTCATATGGCGTTTTATCAGTCTTCGGTATGATTAGAGCTTTGTTCAAAATATACACTATTGTTTGAACTACTTCTCTCCAGTACACATCTAACAACTTTTCTTGGCTTAATATTGTTCTACCCATCTCCCATATGGTTTGATTCTTCTTCTCACCTACTTGATTCTACTGTAGAGTTATAGGAGCAAAAAATTGTCTTTAGATCCCATGGAACTCATGAAAGTCATCATACCTATCAGAAGTGAACTCTCCACCTCTGTTTGATCTTAGAAATTTGGTTGTTCTTTCAGTTTCATTTTCAACCATGGCTTTAAATGATTTAAATTGCTCAAAAGCTTTATGATTTTTTATTTTAGAAAAGCAATCCAAGTCATTATAGAATAATCAT
>VDFB02353493.1:225939496-226107620 GCA_007258455.2 Sequoia sempervirens | reverse complement strand
ATCCCTCTACAAGTGTGTGAGGCCCCATTACACTCATCGAACAAGTAGGCTATCATAGCACAATCTCATAGTGCACCTTCACATGTCTATGCATGTGGCATCATGTCGTCGAGCCCAGCTCGCTACCATCGGCAATACTGACATCATCACCAACACTATGTCGGAACATTAGTGAGGTGTGGCATCATATCCATTGCATCATGTCGGAACACGTGCAGATACGGTGTATACAATACATATATGAGTATATCAATATAGGGCTACTCAAGCTTCACCTCTCATACAGACAAGGTTAACTCGCTAATGCCAGCTCAATGTCCCTACGGACGGCCAGGCATAAACTAACAATCCAATGTTGTTGTACTCAAAACTGTGGGGTTTAGGCTAGCACATATGGATCAAGTACCCTGATCCATTGTAAGGGAAAGTAGTGAGTATGTTTCCTTGGGATCAGTTGAGCTAAGATCGCTCTGCGTCACAATGTGCGTACGCTGCACACTCCGCCCAAGAAAACTTTGTGACTTCTACTACCCCTTCACGGATTGAGGGGCTGAGAAACAAAAAAAAAGAATCTATGAAACTATCTTTTGGCTACTCTTATGTATATATGGATTTTCAACCACACATGGGTTGGCCCTCAATTAGGTAACAAACATACAAACACACATAATGGTATGGTTAATCCCACACTAAATACAACATATTTTGAATGGATGGGTACACCTTATCACCATCCTTTGACTTGTGGGTTATGGGCCCACAAAGCAAGTACGGGGTAATCACAACACTCAACCAATGCACAGTTACTGGTTTCTCACATTTACAGGGGGTACAACTATATACAAAATTCCATAAGCGCATTTTCTTCCATAATCCCTGTGATTCATATCATCACATATATCTATAACCCATCATTGGATTTTCCTTCAATTCCTTCTTTTCCATATATCACATGATGCTAAATGTAAATTTCAAGATCTTCATGATCACTTAACAACTCCACTTAACAAATTCGCATTCACTTCCTCAATATTATAAACTAGCTACCACTACATATACTTAAGGATGAACATATTATACTCATTTTCTTTCATATATATAAAATCAGAATTATTCATCATGGGTAGCACATAATAGAAGCTTATCCCAACAACTGTACCACTTCCACATTATAACCAATTCATCAAATGGATTTACTTTTCCATACTCTAATTAAGGAAGAATTTAAATCATTAACCATATTGGATTGAACCATTCTAACATCTCTATCCCACCCTAATAATTTTATCAATTTTCCCACGAATTTAGGAACATAGAAATTACACCAAATCATGAGAGGATAGCTTAATACAAAATCATTACCTTTCGTGCATCAAATATATTAAACCACTATCATTGCATTAAATAGGACATTCAAGATTACTTACTATGACATTTCTAAGATGATTTTACAATGTCTACTTATGCATCTATACATAGTGCAAATGAAGGTTTTCAACCAAGACTTATTCTAACTCACATTCCTTTTACCAAGGAAAAATTATGAAATTTATGCTTAATGATCAAGAATAATTACTCTTGCTAAGAATCTTCTAGATTACCTTCATCTCATGACAAGGAAGAGAGAGAAGGAAAAAAAACATTTTCCATTCCAATTCAATGATCACATCAACAAGCTTTTAAATCCTGGACACTTTGATCCATACTAAATAAAATTGCAATAGACCCAACACAAATCCATATTTCACTATTCAGAATAGAAAAGTATTTATCTTTTATACAAGAGAGTGGTTAAACTTCCACACCACTCCATGTCATAAATTCATAATAACATACTAGAGATAGAGCATCCCATATTCATTCCTAACATAATTAACAACTAATTAGTCATCTATAATAGGAAGAATAGAAGGAGAGAAGAAGAACATATCTTATCTACCTCTAGGGTCAACCTAGTTTTCCCTAAACACAAACCAATTAGTATAGTCAAGGAAAAGAAGGAAAGGAATACACACATAAGAGTACAAACAACAAGGACGGCCTAGTGGGCTCATGTGAAACCATAGTACCCAGTGTTAGAACTTGGGCTCTGATACCAATGATGTAATGCCCCGCCTTGTGAACCCCAAAGGACAACAAACACCGCACAATTTATTTTTTTATTTTTTTAATTAAAGTGAAACATTGCATAAGATGAAGATGTACATTCTGAGAGAACAATTATACTTTTGCAAAGTCATCTACGTCCTTCACGAGGTGCCGGTGATCACTACGAATCATAAAATTTTATCAAGCAAAAGTGAATAAACAACCAAGATTACACAATGATGACATACAACTATTAATGATCAAAAGAGTGGAAAACAGTACATCATTTTATTGCAATTCAATTTATAGTTCAATAGTATAATTGTGGAGCATATTTCCATAGATACAACACATCATGGGCACAATAATACATTACATAATGCTTCCCTTATATCAATAGGAAGAGTACATCAAGTATAATAATAATACATCAATGAAGAATAAGGTACAAAATGAGGAAAAGTCTTCAACAACATGAAGCTCTAGAACTTTGCATTGTTTACTCCGCAGACACATCCACCGGAACCCAATGGGGTGTATAACACGTTCCACCCGACCATGTCGACCCTAAGGTCCACCCCCCGTGCTAGGAGATGACAAGAAAAGACCCACATCCAAGACAGACAAGTAGAACGATCACAAGGTCAACCAAAACATAACATACAACAATCTCATCGACCACTTACAAGGTGACCACTTCCAAAGGCATACAAAGGGAAAATCAAGGGATACTATAACACCAATATTCATATACTCCCAATTGAAAGGAATTCAAATAATTGGGTTCCCAAAGAACTCACATCATGGCTTGGACTCTAACTCATCAAACGAAAGATAATTCAATGGAGAATTCAATCAATCATGAGAATGTAAAATTCAACCTTTCAATTTGAACACAACCAAAACGACCACTTTCAAGAATGTTTGACTCATCATCATGATTTATCTTTTCACTCAACAAGAAAACACTTAAAACAATTAAAGAAATTAAAGAAACATATTTTAGATCTATCCCAACACCAAGCAAAACTAAATGGATAAACAAAGTGACCATGCAACACATAATACCAACAAACTCATGAAATCAACATGTAAGAATAAATCATCCAAGCCATAACCACTTTTAAAAGGGTTATCCAAACAACTTCTTAAATAAATATCTCATTTATACAATTATAGCTAATTCAAATTCATCAAATAGAACCATTCGTTGAAAGAGACCAATATACTCTTTTCTAACATTTAACTTACAATCCCTACTTTTTATCAACCTTGTTATCCTATGTTCTACTAATACAACAAGATATATTGAAAATGCCAATATTGATCTTAAAAATAATATTTCTTGTTCATTATCGTGTTCACACTTCTCTTATGTATATGGGATACCAACTCAACACCATCGAGGAGTTTTAATATAGGTATAAAAGTAACACCCTAGAGCCTGTTTAAGTTCATAGTCCTTATACGCAAGAAATAAATACACTAAGACTATCAAATTACTAATATTATCTAGAAGTTAGTATCATCTCTTAACATCATTGCTTAGTTATCAACCTGCGAGGTACTATCATTATTTAACCAACTAGACACAATTAGTGTTGATGCTTAATCTTCTCTTAACACGACAAAGAGTATTATCCTATAAGTAACCATAAATAGTTACAACTAATGATATTATTGTTGTTCAATAAATTACTAGTAATATTCATTCCATGATTAAGATTGAGGTTGACCAAGCCTTCATAAGAGTATAATTGTGTATTGACACCAATAACCAAATTATTGAATATTATTTAGGTAATAGATCCTTACTAGACCAATTCCTATTTAAACGAGTAGTAAAACCTTCCATGATAGAATATAGTTTTTATATTAATTCAATTATCTCCCGATATAAATGTTTTAATTTTTTTATTTATATTATCATTAATATTAATTTAAATATTTACTTAATCCTATATATACATATAATACACATATTCTTTAAAAAAATAATAATAAAAGAAAATTAATAAAATTAAGAAATAGCATATACAAATAAATAAATGTGCATTAATTCTTTTGAACCTTACTTATTATAAAATCTCCTATTAATAAGGAAAGGAGAAAGCCCACGGATAAAGAACAGTTTCTTTCCTCTTCTTTTATTTTAACTAATTTCTATTAATACTAGATTTTTCCCTTTATAAGAATTCTTACTAAATTCATTTGGTTCTCCTCTTAGTAATATGGGGAAAAATATTTCTAACAACTTTATTAGATAGTGGGGCTCCTGCAAAATCACTTTATGAAGGAATCTAATCATATAATTATTTATTTTATTCCTTACTTTTAGGCTAAGGAATTTCCATTTCCCTAGAAGTGAAGAGTTAAATTTTAAGGGAATTAGTTCCCCCTTCCTTCCCTTCCACGTATACCTCCTAATCTTTTGTTTTGAATTACGTGTACAAAGCTTCTAATTATATGATACTCAACCACAGTGTAAGGGGATAATATATATATATTTTTTATACGAGAGGTCTGCTGCAACGTATTGGATGGTGGACATTTAAACTTTATCTAAGCAGCCTATGTTACCATATCCAGATCAATTGAAATGGCGGCGCATTCCTTGACTAACGTGTTAGGCATTAAAACTGAT
Source organism: Sequoia sempervirens (assembly GCA_007258455.2). Lineage (NCBI taxonomy): Eukaryota > Viridiplantae > Streptophyta > Pinopsida > Cupressales > Cupressaceae > Sequoia > Sequoia sempervirens. The sequence continues at coordinate 226,102,888 of VDFB02353493.1, read as the reverse complement.
AATATTTTAATTTAAAGCATAATGTATCTTTTATTATTATAAGAATCTTGACCGTAATTTACAGTTTGATAAACATACTCTAAAATCATTGCAGAATCCTTATTCAAGCTGCAGCTAGCTAAATCAGAAGAGAGGAAGGTCAGCCTTTACTAGAAATCTCGCCTTCTTATGCTGGATTGGGAGCTGTGGAACATGTTATAGACGTCTGTCAAGTACAAAAAGATAGAGGTATGTGAAATGTTGAGATTTGCAACTGCCCACAGTAGCTTAATGATTTACCAGAAACATTGGGAGCAGAACAAGGCTTGTGAATTGTTTTATAGAGTGCCTCAAGTGATGTCTTCTCGTGGAATGAGGCGCTACGAATGTAGGATGAGCATAAAAAAGATGGATTTTGCACGGAAGCTCTCAAAATCTTTGAATCAATGGAGCATTCTGAAATACATCCTAACATTGTAAGCTTTGCTTGTGTTCCAAGTGTGCATAGTTATGCAGGTTTAGAGGATGAGGGCTACATGTCCTTCGCATATCAGCAGCCCCCCTTAAACTTCCTATCATGTTCAAGTGCCGCAGCTAAGACAGGTTGATAATGGAATCAAAGAGATTATTTAAACCTCTACAACATTCTAATTTCAAGTATTGCAGATGTGACCAATTGCCAACGGAATCAGGAAGGCTTTTTACACCTCCAAGGTCTTCTGTGTTCAAGTGCTGTGGCTGTGACAGGATGCAAATGGTATCAGGAGATTATTTAAACCTCTACAACGTTCTATTATCAAGCAGTGCAGGTATGACAGGTGGCGGAAGGAATCAGGAAGGCTATTTACGCCCCCATAGACTTCCATGTTCAAGAGTTGCTGCTGTAGTAGGTTGCGAATGGTACCAGGGGAAATATTTGCAGTTGCAGGCTGGTAACCCAAAACCAGAATTATCCATCGTTCCTTGTTGACACTGTGGTTGCTAAGGATAAAGGGCCTGAAAACGTGACTGGGTTAGCTCTGAGGTAAACACTGTTGTTGCATACTCATTTAACGACAGGGTGAAGGTGAGGAAGTGAAACAACACCCACGGCTGAGGTGTATGGAGGAGAATCGAGCATTTCCAAGGCAACCCTTTGATCTGTGAACAGGAGATGACTAAAGAAAAGATTTCATCTAATAGGCAACAGAAACTTTCAAGCAAGTGCAATTAGCGGAAGTAATGCAGCCGGTTATCTCAACCTTTAAGCTGCCTATTATGTTCAAGTGATGCGCCTAAGACAGGTTGACAATGGTATCAACGAGATTATTTAAAACTCCACAACAATCTCATTTCAAGTGATGCGAATGTAACAGGTTGCCATTGTTTAGGTAGGCTGAGCGGGGAATGTGAACACCCCACAAGGCATGCGAACAACATGACAGAATGCCTCAAAGGGACGGGGTCTCAGTGACTGCAGGCTACGCACAAAATAGATTTAGGAGATAGGCTTAAGAAACTTTCAAGCAAATGCAATTAGCAGGTGGAGGCGCAAATTAAGCAGGTTATCGAAAGCTTTATGTATACAATATTAGCACATCACAATTTTAAAATAAACTTGTCCAATACTTAATCAAAGATACAGGACGATGCATAGAAAATTCAAACCTGGGCAACTATCCGCGGAGTATCCCTAATATAAAAATAGCTTTCAAGTCCTTTTACCAGCATCCTACTCTGTCTGCGCCATAATGGGAGCTTTGAAAACAAGGTATGGGCATCCATCAAGGTGAAGTGCGGAGTCATTGAGGAGCTCAGAGGAATGTAGATGCACAGGCAAGGCGCGAATCCCCGCTGACAGAGTGCCTCCCCCCCGCATAACAGATGGAGGAATTTTTCCCCTCTTCTAGATGCAACTACCCTGGCAGATATGCATGCAAAATATGGATGCATGGACAAGGCACGTGTTTCCTCAAATGCCTTCCCAAAAAGAACTTTCAGAGGCTGAATTAATGCAGGATACAATCTGCCGCTAAATATTAAATGAAACCTGTTATTGCGCCTAAGACAACGCGCCACCTTTGCTCCGCATAAATGCCCCAGTTTACCAAAATTAGATGGATTACTGCTCACCTCATATGATAAACAATTGTTTTAAAATGATGTTTATTAACTTTGAGTCTCCCAAGGTTATCCATTAAGCAAATATTAATCTTATATTTTTTAAACATATTTAATGTCATACATTAATAATATTAAATGTGTTTTCATTTGCCTTAATCTCTAAAACTATTGACACAAAATTGCCAACTACCATTTATATTATTTTAGTAATAATAGTAATAACAATAATATTTATTTTGTTTGACATTATTTATTATTATTATTATTATTATTATTATTATTATTATACTTTATTAGTAATCTCTAGATGAAATAAAAAGAACTTATATTTCTCTTATTAATTTTATGAAGGAATTGATTCAATGAAAGAATAATTGAATAAATATTATATATATATATATATATACAAATATTAAAATTTTCAATTTAAACTTCTTAAATCAAATAACATCCTCTTTCTACGGCTCACATAACTCAATGGCAAGATTAAAAATGAAATCTCAAATAGCACTTACACAGAAATCCAAAGAGACCGATTCAGAGGGTGCTACATCCTCACCCCCCTTGGCATCGACTTACTCCTGGCAGTCGCACAATGACATAAACACACACAATCATATGCACAACATACTCACACATAGAGAGCACACATTTTCCATTAAATATCATCATTTACACATCAGAAATTCCACTTAATTCATTATTCAACACAAAGTTTCACCTCATATGCAGCAAAGACTTTCTAATAACACCTCTCCAGAATCAACAAAACATGTAGTAACATTTCCCAAGCATAAAATCCCTAATTTATCATTTCATAGTTACTATTTCTATAATTTAACATACATTCTTTACATACACACAAACTCACATCACTGGGAATCACAACACAAGGCTACACAAGGGTCCATCTGGACACTGGAAAGCAGCATGCTAATCCAAGATACAAATCCATGAGCCAAGAGCTAATATCCATCTCACATAATCCATATCTCACACTCAGTGGCTTGATGGTGTTAGGCCACACACACATGGTGAGACCATCTAAGCAAGACCACAATGACCTACCTCCTGTTGTATAAGGTGGTTAGCCTCCAAGAGATAGTCATCACACATAGGTGGGTAGTGGGTCCTAGCTGTAAAACAACCTCACATACCCCCATCCTCAAGGTTCCCTGCGTCTACCTCCTCGTATACACTCACCAAGTCCGCCTCATACATCTTTGGAGAGGAATCACAATACGACACATGGCCGAAATAAAAAACAATAAGGTTAAACTAGTTTAGCCACCAAAGTCATAAAATAACCATCAAATAAGATTCAATTTCAGCAATAAAGTAAGAAATGCGTGCAATGTCAACACTAAATCAAATGTATCCACGAGGGCTACGAGAAAATAAGATCACAAAGTGTGGCTAAACCTTTACAATCAAACACAAACAAAATTTCGGCCTTCAAAGTCAATCTAAAATCATCAATAATCATATAGGAAATCCTCAATCTTCAAAATTGCACAATACATCACTATGTGACTAGATACTAGCCACCAAATGAGGAAGGAGGGAACATCGTCCAGCTATAATAGTAGCCCTCATGTGGTGAGGAGTGAGCACGCCATCCACATGACCCAGAGTGTGCTCCTCAGCTACACCCTGCCTCGCGTCGTCACGCAACATGGTCATACGCCAGCCAGAGAAGGCACACACTGACGTATGTCGCATGGCAGTGTGTCTGTGGCTCCACAGTAGTAGGCACGTCCAGACACACCCCGCATAGCGATACCTCGTGGAGAAGGCACACACAGGTACTCGTCGTTGCTAGAGGTATACATGGCTAGGACATACCCATATGCTTACCGACCCAAACACTGTCGAAAGAAAACATGAGTATCCCTCTACAAGTGTGTGAGGCCCCATTACACTCATCACACAAGTAGGCTATCATAACACAATCTCATAGTGCGCCTTCACGTGTTTATGCACGTGGCATCATGTCCTCGAGCCCAGCTCGCTACCATCAACAACACGGCATCATCACCAGCACTGTGTCGAAACATCAGTGGGGTGTGGCATCGTATCCATTGCATCATGTTGGAACATGTGCAGATACTATGTATACAATACATATATGAGCATATCAATATGGGGCTACTCGAGCTTCACCTCTCATATAGACGAGGTTGACTCACTAATGACAGCTTAACGTCCCTATGGATGGCTAGGCATAAACTACAATCCAATGCTGCTGTACTCAAAATTGTGGGGTTTAGGCTAGCACATATGGATCAAGTACCCTGATCCATCGTAAGGGGAAGTAGTGAGTAGGTTTCCTTGGGATCGGTTGAGCTAAGACTGCTCTGTGTCGTAATGTGCGTACGCTGCATACTTCGCCCACATAACTTGTGGCAGCTACTACCCCTTCACGGGTTGAGGGGCTAGAGAACCAAAAGAAAAGAATCTATGAAACTATCTTTTGGCTACTCTTATATATATAGATTTTCAACCACATGTGGGTTGGCCCTCAATTAGGTAACAAACATACGAACACACATAATGGTATGGTTAATTCCACACCAAATACAACATATTTTGAATGGATTGGTACACTGTATCACCATCCTTTGACCTGTGGGTTATGGGCCCATAAAGCAAGTACGAGGTAATCACAACACTCAACCAATGCACAGTTATTGGTTTCTCACATTTATAGGGGGTACAACTATATACACAATTCCATAAGTACATTTACTTCCATAATCCATGTGATTCATATCATCACATATATCCATAACCCTCATTAGCTTTTCTTTCATGTTCCTCTTTTCCATATATCACATGATGCTAAATGTAAATTTCAAGATCTTCATGATCACTTAACAACTCCACTTAACAAATTCACATTCACTTCCTCAATATTACAAACTAGCTATCACTACATATACTTAAGGACGAACATATCAGACTCATTTTCTTTCATATATAAAATCATAATTATTCATCACGTGTAGCACATAATAGAAACTTATGCCAACAACTATACCACTTCCATGTTATAACTATTTCGTCAAATGCATTTTCTTTTCCATACTCTAATTAACGAAGAATTAAATCATTAACCATATTGGATTGAGCCATTCTAACATCTCTATTCCACCCTAATAATTTCATCAATTTTCCCACGAATTTAGGAACATAGAAATTACACCAGATCATGAGAGTATAGCTTAATACAAAATCATTACCTTTCGTGCATCAAATATATTAAACCACTATCATTGCATTAAATAGGACATTCAGGATTACTTACTATGACATTTCTAAGATGATTTTACAATGTCTACTTACGCATCTATACATAGTGCAAATGAAGCTTTTCACCCACGACTTATTCTAACTCACATTCCTTTTACCAAGGAAAAATTATGAAATTTATGCTTAATGATCAAGACTAATTACTCTTGTTAAGAATCTTCTAGATTACCTTCATCTCATGACAAGGAAGAGAGAGAAGGAAAAATAACATTTTCCATTCCAATTCAATGATCACATCAGCAAGCTTTTAAATCCTTAACACCTTGATCCATACTAAATAAAATTGCAATACACCCAACACAAATCCATATTTCACTATTCAGAATAGAAAAGTATTTATCTTTTATACAAGAGAGTGGATAAACTTCCACACCACTCCATGTCATAAATACATACTAACATACTTAACATAGAGCATCCCATATTCATTCCTAACATAATTAGCAACTATTTAGTCATCTATAATAGAAAGAATAGAAGGAGAGAAGAAGAACATATCTTATCTACCTCTAGGGTCACCTTAGTTTTCCCTAAACAAAAACCACTCAGTATAGTCAAGGAAAACAAAGAAAGGGATACACACATAAGTGTACAAACAACAAGGATGGCCTAGTGGGCTCATGTGAGACCATAGTACCCAGTCTTAGGACCTATGCTCTGATACCAATGTTGTAATGCCCCGCCGTGTGAACCCCAAAGGACAACATAATGTCGCACTATTTTTTTTTTGTTTGAAAGTGAAAGCATTGCATAAGATGAAGATGTACGTGCGAAAGACAATTATACTTTTGCAAAGTCATCGATCGCCAGGTGCGAGGGCGGAGTCATTCACGATTCATAAACTTTTATCAAGCGAAAGTGAATAAACAACCAAGATTACACAATGATGACATACAACTATTAATGTGATCAAAGAGCGAGGAAGCAATACATATTTTATTACACTTCAATTCATAGATCAATAGTACATTTGAGGAGTATATTTCCATAGATACAACACATCATGATTACATTGATACATTACATATTTCTTCCCTTATAACAATGGAAAGAGTACATCAAGAACAAGAATAATTACATCAATGAAGAATAAGGTACAAGGCAAAGATCAGTCTTCAACCAAGAGAAGCTCTGGAGGCTCTACATTCGCTTCCACATCACAAACTCAACTTGGGAACCCAATGGGGTGCATAGCACGTTCCACCCGACCATGTGGACCCGAAGGCCCACCCCTTGTGCTAGGAGATGACAAGAAAGGATCCACGACCAAGACAGACAAGCAGAAAAATCACAAGGCCGAACCACAAGGTCAACCAAAACATAACATACAACAATCTCATCAACCACTTACAAGGTGACTGCTTCCAGATGCATACAAAGGGAAAAGCAAAGGATACTATAACACCAATATTCATATACTCCCAACTGAAAGGTATGCAAATACTTGGGTTCCCAAAGAAACTCACATCATGGCTTGGACTATGACTCGTCAAACGAAAGATAATTCAATGGACAATGCAATCAATCATGAGAATGTAAAAGTCAACTTTCAGTTTGAAACACAATCAAAATGGTCAATTTCAAGAATGTTTAGCTCATCATCATTATTTATCTTTTCACTCAACAAGAAAACATTTAAAACAATTAAAGAAATTAAAGAAACATATTTTAGATCTATCCCAACACCAAGCACAAATAAATGGATAAACAAAGTGACCATGCAACACAATACCAACAAACTCACGAAATCAACATATAAGAATAAATCATCCAATCCATAACCACTTTTAAAAGGGTTATCCAAACAACTTCTTATATAAATACCTCATTTATACAATTATAGCTAATTTAAATTCATCAACATAACCATTCATTCAAAAGAGACCAAAATATTATTTTCTAACATTTAACTTCACAATCCCTACTTTTATCAACCTTGTTATCCTATGTTCTACTAATACAACAGGGTATATTGAAAATTCCAATATTGCTCTTAGAATATTATTTCTTATTCATTATCATGTTCACACTTCTATTATGTATATGAGATACCAACTCAACACCATCTAGGAGTTTTAATAAAGGTATAAAAATAACACCCTAGAACCTATTTAAGTTCATAGATCTATTATGCAAGAAATAAATGCACTAAAGCTATCAAATTACTAATATTATCTAGAAGTTAGTATCATCTCCTAACATCATTACTTGGTTATCAACCCGAAAGGTACTATCATTATTTAGCCAACTAGACACAAATAGTATTGATGCTTAATCTTCTCTTAACACGACAACAAGTATTAACCTATAAGTAACCATCAATATTTACAACTAATGATATTATTGTTATTCAATAATTTACTAGTAATATTCAATCCATGATTAAGATTGAGGTTGATCCAGCCTTCATAAGAGTATAATTGTGTATCGAAATGAATAACCAAACCATTGTATATTATTTAGGTCATAGATCCTTACCAGAACAATTCCAATTTAAACAAGTAGTAAAACCTTCCATGATAGAATATAATTTTTATTTTAATTCAATTATCTCTCAATATAAATGTTTTAAATTTTTATTTATATTATTATTATTATTAATTCAATTATTTACTCAACCCCATATATATTCTCAAAAAGTAAATAAAAGAAAATTAATAAGATCAAGAAATAGCATATAAATAAATAAATATACATTAATTAATTTACACCTTACTTATTATTTAATTTCCTTTTAATAAGGAAAGGAGGAGGCCCACAAATAAAAAGCAGTTTCTTTTCTCTTCTTTTATTTTAGCTAATTTCTATAAATACTAGACTTTTCCCTTTATAAGGATTCCTACATGGGGGAAATTATTTCTTTACTTTTCATTTCTAAAGAAATTCCAGAAACGCCTAATTTTCCATTCTTACTTATATCCTTATCTTAAATGAATATATTCCCTTTGTCATTTTAAGCTATTTAATCCCTTCCCCTATTTTAAACTTTTATAAATATAATTCCTTTTCTAAAAGAGTGAAGGTTTATTCTCTTCCCTTAATTGAAGGGATATATATATAAATGTGTTTTCACGTGAGACTTAGAGTTAAATTCAAGCCTTTTTGAAAAGTTCAAGCGATTTAATTTCTTAAAAGGGATCACCTTTTTCCTTAAAGAAAGGCATGCTTAAGAAACTTTCAAGCAAATGCATTTGGTAGGTGCAAACCCCGCTCACCCACCTTATCCCGCTTTCTTCTATCTGTGCCAAGAAGGAATCTAGAAATAAGTGAGACAGGCACGCGTGAAAACAAAACACATGAGTAGTTTGACAACATACCCTAAATAATTGTGGTCTCAAGGGATGCAATGATTGCATGATATGCACAAAATGGATTTAATTGATGAGACTTCACACAATTTTCAAGCAAATGTAATTGGTAGGTGTAAAGCCTGTTTTCACAACCTTAAACAACATCCTAACTGCCTGCGCCTAAACGAAAGCCTAGGGGTGGTTTAAGGAAATCCACAAAAGCAAGAGGGATAGGGAATTCTGTTAGATATAATAGTTGCACTTGCAAATACCTTAATATACAAGGATGCAAAAAGTGAAAGTGTTAACATGGTACTAGAATTGTTTGGCAAAGAATGAAGCAGGTGATTTAAACCTTTAAACTTTCGATTATGTTCCAGTGCTGCGGCTGAGATAGGTTCAAATGAAGCTAGGAGATCTTAAGAGCTGTCCCTCAAATTTGAAAAGGTTCAGGAGGTCCACCCTAAGAACTGTGAAAGCTAAAAAGATGTAGGCCATATATATGCCAGCAAGGGCAGGCAGAGAAGGCTTTTGGAAATTTTAAGAAAGGAAACTTGTGGAACAGTTGACTGAGATAGTTCTAGTTTCAACTGACTTCCTTCTCATGAAATCTCATTCATATTATAATATTGCATGGCCTTATCATAGTATAAGTGACTATGACACCGTGGGCTGCTACTACATGGCATCAGTCAAGAAAATCCAGAGGCCATAGGATTTTGTGTTACCATTCTTGGGTTGGGACAAGTTATGAAAGGAATCAGAGAGATTATTTAAACCGCTACAACATTCTATTTCCAGTGTTGTAGAGAAGATGGGTTGCCAATGGTATCAGGGAGGCCAGTTAACTTATACGCTCTCTAAAGGCCTAAATACTTCAACTGTGATAGATGGTGAATGGTAACATGGACATTATTTAAGTTTATGCACCCTCCAACGAACTTCATTCACCCATACATGGGTGTGCGAACTGTTTCACAAAATGCCTCAAAGAGATGCGATCCCAGGGCTGTGATGAAGCACGGACAAACGTCTGACAAAATTCCTCAAAGAGAAGCCAGTTAAACCTGTGGTGCATGTGGATCATATATGAATATAGGTTGGGCATTTCCAACAACACTTCTCTTTAGTTGGAACCTAAAATACATACATGTGTAATGCGGGAGCACAGACAAGGCACTTGACAGCTTGACATAAACCCTAGAGAGATGAGGACTTAAACACAAGTCACAAAAATTGTTTTCAAAACAAAAATGTGGTCTCATGGAATAATGATTGCAAAATATGCACAATGCGGTTTTTGCTGAAAAGGCTTAAGAAACTTTCAAGAAAATGCAGTTTGGCAGGTGTAAAATCCGAATTACACCACCTTAGCCAACCTTCTAACTGCCTATGCCAAAACATAGCAAGAAGGATCGAGGAATTTAAAGAAATCCCAAGACGCAGTTGGATTAAAGGCCATGAAATGGTATGTGATTTCTGTGTAGGAGACTTACCTCATTGACATACCTGATTAGAGTAGTGGAGGATCAATTCTAGGGAAGAAGAGTTTGGAGAAGCGAATACCATCTCCTTGTCGTAGCTAGTAGAAACTCCTAACATACCTCCTTATGGTGCGTGGACAAGCACCTAATCTCCTAGCAGAGTGTGTGTGTCCCCCTCTTGGGTGTGTGTTTTTCTTTTCTTCTTTTTTTTCTTTCAGAATTCTCCCTCCCAAAAATGTCGACGCCTCCCCAAAAAGCATGCAAAAAACCCAACACAAGGTCCAGACACGTGAACATAAAGGAATACCTTGAAGGCAGTTGGAGGCACAAGCAATACAGGTGTAAGGTCAATTTTGATTGAAAAGACATGTGTGCAACATGTAAAGGCATGAGGACACGAGAGGACAAGGAATTTTCCTTTAACCAGTTCCTCACTCCAAAATAAATTATTTATTTTATTTATTTTTTTTCATAAAGTTTAAAACTGCACTTTTACCAAAAGAGATTAATATTTTTATTTATTACTAAATCATTTATTTGTTTATTTACTTTAAACAAAGCAATTTAATTAAATCATTTTCTATAGCCCATAACATTTCATAAAATTAATCTATTTGTTTATAATTATTTATTTATTCTATATTTATTAATTTTTGACTTAACATTATTATTTTACCCCCAATTAACTTAGTCACCTTGTAATCAATTTAATTGATTAATCAAGGCTAGATACAAAAATTTCGAAGGAAAATTTAACAATATAATAACGAACACAAAAGACAACTCAAATTAACCAAACAAACTCACTCAAGATCCAAAGACGGTCGAAACGGAGGGACACTACAAAAATACCCTTATTTCAACAAGTATGATTACTTTAAACTCTAAATGAACTGTTGAAGTTACTCTTTTGACATCAGTGAGAAATTTTGACATCAAGGACAATACTCCTTTGGCATCAATGATAACATATGCTCAACAATCTCCCCCTTTTTTATTGATGGAAAACAACAAAATGTTGCTAGCACATGAAGATAAATGTAAGATGTCCAAGTCAGGAGGTCACCTCACATTTATTTATTCTTTCTCCCTTTAGATGATTGAGCAATTTTAGTTCCATTTCTCCCCCTTTGACATCAATGGCAAAGATCAACTACTTACTACACAATTTTGAAACATATTTCCCAAATAGAATCCTCCCGATTCCATGCTTCCACCAAACCTTCTGAACACACTATTTATGCTCAACCAAATATAAAAACACTTCGCAAGACCACCAAGACTCTTGCGGTAGGGAGTCAACACTCCCCCTCAACCTATGCTTCCTCTTGATTCAAGATGAGGGATCAACAACTCCTAACTTCTATCAGAGATACTCAAATGTCTCCTTGGAAAGAGGTTTTGTGAGAATTTCTACTATTTGTTCCTTTTTTTCAACATACTTCATCTTCACTTCTTTGTCTACAACCTTCTCTCTGAAAAAGTTATAATTACAATATGATTTGTCCTTGAATGTATCACTAGATTCTTGGAAATTTTTATAGCACTGGTATTGTCACATAAGATGGGGATGGGTTCATCAACCTCTATTTTCATCTCCTTCAAGTTTTGTTTCATCCATAATACTTGACTGCAACATGAAACTATTGCAATGCACTCTACTTTTGTTGTAGATAAAGAAACCAAATCCTACTTCTTGCTTAACGAGGATACAAGAATGTCACTGAGAAAGAAAGCTCCACTGATCGTACTCTTCTATTCATCTATGCTTCCTATCCAATCTACATCTGTATAAACAATTAGTGTGAATTTTTCACTCTTAGGATACCACAAACCAAAATCTATTGTAGCCTTCAGATATATGAATATCCCTTTTACTTTCTTAACATGAGTTTCCTTAGGTGCTACCTGAAATATAACTACCATCCCAACTTCTTGCATTATATCCAGTCTAGATACAATCTCATATAATAAGATACCAATCATTGTTCTATACAAATTCTGGTTTTCTGGAGCAGATTCATCATCCTCACTCATTTTACACCCAGTAATCATAGGTGTACTCACAAGTTTGCATTCTTCCATGTTAAACTTGCTCAAAATTTATTTTATGTACTTTTCTTGAGAAATAAATATACCTTTTTCTAATTGATAAATTTGTAAACCAAGAAAGAAAGTTAATTCACCAAGAATTCACATTTCAAACTCACTCTACATTACATTTGGGAACTCTTTGAACATAGCATCACTACTATCACCAAAGATAATATCATCAACATAAACAACAACAATCAGTAATTGATCACCTTCAATTTTTATGTACAAATTACTATCTACACTACCTCTCCAAAAATTTAGTAGTTACAAATATTTATCCAATCTAGAGTACCATGCCTTAGAAGCTTGTTTGAGTCCATAAAGTATTTTCTTCAATCCACACACAAAATTTAGATTATTTGTACATCGAAATCCTTTTAGTTGTTCAATGTAGACTTCTTCTAAATATCCATTTAGAAATGCAAACTTCACATCCATCTGAATACCTTGAAATTATTGAATGTTGATAGGGCCAAAAACATTCTTATTACTTCCAACCTTTCTAACAAAGAAAATTTCTCTTCAAAATCAATTCCTTCAACTTGAGCATAACCTTTACATACAAGTCTGCCCTCGTTGTGGATCATTTTTCCATCTTCATTCAATTTGTTTCTAGAAACCCATTTTCTACCAATGACATTTTTATCTATGGGTCTAAGAACTAATTCCCAATTTTCATTCTTCTTAATCTGATTCAACTTCTCTTCCATATCATCTATCCAACTTTTCTCTTTGTTTGCCTCTATATATGAACTTGGTTCAAGTTTTGATAATAAGGAAAAATGTACCTTTTCATTTGCTTTCTCAATTATTCTATGGGTTTGAACCTCACTATCCTTATCTCCTATAATTTGATCTTCAAAATGATTCTTTTGAACATACCTAGCCAGATTCTTTGTAATTGTATTCAAAGAATCAATTTTTGAGTCATCACTGTTGCAAATTAGATCTTCATTATCTTCTAATTCCAAAGTATCATTGTATTGTATTGCTTCATCATACTGATATTGAAACTTTCCACAATTATTTTTAGTATTTTATTTTAGCATCTATAGGCCTTGCTTGTCATCGAATAACCAAGAAAAATACCTTCATCAAATCTAGAATCAAACTTACCCAAAAGTTCTACATACCTTTTGATATTGCACTTGCTTCCAAATATCCTAAGATGTCTAATTGAAGTTGGCCTTCCCTTCCATAATTCATATGGCGTTTTATCAGTCTTCGGTATGATTAGAGCTTTGTTCAAAATATACACTATTGTTTGAACTACTTCTCTCCAGTACACATCTAACAACTTTTCTTGGCTTAATATTGTTCTACCCATCTCCCATATGGTTTGATTCTTCTTCTCACCTACTTGATTCTACTGTAGAGTTATAGGAGCAAAAAATTGTCTTTAGATCCCATGGAACTCATGAAAGTCATCATACCTATCAGAAGTGAACTCTCCACCTCTGTTTGATCTTAGAAATTTGGTTGTTCTTTCAGTTTCATTTTCAACCATGGCTTTAAATGATTTAAATTGCTCAAAAGCTTTATGATTTTTTATTTTAGAAAAGCAATCCAAGTCATTATAGAATAATCATCAATAATCATTATAAAATACCTATAGTTGTAGAGTCTAAACTAATGTATTGGAAACTTGGTAGAACCTACACAATTTAGATGAATATTTAACTAAATAGTCCACTCAACATTGCAAAGACTACATTAAAATTTCAACCCATGGATTGTAAACCTGTAATGGTGTTGCACTGGATGTTCCTTCAGAGACTCAAGGCTACCTAAGTTATCTTATTCGAGATGTTCTACTTGCTGAAAACTCACAAAATTGCAAAGCAATAAAAGAAACAAACTAGCACTAATGGCTACGAGTGCCTACAACTTAACCTGTAACTAGACTACTGCTAATAAACAATTACTATATCAACTCAAAATTGATAAGAACTAACAACTAGATTTATTCTAACCTCTGGAGTGCTAATGGTTAACCAAATACATGTATCCCCATGAGCATTCATTACTAATAATCAAAGTATGAGATTATAATTTAACTTGCATCTAATTCATGAAGTAATGATAAACATAAAACATCTACTAAATAGAAATAAACAACTATAAATGGAGTGAAGAATAGTTAGCTTGAGTGGCCTTCTCAAGTGGTTGTTTTCACTTAACTAGAACCAAATTTAACTATTAGATTCTACGCATCCAAGTGAAATTGACCTTGTTCATTGCATATCACAAAAGATTACATAAAAAATATTCTTCACACATTATATTCAATAAAATCATTCTAAATAACCATCATGTATGTGAATAATTGAAACTAAAAAACAATTGATAATGAAATACTAAAAATAAACTAACTTATCTAAGGACTCATTCATCAGTTATATACAAGCATGGAATATTTTATTCCAAGTAATAACTAACTGCAATCATTAACTTCCACTCTAGATATTAGAGCATATAGTTAAGATTGAATTGTTCAAATCATAACTGAAAAGAAAGCATAATACTAATAGAACTGAAACTTTGTAAAACATAATTGCATGTAAAACACACAAACATTTATCAAAATCCTATCACCAAAAGAGTTATTTTCTAGCACTTTATTAACTTGTTATAATGATGCATGTTCAATCTCCATCAGGTGTCTTCAAATAGCAGTTATTGCATTTAGCTTAATCTAGAACTTCCCCTATTTTTTTGTCCCAATCTTCCTTTTGTTGTGGGTTACAACTTCAATTTGCTACATGCTACAATTCCTCCTTGGATGCAAAAATGCTAATTCACAAAACATATGCACAAGGCTAACTACCATAATTAAAACACAAAATTCCATCCACATTTTATGCATACTCACATATAAACCATGCAATACTATTATTTCATAACCATATTTTGATTACTAATATTTAGGTCCAAGTCTATATAATAAGTATGAAAAGATAGTATGATATAGGAGTGTTTTCTAAAAGGTATATCTAAAATTGTTTGAAAGTATGCATAAAAGCAATAGAAAATACGCTAATAAAGAAACCCATCATTCCCCTAAACTATACTTTTGCTTTTCCTCAAGAAAAAAACTAGGGGTATAAGTTATATTGAAAGGTGATCTGACTCAGGTCCATAATAGCATCAAATCCTTGGATCTATTTCAAGTGAAAACCTCTGTAAGCTACAAGTTGCCTCATTCTAGTGTTCCCAGCTCTCTCACATTCCTTACCTTTCTCCCTAGTCCAATGTGGAACTGGATAGAGTATCATAGGTGGGTGAAATGTGAGTAATACCCAGTAAATCCCTATGTCAACACCAATTGTCATGTATCAGTGTACCCTTTCAAGCATCGTGGTGAAATTATACTATATAAGAGTGAATTTGCATCCCCTATGGAAATCCCTTTTTTTCCCTTATCCACTTTAGAAAACTAAGTTCAGAGGCTTAATTCCACTTAAGCCCATTGTTGGCAGTCCACTTGGTGCATGTTTTAAGCATTGATGGTGGCGTTTCAGTTGGGGATGCCCACATGACGCACAGACGTCTGCACGGAATGCTTACGTCCCTATTAGATTCCTACGGGTAAACTTGTAGAGGCGTGACACTTCTCATTGGCAGCAAAGTTGTAATGTCCCCTTCGGCCAACTGACCCGAATATGGTCATTTTCTTCCTTCTTCATATTAATCCCGTCAACATTCAATCCAACTCTTTAAAACTCTTCACAAACTTTAACAAATCAAGTCTTCATTCTTGCACACTTCAAGCTTCCATACTCACACCCTTGCATCCATTCTCAGTCACTTCAAGCACTCAAGCATTCCATTGTAGCAAAAGCTTCACTTCATCACTTCAAGAGAGCACATTTGGGACCACGCCATTGGAGCTCTTTGTGGAGGTGGTGTGTGTGTTGCGAGGAAGATCAACTAGAAAATGAATTCCTTGGTGAGATCCTTCTTACCCTTCTTACACTTGCTTTTCTACTTTATAACATTAGAGAATACTTCATTTATTTACATGTTTCATTTTGGCCTTTTAGTTGAGTAGCTAGGTCATTAGTCATTTTGGTGAGTTCAACCTTGTCTCTGTTGTCTGACCGTATAGGCTACAATACACTTTAGAGGTGCCAGTACACCATGCTATCATCCAGAGACCGCACTGACATCCTCAGGCAGAGAGCTCCCTTAGGCGCAAAGTTAAACCTAAAATCAAACTCGCCTAGCCCCACCTTAGAACTTGGGATTGTACAATGATTTTAGGACCTCATAATCCTGATCATTCTCATCCTCATACCCTACACGTTGCACTTAGTTGAGGCAAGTTAGGGCATCCTCTCGTAGCTTGACCCTCCGTGACCTAGGGTCTTACACGTGGTGGTCCCCCTCTCTTACATTTTTGGTGAACCCAACGTGAACCAACGTCTATTCATCTGATGGTGTTGGGACTTCCCTCAGATATTTCATGATTTTTGTGTTCTTGAGTGTTGTGAAAGTTTATGAGCATCACAACCCAATCCACAACTTCTAGGAATATCATGAGGAGAAGTGTATGGAACCTCTCGATGGATAGGACAAAAGTCTCACTTGGTCTCTCTACAAGCCTTTTTTCTGGCCCTATCGTTAGTTTGGTTGCGCAGGAGTAGTTACCAAGGAATGAGATGGGATTCACTGATGAAACCGATCACATTCCCACTCCTCCTGCGTCTCCCATGCCATCATTGGTGGATGAGCATGAGGTCATTCAAATCCCTGTTGAATATGTGTCCACCCTTGCTAAAGGGTTGGGAGACCTAAAAAACCATTTGGAAAGGAACCTAAAGATGGCTAGGGCTACTCGGGTTGTTAGTTAATTAAAGCATATGATGGGTAAAGATCGAATAGGCGTAGAGCTTCTAAGTAGTCTCCTTAGTCTTTCCAAAGTGTGCGCTCCTTTGGGCAACCCTAGCTTTACACAAGGGGTCACCTTCGAAGAGCATGAGGGATAGTTAGGGGTATCAATGCCTCCCACTTCCATTTACATGGCCGATGCGGTCCCTTCCATCAGTATCTCTTATGTCCCTGAGTAACCTGAATCTATCAAAGTGAATAAAGTCTCGTTGGGCTTTAGCTTTACCCATTCTCTCACCTCTGGTGGTGGAGGCTTTGCTAGTGGTGGTGGATTTGGTAGCAGAGGTGGTGCTGACAAAGGTGGTTCCAATGGAGGTGATGGAAGTGGCTCTAGCAGAGGCCCTACCAGTGGTGGCAGCTTTGGTAGTGGTTTTGGTGGAAGTCATACCAGTCGTGGTTCTAGAGGTGGACTTGGTGGTGGCTCTAGAGGAGGTTCTCCTAGCCCTATTTCTTCCAACTACCCTATTTTGAACACTCTTCTTCAGAATATGGGTAAGAGGCAAAGCCAGTTAGTGAGACTTTCCCAAGCCTGGGCCCAACCTATCTTCTAGCCTTTGTTCTAACATAGCCCATTGTCAGTTGCTATCTTGAACACTCCCTTCCCTCAGGGAAAGACACATGTGTCTACCTTTAACGCCCTTTACACGGACTTCCATCATGATGCATTGATGGCTAAACTATTCCCCTGGTCTCTCAAGGACACAACAATTGAATGGTACTTTTCCTCGCCCAAAAATTCTATCTTCTCATTTGATCAACTCGTAAATTAGTTCCTTAGACAATTCCAAGCAAACATCGGGCCGAAGATGACCTTTTTGGATCTCGTTCGACGTAATCAAGGAGATAAAGAAAAGATTAGTGATTTTATAGTGCGTTATCAAGTGCTTCTTTCAGAAATCTCGTACTAGTTGCTCGATTTTGACGTGCAGAAGGTATTCATAGGCAACTTACAAAGGCCTTGGCAAGAGAAGTTTTCCTTTATGAAATACCCTTCTTTCACGCATGTGTGTAGCTTTACGAGTGTACTAGCAAACAGTTGCTTAGTTCAAGGGACCCTCTTCACATTCCTGTTCTAAGGGAAAATTTGTTGTTCCCTCAGCACACACGCCCCATTCGGAACGGGGACTCTTTCTTTCCTCCATCTTTCTAGGTTGTTTTGTCACTGCCTCGTTTGTGCCCCCCCTTTTTGGTGTTCAAATTGGTCAACGAACCTTGAAAGAGTCATCTAAAGTCGACCATGTTTCACCCCTCAAATTTTCTAAGTCAAGTGCCTTTGGGGAGATCCCTTGGCAGTTTAACTCTATAGGCATCCCTAGGATCCTTCGAGTCTGCCATTGCGGGTTTCCCTTGTCGGGTTTCCCTATTGCATTCGCTATATCCAAATGGTCAAAGGACCCCGTTCTTCCATGGCCTAGGGCCCGCCCATTGGATTTTTGTTTCTTGATATTTTGGATGAATTCCTAACATTCGTCTAACCCATCGAGCCTGCCGTTCTAGATCGCCCCTCTCAAACTTCTGTCTCATGTTCACTATTTCTAATGGTTGTTCAATGGTAGTGTTCTGCTGCTTAGAGTCTGAGCCGTCTGGTGCCATCTGATCCTCACAAAACTTTGAAATGACTATCATCCGATGACCTTCCCATCAGGTTCTAGCTCCACCATGGCCATTTTCAAGTTTCAAACTCACCAACCTCTTAGCTTGTCATACGTGCATTAATTGTTGGCATTTAATGCCTTAATTCCTATAAATAGTAAGCTTCAACCTTTCATTATCACCTTGTCAATTGATCAGAGCATAGTAGAATGATCAAAGAGCTCTTTCATGCATCACCTCTGAGCTCGAGGCCTCCAATTGTCAATCCATCATGCTCGTCAACTGACCCAACTTTTTCATTCACTGGGTTCTTTAAGTAGGTCCGCTGTTCGTGCCCCATTGGCATTTTTCCTTGATTTAACGCAAAACTAGTGGATAAAGAGGATGAAAAACATGCGCATTAGATAGAAGAGAGTCGAGCACCTAAGACCCATGTCATGAAATCTCGAAAAGCCTCATAAATCACCCAAACTTCGAGCGCAGAACTTGAACTCCCCAGTGCTATTCTTTGATCAGAGCATTCATGCTTTGCGGGCCCGGGCTCCCTTATTGTCATCAATGACTTGAAACAACCCCGCGACAGTGAATGCCTTCTGTAGGTCTACCATCATGGATGGATACCTCCCTTTCACCACCTGGCAATCACAAAAGTTCATAAGTTAGGAGAGGGTCATCGACCCTTTCGGGTCCATGCCCACAGGACTCCGTCCCCATGGTGTTGTTCACCACTGGTTGATCCCAAATGAGTTTTCAACCACTACTCTTTGGTTGTCGGACCCCGCCCCTTTTCTCGCCATATAACATTATTGACAAACTGCTATATGCAAAGCGTTTCTCAAGTCCTAGTTGTTAGACCTCCGCTAATGGGTCACTGCGGTGACATTGTCATTTCAAGATACAGTGTACGAACAACTGTCCTCCACCTTCTGGCTCTCGACTCTCTCATGGCCATCAAGTGAAAACATCAAAATAATAAGTGACCAACCTTTGGCGGGTTATCACTATTGAGCTTCTGTTGTCGGGACTCTGTCCCATCTCACACATTGTGAAAGAGCAAACCACTCCCATCCTTCTAGCCTCTAGGGCTCAACCATCTATTTTATTATGAGAATCCTCGACGAGAAATGAAGAAAACATGAAGGCCAAGTCCTTAGCCAGGTCTAATACGTCGGGTGGCTCCTAGCAAACTTCCGCCCTCTATTCACCCTTTCAAATAGCAATTATCAAATGGCTTTCCGCCCCATTTGACCCAAATGCCTAGGAGATCAATGTGTTAGCCGACTGCCCTATAGACTCGTGGGTCCCACACGGAGGAGCTCCACTCCCGGAATGTTGTCTCATCAAAGCCATCCCAAATGGAAAACCTCAAACAACCAACCCTCCTCCTAGTTCTGAGTGCTCAAAAAGTGATCCAAATGCCATTTGATCAACAAACTAACTTCGACCCATGTTCCAAAATAGGGCATTTTATTTAGTGGACCTCCCCATTTGACCAAATCCTAGGGCAGGTGGAACCTTCCAGGCCTCCCTACCTTGTTTTCCCTTCAAAACAACCATCCCGCCAGGGAAGTATGGCCCCTGGGGCCTAAATCCTCCAAATGCCCTCCTGTAAGCTACTAACGACAATCTAGATTAAATGTTAGATTTCTTGAATGTTGAATTATCCAATCTAACTCTGTTTGTAGGGATTTAGCTAATGTTTCATGCTTTCATGCTTGATTATGCTTACCTCTCCTTTTCCTAGAGAATATATGGAATCAGTTGTAGGACCCTTGGGGGAAACTGTGGAAAAGGAAAGAAAATAAGGAAGGCACCCCGCAAAAAGGAAGACAAAGACTAGATGAAATATCAATTCCAAGGGGAACCGCTAAGATCCAAAGTCAACACAGAGTGGAAGGAGGTTTCCAACACAACCATAGGACACATGGACATGAACAATTCATGCAAAGGGTCATGATCAACCCTAAAATAGAGAATATAATATTGATCAGAGGAAATGGAATAGCCAAAGCTATGGGCTTCCCTCCTGCTCTTGTCACTCCCAAGCTAGTAATGGCTTGTAGGGAGGCATATTAGCCAAAGACCAAGACAATAGTAGACAAAGATGGAAACATGCTAGTTGACATGTATACCAAGGCAATAACGAAGACCTTTCATATCCCTACCTTCGGGGTGATGGAATTACCAACCATAAAAGATTGCAAGGCAATATGGGATGAAAATCCCCTTAAATGCAAGAAACTCATAAACCAATATTGGCTTAAGGAGAAGAGGGGCAGTGCTGCAAAGGTTCCCTAGGAGCTCTTTCATAGTGAATTTTATCAAGACTTCCATGATTTAGTGAAATTTTTAAGCAGAGTAATGGGCCTCCAGGCTACTACTGCTTACTTTCAAGAATGGATAGTCTACTTTGTTGAAGAAATTCTCCATGTAGAAGATACCACATTTTACTGGGTTGGGATAATTAGTGATTGCTTTCATGAGTAGTTCATGGTTGTCAAAAAGACTTCCAAATTCTATATGACGTCCTACTTGGTCTACTCATTGGCCAAGTGGAGGCAGTATAGTGGCTTATTCAGGCCTCCGGATGAAGAAAAAGGTAGGGAGTTGAAAGTCTATTATAGGTACCCTCAGCTACAATATAGGATCTACAAGAAGAACTACTGCAAGGTCAATGACGCTTTCATAGGTCATATCTTCAAATTGATTGGGAGTGACTTCGAGAGGTGAGTCTCCCACAATGCCAATGCATTCCTGAAATAGTATGCCTTTTTGTTCATCCAATATCCAAAGTTTACATACATTCATGCAAAAGGCTTCTCAGAAAGACCAAACAAGCTACCCTGGTATCCTAATGACCAGATAATACTATTGGAGCTCTCTCAGTAGCTGCAGAATTTACACACCCTCTTAAGTAGAAAACATCTGGCGGGGATTTCTTATCCCCTTTCCTTCAGCCAAGGGATGTACAAACTCCATACCTTGCAATGTGCCCACAATTCATAAAAGGAGTTGGCCGAATACCACTTAAGACTCCACATTGCCTGGCCACGGATGGATCCTTATGGCCATATTAAGAAAGCACATGGACTTTAGTACACCCACGTACATAGCATTGAAGACTTTTGGGCTAATTGCACAGATGATAAGGATGCGCAGATGAGGCATTATATGCGAATGACCGCATACTTTGTAAAAAGGGTCAACCTGTTCCTAGTGCCTGACTAGGTGGAGGAAGATGAAAGCACAGTCATGAACCCCTGATATAACATAGTAGTCAATTTCCTACTGCTACTGATTGATTGGGATGAGGAAGAGGTTGACAACATCGACATTCTAACCAAGCTCATTGAGGCTCGCACAAAATAATGGATTTATGGGCAAGTTGCCTGGTTGAAGTAGCAAGGGGCCGCTTTGACCTATGAGGGGCTCAAAAGTGAGCTGAGTGGAATAGATGGTCGGGAAGCTAATACCTCAATAGGAAAAACTTTTATATCCCCTCTAGTTACTAGATCAAGGAAGAAAAAATGAATTGTTGAGCATGAGTCTAATCTAAAGGTATAAGCAAGAAAGGCCTTGCAAGGTTAACCTTCCAAGAAGCATAAGAGTTCGGGTAGCGTCACAGAGATGCCATTTATTCAAGTAGACCTGCTCCATGAAGGAAAGGAAATGGAAGCTAAGCAACCCAAGTCCCCACCTGTAGCCTCCGCTACTGTTGTCCCTCTGCCTACTTCTCAGGCCATAATAGCTACTTCCCCACCTGCAGTGGACATCTTGGTCCACCTTGCCTCTTCTCCACCTACTGGACAAGTCGTAATGATTGAATCTTCTTCCGCCACCACCTCTCCACTTTCTTCTGCTTCCATGTCTCTGACCAAATCTCTCTCATCGGTCACAACAACAATACCAATTCCCACACTTTCGCTTCTAGAGGCATTCTATCAACATATGAAAAAGGTTCCCACAGAGCTTTTTGAGGCAATGATGAACCCAACTATTCAGGCTGCCTTGGCACAAACTCGTTCCAATATCCTTACCTCTGTGCCTCCAACTGAGCCACCCGAAATTAAAGCCACAATGAAAATATATGAGGAATAGGAGAGATGAGAGAAGCAGGCCGCAAAAGCATTAGAGGAAGAAGCAGACGACTACCATGAACATCCAGAGCACCAACATCTAAAAATTGATAAGGTAGTCCATGAGGGAGAAGAAAAAAAGTCCTTTGAAAGTGATGAAGAAGGAGATGTCGATACCAAATATATTGTACAAACCTTTGATGCAAATCTTGAAGAAGAACTAGCTCAAAAATTAAAGGATGTTGGAGAAGTGGAAAGACCACCTCCTGAGGAAGAAAAAGAGTTAAGTGATAAAATGGAGGAAGACACTGAACTTCCAACTGGGGAGTAAGAAGAAATCCCCAAGCATGGTGAAGAGGTGCCTCTCTCAAAAGGGAAGGAAGAGCAAGAAAAGAAAGAAAAAGAAGATGTACCACCTCGACGTGAGGAAGGGGAGAACAAAGAAGAAGATAGGCCTAAAGAAGAGGTTGAAACCCACCAGAGCCCGGAAACAGACCAGCTCGAAGAACATGGGCATGAAGAAGAAGAAAAGGATACCAAAAGGGAAGGCAGCCCCAAGGAACACTTTCCCATTAAGTACCCCATCAAATGCACGGTGTTCATCTAGGACTCCGACGAAGAAAAAGAAGATACAAGGACAGAGCAAGAGGCTCCTAGTGATAAAGAGATTGAAGTAAGGAAGGATGAAGAGGAGGGTGATAGTGAATCACCCAAGAAAAAGCCTCAAATTCCCAAATGGATAGAAAAACAACTATAGAAGAAAGCTCCTACTCCAAGGGATCTGAGGGCAAGGTTGGTGGCCATCATGGCCCGAACTCATATCAGCTCCAAGAAAGAGAGGAAGCTCAGATTAGGTCCAAGATGATGATGGACGCCTTTGGATCTAGAATCGTATAGGTAGCTACTCCAGTCATGGGAGAAAAAAGAATAAGTTACAATATCTCCACCATTGACTTGGGGACAACATCAAGGGAGTAGAACTTAGATCACCTTCAGGAGACTATTGCCCTGGTGGTGCATTTGATACAATAGGATAAGATCTCCAAGGAAGAACTTAAGGTGTAGCTAGCTGATTTGATAACCTACATTTAGCAATGGTCATCTTCGGAGGAGCTGCCTATGACATCCTCGGCTCCACCTCGACTGCTATCTAAGGAGAAAATTGATAAGCTTGAAAAATGAAAGAACTGGGCTAAGACTACTCAAGATTGGTTCCAGCAAGTCTTGTAAATTATTAGAGGTCTAGAAATCCCTTGAGGGCATGCAAAAGTTATATACCAACTTCCTAGGGATATATGATTCGACCTATCCAAGAATTGAGGCCATCCTCAAGCTGCCTCACAAAACATGGAAAGAAGACCTTGCATTCACGGATGATGATCACTAGCTGGTGCACATGTGGAAGCTAGACTTTGATCACAGAAAGGAAATACTAGAGCAGGTGCTCCGCAAGGTGGAACCTAACATTTATCAGGCTAGAGACATTAGGCCCAATTGTGTTGAATATATGAAGTTAATGTCAGGTTACGATGTGTCAGCTCTCAAGATTGATCCAGGAAAGGTGAAACCCTATTTTCAAAAGAAGATGGAAGATGGAATGTCAGGAGAGCTCACCATAGATTTCATGAATTTCGCTGCTCATGCTTTTTCCCAATCTGAACAAGTCAGAGAAAATATTTCCAAGTGTGACAAAGATTGGGATACACTCATACAATAATCCAAACAATGAAATTGCCAAGTTCTCCAATCTAATATAATGGAGATCAAGAAGCTTCAAGCATTGATCAACAAGCTTATGGAGTACACCACTCTAAAGAAACAAGAAGGAAACCCAATCATTGATGACAAGCTCCTCACAAAATAGCTACAACAAAGGAAATCAGCTAGAAGACAAAATGCTACAGTCTTGCCACACACAATAGGAAAAAGACAAGGATGTATTTTAAGTTGTAATATATTTGGGGGTAGGTGGAACCCTAGTTTGTAGTTTATCTTGACCATTCATTTTTATTTTTGAACACTATAAATAGGGGGTCTCTCATTTTCAAGGGAGAGTTGAGTTGTTGTAATGACATGTTGTAGAAATTTTAATAGAAATACATTGACTTTGGTGGATTTATGAGCTTCTTTGCATGGTTCATAATTCATCTCCCATAGTTAGCTAATTTAGATAGATTTTCTTTGTTGTTGTTCATGTTTTAGATTGCTTTGATAGATTTAGTAATGTTGTTCAATGGTTACAAATTTTTTTTTTGTGTTGATGCCTTTCTTGTCCATACTTTTTACTATTTATTGATGTTAGACAGCTGTGTAAAGTTAGTCTGGGCATAAACTAAATTTTTTCTCCCAAATTTTATCTTTGTTCATGCATGTTTATGGTGAATGAATGGTAGAACATTTTTAGTCCTTAGAAGATTGCACAATTTTCATGATACTGTGACTTTTCTGATTAAGTGAAATTTTGTTTTAAGGAAGCTTCCCATAGTAGAACCCTCCATGATCACTATTCATAATTAGTTTCAGATCCATGAACCTCTTTTCTTGCCTATTCTTTTTTCTCTTTTTTTAAGAAGTAACCTATGCTAAGGTTCATTGCACATTGTAAAGCTAAATCTTAAGATAAAATTAGAGTTTAAGACTGTTGTTCAAACCTGCAACAAACTGCACTCTAGCATCCCATCTTAGGAACTCCATTTCAAGATTCATCTCACATCCAACCCAAAATACACAACTCTACCTTGTGATTCTAACAAATCACATGAAACAACTGAGATATTCTAAGCACTGTCAAGACCTAACATTAGAGACTTTGGGTAGTGTTCTGCAATCTGATTGTGGAAGATTATCTTTCAAGAGAGGTGATGCGCCTATGCATTACCTGTGTTGAGAAGTGCATAAAAAACACATCAACAGAATTGGTGCTAGAAGGAGGGCCTTTGAGCTAAGCTAGATCGAGGTGATTCACTCTCCCCTGAGAGGTTGTGAAGAATCTTTAGGTCAACACCAAACAAAGGGGAATTCCAATAATTGCAGCCTCCCACAAGGGCAAGAAGAACTAAAAAAGAGGACACAATCTCTTCCTCTTGATCCATCCCATCTATTCCACATTTACCTTCACCTCCTTAATCCCTCCATTCGCCCCAAAATCAGAAGGCTTCCTTGACCTTTTCCCCTTCTACCCAGCTATACCAAATTGTGTTTCCACTTCTTGTCTCCCATAGCCAAGGAGTTGCCTCTACCCCCACCCTCCAAGTTCAAAGTGCAGTCCCAACTGTCGCTACCCCTGTCCAGCCCCAAGTTACTGTTCCACAACAACAAGCACTACCTCCGCCTCCCCTCATGGTTTGGTAGGCACAAAATCCTTCTTTGTTGCACTTCAATGCTTACCATGATATTCCCAAGAATCTAGAGAGCTTCTACATGAAATTCAACCCCTGTGATCCACAAAGGATGGCAGAGGAACACATCAAGATATTTGAAACATCGATCAAAGATATGCAGACCGATCATCAAGGCGTGGCATGTCGCCTCTTTCCATACTCATTGGGAGAGGAATTTTTTTATTGGTATATCAATTTGCTGAGGGGGTCCATTACTTCATGGGACTTCACGATTAATTCTTTCCTACATAAATACAAAATTCTGATCAACCCTTCAAAGCTATACCAACAATTTATGTTCATCCATAGGGAAATTAATAAACTGATCGACTCTTTCAATGAAAATTTCCATCGCACCTTTATGAGACTTCAAGATCCATAAGTGCACAACGATGTTGTGGCCTTGCTCATCTACTATGTAGCATTAGATAATCTCACATCAGCATAGGTAAAAAGGATGTGCCTATGCATAAGTTGTTGTTGCTAGTGCAGATTTGGGGAAGAACATTTCTTGTCCATTGCCCTCTTCGGGTCCAATGGCTCATCTGATGCAGGTTTAAGGACTTAACCAAGCATTCACTCAGTAGACACCTCTTATGAACCAGGTGCATCCCACATCCAAGATAACTGATGAATCAGGCGCTTCCCATGCCTTCATATTTGCAGCCTCAACAACAACCAACCTACCCTCAGGCTCCCCAATAGTAGTAGATGTACTCTCAATAGCCTCAAGCACCATTATGCCTGTCGGGACTAGAATTTCCTCCCATGCAGAAAAATCAATTGGTTGCCCCACCCATTTTTCTTTAGAATCAAGTGTCATAGCTGAGTAACACTGAGAAGGACCGACTCGAGGAGCTGACTCAAATGATTAAAAGTTTTTTTACGAAGATGACACACCTAATAAATCAAAATAATTAGTTGCAGGCTTCCCAGTGTAGCCTCCAGGCTAATCTTAATCAAGATAACAGAGATAACAGTGAAGCGAACACCTCTTCTAGACAAAATTATGATAGAGGGCATAATTCAAATCATAACTTCAAGAGGAGACCTTCCCAAAGGAAAAACTGAACATGGAACACGAGGCCCAACAATGGAGTTGTTCCTACTCTTGATCAACCTGCCAGTAATGAGAAGATGACTATCAGAGTATACCTAACGGAGACAGCCTTGTCTGGATGGTGCCAGATTCACAAGACAAGTAGACACTCTGAGTTGGATTGTCTTGAATTCCAGACAGCCACGAAAATCTTTCAAGTGGAGGTCCAAAATTTTGTTGACAGTGCAAATTGTAGAGACCTTGTCCCATCTGAGCTTTATGACTCCTATCTTGTAGTCAATCAGGCCCCTTTCTTGTGGAGCGACTGCCACGAGCCAGAGATCAAGACTATCGCTACCAAGAGTGAAGAAGTGCAAGAGGTAAGTAATGAAGACACTGTGTCTCAACTTTTTTATTCCATAGATAATGGTCTAATAGATGAGGAAGAAGTATATTTGGATGAGGTTCAAATGTTCCACCAAAGGGCGACTCCTTACTACCTTAGAAATAGATAGGTGGGTGGACCTTTTACTACTTCCACCCTGAATAATAACTTCAACACCCCACCTGGTCCCAATGCCAAAAATAATCTTGGCTTCCCTCATGTGCCCACTCAATATCTCAACAAGGATAGGCCATCATATCAACCTCAAGGCCAGCCACAAAACCAGCCCCAAAGTCAACCCCAAAATCAATCGAGTCAAGCAAAATTCCAGCCTGCTAGCTCCGCCATAGGCTCAACATTCGAAACTAAAATTGAACAAATCGGCGAATATTTGACCGAGGAATTCAAGAAAGTCAAAATCAGCTTGTTTGCCTTTGAGTTACTTAAAGTTCCTGCTATCAGGCATGCCTTCTTTAGAGTCATTAATGGAACTCCTTCCCCTAAGGCAGCATAGGAAATACCAGCCAAAAGGGTTTCTTTTGAAAATCCTCCGAATGAACCCGTTATTCAGAAACTTCATGGCAAGAAGGTTGATCCAGCTCAAGGTCAGAAGACAGGTAAGCAGTCTGCCAAGGAATCAGATTAGAACAATAAACAACACCCAAAGGATCAACCCTCCGAGCAGGTTAAGGATAAATTTGGTGATAAGAACAAAGCTCAAGTGGCTTAGATAGATACACCTATGGGCCTCTTCCAGGGAAAGTTGCAAACATCACCTTTCCTCACCACCATCTGAATATTCAGAAAGAATTTGCACAATTGCTTGATTGATTCTGGAGCATCAAGCAATGTCATGCCCCTAGCCATATGCAAGGTGCTTGGGATTACCCCCACTCCTTCAAGAAGGAAGGTGACCCAACTGGAAAAAATGAAGGTAAATATTGTTGGAGAGATGGATTGGATCCCAATGCAGATTGTTGTAGACCTGAGGGTGCATCAAGTTATTGATATACAAGTTGTCGATATCCTTGATGCATATGGAATTATCTTGGGATGAGACTTCACTTGTGCACTAAATGGGTATGCTACAACATATTTTTCTCACATGTGGCTGCTATGGAAGGGGATTGCAAATTAGATTCACATAGATCAAGAGCCATGCATGATATTTATGATCACGGAGTACAACACCACCACCAGTGAAGTGTTGTTTGCTAAAACATAATTCAAAAATTACTGCCCCTTTGCTATTCAAGAAGCAAAACCTCAAGAAGAACTACCTATAGAGGTCCTCTTGGTGCAATGCAGTCCTCCCACCAACTTGATCCATGCACCCCAGAGCACAAAATTTTTGGTAGAACCTGAAGATGAGGAATCCACTAAAGATGGTACTTTAGGGTTGCTTGATGGATTCTGAGACTTCATGGAGATGTGCGTACAAAATCAACTTAGTCTAGGGGCGAGAATGAATTTCCAAGACCTTTTGTTGCCAATTTGGTGCCGAGTACACAACATTGACCAGTCTGAGTTGGAATGATACTTATGCCAGACAATAGTGGAACATGTTAAAGAATTGATTACTCCTTAGAAAGAAATGCCAGCGGGGTAGCCTACCCCAAATCATACCCAATCAATGCCTTCTACAGAGGTTGTAGATGACAACTTGCATCCTACAGGAAATGATCACCTCATGGGTCTTGGCATGAAAGAGTCTTTCAAATTTTGGACACTACACTTTGATGGATCCAACTCAAAAAAAAGAGCTGACATCGGATTCGAGCTAATTAGTTCCATAGGTAAGACATATTTCACTGCCCATAGACTTCAATTTTACTGTACCAATAATGTAGCGGAATATGAGGCTCTAGTACATGGTCTTTTGATGGGTTTAAAGAAAAATGTCAAAATGTTGCAAGTTTTCGGTGATTTCAAGTTAGTAGTCAAACAAGTCAGGAAAGGGTACTCCTACTACAATAGGAGATTGACAAACTATAGGCATAGGGTTTGGGATCTCTTAGAGAGCCTAGATTCATTTAATATACAAATGATCCCCTGCTCCCAGAATCAAATAGTTGATGCCTTGGCGCAAGCATCCAGCACTTTGTAACCCTTCTCCTTGTCTGGACTCAAGAAATTCATAGTTGAGTTGACTTCTACACTGTCTATCCCAGACAATGTCACCCATTTTCAGGCATTCAATGATGAAAACCATATCCTAGAATTCATCACAAGCTCTGATGTGTTTTCCACACAAATCATTGATGAGGCTGATCTAGAAGAGGCTGAATTAAACATAGAAGGAGTTATCAACTTCGAAATGAACACTATTCCACGAGGTATGGTCCAGATTGAATGCATTTTCAACTTAGATAAGATCTGGGATCAGGATCATCAAACAAACAGGGATGCCATAAGTAACCAATGTGACATCCATAACCTCAAGAAAACTAGGGAAGTCAAGAATATTTTCATTGGCAAAGTGTGCAATGCAGAAGAAAAGAAAGGGATTGTGGACACTCTTCAAAAGTATCATGATGTGGTAGAATAGAGTTATAAAAATCTAAAGACTTATGACACCTCCATCATCACACATACCATCCCTCTCAAGTCAGATGTGCGGCCATTTCGGCAGAAGCAACGCCCCATAAATGCCTTGTTGGAACCAATCATTTACAAAGAGGTGCATAAATTACTTTCAACACGGATTATCTTCCCATACAGAAATTCCACGTAGGTGGCCAACTTGGTCCCAGTTAGAAAAAAGAATGGGGAAATTAGATTGTGCGTGGACTTCCATAATCTAAATAAAGCCTCGGAGAAGGACATTTATCTAGTGCCTTCATTGGATGAAGTAGTGTAGATTGTGAATGGTTCACAAATGATGGCCTTCCTCGATGGATACTCTAGGTAAAATTAGGCGATGGTGTAGTACGAAGACCACCATAAGACCGCATTTACCACTAAGTGGGGGACCTCTGCTTACAGAAGAATTCCCTTTGGAATCATTAACACTGGTGCTACTTTTCAACATGCCATGGACATTACATTTAGAGATTTGATTAGAAAATGCATAATCATCTATATGGATGATTTGACTATGTTTTCAAAGAAGCAGAGTGATCGCGTCTTTGAATTATGCAAAGTGTTTCAAAGGTGTAGGGAATTTGGGGTTGCTCTTAACCCAAAGAAGTGTATTTTCGAAGTTACTTAAGGGAGGGAAACTCCTTGGGCACGTCATCTCAGAGTGGGGGATCTCCATCGACCCCAAACACATCCAATCTCTACTAAGGATCCCATTGCCAAGAAGCAAGAAAGAACTCAAATATTTCTTTGGAAAGATCAACTTCATGAGGAAGTTTGTCACAGGCTTTGATGAAATTGTCAAGCCACTCAATGCTATGCTAAAACAAGATGCCAAGATTGAGTGGACTCCTAAAGCAAAGCAGACCTTTGAAGAAATCAAGTAGGAAATTGCTGAAGCACCAGTACTAGTCAGTTCAGACTATTTGAAGCCCTTCTACATCTATTCCTTTGCTTCAGATCATTCATGTGCCAAGATTTTGACTCAAAAAGATGATAAGGGAAATGAGCACTTGATTGCTTTCATGAATGCTCCCTTGAAGGATGTTGAACTAAGATACCATAGCATGGTAAAACAAGCATACGCCCTTGTTCGAGGAGTGAATAAGTTTAGGTATTACATCTTACACAATAAGGTGTTTTCCATTGTTCCTAACTGAACAGTGAAGAAATTACTCATGCAAAATGAGTTGGGAGAATGAAGAGAAAAGTGGGTCACACTGCTGCAAGAATATGACATGGAGATCCATTCCATGAGGTTATTGAGAGGACATGCACTCACTCGAACAATAACTGAACTAACAGCTGAGGTGGAGTTTGAATTTATAGTGCAGCAGTACCAACTTGAAGACATTTCCCCAAGGGGGTGGTATGATGACATAGTCTACTACCTACTAAACCACAAGTGTTTGCTCTATCTGAGATACCTTGCAAAACAAGAAGCAAATCGAGTTTTGAAGGAGTTTCATGACAAGTTCGGCACTGGTCATGGATTTTGTCCTTCTACCACACATCAAATATTACAAGTAGGATACTATTGGCCAAGAGTCTTCAAGGATGCTCACAATCATGTTCGCATGTGCCATATATGTCAAACAACTACTACCAGGGAAAAGAATGTTGTTGTCCCACTGCAACCTATTTTGGAGGTGAGGCCGTTTGTGTAGTGGGGTCTCGACTTCATTGGTCCAATAAGCCCACCATCATCTACAGGACACAGGTACATTCTAACTGCTTTTGATTATTTAACTAGATGAACAAAAGGAATTGCATGTATGCAATGCACAATTGAGGTAGTTACAAATTTCATTGAAAGTTTTATATTAAATTTCTGTGGTTACCCTTATGCATTGGTGTGTGACAATGGCCCTACATTTTGTTCATTCAAGTTTTTTAGCTGGGTTTTTAATTATGGAATTTCCTTCAAATTCTCATCCAACTATTACCCCCAGGGAAATGGTCTTGCATAATCCACCAATAAGAACTTGATCATCATGATTAAAAAACTGCTTGATAGGAATCCCAAGGACTGGCATACCCAACTCTGTTTGGCCTTGTGGGAAGACCACACCTGTCACAAGGCTTCCTTTGGCGATTCCCCATTCGATCTATTTTATGACCGCGAACCAATATTCCTAATCCACCAAAAAATCCCCACCCTCCAGTTTGTCAATGACTTTTACAAAGGAGGGGATCGTAGAGAAGCTCGCTTAACTAAGTTACTAGATTTAGAAGAAGTACATGACCATGCAATAGAAAATTTCGCCAAACATCAAGGCGTAGTCAAGAGATGGTTTGACTGCTGAGCCAAAATAAAGGCCTTTAGAATTGTAGATCTAGTCTTGTGTTGGGACAAGGCCCGCAAAAAGAAAGGGGGACATAACAAATTTGACAAGCTTTGGCTTGGCCCCTTTTAGATTGTTGAAATCTTGGGAGACAATGCTTTTTGCTTAAAGACTTTAACTCATGAGGACGTCTCGCTGCCTATCAACGAGAAACACCTAAAGCATTACTTCCAAGTTTGAGCTCTTTTAGAGCTATTCCTGTAAATACTTGTACATAGGGTAGGGTAGGTCACTCTTGGTTTGCGTTCCTATTGTTGCTTTGTGTCACTTTCGTTTTTCCTGTTTCCCAGTTGTTTTGCTTTGCTTTGATGAGGGTTTCCTTCATTTCTGTTGCGGTGGTCATGCTTGTTCGACGAACGGTTTACTTTGCTGCCCATCCTTAGTGTTTTTTGGCTAAATATTCACTCTCAACCATTGTTCCCTAATAGTTACCTTGGGATGACTCCCTCATTTGAACTCTTCCTTAGAACTTGACCTTTAGTTGACTCATCCTTTACGTTCATCTCAGATCTTACACACAATACATATTAATTATTTCCAAAGTGATGTATAGTAGCCGTTATGATGACTTGGTGAGTGAAAAATCTTAAGTCCACTCCAGTGACCACTATGGTTCCCAAACCCATCGTAGGCTTCAGTGCTTACACGGTTGAGAAAAAGGATAAAGTGTGAAAAGAAATACCAAAAGAAAAAAAGAAAAGATTTTTTTTTTTTGAAATCAGGCAACCATATGGGTGTGCAAAAAACTCTACCAAGGCTGTGGGTACTCGACTAGCAATAGAGCAATATTTGTGGGGTCACAATGACAACTCTGCCGAGGCTATGGACGCTTGACTGGTAGCGGGGCAATGTGCAAGGTTACTTTTGGTGTAGGATGATTTATGTAGCTTGCTCAATTTGATTGGCTACTGCTTGTCATAGTTTCTAAGGGATATAAATGAATTCACCAAGCACACAGTTCTGAGATGTTCTATAGTTTGATTTAGCTAAGGATCATGTTCTCATAGTTCACTTCTAGAAGTCAGCCCTAGTCTGGGAAACTAGAGGTTCTGGGTTTTGAATAAATACTTATCCTTAGAATGCTTGGGAGCATTCTCTAGCAGAGTCACCATTTTTTGTGCCCTCAACACACAAGCTCCATTTGAAATGGGGACCCTCTCTTTCCTCTACCTTGTCGGGTCATTTGTCACCACCTCATTTTGTATGCCCTCGTTTTGGTGTTCAAATTGGTCAATGAACCTCAAAAGAGTCATCTAAATTTGACCATGTTTCACTCTGTAAAATTTTCTAGGTCAAGTACCTTTGTGAAGATCCCTTGGCAGTTTTCCTCTGCAGGCATCCCTAGGGTCCTTCGAGTCTGCTCTCATGGGTTTCCCTTGGCAGATTTCCCTATTGCATTCACTGTGTCCAAACAGCCGACCCACCAAGCTCGCCCTTTTGGATTGCCCATCTTGGACTTTTGTCTCCTGTTCATCGTTCCTAGTGGTCGTTTAGTGGCAGCATTCCATCGCTTGGTTCTTGAGCCATCCAGTGTCGTCTGATCCTCATGAAACTTCAAAATGGTTATCAATCAATGACCTTCTGCCCATCGGGTTCTAGCCTTATCGTGGCCGTTTTCAAATTTAAAACTCACTAAACTCTTGACCTGCCATACATGCATTAATTATTGGCATTTAATGTGTTAATTCCTATAAATAGCCAGCTTAGACCTATCATTATCACCTTGTCAGTTGATCAGAGCATAGTAGAACAATTAGAGAGCTCTTTCATGTGCTGCCTCCGAGCTTGAGGCCTCCCATTTCTAATCCATCATGCTCATCAACTGATCCAACTTCTTCCTTCATCAGGTTCTTTAGGTAGGTTTGTTGTTCACACCCCGTTGGTGTTTTTCCTTGATTTATCCCAAAACTAGTGGATAAAGAGGATGAAAAACACATGCATTAGATAGAAGAGAGTTAGTTGCCTAAAACCCATGTCACGAAATCTTGAAAAGCCTCATAAATCGCCCAAACTTCCACCTCAAAACTTGAACTCCCTGACATTGTTCTTTGATCAGAGCATTCGTACTCTACGGGCCCGGGCTCCCTTATTTCTGTTAATGACCTAAAACAATCCTGCAACAGTGAGCGCCTTTCATAGGTCCACCATCACGAATGGATACCTCCCTTTCACTGCCTGGCAATCACAAAATTTCATAATTTAGGAGAGGGTCATCGACCCTTTTAGGTCTGCGTCCATGTGACTGCATCCCGAAGGTGTCGATTGCAGCTGGCTGATCCCAAACGAATTTTCAGCCACTACTCTCCGCCCATCAGGCCCCGCCCCTTTTCTCATCGTATAAAATTATTGAAAAACTGCTATATGCAAAGCGTATCTCGATTCCCGGTTGTTGGAACTTTGCTCACGGGTTACTGTGGTGACATTGTCATTTCTTACAGCATTCAAACAACTGCCCTTAGCTTTCCGTCTCTCGACTCTCTCATGGTTGTCAAGTGAAAGCATCAAAATAATAAGTTACCAAACTTTGGCGGGTTATCACCATAGGGCTTCCATCGTCAGAACTCCATCCTGTCTTGGCTGTTGCAAAAGAGCGAACAACTCTCATCCTTCAAGCCTCTAGGGCCTGACCATCCATTTGCTTATGAGCATCCCTGGCAAAAAAAAAGAAAACATGGAGGCCAAGTCCTTACCCGAGTCCGATACGTCGGGTGGCTCCCAGCGGACTTCCGCCCTCTGTTTGTCATTTCAAATGGCAATTATCAAAGGGCTTTATGCCCCATTTGACCAAAATGCCTAATAGATCAATGAGTTAGTCGACTGCCCTCTCGACTCCCAGGTCTCACTTGGTAGAACTTTGCTCCCGAAATGATATCTCATCAACGTTGTCCCAAATGTCAAACCTCAAATAGCCAACAATCCTTGGGGTTTCAAATGCTCAAAAAGTGATTGAAATGCCATCTGATCAACAAAATGACTTCGACCCACATGCCAAAATAGGGAACTTTATTTAGTGGACCTACCCATTTGACCAAATCTTAGGCGAGGTGGAACCTTGCGAGCTACCCTCCCCTATTTTACCTTCAAAATAGCCATCCTACCAGGGAAGTCTAGGCCCTAGGGCCCAAATCCTCCAAACGCCCTCATGTGAGCTGCTAACAACAATCTAGATTAAATGTTAGATTTCTTGAATGCTGAATTATCCAATCTAACTCCGTTTGAAGAGATTTGGCTAACGTTTCATGCTTGATTATGCTTACCTCTCCTTTTCTTGTAGAATATATGGAATCAGGTGCAAGATCCTCAGGGGAAACCATAGAGAAGGACAAAGGAAAGAAAACAGGAAAGACACCTTGTAGAAAGGAAGATAAAGACCAAATAAAATATCAATTCCAAGGGGAACCAATAAGATCCAAAGTCAACACAAAGTGGAAGGAGGTTTCTGACACAAATGTAGGACATGTGGACATCAATGAATTCAAGCAAAGGGTCAGGATCATCCCTCAAACAAAGAATGCAATACTGATCAGATGCAGTGGAATAGCCAAAGTTGTAGGCTTCCCTCCTACTCTTGTTGCCCCTGAGCTAGTAATGGCTTGCAAGGAGACATATCAGCTAGAGACCTGGACAATACTAGGAAAAGATGGAAACATGCTAGCTGACATGTCTACCAAGGCAATAATCAAGACCTTTCAT
The DNA here is from genome assembly GCA_007258455.2 of Sequoia sempervirens. NCBI lineage: Eukaryota > Viridiplantae > Streptophyta > Pinopsida > Cupressales > Cupressaceae > Sequoia > Sequoia sempervirens. Next base: position 226,066,642 of record VDFB02353493.1, on the reverse strand, counting down.
ATCCCTACCTTTGGGGAGATCGAATTACCAACCATAAAAGATTGCAAGGCAATGTGGGACGAAGATCCTGTTAAATGCAAGCAACTCATAAACCAATATTGGCTTAAGGAGAAGAGGGGTACTGCTGCAAAGGTTCCCGAGGAGCTCTTTTGCAGTGACTTTATGAAGACTACCATGATTTAGTGACATTGTTAAGCAGAGTAATGGGCCTCCCTATTGTTTCTTACTTTCAAGAATGGATGGTGTACTTTGTTTCAAAGAGATTCTCCATGGAGAAGATACCACATTTTACTGGGGTGGGATAATTAGCGATTGCTTTCATGAGTAGTTCATGGCTGTCAAAAAGACCTCCAAATTCTATATGACATCCTACTTGGTTTACTCATTGGCCGAGCAGAGGTAGTATAGTGGCTTATTCAGGGCTCCAAATGAAGAACAAGGCAGGGAGTTGAAAGTCTATGACAAGTACCCTTAGCTACAATACATGAACTACAAGAAGGAGTACTATAGGGTCAATGATGCTTTCATAGCTCATATCATCATATTGATTGGGGCTGAATTTCAGAGGCGAGTCTCCCATAGTTCCAATGCATTACTGAAGCACTATTCCTTTCTATTCATCCAATATCCAAAGTTTACATACATTCATGCAGAAGGCTTCTTAGAAAGAACAAACAAACTACCCTAGCATCCTAATGACTGGATAATACTATTGGAGCTCTCTTGGTAGTTGTGGCATGTGCACGCCCTCTTAAGTAGCAAACATCTAGCATAGATTTCTTATTCCCTCTCCTTCGGCCAAGGGATGTAAAAGCTCCATACCTTGCAATGTGCCCACAATTCATAAAAGGAGTTGGATGAATACCACTTCAGATTCCACACCCCCCAGCCATGGATGGATCCATATGGCCATATTAATAAAGCACTTGGACCTGATTATGCCCACCTACACAGTGTTGAAGAGTTCTGGGCTAATTGCACGGATAATAAGGAAGTGTGGATTAGGCATTATATGCGGATGACGACATACTTTGTAAAAAGGGTCAACCTATTCCTAGTGCCTAGCCAGGTGGAGGAAGATGAAAGCACAGTCATAGACCCTCAATATAATGTAGTAGCCAATCTCTCATTGCCACTGATTAATTGGGATGAACAAAAGGTTGATGACCTCGACATTCTAACCAAGCCCATCGAGGCTCGTAAAAAAAGGGATTGATGGGAAATTTTCCTAGTTGAAGCAGCAAGGGGTCACTTTGACCTATGAGGGGCTCAAAAGTGAGCTGAGTGGAATAGATGGTGGGGTAGTTGCTGCCTCAATAAGAGAAACTTTGAAATCCTCTCTGATTACTAGATCAAGGAAGAGAAAAGAAACTGATGAGTAGTAGCCTAATCTAAAGGTATATGCAAGAAAGGCCTCAGAAGGTGAACCTTCCAAGAAGCATAAGAGTTCGGGTAGCATCACAAAGATGTCGTTTATTCAAGAAGACCCACTCCATGAAGGAAAGGAAATGGAATCTAAACAACCCAAGTCCCCACCTATAGCCTCCACTACTGTTGTCCCTCCACCTACTTCTCAGGCCATGATAGCTACTTCTCCACCTGCAATGGACATCTCAATCCACCTTGCCTCTTCTCTTCCTACTGGACAAGTTTTAATGATTGATTCTTCTTCCCCCACCACCTCTCCACTTTCTTCTGCTTCCATGTCTCTGGCCACATCTCTCTCACTGGTCACAAAAACAATACCAATGCCCACACTCTCACTTCTAGAGGCATTCTCTTGGAATATACAAAAGGTTCCCACAAAGCTTTCTAAGGCATTGATGAACCCAACTATTTAGGCTACCTTGGAACAGATTCTTGCCAATATCCCCACCTTTGCACCTCCAACTAAGCCACTCGAAATGAAAGCCAAAATGAAAATATCTAAGAAATTAGAGAGATGAGAGAAGGATGCCACAAAAGCATTGGAGCAAGAAGCAAATGACTACCTTGAACACCCAGAGCACCATCATCTAAAAATTGATAAGGTAGTCCGCGAGGGAGAAGAAAAAAAGTCCTCTGAAAGTGTTGAAGAAGGAGATGTCGGCACCAAATATATTGTACAAACCTTTGATGCAGATCTTGAAGAAGAACTAGCTCAACAATTAAAGACTGTTGGAGAAGAAGTGGAAAGACCACCTCCTGAGCAAGAAAAAGAGTTGAGTGATAAAATGGAGGAAGACACTAAACTTCCAACCAGGGAGCAAGAAGAAAGCCCCAATCATGGTGAAGAGGTTCCTCTCTCAGAAGGGCAGGAAGAGCAAGAAAAGAAAGAATAGGAAGATGTTCCACCTCAACATGAGGAAGGGGAGAGTAAAGAAGAGGATAAGCCTGAAGAAAAGGCTAAAACCCACAAGAGCCCGAAAATAGACAAGCCCAAAGAACATGGGCATGAAGAAGAAGAAAATGATACTGAAAGGGAAAATAGCCCCAAGGAACGCCTGCCCACTAAGTCCCCCATCAAACACATAGTGTTCATCCAGGACTTCGACGAAGAAAAAGAAGATACAAAGATGGAGCAAGAGGCTCCTGGTGATAAAGAGATTGAAGTTAGGAAGGATGAAGAGAAGGGTGATCATGAATCACCCAAGGAAAAGCCTCAAATTCCCAAATGGCTAGAAAAACAACTATAGAAAAAATCTCCTACTCCAAGGGATCCGAGGGCAAGGTTGGAGGCCATCATGGCCTGAACTCATATCAGCTCCAAGAAAGAGAGGAAGCCCAGAGTTAGATCCAAGATGATGATGGATGCTTCTAGAGATAGAACCGTATAGGTGGCTATGCCGGTTGTGGGAGGAGAAGGAATATGTTACAATATCTCCACCATTGACTTGGGGACAACATCAGGGGAGCAAAAGGTAGATCACCTTCAGGAGTTTGTTGTCATGGTGGTGCATTTGATATAGCAGGATAAGATCTCCTAGGTAGAACTTAAGGCACAACTAGCTGATTTGACAGCCTACATTCATCAATGGTCATCTACAAAGGACCTGCCTATGACATCCTTGGTTCTGCCTCAACTGTTATCCAAAGAGCAGATTGATAAGCTTGAAAAATAAAAAAATGGACTAAGACTATTGAGGATTGGTTCCAGCAAGTCCTGTATGTTGGAAACATTGGAATCAATCACACTATCTTGACAACCAATAAATTCTTAGAGGTCCAGAAATCCCTTGAGGGTAGGCGGAAGTTCTGTACCAACTTCCTAGGGATATATGATTCCACCTATCCAAAAATTGAGGCCATTCTCAAGTTGCCTCACAAAACATGGAAAGAAGACCTTGCATTTGCAGAGGATGATCAATGGATGATGGACATGTGGAAGCTAGAATTTGATCACAAAAAGGAAATACCGTTGGTAACAAGAAACACTAAGAGGGGGGGTGAATCAGTGTTCTACAAAATTTAATTCTTTTACCCTGATTTTTAATGAACTTAACACATTTAATCAAAATCAATATGCTGAAATAGAAAGCAAGAAACCACACAACCATAACATAAGGATTTTTGCGTAGAAACCCTGCGAAGGAAAAAACCATGGTGGATGGCCAATCCACAATAAGTTATAAGTATACTCAAAAGACATATTATAAAATGAGAATGCACTTGCATTCAAGCTCACTTCCTAAAGCTCACTACCCTACAATGATTTTTGAATATATCCAAGAAAATGAATTGAGATAATAGCATCTACCAATGCTTGATTATAGTTCCAGTTCAGCTCTAATGTCGAACTTCTAATCTAATGACTAATGTTGAACTTTTTCTCTGTTCTGCCTAGGTTCACATACAAAATATTTATGTGCAAGTGAAACTACACATGATATTGCTCAAATACCACTTAGGAATTCACAACATATACTCACACAAATTCATCATACATTTAAAAGATATGACTGATCATCTAAATATATCCGCTCACAAGGAATCAATTGCCATGGTTCAACTCAACAAAACTTAATTGTATTTGTAATTTTTTATCCCAAACAATGGATGATTTTGATGTAGATCTGAACAAGTCGGCTATACAATAGCTAGGACCAATAATTAAACATCTGAGCTTGAAGATAATTAAAATAATTCAACTTTATACATTTGCTACACATTATTTCCACTGAGTCGGCTTTATCAAGCAAATAGACAGAAAAATGTCCTAGTGGACCTCCAAAACCATATACCCACAAAAACATCACGAGATTCAATAATAATATGTTTCACATGCCTAAAAAGAAAATTCATCGATCCACAACACAAAATGATGATCCGTTGAAGCTATCAAACCAAATACCCTGTACTTTGAATACACTGCCGGTAACACAAAATTTTCACTTCCTGTGTGAGTGTGACTAAATGCATAACTATGGACCAGAAAGATGACTTCAGTTGCCATCAATGACAACATGAGAAGCCAAAAACCATCTCTACTAAGACCTTATGCCAATATATACTAGAGAAGGTACTCCACAAGGTGGAACCTGACATTGATTGGGCTAGAGACATTAGGACCAATTGTGCTGAATATCTACAGTTAATGTTAGGTTATGATGGGCCAATTGTCGAGATTGATCCAAGAAAGGTGAAGCCCTATTTTCAAATGAATATGGAAGATGGAATGTCAGGAGAGCTCACCATGGATCTCATGAATTTTTCTGCTTGGGCTTTTTCCCAATTTGAACAAGTCAGAGACAATATTGTCAAGTGTGACGAAGATTGGGATACTCTCATTGAATGATCTAAACAATGGAATTACCAAGTGCTCCAATCTAATATAATGGAGATCAAGAAGCTTCAAGCATTTATCAACAAGCTTATGGAGTATGCCACTCTAAAGAAACAAGAAGGAAACCCAATCATTGATGACAAGTTCTTCATAGAATAGCTACAGCAAAGGAAATCAACTAGAAGACAAAATGCTACAGTGCTGCCGCTAGAGGAAAAAATAGGAAAAAGACAAAGACGTATTTTAAATTGTAATATATTTGGGGGTAAGTGGAACCCTAGTTTGCAGTGAATCTTGGCCATTCATTTTTATTTTTGAACACTATAAATAGGGGGTCTCCTCTCATTTTCAAAGGAGAGTTGAGTTGTTGTAATGCAATGCTATAGAAATTTTAATAGAAATACATTGACTTTGGTGGATTTCTAAGCTTCTTTGCATGTTTCATGATTAATCTCCCATAGTTTGCTGATTTAGATAGATTTGATTTGGTGTTCTTCAAGTTTTGCATTGCTTTGATAGATTTAGTAATGTTGTTCGATGGTTATGAAGATTTATGTTGTGTTGATGCCTTTCTTGTCCATACTTTTTGTTGTTTATTGATGGTAGACAACTGTGTAAAGTTAGTCTGGGCATAAACTAAAAATTTTCTCCCAACTTTTATTTTTGTTCATGCATGTTTATGGTGAATGAATGGTAGAACATTTGCAGTCCTTAGAAGCTTGCACAAGTTTCATGATACTGTGAGTTTTCTAGTTAAGTGAAATTCTATTTTAAGGAACTTGTCCACAATAGAACCCTCCATGATTGCTATTCATAGTTAGTTTTAGATCTAGGAACCTCCTCTCTTCCCTACTCTTTTTTCTTTTTTTAAGAAGTCACATGTGCTAAGGTTCATTGGACATTGTAAAGTTAAATCTTAAGATAAAATTGGAGTTGAAGACTGTTGTTTGAACCTACAACAAACTGCACTCTAGCTTCCCATCTTAGGAACTCCATTCAAGATTAATCTCGTATTCAAACCAAATACGTAAGTCCGCTTTGTGATTCCAGCAAATCACATGAAACAACTGAGATATTCCAAGCACTATCAAGACCTGACATTAGAGATCTTGGGATAGTGTTCTGTAATATGATTGTGGAAGATTGTCTTTCAAGAGAGATGATACACCCATGCATTACTTGTGTTGAGAAATGCATAAAAAACACATTAACAAAATCCATCGTATCAATCTCTGGGAACGGTAAAGCCATTGCAAATGTAGTAGCTGATGTTGATGACGATGACCTCAAATGCAACTGGAAGTTCACAAAGTTGTTGAAGGATAAGATCATAGCTTTGCTAACCCCTAACCTTGTTAAGGAACCTTACCCTAATTGGTATGATGGGAGCACTTATTTTCAGTACCATCATGTTAATGTACATGATACTAAATGATGTATGCGACTGTGTCATGAGATATAGGACTGCATTGAGGACAGTACCATTTGTCTCGATGGGAATAAATAGAACACTAACAAATCAATGGCAAAGGAAAATAGTAAATTACAGATATACATGGACCCATTTTTGTCACACTCTACTAATATCATTGTTGATCCTACTGATTCTATTACCCAAACTGAGGCCTATGTTAATATGGTCACGGTAACTTCCATTGTTCCGCTCGTAGCCAGTTTGCCGGATATTACATTTACATCACAAGATTTTCCCTTAAACAACAAACCTTCACCTCTCTACATTCCTACTCGTGTCAATGGTAATATTGTGATAGGAGTCTTGATTGACCTTGTGAGCTGTGTAAATGTTATTATTGAAGAAACATTAGTATTAAATTCACTGCAAAAGGAGAAATATGAAGAAATGAGATCTATCATCTACACACATGATGGTATGAATCTTAAACCATATGGTTCGATTACCTTGTCTATCCTAGTTGGACCTAGGACTATTGACACAGTCTTCAATGTCATCCTGAAGTTGGATCTATTTAGAGTGAAGCTGAGCATTCCCTGGTTAGCTTCCATGAATGGGATCACCTTTGTTATTCACAAGTGTTTAAAGTTTTCCCACGAGGGTGTCATGCATGTAGTACATGACACTGGATATCAGTCCTTGGTATTTCATGGTGGATATTCATTGAATCACTTATGGCCCTCCCCAGTTGGTCCGCTTCCTCTGAGAATGGACCTACTTTACAAAAACTATGTGAAGTATAAAACTGGGGGCAAAGGGGAGCCAGAGCTGACCCTTCCCATGATAGAACAATCAGTTGCCTCCTCTTCTTGAGAAGAGAAGAAGCCCACGCCGACTACTATTCCTTCTTTGAAAGAGAAGGAGAGGTCCACGCCGGCTTCCTCTCCTTCCTACAAAGGTAAAGAGAAGGTTATACCAGTTGCTCTCTTCCCCGAAGAAAGAGGAGAAGTCTATAATGACTCCCTCTGCTTCACGTAAAGGTAAAGAAAAGGAAACCTTTTCCTAGACTGCCCCATCCTCTCCCCTTTCCTAGAAAGAGTATTGGATGAGTAGACCCAGGGGCTACCCACCGAGTCCGATGATCCCTCCTTGGAATAGGCCCATGATGAAGATCACGAACCTCCCTAATGAATTTACTAGATAGTGGAATTATTTATACAGTAGAAGGAAAGGTTATCGTAGAGAATTCGATCTGTGGCATCCTACCGCTCCTACTTCTAAGACAGTGAGCAGAAAGAGGCCCGCTACCGAGGATCTCGAGTCAACTCCTCCTATTGCTCCTCCACCTATTCCCCCTGCTCTCGTACAGGAACCTATTCCTCTATCTGACATGGTCGTAGTGGATGTTCCTATGGTTGAGCAAGAACCTGTTGTCCCTTCACAAACTCCGGCCTCTAACTCTAAGAGTCACAAAAGCCGCCTTGCATGTGAATGCAAGCACTAACAAAAGGCTCTCCTAGCCGAGCATGCCACTTTGCAACATAAGGAGGAAGAAATGACAGCTCTTGCTTCAGGACCTCTTGTGGCATCTTCTTGCTCCCTTCCTTCTGTTTCTCTCCAATCTGATCCACTCCTAACTTCTGTTGTGAGCACAAGTGTGCCTAACCCAAAATGGGTGCAGATGTCCATCACTCCTTCAGAGGAGCCCCCTTTTTTGATGTTTTTAATGATATTTAGCCCTTCGTGAAGCCTATGGATATGGTCAATACCTCAGTCGTATCCGCTGTGGTTCTTTCTTCCTCTTCCTCTACACCCCTAGCTTCGTCTGTGGGGAGTTCATCTCCTCCAACGAGGAAAGAGGCAGAGGTTGATCCTTCTAGTAATGAAGGGTGTAAGAGGAGCCCACCTTCCTCACAAGGTTTTCCTGTGTTGACTTGTTTTATCCTTCTAACAAAACTAGTCCTAGCTTCTCCTGAGTTCATCACCACTCCCAAGTCATTTAGTGAGCTTAGTGGTGAATCTCAGGAACAACCTATCCCATCCATTGAAGTAAGACATGGTGCTCTTGTGGTGTGCATGCTTAACTTTGTTGATGAGGTTCTGGCCTTGTCGGAGATCTTTGTGAAATCACTGACTTTGACTCCACAGGAGCTTGGTGGAGAGGACCTTGAGGGGCCCTCTTCCTTGGCCCTTGTTGTGGGAGGGCCGGATGCTCCTCTTAACATCCCACCATTGCAGGCTCATCCTCCTCCCCTTATGAAAAATTAGATTGGGAACCAAATGACCTCTTGGCTAATCAATGTTAGGAGGAGGCCCTTTCTTGATCTTGTGTGTGTGTGCGTTTTGTGATGTGTTCCCCCCATGCTTGTGCTACATGTGCCTGGATGACCCTTGTCACCCTTGTTAGTGCATGGATATAGGCATGGTTTTTTTGTCATAAATCTTCTTCTATTTGTATCATCATTCTTCCATGTTTGTGCTTGATTTTTCGATAAATTGGGGATGATGCAAAGTGTTGGGGGCATTTAGGCTTCCCTTCCATGTTGACCCAATTTTTTATTTTTACTTTGTTTTTCATGCATTCTTCCTGATCTGGTTGGGGATTGATAATCTTTCACCTTGCATTGTGATTACCTATTATTATATGAGCTCAGATAGATCTGACTCTGCTAAACCAGATCCCCCCATGTCCTTTGTTTGTATTTTCTTTCTTTTTTCTTTCTCTTTATCTTTCTCTCTTCTTTTCTTGGGTTGTCCCTTCTATGTGTGATAACGCTCTTCTTCAAAACTTTGATTTTTCAGAAAATGAATTTGTTACCAATGAATCTTTTCTTGAAGATCTCCATAATTGCTTTCCTTAGAATCACATTCTCAACTTGGAACCCTAACATAACATGTTTCCTCCATCACGGGTTCGTAAAGAAAGGACTTGAAGACCCTTCCTCCGAAGTGGGAATAGCTTTTATTTCCTGTTGTGTGGGGGCATAACCTTCCTTTCAAATTCCTTGATGAAGTGAACATCTTTCAAAAGGATTCCTTAATGATGAGTCACTCTAAGATGAATGACCCCTTTGAATTGCATCCCTTGAGTGGATCCCACTTCTTCCTCACGACAGGTTCCCAAGGGACCTTTCTTTCAGAGCTTCTATTCTGAATGAAATTTTTTCATGTCTAGCTTGGGGGCAGTCGGACTAGACTCATTCCATTCACTCTTTCATGTCTAGCTTGGAGCCAACCTGACTAGACCTTACTTTTCAAACAACACATCCCTTGAGTGGACCCCTCTCCTTTTGAAGGGTTCTTGAGGGACCCCTTTGAAATTTTTACTTATTGATGATCTGTGTGACTGACCACTTTTGACATGTTCTATATGTGGGTAGACGTGTTGCTGCTTCCTGACTCTGCGGGGTCTGCTTTCTCAGTTTCCTCCATGCGAGAGATCTTGGGGGATACCTCCCTACAAGACTAAGAACTTGTAGGGTGCTTTCCTTTGAGCTTCCTCCATGCGAAAGATCTTGGAGGTGGCTCCCCTGTAGGATTGAGAACCTATAGGGTGATTCTTCAGTGTTCTTCATGCTCAATTTCATGGAGAATACCTTCCCTATAGAACTGAGAGCCTATAAGGCACTTCCTTCGGTATTCTTCATGCTTGAGTTTGTGGAGAATGTCCTCCCTATAGGACTGAGAACCTGTAGGGTGAGATCTTGGGGGTTTTCTCCTTCCAGGCCAGCAAGCCTGTAAGATGCTTTATTTTTTTTAACTTCATAGTTTCAAGCAATTATGGAGTCCTTTGCTTTTCCTAAACTTTCAAGTACACTAGACTGAGTACTACTTCCTTGATGATTTAGGTATATATTTTGTAACTCCACTCTCTTCTTGATCTACTTTATTGAGCACTCATCAGTACTCATTCTCACTAAAGTGGGGGAAAAATATATAAGAGTGAATTTGCATCCCCTATGCAAATCCCTTTTTTTCCCTTATCCACTTTAGAAAATCAAGTTCAAAGGCTTAATTCCACTTAAGCCCATTGTTGGTGGGCCACTTGGTGCATGTTTTGAGCGTTGATGGGGGCATTTCTGTCAGGGATGCCTGCAAGGCACACAGACATCTAGACGGTGCACTTACGTCCCCAGCAGATTCATGTGGCTAAATATGTAGAGGTGTTACACTTCTCATCGACAACGAATTTGTAATGCCCCCTTTGGCCAATCGACTCGAATATGGCCATTTTCTTCCTTCTTCATAGTCATCCCTTCAACATTAAATCCAACTCTTCAAAACTCTTCACCAAATCTTCAACATATCAATTCTTAATTCTTGCACACTTCAAGCTTCCATACTGACACCCTTGTATCCATTCTCACTCACTTCAAGCACTCAAGCATTCCATTGTAGCAAAACCTTCACTCCATCACTTCGGTAGAGAACATTTGGGACCATGCCATTGCAGTAGAGGCTTGATTTCCTCCCATTTATCCCCCAAGAAGCCTTGAATGCTCTTGGTGGAGGTAGTGTGCATGTTGCGAGGAAGATCAACTGGCGAATGAATTCCTTGGTGAGATCCTTCTTACCCTTCTTACACTTTCTTTTCTACTTTATAGCATTAGAGAATACTTCACTTATTTACTCGTTTCATTTTGGCCTTTTAGTTGAGTAGCTAGGCCGTTAGTCATTTTGGTGAGTTCAACCTTGTCTCTACTTTTGTCTGACTGTACAGACTACAATGCACTTTATAGATGCTAGTGCATCGCACTGTCATCTAGAGACCGTGCTGACGTCCTCAGGAAGAGAGCTCCCTAAGGCACATAGTTGAACCTAAAAAATGACTTGCCTAGCCCCACCTTAGAACTTGGGATTATAGAGTGATTGTAGGATCTCATAATCTTCATCATTCTCATCCTCATACCCTACACTTTGCATTTAGCTGAGGTAAGTTAGGGTAGCCTCTCGCATCTTGACTCTCCGTGACCTAGGGCATTGCATGCGGTGGTCCCCCTCTCTTACATATACATGGAATGAGGTTCATTTATGTATAATTCTGGGGTCAATCCATTCCATTTTCTCTACATATAACTATGCATTTGTGACCCAAACCCACATTTAATAATTACAATCTTTGTAATCTAATTTCCTTAGTTTCATAATTTTTTTTCCTACACCTTTATTATCTAGGAGTTTCAACTATTCATCTATAAATGCATAAGTGTTTTTAGATTCTTTCCTTATAGGGAGAGAAATTTATTTCCCTCTCTCCTCATATTATTCCATTATCTCAACCCTGATTTGTTCATTTCTGTAATAAGATGCAAGTTCCCTTACCTAGAGATACCCTACAAATATCAAAGGATTCCACTCTGTTTCATCTAGCACCACATAATTGTGTAAATAGTATCCACATAACTGATCTTTCTCCTTAGGTGTAGAATCAGAAAAAACATTAAGAACTCAAAAATTCTGCTCATCCCAACTAATTGGTTACTAATTAGCCTACTAAACTGAAAAATTATAAATATTTCATGTCAAAATAATGCATATGTCCTCGCTAGAGTTTTGCATCTTATCATGTATGTAGCTTTTTCTAGGCCACTTCTTCTAACCTAACTATTGATCTTTTTAACTCCATGTCTTTCTTCTCTATCTCCTTAGCCTGCTCTTCAATCAAAATCTCTTTTTCTTTCTTCCACTTTTCCTTTTCTTGTGCAAACTCACTAGTCACTCTCCATAGCTGATAACTAAGTGACAAGGTGGTATGGTGAATTGGAGCTCTTATGGGAGAAGGTTTTTGATTTCGTACTACCAGTTCTCCATTGCTACTCTTAGTTCTAGTCAATTGTTCCAATAAATTAAGCTTAGTACCATGGCCATATGTTTGCAATTTTTCTTCCATTTCCTATATTTTTGTTTCCCTCTCTGTGTCCTTCTTTTCATAGCTTTGTACTAACTCTTCCAAGTTTTTGATTTTCTCCAAGGCTTCTTGGAGCTTCTTCCTAACATCTCTTTCTTCTATATACATTTCCTTTGTTTCCATGAACCACTCATTACCTCCCCCTTCATAGTCCTTATAGGTAAAAATTTCTAGGGTTTCCTTCCATGTTTTCTTGGCAACAAAAACATCTTTTGATTCTGAATCAAAAGTAGTAGACATGTATCTCTTCCTTTTCATAGTTATATTTATATTGCCAAGGATATCTCTATTACCTTTAGAGTTTGTCTCTACTAACATGACACATTCCTCCTAATATTCTTTTCTCTTTTCCTCTTCTTTAGGTTTCTCTACATTTCCCCTCATGACACCTTGTCTCTTTAATTTGATTGAACATCTAGGTATAGGTATCTCCTTCTTAACATCCTTCTTCTTTTGACTATCCTTCTCCTTTTTAACGTCCTTTTGTGTTTTAGAAGGTGTTGATGATGTGGATATACTGCCTCTTCTGCTCTTGGGTCTGTGATTTTGAAGAAGATAGAATTTCCTCAATTATAGGTGACCTAAACTTGGGCTCATTATGTTCCTCATGCTCACCTTGGCTATAAGTAGGTGAAGCCATAGGTGAGACATGAGGACTTTGTGTTACAGGTTCATCTTGTGGCTCTACAATCTCAACTATCATAGGTGCATCTAGTAAACTATTAATATCTTCAAACTCCTTAAATCTTTCTAGTCTACTTGTGGGTACATAATTCTCAAAATTCTTTTTACCATTAAAGAAAAAAAAAGTGGTGTGATAGGGAAATGTCACTCTTTTTCCTTTGATACTTAGATGTCATTCTTTTCAACATGTTATAAAGAAAATTTGGAGCATTTACCAACCTATTGTGCTGGAGGTGACTAAGCAATTTAAAATGTATTGTATATAAAATATTTTTCCTATCGTCACAAGATATCTAATAATATAGGAAGCAAAATTAGACCATAACCATGGAAGAAGGAGCCTCTTTATATCTTGTGAAGATGAGTTCAAATTCTCTCCTCATTCATAGAATTCCTCTTTGGTTGCAACTAATCAATGCATACTGGAAACTTTTCTTTAGTTCTAGGTAACCCATAAACTTGTGCTATGGCGAACTTAGATGCATCCACTAATATTCCCTTCACCATTGCTTCATTATGCTCTAGTGTGGCTGAAAACCTTCTTGTTATCTCATTATCAAATTCTATTAGTTTCAGGAATAATCAAGCCAACCAACTCTGGTAAAAATAGGTAAGACCATTGCATCTTCCAATATTTGGTTATGAGCCGACGACTCTCTCCTAATAACATTGCCTCCCATTATGACTCGTCTTTACTCTACTCAATGTGTTCCATGAAAATTCAGCTCAATTCACTCCACCACCTTCAAAAGCCTTCTCCTTTCTACTAATTCCTCACGTACTTTTACTATCATACCAAAACTGTAACTCCCCTTCTTAGTATAAACTTAATTTGAGTTCACAAATAGGTCCTAGGTTTGACTCTAGGTTGGACTTAGCTCAAGTTCTCAAGATTGGGAATTTAGCAATTGGAAGTATCAACAAAAAGTAGGTATAATTTTAGGAGGGTTTTGCATGTTGCATCTATCTATTGCATTTAATTTAGGCGGTAGATTTTGAAAAAACTTGCTAAGTTGTACCCTCCCCCAACTTTATGGTTAAAGTGACCTCACTTCAACATGTGATTGGGAAGTGGTATGATTAGAAAGTATGGAACTTAATGGTATGAATATTTCACATGTATAAATTAATATGAAAGATATAATAAAAATTTAAAGAAATCTATGGTAATTATGATAGCGTACCTTATGTACTGGTGGGAAGAGACTAATTGATCACTTCACGTGTAAATTGAACAGAACGTATCTATATTTTGATTTGATGTGACCAGAAATAACTACATGTGAATGAATTGTGAGGTGGTAGATACAAATTGATGGAATGGATTGGATAGATAATAGTTGGTGATGTGACAACTCGAGCATTCAAAATTTGAATTGGTAGTAGGAAATTAAAGAAGCATGTTGCAGGTACTTATTATGAAAAGATGGATAGTTCATGTGAGTAGTCTGAGATGAATTCTTGTGAACTGTAGTTAATGTGGCACCAATTGTTTTTTGGCATATGGCTTCTAGTGTTGTCATTGATGGGAACTAAAGTCATTAATCTGGTCCGCATTATAGTATCTGACTATACCAGAAGACAGAGTGAAGAACATGGTATCCAGTTGAAGTTGAATTCATCAAGTGGTTTGCATTATGGTTTGCATTATCAGTTCAACAATTTTAGCTGTGGATCTCAAGGAAGGTCATTGGATATATGAAATGTGTTATTCTTGAGTATTGTGTTATCGCATCAAGTGTTGTACAATTTATGGGATTTGGTCATTCGATTTGTTTTCATCAATATATGAAGGTGGACTAAGTGAATATAAGGTGTTGTGAATGTTTAAGGAAAAATTGTTTGAAGTATTTTTGTGTTGAAGATTTTGTTTTGGTTCCTAACTATGCTATGGCTGACTTTGATGGATGCACATTAAATGTTATTCATGATTTGAGCTAGCAGTTGGAAGATATTTTCTATTTTATTGAAGCTGACATATAGCGACTGAATTCTTGGTAGCAAATATATATATGAGATCGGTTAATTCATTTTGGTGTGTGTATTGTTCGATATGTGTGGATGTGTATTGCAAATATCAGAAGAGAAGTTAAGTGATTTTCATCTATGCAGAAGAGGATTTTGTGAAACGAATTAAGGCAGAGCAGAGCGAAGTGCATAATTAGACAGAAGGTCCAAAATATGATCTATGAGCCTAACCAAAACTGTAATCAGGCATTTCTAGATGCTATTTTCTTAGTTCAACCTTTTGATGTAATCCAAATCTTTTGTAAGGCAGTGAGCTCTAGGTAGTGTTCCTAAATGCAAGTGTATTCCCCATTTTGTAAAACACTTATATTTTGGGAACTCAAATTGTGGATTGACCTCAACCGTGGTACTTCCCTTAATTGGGTTTCCACGTAAAAATCCTTGTGTTAAGGTGTTGTGGCTTATTTTTCTATGTTCATGCATCTTTCTTTTGATTTAATGTTACAGACACTTGAAGAGAAAATATTAATAATGTTAAAAATTGCACAACTCTAATTCACCCCCCTGTTAGTGTTGCATGAGTCCAACAATTGGTATTAGAGCTAAGTTCCTCGGAAAAAGTTTTATAGCTTGAGGTGGATCTTGGAATGTAATGGACTCTAGTAGTCTTCAGCAATAGCTTTTGGTGGCACTTGATGACCTTGATCAGTCTAAAGTAGAAGTCTAGGAATTGAGAGAAAATCTTAAGCATGCCGAGAAATTTATTCAAAAGTTGAAGGATCAGATTATTAAGTTTAGGGAAAAGAGAAAGGATCTCTTTGATCAGATTAATCAGAAAGAGAGAAAAATCATGGATGATGTTCACTTGAATCAAACCTTGATGTAAATAATTGAAGAATGTGAAAAGCTTGCTAGAGACAATGCTACCCTAAAGCATGAGATGGAGTCTATGGCAATGAAGATGACTAAGGAGATTGAAGAAAGAAAGCAGAATGAGGAAAATCTTGTCTAGTCCTTAAAAGAGAGATCTGATGAATGTAGCAAAATTAATGGAGAATTCATTTAGTTAGATATTGAACTGCAACAATC
This sequence comes from Sequoia sempervirens, assembly GCA_007258455.2. Classification (NCBI taxonomy): domain Eukaryota; kingdom Viridiplantae; phylum Streptophyta; class Pinopsida; order Cupressales; family Cupressaceae; genus Sequoia; species Sequoia sempervirens. Next base: position 226,050,817 of record VDFB02353493.1, on the reverse strand, counting down.
TAGAAATAATGAAGAAGAGCTTGAAAAATAGATTGTTACTCTCAGGGATGAACTCACTACTGCAAATGAATACAAGGAGAAGTTAAAGATTAGCTCTATTAAGCTTGATGAGTTGACTCAAGGATAGAAGAATGCAAATGATAAGCGAGGTCTTGGTTATGAGAAAGGAGAAAGTTCTGGATCTAGAAAAATGAATTTTAAGCAAGGAAATATGATGACCAAAAAAAAAAAGCATATGATAAGACAACCTAATGCTTAAAATTTTAATGGATACTATTTTTCTTGCAATAAATTTGGTCATATGGATTCTCAATGTAGAAGAAAAATTAAATTAAATGATTCATTATTTTCTGGCCAGTGTTTCAATTGCAATAAGTTTGGTCACAAGTTAATTGAATGTGGAAATGTGTCAAACAACTCTATTAATAGGAGTGTTAGATGTTATACCTGTGGAAGATTTGGGCATATTTCTAACCAGTGCGAATCGAGAAGAAATCAATGGAGTAACTAGTCTGAACAAGGAAATTTTGTGTGTTTTAATTGCAACAAATATGGTCACATTGCAAGATTCTATAGAAACAAGAATATGGATAGAAGAGGTCCGATATACAAAGGAAGAAATATGTAGAAAGATGATAAAGGAAAAGGGAAAGTGACTGTGGATGAAATAATAGATCAGATGAAGAAGACATGGGTGAATAAGTTTCCCTCTGTTGCAGGAAATGAGCTAGCACGAGAACCTGCTTCTAGTAATTCCTCCAGGAATTAGTTTTAGGCCTTTGGCCTAGGGGGGGCTATCAAGAAAGTATTTCAAACCCCCTACTGGTAACTAACACCGATGGGATGTGGATGAGTGCAGTGGTTACATTGATGATTTACAGATGTTGTTGGAACAGTTGGAAAGGATTTCATGCTAAGTTGAGGATCTGCAGAAGAGTTATCTTTCACAGATTGGGAAAATAGGGTATCTGGATAAGTTAGGGAAAAATCATTTATTACAACAAAAGTCAAGTGTGTGAATTATAAAAGGCAACTTGAAACCCTCATTTTCCACTTAGTGTCAAAGAAAAGAAGAGAGCGCTTTGCACTAGAATTTCAAATGCATGGAGAGAATTCAATGGTGAAACCCTAATCGATCAGGTACTTCTGTTATCTTAAAAAAATTTAATTTGGTGTGCAGTTTGAAGAACTTTGGTATTTTCGAGACATGTGTACAGAAGGGAAAATGGAACAAATCAAAGGAATGGTAAAATTAGATGAATATAGCTATAAGAAGATTGGAGCCAAAAGAAACATGTTGTCACACAATGAATTGAAATGGTTGAAAGACGCAAAACACAAAATCTTGGATATTTGGAGTGAATTTCCCTATTTTGGAAGCATAGAATTCATTGAGTTTATATCTGAACAAATTGAATGATGATATTCTGACTCTGGATAAACCCTATCATATCTTGAAAGAAGTGATTACAGTTGTATCCAGGTTATGCAAAATTGGGGATGTGCCGAAGAAGAATTCAATTTGAAACAAAGAAGTCGAAACCCTAACTGGAGTAACTCGAGATCAAAGGGCACTGGTAATATCCATAATCAAAGATTTAGTGTCAAGGTACATTGTGCATGAAATATCCTACAAAATATTTTTCAGAAACAAAGAAGGTCACACTTTAGTAGGTGTTGTTTACATTTCACACAAGATGATAATGGAAGATTAGGATTTTAATCTTTGCACATTACTGAAAGATCAATTGATGGAGAATGTGCAATTGAAAAAGGAGACAGGTTAACCTTTCAGGTTTGGTACTCTGGTTATATGCCTTGTGATGTATTTTATGATTTGCTTACCCCTGAATAACAATGTAATGTGGGAAGAGAGTGAACCAGCTTGCAAGCAGATTTACATATACTCTAGTAATTTGAAAAATTGTGATCAAGTGTATGAAAGTTTCTATAAGGGTTTGCTAAGAAAGTTTGGATCAACTAGTATTTCCATTCTGATAAGAGGACTTGAATTTGGTTACTTCTCTAGTGAGATAGAGAGAAAGAAGAGAAGAGAAAAATAAATTGATATCAATACTCCATCAATATGCAAGACTCTAAAAGTTGAAGGGAAAGGGAAAGAACAAGTGATTGTGTACATACCAAATGAGGAATTTGATAAGGAATCTGAGGACACCCTAGCAAAATAAATGGAAACAGTTGAATCAAAACAAGAAAAGGCAGGGGTAGAAGGAAGTGAAGGAGAAGGTGATTTAACCAAGGAAGAGCTATTGTAACTTATTCATGAGGAAGATGGAATGCAAAAAATTATGAATATATGGTCTATTAGACCTTCGTATGAGTAGGGCATGCTCTTAAGCATACTAAGTGCTCATTTTGTGCACAATCATATTCAATTGGATAGTTTGTAGAATAAATTTCCAGAAGAGTTGATTGAATGTATGAAGGAAACCATGGAATCTGAATATCAGAACAAGGAGGAAGGAGAAGTGATCCTACACCTGAAGAAGCAATATAGATTATCACTTACCAAGCTAAAAATTCACATGAATCAACTAAGGAAATCCATAAGCTTATAAAACAACATTTATAACTATTGTCTTCGGTGGCCTTATGCAATCAGCAAGTATAAGGAGAAGCTAGAACAAATTGAAATGGAGCTGAACAATATTGGAATTTTTTTTAACATGTCTCAGGATCAAGATGGTGCGATTAGGAAAAGGATTTAGGAGTTGCAGGCAGAGCATACAAATGTTCAAAACACTAGGAACGGGATTGTTGACACCTTCTGGAAAGTGAAGGACATAATTGAATGTAGGCTGGAACAACTGATTGAGATATTGAGGAAGGGAGAAGTAATGGAAGAAGCCTTTATCATTCAAAAATTCCTCATCAATATTATCAAATGAACATCTAAAGACAACAACATGATCATAATCACTAGGATTGCAGTGGAAGCATGGAAGCAATTTCTTCCAGAGATGAAGGAAAATTACAAAATAATCCTCAAATAGCAGTTGTATTCCTTCAGTTTTTGCATAATTAAGTTTTTGGTTTCACTTCATAGGGAGAGAAAGAAAATATTTTATTATCTTTTTTTCATTGATGTCAAAGGGGGGAGAGAGAAGTGAAAAATGCCTTATCAAACTTGGGGGGAGTTTTGTTGAGTATTGTTAGTTTTGGCATTTTGAAGTTTTGAAGGTTCTGACACTTAGTCATTTTTCACTAAGTGTTGCCATCAATGCCCAAGGGCGAGATTGTTGGCATATGGCTTCTAGTGTTGTCATTTATGGCAACTGAATTCATTGATCTAGTCCGCACTATAGTATTTGACTATACCAGAAGATAGAGTGAAGAACAGGGTATTCGGTTGAACCTGAATTCGGTAAGTGGTGTGCATTATCAATTTAATAGTTTTAGTTGTGGATCTCAGGGAAGGTCGTTGGATATATGAAATGTTTTATTCTCAAGTTTTGTGTTGTCACATCAAGTGTTGTATGAGTTATGGGATCCAGTCATTCATTTTTTTGTTCATGAATATTTGAAGGCTGACTAAGTGAATATAAAGTGTTGCAGATGTTTAAGGTGGAATTATTTAAAGTTTTTTTGTGTTGAAGATTTTGTTTTGGGTCCTAACTATGCTATGGATGACTTTGATGGATGTGTATTAAATTTTATTCATGATTTGAGCTGACAGTTGAAAGATATTTTCTATTTTATTGAAGCCGACATATAGTGACTAAATTCTTGGTAGCGGATATATATATGATATTGATTAATTCATTTCCATTTGTGTGTTATGTTCGATATGTGTGGATGTGTATTGTGAATATCAAAAGAGAAATTAAGTGATTTTTATTTGTGTAGAAGAGGATTTTGTGAAGCAAATTAAGGTAGAGTGGAGCGAAGTGCAGAATAAGATAGAAGGTCCAAAATCTAATCTATGAGCCTAATCGAAACTATAATGAGGCATTTATAGATGCTATTTTCTCAATTTAACCTTTTGATGTAATCCAAATCTTTTGTAAGGAAGTGAGCCTTCCTAATTTTGAGCAGTGAGCTCTAGGCAGTGTGCCTGAATATAGGTGCATTCCCCATTTTTTAAAACACTTATATTTTGAGTAAACAAATTGTGGATTGACCTCCACTGTGGTTTTTCCCTTAACCGGGTTTCCACATAAAAATCCTTATGTTATGGTGTTGTGGCTTATTTTTCTATGTTCATGCATCTTTCTTTTGATTGAATGTTACAGACACTTGAAATGAAACAAATTAATAATGTTAAAAATTGTGCAACATTGATTCACCCCCCTCTCAGTGTTGCTTGAGTCCAACAGTGATTTGAATTATTTCTTTTCTTCTACCAAATGACACTACAGGTACCTTCGGCAATAGAACCCATTCTAAATGTTGACATATATTATGCTATAGGTCCCTATGTCATCAATACCCTTTCTAAATAAGTAACAGTTAAATATAAAAAATGTCCCTCTCGAGAAAATATGAACATCATTATAACCATGTTGTGTGTGCTTGTGATATAAAGTAAGAAATTAATATTGAGTGATCTCAGTGATTAAGCTATGTAGCTCAATATTTGGGTCACCTGAAATACTTGGTATGTCATGTGCTATTGAGATGTCACTGTTGGTGTCTGGACTTGTATTTGGATTGTTGTGAGAACCATATTGTTGAAACAGAGAGAATAAAATCATTTTTTTGTAGTGGTTTCTTATATTGCTTCAATCAATGGTCATTAACCAGAAGAGAGAATCTAACCACATTTATGGTGTGCAACTTAACTGCTCCATTATGATAGACTTGATTGATTTCATAAGGAATCAACCACTTAGACTGGATTTTCCCCTTAAAATCTTTGTATGTTGAACCATATAACAATGCCCAGACCCCTACATTAAACTCCCTTGTTTTTATATACTGGTCATGCCACTTCATCCTTTGCAATTGTACTACCTAAGTGTGATGGATTTTCTCCATCCTAATTTCATCCAATCCATTTAAATCATGTAACCTCTCCTTTTGAGCTACTGTTAATCCATTCCCAATTCCACTACTATCCTTAATGTATTATATTTGAACTCAATTGGAAGGACTGCTATTTTACCATACACTAGCTCATAGGGTGTAAAACCAATTGTTGTTTTCCAGATTGTTCTATACTACTTTTGGTAACCTTGCAACCCAATCTTTCCTATGTAGCTGCAATGTTTTGGTGAGAATAGTTTCAATTTCCCTATTAGTGACCTCCACCTAATCATTAGCCTGAGGGTGGTAAGGTGTTGATTTCTTGTGCCTAATTTGGTATTCTTGAACTAATTTGGTGATGAGGTCTAAAGTAAAATGTGGACCTTGACCAATGACTATCTCTCTAAGTACTCCATACCTAGTAAATATATCCTCATATAAGAATTTAGCCACATTGCCATCTCTAGCAAATTGTAAGGCCTTTACTTCTACCCACTTAGTTAGATATTTAGTGCAAACTAGAATGTATTCCTTGTTATTGGAAGTAGGTGAGATTGGTCCAATAAAGTCTAGACCCCATTTGTCAAAGGGAGATAGTGTTAACTGAGTCTACAATGGAATTCCATCACTTCTTGTTGGTTTACCCATCCTTTGGCATCTATCACAACTCCTTACGTATTTAACAGAATCCTTGTGCAAAGTTAGCCAATAATAACTAGTTGCGAGAATCTTAAATGTTGTTATTTTTTCTACAAAATGACCTCCACATGGCTCATCATGGTAAGCCATTGTGATATCAAATATTTCATCTTCCCTTATGCACCTTCTCATGATGTTGTCAGGGCTAGTGTAAAATAGATAACCTGATATCCAAAAGTATGGAAAATATTTATGTACCAACTGTCACTTTTCCCTTGGAGAAAAGTGTGGTGGAATCTTCCTTCTTACTAAATAATTGGTAATGTCAATATACCAGGGAATAATTGAAAATGTTAGCATACTAGGGAATATGTACATTAGCCTTACCAAGTTTTTCCACTATTGTAATATCAAACTCTTATAGAAGTAGCAACCATCTAACTAATATTCTGCCTACTATAGGTTTGTTCATAAGATATCTGATAGCACTGTGATCTATATGGACAAAAATGGAATAACTAGTAATGTAATTCCTGAATTCATTGATGGAATATACTACTATCACCATCTCCTTCTCTATAACAATATAATCCAGTTCGACTCCTTGAAAATTTTTGCTAACGTAGTAAATTGCATACTCTTTGTTACCTTCTTTCTAACCCAAAACTACTCCAATAGAAAAATTTGGAGCATCTATATGTATATGAAAAGGTAATATCGAACTTGTCCCCCTCAAAATAGGTGCTTGTGTCAAGGCTTTCTTTATCTCTTCAAATGAGTGTTGGCACTCTGATGTCCACTCAAATTCAATATCTTTACTCAATAAAACAAACAGTGGTGCAACAATCTTATTGAAGTCTTTAATAAACCTCCTATAGTAGCTTGCATGGCCAAGAAAACTTTCAATATATCTCTACTTTTATGGAATAGGTAATGTAGAAATAATTTCTATTTTATGTGGATCAACCTAAATCCCTGCAATGGATATGAGGTTCCCTAAAACAATGCCCTGTGTCATCATAAAACACTCTTCATTGCTGAGTGACAAGTTGTGTTCTTTACATATTTTTAATACTTTTTTTAGATTGTTGAGGGCTTCCTCATAAGTCTCTCCATATGTGGTGAAATAATCCATATATATCTCCACATAGTCATGAGCATAATAAAAAAAGATGTTGAGTACTACCATTTGAAAGGTAGTTGGAACATTGCATAAACCAAAGGGAAGAAAAAAATAGGCATAAGTACCCCAAGGAAATGTGAATGTAGTTTTGTCTTGATCTTCTAGAGAAATTTTTATCTGATTGTAACCACTAAAACCATCTAGGAATGAAAAGTATTTTTTCCCAGCTAATGAATCAAGCCCTTGATCTATAAAAGGAAATGGGAAGTGGTCTTTCCTAGTGGCTATGTTCAATTCCCTATGATCCACACAAACTATCCACATTTCACCTTTCTGAGGAACAATGACCAAAGGTGAGACCCATTCACTATTAGATATAGGATAAATAAAGCCTACATCAAGAATTTTTTTAAAGTTCGGCTTTCACTATTTATTTCAAGGTAGGGTTCATTCATCGCTGAGGTTGTATAATTGGTCTATAACCATCATTAATATAGATCCTATGCATACATAATTCAAGATCTATGCCTTTCATATCATGGTAATCCCATACATATGCTATTGAGTGTGCCTGTAACACTATGTGCAGGGAATTCTACTGCTCTTCAGTCAAGGCATTTTTTATGTTCAACATTTTTCCTAGCATGACTTCTAATTCCTTGGATGATTCTTGCATAGATGAGAGATCAAGGCTTGGAATGATTGGTACACACTGTTGTGGTAGTAAGGAATGAAAAATCTGAGATATTTATTTTGAGGAATTGGTGGGTATAATACTTTGCAAGGGGTCTTGTAGGCATGTGAGACAATCATATTGCCATGAGCTCCAACCGTAGTCTTCTATAGTATGTGAGAAATGAGCTCATCTTCATCTTGATCATCCAATGGAGGGATGCGTTCGATGGTCATCAAATTCTATAGGGAATAATTATCTTCCTCATCCAAAGTGGGCCAAATAGTTTTCTCAAGATCAACATAAGATTGGGTTGGCAGATAGAGGACCAATTTCTTGGTCACTATCCCATTAGATATTATCATATTGCTAGACCTACAGCCTATGAATGCATAAATTATAGCTAACCATAGTTTTCCTAAGATGAGTGGGTATCCTGCAACATTAACCTTTGACTGTAAAACTATGAAATTAGTAGGATATTCCCAAGAATCCAATGCAATAACTAAATATTCAATGATTCCTCCAAGCGTGACTGTTGACCTATCAGCCAACTCTAAAATAGTTTGTTTAAGTCTAAGGTTGGCTAACTAAAGTTATTGCATTGTTTATTTAGTCATAACATTGATGGTCATCTCCAAGTCTATCAAGGTGTTCTTAATAAGGGTCCCATTAATCTTAGCAACCACTATTGGACTACCAAGGTTGTGTACTTAGGGATAGTTATGTTCCCTAACATGATATCTACAAGGTTTCCGAAGACATGGACTATCTAAGGATCCTTGCTTCTCTCTCCTAGTTTCTTAATAAATAGGTCTCTAATTGCTTTAGTAAAGATTGGAATATCCTTAAAAGCTTGGGTAAAAGGGATTTTCATAAATTTTAATCCATAAGTTAGCCCAATAGGCCAATCATAGCTTGTGTGTGATGCTTTTGAATGGCTAAGCATTTAGGAAAAGGAGGCCTTGGACTTGAGGTAGTTTGGTGTACCTGATTTGACTTATGTTTCAAAAGTGTTTTTTCTAAAGCTTCAACTATAGGTTCCTCATCCTACATCTTAATGATTTGAGGGGATGAAGGTCTAGCAAGTTGTTTTCCTGATCTAAGGTGGAAATCACTCACCTCTACCCCATAAGTGGGATATTGCATAGCTTCGTTAGTATATTCCTATTGAATAGGTTTGTTGTTAGGGTTAGGTGCAAGTTGGGTAGGTATTTGTGGTGGCTTAGGTGATTGGGATGTAGGATTTTATGGAGGTATAATGGCTTTCTATTGGGGTTGAGGAGGAAGCATAGATTGTTGATAGTTCATGTTTTGATGTTGCCACTGTTGTGCTCTTCGCCATTAAGGTTGCCACTAGGTTTGCTGAGTTGGCCAATGGGGATTGTAATTGGAACCCTGGAAATTTTTTTGTGGCCAAGAATTTGGTTGTTGCTAGTTCCATTTTTGTTGGGGTTGTGGCCATTGTTGAGGGTTTCATCATTGATTTTGGTTTTCTAGCCAGGGCTAAGAGTTCCAAGCAGAAAAGGTTTGATTTCCAATGGGAAAGGATGAATTAAAGCTAAGAGTGTCTTGTGGCATACTTTTTCTTTGTTTCCATGGCCTTCTTTGAGCTATATAAAATAGTTTTCTATCCTCTCCTTCAAGTGGCTGAAAATCATGTTTCTCAACTATATCTTGTTGGATACTAGCCACCTTCTTGCATTTACAATTTTCTTTCCTTTTCCTACAACTTGGGTAGTATTAAGTAAGCATTGCTTCAACTTCCTCTTGCTTCTTCTATTGGAGTAAACAAGTCATTATATGATAATTAATTAATCATCAATTAATTATTAGAGGTTTTTTTACTTTAGTTCACTTAAGCTAAACGCAGGAGTTGATGTTTAATCTTTAGTTTGATTCTTAGTATTAGATTAGACTAAATTTAGGACAAGTCATCTCATTGCATGAGATTAAATAACTTGTCACTATCTTGTTAATCTACATGTAGGGTTTTCTTGTGCTTTGCTTATATAAGAATGAACATTCATTTGTAATATTAATCTAGGTTATTTGCATCAATATAATTCTCATGTTATTGAGCACAATCTCACTTTTGATCTTCTCTATTGTGATAGGTAATTGCTTGTAGGTGTTTTGTGTTTAAGTAATTAGCATATAATGAATTGTTTGCTCCAACACCCCCCCTTAAGATCAACTTAGGTAGAAACTAAAGGGTATGTGTAGGATCATCATGGAAAAAATAGGCCCTTAAGTGGTAAAAAAATTAGAAAAATCAGAGTTAGGCAACTTGACATAAAAATTTGAATAAGTTTACTATATTATTTAAAAAATATGTAAGAATAGAATATGTATCAAATTGAATGTATTTTCTAAACTACTACGTTTGTTTTTTTTTTCTTAAAATGTATTTGGTGAAAATTTGAAATTTCAATGTAGTAGTACTTAAATTTTAGAGAAAAAATAAGAAGTAGGTGTCTGTCTAACCACCCTAACCACAATAAAATGTTAATATTTTTTTATAAAATTTTATATATAAGTAGATGACTCATGTCCCGATGTGATGCATATTTTTTTGTAATTTTTTTCCAAGTGAATAATTAATTATGATTTTTTTATTAAAATTTTTAACAAATATAAAAAACTCATATGTCTGCCCACCTTAACTTCGTCAAACTTCATGAAATTCAATTTTTTATTTTTTTAATCTTATAGTATGTGAAGCATAGAATGTGACACATGTTTTGGATTCAAAAAATGTGATACCGTTTGAAATCCATAGATGTTTTTCAATTAGCCTATCAATTAGGACTTTAGTCATAATTCAAATAGAAAATGAATAATAATTACTTATTAAATTCAAATGAAGTATAATTTATATTGGTGGAAAGCTGAGAATATCCTTTAAAAACCTTTTTCGTTTCATCAATTTTGGGTAAAAAAATTCATCAGCCACATACCCATCATATTGCCACTTTTTGGCCCATCATTATCCTACACATACCCTAAACAACTGATAAAGGAAGCTAAATGAATGAAAAAGGGGTCCCAACTATAAGTCCTAGTGAGGTACCCTTGGGGGGTCACATTGAGTCCTCCTATCTTTCTTTCATAAAATCCTGCTGCAAGATTTTGGGTATGTCATACCCTACCGCAGCAGGCTTGTATGCCTGCCGCTAAGTAGGGCGATGCAGGCCCTAGTGGCTACCTCCGCCACATCCCCGATGGTCACCAAATTTTTTTGAACCCTCAAAATAATAATTATGGCACAAACATTCAAAAGCGGTGGCAAGAAAAAAACCAGGCAACTTTTTTAAAAAAATCTAGAGGCCCCTTGGTAAATCTGCCAGCATAATTAGCAATAGAAAAAGCAACAAAATCTTCCAATATTTCAAGGAATCTCTTTTAGTAGTGAATATTCCACTAAGAATCTAGTAGTGAATTAGTCTAAGGAATATATCTCCTCAGAAACAACATATTCCTTTTAATCAAAATTTCCTCTAGCACTATGCATTTTCCAGACGATCGTGAATTTTTTCTAGGTAGGGGCATTTTTTGTGTTGACGGCCAAAAAACCATCAAATTTAACCTCATACTTTACTGGCATCAGTATGTAATAATTTTGAGATCATCGTATGGTTTGCCTCTTTGTTGGAAGCCTTGCAACATGAGCATGAAGTATGGTTTTGGCAATATAAGGGAAGACAACTAAGAGGGGGGGTGAATCAGTTGTCATAGAAATTCAAAACTTATCCAGCTTATTAACCTTATTCTCTAATTTGATTGAAAACATAAATCATCAACACATCAGAAACACACATAACACCAAAATTTTTTATGTGGAAACCCTATTAAGGGAAAAACCACAGTGGAGGTCAGTCCACAAGATTATACCCTATTAAAAGTATAATGAAAATGAAATATGGGGAATGCACATGCATTCAGGAACACTGCCAAGAGCTCCCTGCTCAATTACAAAGGAAGATAGACTGTCTTACAAAGAGATTCATATTAAAGCCATCAAAATTTTGAACTAAGAAAATAGCATATGTTAGTGCTTGATTATAGTTCCAATTAAGCACATGAACACTTTTTCACTCTTCTTCACTCTTCTTCACAATTCTTCAAACTTCTTCACAATTCTTCACACTATGCTCTACCTTAGAATGATTTAGAACATTATTCATACACACACATAGAAGCACACCTTTCTCACACTTAATTTTGAATAAACAATCACTCTTATATATCCGCAACATAAAATTTCATCGCTGCAAGTCAGCCACAAAGAAATAATAAAATGAATATAAATTATCAGCCCAAAACATTAAAGATTATCAATTTGAATCAACAAAGGTTGGCCAAAAATTAGTGAGGACCAAAATAAACATCTCTAGCATGAAGACACTTCAATTAATTTCTCCTCCAAGATCCACAACATGCTACAAACACTATGTCAGCCAAGAACAAGAAAAACATGTACACATAAGAGAAAATCACCAACCACAATCACAATGATCAATGTGGATGTGCAACAAAGATAGAGCATGATCTAGAAACATCCACAAGCATCATGAATCTGAAGAGAAGCATCCAAAACACTAAACTAACTGAAATAGCATCATCTTCAATTAGGAACACCAACTAAAGAAACATAAAAACTATCTAAATGAAAATCTACATAACTCGATCAAATCTTCATGTGGATCTCTGAAACTCGACATGGGTAAACTAGATACACTCAGCAACAAACCATTTAGTCCATAACCTCTTATCAACAATGTACAAAATTAACCACCATACTGAACTTCACTTCACCAATGACAACCTTGAACTCATTTATTACAATTTTCTCAATATCCTCGACATATACAACTTCAAATTCATTTATGCTAATAGTGTTGACATAAATGACAACCAAATATCATCAACACAACCACAACATCAAAAAATTTCACCCTTTGGAATTGATGGCAACACATGATGTGAAAAAAACCATCAATGTAACTAACTCCTGCTTAGGTTTTGACTCATCTTCTCCTCAACACTTTCACATAATCTTTCTCCCCATAAGGCTCTTCTCAAATAATCACTAGTTTTTCACATGACTCTTCTCCCTCTTTGACATCAATGACAAAATTCTCTAAGCTCTGAACCACATATCTGAATTTCTGAACATCTGACTACTCTCCCTGAGTAGCATCCACCACAACATCAATTCAAGACAAGATATGACTACGAAATGCACAGATTGTTGCAATGCAATGCATTCTTAGTCCCGATTATGAGGGGTAGTCACCTCTAACTTCCCTCTGAGATACTCAAAAGTATCCTTAGGCAACGGCTTGGTAAAGATGTCTACAATTTTCTCCTTAGTAGGCACATACTCCAATCTAACTTCCTTTTCACTTACCTTCTCCCTCAAAAAGTGAAACTTGATAGTGTATATGTCTGAAAATGGTCAAGATTAAGCTTGTTAATTAATTAAATATGAATTATTTAATTAATTCTCTTAAAGTCATCTACATATAAATAAATTTAATTATTTATTTATATTGTTCATTTTCTAATTCTTCTACCTTAATTAAATAAATAATTTTATTTAATTATTGACATTTCCCACATTCCTCTTAATTAAATTAAATAAATACGATTATTTATTTTAATTATCATATCATTCTAAAGTTTGAATATTTGAATATTCAAATAATGGAATATTCTCTTCATCCCATAATTAAATTAAATAAAATATTTAATTTAATATTTTCCTCTCACTCTAAATTCAGTTTTAAAAACATAATTAAATACAATTTATTTAAGTATGCGAGTTTCTATATCCGTCTTCACTTCTGAATTAAATAAATTTATTTTATTTAATTCTAACTCATTCTTTGAAATGGCAATTTCCCTTCGGATCTCAATGATGAAAATTGAAGAAAAGGGAAACATTATATCTCCCTCTCCACTTTCAAAAATCCTCCATCGTCCATTCGAACAAGCTTAATCCGTGCCGTTAATCAAATCAGCCAATCAAATCATTTCTAAAACTCTATAAATGCCGATACAAATCCAAGCTTTGGTTACCTACGCATACATACGAAAATGCACGAACATACACGCAATCAGCTTATGCAATCATAGCCTTTTAACATCACAGCAATAATTTCATCTTAGCATAGCCTTGCATTTAGCATAGTGTGCATTTTTAAAATCTCATTCTTTAGCTGTTCATTTTGTTGAGCTTGATCTACTAATCTGAGAGCCATTGGAAACAACAAAACGCTGGAGTTAGAGAGAGATAAGACAATTTTGGGGAAGCTGCAATCACAGTTTGCTTATTTTTTTTTTCTTTTTCAGTTTTCCTGATTTAATGTCTTGTTGATATGTGTTTGAATTTCATTTAGATTGATACATTTTTCACACACACATAAAACGGTACCCACCGTGGGGCTCAAACCCAGGAATTTAACATTGTCTGCATATTTATTTTTTTACAGTTTCCACGTGCTGGAGTCAACTTTCAAAAAAAAATTGGCGTTTAAGCGCATTTGATGTTTTCTGCAGTGCATACGGGGTTTTTGACTTTTTTGTTTTGCAGGATTTTGGAGTGCATATAGTAACTGTTTAGGCGCATATAGTAATTGTTTTGGCGCATATAGTAATTGTTTCGGTGCATATAGTAACTATTTTAGCGCATATAGAATCTTTCCTTTGGCACATATGGTAACTATTTTAAGAGCATATTAATCTTTCTTGCGGCACATATACTTTCTTTTTTGGTGCATATACTATCTATTCTGGCGCATATACCTTCTGTTCTGGTGCATATACTTTCTATTCTGGTGCATATACCTTCTGTTCTGGCGCATATGGATTGTAACAAAAATACAGAATTCTAAGTCTGACACCTTCCACAGACAAAATTCTTTTTCTTTTTCTAGATTTTAAAATGAAGCAATCTAGGATAGTCACCACACAATGATCTTGCAATTAAAACTGAATAACTTGTTTTTGTGAAGCAATATCTTCACTTAGATTAGATCATTGTGATTTGAGTTTTAAAATAAACATTTTTTTGCTTTGTCTATGGCAATAGGTCTATGCTCTCCCCTTAACTGGGTGATCAAAATACCAGACTTTCCTTTTCAATTTTATAAATTCTTACTGCTTTAATTACATACTTTAGAGAGCCTGCCGTAGTGGGAAAAAGTACTCACCCTACGGGAATGACTCAAGTGGGTTCAAGCCAAAGCCAGGCTATTCTGTCCCACTATAAAATTTAAAGCAAATCTGGGGAAACCCTCTTTTTCCGGTAGTGTGCAAGATAACCATCCCCAAAAAATTTGTTTTAAAGGTTGGGAGGCCTCCTGAGGGAGTTTATTATTGCCACACCGAACGGAAATCCTTACTACGAACCTAGTGTAGTGGCCAGCCGAAGTTAGTTTCCGAACATTCTAATAATCACAGTGCAAGGGGAGGGAAGAATCTACCCCCAAGACACTCACCATATAACTACCAAGGACTGTTTGCTCAGAGGATCTGGTATCCACTTCCGTAATTCTGAGTACGTGCCTGGAAAAGACAAAAACATGGGCGCCCCTTCGGGGGTGACACGACTGTGTGAGTCGACGTAGTTCTAAGATGTGGGCTATTGATTACTAGAATGACCTACTTGAGTATTAAGATTGAGTCTGTTTGAATTGTCTTTCATGTGCAAAACATGTGAAAACATTTGTTGAAAACATTTTCTTGATCAAACACTTCATGTTAGTATAGGGCCTTAAAAACAATTGTTCTTCAAAATGTTTGTTGTCTCTTCCATCACATTAATTTAGATGAAAAGATCATCTGAAATGAATATGAAGAACAACAACTGAAATCACTCAAAAGTTATTCATACCTTTGGGCCAATAACATTTTCAATACCTTTCCCATGCTTAGAGATTGGAAATCAACAAAATTTCCCAAGAAATCAGTTTCCAAAAGGATCAGAAAACCCAAGAAAACATTAGGATACAAGAAAACATTGCAAAAGAGAAAATTCTTGTACAAAAGTCGACACGTCTTGCTTCATTACCAAGGATTTCTTCATAGATACCAAGACTTTGTTAGAGGATTCATTGATGAGTATGCTGTAGATCCCTTAGATTCTTGAGCTTATTATCAGAGATTAGCTCTATCACAATGGCATAATCATAATCAACCTCTTGAATTTGAAAACATACCACAACCTTCTATAGAATATCCTTCACATCCCAATCAAATCCTTCAGTGATTTTGGAACCTTTCTTCGAAAACAAAGATCAAAACTTTAAGAGTGCATCTCTCAAACAAATATCTAATTATTGACTCAACTTCCCCAACAGGATTCTGACATCCTTCATCATTGGAAGCCACAATAAAAAATTAGGAACATCTTAGATCATATCATAAGATTCCACATCTTATTAGATCAAGATATCATCATCATCGCACTTGTCAAAACTAGGATCTAAGTTTAGAAGAATTTTTCAAAATCATATGCCTATCTTCACAAGATCCCAATTCAATAAATTGAAGGATGCAATCCAACAAGAAGGTCATACTCAAAACGTTCAAGAAGAGGGTGAAAGCAGCAATCCTCTTTACATCATGAACCGTAATCCACTTTTTGACAAAGATATAAATAATAGAGAAGAAATCCGTTCCACCAATACAAAGACATGAACAAAACATAGATAGATAGTGATGAGGAACAAGATGAGGAACATCTTAGAGAGGCTGAGCAGGATCTAAAATTTCACAAAACCATCGAAAAGATCTTGCAGCGAGATAAGGAAAAATATTTTTGCTATCTAGCCGAACAAGGGGCTAAATTGCCTCATGACTTTAATATTGAGAATTTGAAAATCAAACTTGAAGAGACACCCCTATCTGATCTTAGTGCTTTGAATTAACAAATCAAGGCACTTCAAGGACAAGTTAAAGTATTACAAGGGGGAACAACCACAAAGAAATATACTCTAGAGGACATTTTTCCTTATCCTTTCGATCGAAGTCTTAACATGATTCCTTTTCCCAAGCATTGTGAAATGCCAAAATTTGATCGCTATAATGAGAAATTGGATCCAATCGATCATGTTAGAGACTTCTGAAACATGACATTGGAATTCGCTCATGAAGACACTAACTTGATGCGATTGTTTCCTAGGATCCTTGGAGTTCACTCTATGGAATGGCTATCTAAGATTACACCTCCCGTCAAGACATTTGAAGAATTAATCAACTTATTCATATCGCAATATGCCTACAACATACAACACTAGATCACCATGATAGATCTTTGCAAAGTTGCACAAATACCTAGCAAATATTTCATTACATTTCTTCAGAGATGGAGAAGAATGTTTGCCAGATATCCACGTCCTGTTCCTGAAAAGGAAAAGATGGTTACCTTCATTAACAATTTAAATTTGGAAATGAGCTATCATTTGAACTTACATTGTCCTTCTTTTGAGAAAATGATAGAAGATGCCATGACCATTGAAAATGCTTTGGTCAAAAGAGGAATAATAAAACATGACAAAGACAATCCTAGCTCATCCAACCATCACAATAATTAGGACAAGTCCAAATTTTGGACTCGCAACAAAAATATGGTGAATGATGGTGTTGTTGATGCAAATCATGCCTCGACCAAGCCATTTGTCCTCAGTACTCCAAACATTCGCAACAACAATGTCAACTCGATTGCAAATCATGGAAATAATCCTCCTCCTCTGAGGAACAATATAAATCAACACTGTACTCCCAATCAAGGGACTTCCAACAACCAAGGTTACCGAGGAATCAATAACAATCACAATTCCTTAGGGAACACCTCAAATACAAATCTTCAAAGATTTTCATTCTTCTCTAATAGAAGAACTTTCACTTCATTGGGTCAATCTTTAGAATCTACATTCAAAGAGTTGATGGAAAAAAATGTCATTACTTTTCTGCTTCAACGAAACTATGAACCCAGTGTAAAGCCATCATCATGGAATGGGGCATACTATTGTGATTATCATTGGTGCAAAGGTCATCGCACAAATAATTGCCAAGCCTTGAAGAATACCATTCAAGACTTAATCGACAATGACATCATTACAATAGGGCATCAACAATCCAACGTAGACCACCAAGCATTTCGCAACCCTTTGCCCAACTATCAAAAGGGTGAGTCTTCTAAAAAAATGTGAATCATATCAATGATGATCATATAATCAATCATCTCTACATAGACGACGAGCGGGTAAATGTCATTAAAGTCAACAAGAAGGTGGAATATAGAGAAGTCAACACAACAACAAGAGCACAAGCTAAAGTTGTCTTAAAGGGTGCCTCTTCAAAATCCACATAACCTCCACTTCAACATCAATATGATTTGGTCAATCAACTTCGGAAAACTCCTGCTCAAATTTCAATCTTGGAACTATTGAAGCTTTCCCTAGCCCATAAGGAAATTATTGAAAAGGCCATCTTTGAAACAAATGTATCCATTGATTTGGATGTGAACCAATTTCAAGCCATGGTAGGACACTTATCCTCACCCACTTGCCTTTCATTCTCTAAAAAGGATGACATTTCCATAACTCATCCCCACAATTCATCATTGTACTTAGAAGTAATGGTTCACAAGTTTCATGTCAGATGAGTTCTAATAGATGGAGGTGCTGGTTTGAACATCTGTACCATGAACTTGGTTAAGGCTTTAGGATTTTCTGAGGACTCTATTGATTTCAGAAGAAAGATTACCATAAAAGCTTGATGATGAAGAAAGAGCATCCAAGGGTCTAATCATGCTGCCAATCAAAGTGGGCCCTATTATAAAGAATACTTTATGTCAAGTACTGGACTGTGATCTTGCATATAACATCTTGTTGGGTCGTCCTTGGATCCATGAAATGCAAGTTGTCCCATCAACCTATCATCAATGTCTTAAGTTTCCTTATGATGGACAGGAAATCACGATACCAGCTGATAATTCAAATATTCAAACTTGTGCCAACATAAAGGCTAGTCAAGATACTTTGGTTCCTAACAATCGAGAAGCTCATGCTAGTACCTCTCTAAAGATTGACACACAAATCAGTCAATTAACCAATAGTTTTGACAAAAAAATGAAATTCAAGGACCACGAAGTTGGAGAGTACTCTCTTTGTCTTGCCAATTTACCTACATCACCTCGATCACATGGACAACTGTCTATCAGGGAACATCAAATATCAGTGGCATCAACATCAAAGCAACCATAAATAAAGCCAATCACAAAATTTAATGGACAATTCATCAAAGAAAAATTCCCCATGGAAGATCCTGAGGATACATAAATTCTAAACTGGCTCTATAAAGATGAAGATGAAGCAGTCTTTAATGTCAAATTACCCACGGACAAATATGGAAAAGGGTACTCAGTCATGCAGAAGATGGGCTATGATAAAGGTCCTATTGGAAAAAGGAAAGAAGGAGTAGTTGAACCTATTCACCTCCATGGACTTGCTGCCAAAGAGAAAAATGGATTGGGTTATGATACTCACTCCAAAGAAAGCACATCCAAACAACTGCATGGCACTGTCTTCACATTGCAAGAAGGCTCAAATTCACGAAAAGCATGTTTGGCAACAATTCAAAACTTTGTGGATAACAATTCAGACACAAACTCTGTTGAATATAATGGGACACCATTTATAATGATGAGTTCTGGAAGGATAAAGAGGTTGATGTAATACACCAGTACGCCCCAACTCTAATTGAAGGTGAAGGGTCAGGGTCCCAACCACAAGAATTTGAACCACAAATTGACTATGATTCTCGTGATACTGAGTCAGATCTAAACAAACAAGATTATCATGAGGACAGTATCATCATTGATCCACCTCATACCACAGATCCTACAAACAACTTTGTTATGATCATAACCATAGCTGATTTCACACAACCTGATGACCCGATACCTTTGATTTATCCTGATCTCATTGATTGGGATTCATCTGAACCTATTGATATACCTATGTTTCCAAGTGATGAAGCTATTGTGAACTTCCTTTCGGCAGAAGATGTAAATGATTTTTCCACTAATGATTTTAGATATAAAGTCTTTGATCAGGAGAGTGTCAATTCTCCCAGCTACAAAAGTAAAAATAAAAAAAAAGAGATCTAATGGTGAAAACCAAAATCTGGCAGTATTAGATCAAACAAAAGATAAAATAAAGAGCATATCAGATGGTGAAAACCTCTTTGAGGCACCAGACGATGGGAATATTGACACTCTCCCGGAGTACTACCATGAGTGATCGCCTATTTTAATTGAGCCTACAAATGCTGTCAATCTTGAGACTTCCAAAAAACCAAAAATTTTACAGTTAGCTGCATCAATGACAGAGAAAGAAATACCAGAGTTCATGGAATTCCTGAAAGAAAATCAAGTAAATTTTGCGTGGTCTTACACTAACATGCCTGGTCTTGATCCTGATCTTATCATGCATCACTTGTCAATCAAACTAGGGGCCAAGCCAGTGAAACAAAAACTCAAAAAGATGCACCCTCATGTTGCATTATTGGTTAAGGAAGAACTGAGAAAACTCCTTGATGTGGGCTTCATAAGACCAATCGACTATGCAGAATGGATCTCCAACATTGTTCCTGTATCCAAGCCAGATAAAACTGTGAGAATATGCACAGATTTCAGAGATTTTAATAAAGCATGTCCTAAGGATGACTTCCAACTGCCAAACATCGACACTATAGTTGATCTGACAGCTGGCCATGCCATGTATTCATTAATGGATGGTTTTTCTGGCTACAACCAAATCAAAATTGCACCTGAAGACCAAGAGAAAATTACTTTTACATGTCAGTGGGGAACTTATTGTTGGAATGTCATGCCTTTTGGTCTAAAGAATGCTAGAGCTACTTACCAAAGAGCCATGACTACAATCTTTCATGACATGATGCATATCTTCATGGAAGATTATGTAGATGACATATTGGAAAAATTATACACCAGAGAAGGACATCTTGAAATAATTTCATCTTGAAATAATTTCCAAAATATTTGCAAGATTAGAGAAATTCAAAGTTTGCCTCAACCCCAAGAAATTTGTTTTTGGGGTCAAATCTGGAAAACTCTTGGGGTACATTGTTTCAGAAAAAGGAATTGAAGTAGATCCTGCAAAAGTATATGCAATTATGGAAATGCCTCCACCAAAGAACATCAGTCAGTTGAGATCACTACAAGGACGACTGCAGTCTATACAAAGGTTCATTGCATAATTGGCCAACAAAAGTTTACCTTTCACACATCTACTGCATAATAATGTTCCTTTCAAGTGGGATGACAAATGTGAATTGGCTTTTCAACAAATCAAGTAGTACTTAATGACTCCACCAGTTCTTGTACCACCAAATCCAGACAAACCACTAATCTTATACATTGCCGCAACAAAGACATCTTTGGGGGCATTGCTAGCGCAAGAAGACTCTACAGGAAAGGAACATGCAATTTACTACATCAGTAGAACACTGAAAAGTCATGAGCTCAACTACACTTCTATTGAGAAGGCTTGTATGGCAGTAGTTTTTGCTTCACAAAATTTTCGGCATTACATGTTAACCCATACAATCAATCTAGTTTCAAAAGTTGATCCACTCAAGTATTTATTAAGAAAAGCATCATTAACAGGAAGGTTAGCAAAGTGGGTAATGATTCTAAGTGAGTTTGACATCCATTATGTTGATTGCAAGGAAATCAAAGGACAAGTTATTGTTGATCAATTAGCTGAAGCACCACTACATGCAGATCATCCCCTGCACATTGAATTTCCAGATGTTGATGTCTTTACTGCAGAATCTAAACAACCATGGTCCTTATATTTTGATGGTTCTTTCACTCAACATGGATTAGGGGTAGGCATACTTTTCATCACCCCTCAAGGACACACTATTCTTTGATCATATAGGCTGATGTTTCCATGAACCAACAACATAGCCAAATATGAAGCATTGATCACTGGGCTTAAAATAGTGCTGGAATGGAGGATTACAAAACTACAAGTATATGGCGATTCACAGCTAGTCATTTATCAGATCGATGATGATTATCAGTCCAAAGATGACAAATTGTTACCATATAAAAAAATGGTTGATGACTTCAAGAAGTACTTTGTGGACATCAAATTCACACAAATTTCAAGGCTTGATAACAAGGCAGCTGATGCCATGGCTACGATTGCATCATTGCTACAACTCCCAGAAACTCAGACTTGTTATGAATTTCTGGTGGAACAATCATTTACACTTGCTTATGATACCCCTAAAAGTCAAATCATTTGCCATTTGGTCGGATCCGATTCACCTTGGTATAGAAAAATTTATGCCTACCTCAAAGACGATATCTAGCCACCCGATTTATCCCATAACCAAAAATGCAATTTTATCCGCCAATTTGCTTGCTACACTCTTATTGCTGACACCCTTTATTGTCGTGGTCTTGATGGTACTCTACTTCAATGTCTTGAACGTGAGGAATCTGACAAAGATTTACAAGAAGTTCATGGTGGCATCTGTGGTACTCATTCGAGTGGACTGACCTTATCCAAGAAATTGATTAGAATGGGTTACTATTGGCCTATGATAGAGAGAGAATCATTCAATTTTGTGAAAACATGCTCAAAATGTCAGATTCATGGGAATCTCATTCATGCTTCTGCACAAGAACTTCAACCATTCACGCCAACTTGGCCATTTTCTCAATGGGGGTTAGATCTAGTGGGCAAGATTCATTTGTCTTCATCAAACGGGCATAAGTTCATCATCATAGCTACAAAGTATTTTACCAAGTGGATTGAGGCAATCCCTCTTATTAAAGTTACCGAAAAACAAATATCATCATTCATAATCAACTATATTATTTGTTAGTATGGCATTCCCAACTCCATTATTACAGATAATGGACGTCCATTCAAAAATCAGGATGTTGATGAACTTTATGAGAGATTTCACATTCAGCATAGATATTCAACACCTTACTATCCACAAGGGAATGGCCAAGTAGAGGCCTCAAATAAAATAATATTGAAAATCTTGAAGAAGACTGTGAATGATTTAGGGAAGGACTGGCACGTTCAACTCAATCCCGCCTTGTGGGCCTATAGAACCAGTGTCTGCACACCAACAGGAGCAACACCATTTGCTCTTGTCTATGGAGCAAAATCCATATTACCTTTAGAAGTTAAGATTCCCTCAATCAGGGTATCATTGAAAGGTCTTACAATGGATGATGAATACAGAGTTTACCGACTCCAAGAGCTTGAACTCCTAGATGAGAAGAGACAAAGAGCAATTGATCATCTAAAAGCGTATCAACAGATGATGTCTCGTAGCTATAATCACAAAGTAAAGCCACAAACCTTTCAAGTGGGTGATCTAGTTCTGAAAGAAAACCCACGCAATCAGCAAGACAGAGCAAAGAAGGGAAAGTTTGAACCAAATTGGCTAGGTCCTTACGTGGTTATCGCAGTCTATGGTTCAAGAGCCTACAAATTATCGACGCTAGAAGGGGACCTATTTGACGAGCCTATCAATAGCATGCACTTGAAAAAGTATTATGTCTAAAGTGGTTATCATCAGTCGAAAAAGTCCTGAAGAAATCTAAAAAAATCAGAAAAAAGTCCTAAAGAAATGCAAAAAAATTAGAAAAAGTCTTGAAGAAATACAAAAAAAAAAGAAAAAAAAGTCATAGGGTGAAAACCTGGCGACAGGCAGTCTATTGACAAGAAAAATGCAATAAAAACAAATAGTGAAAATCTAGCAAATAGATGCTATTTGTAGCTTTCCATCTATTAGTTCATGTTCTGCATTTAACTTTTCAGTCTTCCTTTTCGTACATCATTTTCATCATCTTAAGGCCACACCAACACCGTGCTATCATTATTTACCTCAAGTGATAGCATCTTACCATGGCTTGATTATTGTACATATTCATTTCAACAAGTTGTGTCAATACCAAGGGCAAACATGGGCATACTGGGGGCAATCAACTTTCAAAACAGTGAGACAATGATATCGAAGCCAATCATACAAAAATAAAACAACCAAATCAAACCAAAACATCCAATCATTGATCCATATCACAGTAGATTTCAATTGCGTACCTTATCATAACTCATATTTGGATGATCTATAATCTGAATAATGTTTGGAATAACATTATTTCATTTTTGAACAATGGTTGTTTAATTTTCAATATCATTTATGTGGAGCACACTCGATGATGTACTAAACTAGAGTGGCAAGGAAAGAGAATGATTTTTCTTTGTCTGATGTTTGGAGGTTAATCATTTATCTATTGCAAATATGTCGCGAGACATGATGATTTATCATTGATGACAGTTCCAAATTTGCACCAGATGGTGGTTAGTCTTTGTCTGTTCACACAAGAAATGCTCAGGTCATCTCGGTTCAATTATACCTAGATGCTTGTGTTCACTTGCTATATCAAAAATTATGAAAGTTGTACTCAGGTCATCAATGGTGCTAATTTCCCCTCTGATGCTTGTACATACTTCCAACATTTTAAAAGTGCTCTATGATGATTCCAGCAAATATACCAACAAGCTCAACAAAAGGTTCGCTTCATTAAGTTGCATTTCATACTAGATCATTGTACATGTCTGCATAGTGGATTTGCATCAGAGTTTTGAAAGGATAATAATCACATCAAATGATGGCCATGTCTCTTTGGACTATTTGTGGAGGATATTCGAACATTTGTTTCATCATTCCATCATCATTCCATTTGCATTTCATTTTCATTTATCATTTCATATCCATCATCATTCCATTCGCGTTTCATTTTACTTATCGTTTTTCATTTCATATCCATATCATTTTATTATCATTCCATATCATTTATCATTTTCATTTCATATCATTATCCATTCGTTATCATTTCATTATCATTCCATATCATTTATCATTTAACATTTCATATCATTTAACAATTCCATTTCATATCATTTAACATTTCATTATCATTTATCATTTTCATTTCATATCATTATCCATTAGTTATTATTTCATTATCATTCCATATCATTTATCATTTTCAGTTCATATCATTATCCATTTGTTATCATTTCATTATCATTCCATATCATTTATCATTTAAAAATTCATATCATTTAACAATTCCATTTCATATCATTTAACATTTCATTATCATTTATCATTTAACAATTCCATCTCATATCATTTAACATTTCATTATCATTATCATTCCATATCATTTATCATTTAACATTTCATTATCATTATCCTTCCATATCATTTATCATTTAACAATTCCATTTCATTATCATTTAACAATTCCATTTTATATCATTTAACAATTCCATTTCATTATCATTTAACAATTCCATTTCATATCATTTAACATTTCATTATCATTGCCATTTAACATTTCATTTCATATCATTTAACAATTCCATTTCATTATCATTATCATTCCATATCATTTATCATTTAACATTTCATTATCATTATCCTTCCACATTATTTATCATTTAACATTTCATTATCATTGCCATTTAACAATTCCATTTCATATCATTTAACACTTCATTATCACTGCCATTTAAAATTCCATTTCATATCATTTAACATTTCATTATCATTTATCATTTAACATTCCATTTCATATCATTTAACATTTCATTATCATTATCATTTAACATTTCATTATCATTATTATTTACCATTCCATTATCATTACCATTATCATTTCATCATTTCATTTTCATTTCATTTTATTATCATTCATTGCATCATCATTCATTTCATTTCTTTCATATATTATCATTTTCATTACTTTCATTAACATCTCATATCATCCCATTTCATCTCTTGTCATTATCATTATCATTTCATTTCATGTCATTAACTATCATTTCATTATCATTATGATCCCATTTATCATTTCATTTATCCATTCATTCTAATTACACATCGTTATATTTTCATCACATATCATTTTATCATACATCTCCTCACTATTTACTCATATCATTTTACATCATATCATATCATTTTATCATACAAAATTCATAATGCATATCATGAACATAACATTCATTTTTCATCATATTACCATCTTTTACCTGCATTGAAAAATCCAAAAAATAAACATTCCATACATACATTTCCATATACACATCATAAGTCATCCACCTACATGACATCATTGGTACACATTATCAAATCATCATCATCATAATAAAAACAATATAATCAAATTATCCTGCATATCATGTTAGTCATCAGATCATTCAAAGGCATACCAAAATCCATAATCATATGAAAATAAATGCATATCACATTATCATCTCAAAAATGCACATCACATCATCAAAAACAATCGTCGCCGCTGCATATCATCACTCATCAAAAATGATACAAATGTCCAAATGTCCAAAGGAAAATACATCAGATATGATAAAAAATTAGTATACATGCTCCAAAAATGGTACACATATGTGCACTATATCTACTAACTGGTCGATGTCCCTGATGGAGCTGGTCTGGAAGGAGGTGGCCTGCCACTGGTGCCTACGTCTGGGTCCTACCGAGGCCCAGTCACTCCCATGCTCTGTGTATGTGTCTGTGATCTACTCCTAGTCCTGCTACGAGATCGGGGAAATGGCTCTCTGTGCTCGGGAGGACACACCTCCTCGTACCTGACTCTATAATACTCAGCCTCCCTCGCCATCTCCATGCCCTCTGCAATGGAATCCCACAATGATGCATTCTCTATGGTGCCCATCAGCTTCTGAACAATGCCCTCAGCCTCTACTACCCTCCGTCTAAATGCATCTCTTTCTGTCATCACCTGGGCTAACCGTGGGTCTGGGGTAGGTGCCTATGCTTGTGCCTATGCCTGTGCCTGTGCCTATGCCAGCTATGCCTATAGCTGTACAATAAATCCCTGTGCCTGCACCAGCTAACTTTGTAACTATCCCTACTGTCCCTGTAGTGTTTGCACCTGGGCCTGAAGCGTGGCTATCTGCCCCTGCTGAGATGAGGATCCCATCTGTATCACTGTCCATCACCCAATCCCTGTCCTCGACGACTGCATGATCTGGATACCCCTCAGAATATCCAGCCTCCACCTCCCCAACACCTGTCCCTCATCCCCGCTATCATCTCCATCATCCCCATCGGAACTCTCCTCCTCATCTTCGCTCTCCACCTCCTCTCTAACTGCTCCCTGCTCACCGTCGGCCACATCCTCCTGTCTCACTGCCCCTGGATGTGGTACTACCAGAATGGGTGCTAGCTCATTAGGATTGGTAAACTGTGGAAAGGGATGCGTGTGGAAATATACAGAATACTCATCAGACATACCAACATCCATAATGTCTCGCCTGTCAGCCCATGCCTTAGGCACTAAGGACATGAACTCTGTATATACTACTTGATAGGAAATACATGCCCCCATCTGGCCTTATCTCTGCTCCGGGCATAGTGTTCAACCCCCTGTGGCATCCCCTGTGTAAATCCAAACTGTCTCTGCACCCGCAATGCCAGAAACCTCTCAAGAATGAAAGGAGTCCTCCCTATCAAGAACTGAGGAATGTATACAAATGACATCTCTAGATCATTTGTAGCCCATGGCTCGCAATCAAGATATGGTCACCATACCATTG
Organism: Sequoia sempervirens; assembly: GCA_007258455.2. Taxonomy (NCBI): domain Eukaryota; kingdom Viridiplantae; phylum Streptophyta; class Pinopsida; order Cupressales; family Cupressaceae; genus Sequoia; species Sequoia sempervirens. The sequence goes on along the minus strand of VDFB02353493.1, from coordinate 226,023,675 downwards.
TATCCATATCATCTAAAATTCATCTCCAGTAATCCACCTTGCCCAGCTTGGGCTGGGTAAGGAACATAGCATACGTATATATATAGGGCCTGCCTGGTGGCCTAACTCTGGGGCAGGCCGGTCTCATCACAGCAAGATGCTCCCATGCTCAGATCTACAGCAGTGTCACACCACACGACAAACTGGAAGAACCCCTGTACACCACCTAATGCAAATCATGATAAAGATGCACTAACATGCAACTCCCCCATGCATATCTCTGTGGCTATAGCAACATCTGCTCCAAAATCCTGCCCCATCCCACTGATAATCCCTTTGCCCAGTGATCCGGACAAAGGAGACCTCCAATGAACGCACCCAAAACTACTGGCAAGGTTGGATATCCTTGAAAGTCCGCCCATGGTACCTAGTACCTAGCTATCTGTTCGTCACCATACACCCTCCTCAAAGCATCTGTACCCCCAAGCTCCTTGTGATCATAATACACAAGGGCACCAACCAATCAGATACCTAATATCTTGTATACATCCTCTGGAGTCACCGTCACCTCACCAGTCGGCATATGAAAGGTGTTGTGCTCCGAATGCCATCGCTTTGCTAGTGCCGTCAACAATCCTCTGTTGACCCGAATCAGCGGCATAGCCAACAAGGATCTCAAACCACATGTATCTATCAAAGCTATATCAGCAGGTGTCAACTCGGGTATCCTATCCCACCCTGCTAAGTGTCGCTCTCTAATCTGGAGGGTTTTGAAAACCTCATATTTTCATCACAAGGATAAGTAATCAGAATCATACCAATCATTTAATCTCAACAAATCAAAATCAATGAGACTCATATCTATCAGTGACCTATATTACATGACCTATATCACTGAACTATATCAAACCCCTATCAATGACTCATATCAATGACTCATATCACACAATAAATCCTATTAGGCAAACCAATACACAATCTATCTAGCCGGATATCATATCAAATTTTCTCTACCATCTGTAACGCCATAGAAAGTGCACAATAGAAAACAATAGATTAGAAGCAAACATTCATGCAATACTAAAATCTAAATACAAATCTAAATGTTAAGCAACAAAGAACAAAGGAAAGTAAAAACGTAATTAAACTGAAACAATCTCACCAATTTCAAACGTATTTCCATGATTCATCTCGATTGCCCTTCTCCATTTTGCTTGTGTAGTATAATTGCCCTCAGATTTCTCATAATTCGTGCAAGTATAGCCTAAGATAATGATTAGAAAAATATCGAAGATTCAAGATTGAGTGCTCTCAAAAGTCATAAGATTTCGTGAGAGAGATTGGAATGAAGAATGAAAAAACAATTTATAGAAAATTGATTATTCGAACAACAAGTCAAGATTGAAAGATCAATGGACGGTTGAGATCGACAGATTAGACATGCATTCTGATAACTGTAAGAAGTGACATGAGTGATACAAACTAGAAATAGGATTAAAGATTAAATAAATGATTTAATCTTTAGTTTGGCATTCGAAAACATAAGAAATATCTTTGCATGACAAAGATGAAGATTGATTATAATGATTCTCTGTTCGAATGCATGCATGAGGTTTAATTAATTAAATAAGAATATTTAATTAATCAGCATGTACATGCAAACAAGTTAGAACTGGACGATTGAATGATCTGACAAAGAGATTACTCGAGATAGCCACTCAAACATCAAATGAAGAGTCAACTGAGTGATTAAAATAGACGTCGAGTCGAGTAAAAGTGAATACTTAGATAACTCACATAATTATCTAAAATATAGAGGAATGCGTTAAAATAGAATTAATGAATTAAATAATTCATTTAATTCAAGACTCGATATTCGAAGAATAATTAAATAAATAAGATTTATTTAATTAAACGATGAAGGGATTTAAATAAATAATTAAATAAATAAATAAATAATTTATTTAATTATAGTTGAAGTATGATAAAGCGTAAATTAAATAAGAATTTACTTAATTTAATAAGAAGAATAAGGTTAATTAGTAACATAATTAAATAAAAAGTGTTTATTTAATTAATCAGATAGAATAAAGAAAAGTGTGAATTAATTAAATAATTAAGATTATTTAATTAATAGAAGAAATGAAAACTATAGAGAATAATTAAATAATTGACATTATTTAATCATGACCGTGAAGAATACAAATTATGAAGAATATTGAAGTCGTAGGCTTAGACCAAATTTCGGTGTCTACATTTGCCCCTCTTTGATACAATGTGATTTCGGCGTTGTGTCAAAGAAAAATCGATAACAAATATGCCCTAGTAATGCCCCAGTGTAAAACAGGTGAATGTATGCCCCCTCGGGAGGATAGGCGGGTTCAAAGAACATGAGTGTGCTCTCGAAATTGATGAGAGAATTAGAAGATGAAAGAAAGAAGGATAGAGGAAAATAGATAAGGGTGGTGAAGATGTAGAAAAGAAGAAATGTTAGTGCGAAAAGAAAGATTGAGAAATAATAAAGGAAATGAGATGGATTTTAGTATTAGCAATCTTTGATGTTTCACTGTATCACAAAAGGAATTACACTTTATCATCATTGGGCAGGACTAATACAAATGGAGATAAACACCATGATATGGCATGATCAAGGTGTGCAAGGTCATCCACTTGCGAACAATAGACAGTCGCAGACAAGGATTGTCATTAACTCATACTAAGGACACAAGTTTCCCCAGTATTTTTGTCGAGACAAACCACAGATAGCAAACAAAAGAAAAGACAGGTCATGAGATGTCATCACTCCTCTAAATCCTTCATGGGACATCCTTGAGGAAACTAGTAACATGACTCAAAATCAAATGTAAAAGACAGTTGACAAACAACAGTCAAAGAAAATAGAATTCTGATACATCGTTGCTTCTCTAAATCCTTCATGGGACATCCTTGAGAAAGCTAGTAACCTAATTCCCATCATAAAGTCAACTGAAAAGATAAGATAAATAAGTCAATAAGTCAAAAAGCTAGTAAAATATTTGCGAAAACTTGATTTGTTTGTTTGATTTCTTTTGATTGATAAAAGAATTGATTGATAGAGCCTGATTTCAAGAGATACACATATTGGATAAGACTTTGAGTCTGGTTTCGATGTTATGACTATCTGTATAAGGCATGACAAAGCCTAGTTTTAGAAAGACATGTATCATATAAGACGTTGAGTCAGATGTCGTTGATGTGATAACCTATATAAGGCTATGTTTGATTGTTTGATCTTGTCGATTGTGCAGGAAGGACTCATCCTGTATAAGACATAGATTGTTTTGCCGATATCAGTATTTAGGAAGGATTCATCTTGAACAAGATACAGGTTGATTTCCATGATGATGATGTCTGTTTCCAGGAAGGACACATCCTATACCAGACATTTGTTGATTTGTTTGGATTGGTTTGTTTGGCAAGTTGTTTGATTTGACTTAGAGACATTGCTGACTTGTTCAACAGATTGATTCATGACTTGAGACGATGTGTTGATGATTGACTATGTGTAACAACAAACTCTCAAGGACTGACCTAGTGCGGCCTCAGGGGCTCATCGATTGATGGCCTTGCCTACGTTATACACGCAGAGACCTTGTAGTTTGAATTGACTTGACTGATCAGACTAACTACAAATAGAAGACGTGTGTGAAAGTGAATGTGATGAACCCTAATGGACTGACCTAGTGCGGCCTTGGGGGCTCATCGATTGATGGCCTTTCCTACCTTATACACACAGAGACCTCGTAGTTCGACTTGACTTGACTGAAAATATTGACTACAAATAGAAGACGTGTGTGAAAGTGAATGTGACGAACCCTAATGGACTGACCTAGTGCGGCCTTGGGGGCTCATCAATTGATGGCCTTGCCTACGTTATACATGTAGAGACCTCGTAATTCGACACGACCAACGACCTTGTCATATAGACATATGGATTAAATCATGAATTTATACAAACAAACCTAAACGGACTGACCTGATGCCTTGGGGGCACATCAGCAGATGGCCTTGCCTACATCTAGTCACAGAGGCAACGTAGTTTGACAAATGACAAAGACTGACAAGTGCGACTGAATTTGATTATGTTTTTTTTTTTGGATTTTTGAAATGTTTTGATTTTTTTGTCTTTTTGAAGTTTTCTGATGTTTTTGTGTTTTATTAGGACATTTTGCGATGTTTGTGGATTTTTCTATGGTTTTACGTCGTCAACACAACCAATGTAAGAACCAATATGACACATGTCAAGTGTTTTCCCCCAATCGAGTACAAGACCAATTGACTATGAATAGGGTAAAATGGGGGATATGAAATGCACTCGATGTCAATTGTTCCAAGTTATGGGAAAGACTACCACTTATTACGAATGGTATATACAAGTGATGGGTATGAAAGATAAGGGATATGCACAGGGATAGGTAGTACGTATAGGGATAAGAGATATGTATAGGGGAGTGGACTATGTATAGGGTCGTGATGCCTATAAGCAAGCGAGCAAGCATGCATAAGAATCCAAGGACAACCATGATCGTGCCCCTAGTCAAGCTGAAAACCAATTGACAGATGATGAGGATTATGACAATGTTGTTTGACGTGGGAAGGATACATCCCAAAACAACATGAGGATGATGATAATGTGACTAAAGGATCAAGGTTTGCAGCCAAGCTAGAAACAAAGCCAAGGAATGTTTTGATTGATGCACTAGGATGCATAGAAAGATTGTATGGATTGGGCTTGTTGCATCTGGAATGACTTTCTAGGATTAGATGGTATGATGGAAGATCCTTAGACCATTGACAAGGGAAAAACCAAGGCATGCGATAGGTATTTCATATAAGGATAACTTGTTTGGAAAAATGTTATGAAGGCTATGACATGATATTTCATAGATAGTGTATGACCAAAGGATAGACATGTCAAGAGTTTTTCCAAAGCACAATTTATGTTTCTACCCATCCTTATCAAGATCAAAGTAGGTGGGAAAATTGATGTGAGTGGTAGGGCTAAGATGGATAGATGGAAATGTCATAATAAATGTCATATGAAGGGTATGGGAGATGAGACAACTTGCCCCCAAGTCTAATAGTCCACATAGATAATTTCTTACACATGAGGCCTGTTTGCCAGGTTTTCATCATGGTGTTTATCCAAAGCGCCATAAGAATGGTTTTCACTATTGGACGAAATTTTTCTCTTGACTTTTTTTTTTTTTTTTGATGTCACCAAGATGCCTGTTTGCCAAGTTTTCATCAAAATGACTTTTTTTTTTCTTTTTCTTTTTCTAGATGGCCTTGATGCTTTATATGATCATTGATTGTGTCAAATCTATTTATTGTGCTGATGTAGAGACTGGTGCCATGATATGCCAATAATAACCTTGATGAAGTAGTTTCCTTGTCAGGATCATAGCACTTGCATACAATTTATTGATGTCATTGTAATCCTTGTTGACACTAGAGTTGGCCTTATCAAAATACGCACATCGTGATAGAGTGTCATGGGAGTCCTTACAATAAAGAGTTGTTGCCAAGATGCGATGGATTTGTGACGTATGATTTTTAGAATTTAGGCGAGATGTAGGATTATGATGGATGATGGTAGATGCGTTTGGAAATTTAGATGTAGGAATTTTCATTTTCCAAACTTGAGGTGATGGATGATGGAGACTGTGTTTTAGATTGGGATAATGTTTGGAACCATGACTTTTATATGCCTTGTATGATGACCATTTTGAAGGAGGTGGACATTTATTATATGTGGGAGTCCTCTTTTCTTGTGGCTCCACATTTTGATTGACTTTTACTTTTGAACTATTTTCTTTGCTTGATCCATTTTTCTTTGGGATCCATTTTAACTTTATTTGTCCACTTGGATTTTTGATTGATTCAATGGCCTTTGATATTTGATTTTGAACTTTGAATTTGTAAGACTTTTGTTTTTGTTGGTTCCAAATGGAAGGTTTATTCATGTCAGAATAACAATTTATGGTATGGATGGAATGAGTGTTGGCAACAACCTTATGGTAAAAACTACTCATGGCCTCCATTTTGATGTTTGTATCAGATAAAGTTTCCCCTAATATCGAGGAGGTACCATTAACATCATTAGATTTGCTGATTGAAGGATAACCAAGACCTTGATGTCTAGGATTTTCTTGAAACTATATTGGTTCTAGAATTCCTTGCTCATGTATGCCTAGTCCTTTTCCTTGATACTGCATGCTCTGACAGATTCTATTTGCGATGGGGTATTTTTTGTTTTGAAAGCAAGATGCTAACCCATCACTCTACATGTGGAAAATGTTACTTGGAATCTTCTCCTCTACAAGAAAGCCTGATTTGATAAAAGTGGATGATCCTAGTTGATAGGATCTCTTATCTTCATTGACATGTTGGATATCTTTGGTGTGATTTTGTGACATATCAGATTCATAGGATTCTATTGGTGCTTCTAAGTCGATGTTGAAACCGTCTTTATGGTCATTGTCATACAGTCTAATGAACTCAGCTATAGTTTGATCATTTGTAAATATGTCTATAGTAGGAGACTCTTGTTTTAGAGGAATATCATCTATGTTTCCAAAGGAGGCAAGTTTCTCATTTTGGGAAATGGATGCATTTGGTACTTAGATAGGGTCATCTTCGAATGTTTGATCATGAATGGCATAAAGGTCAAGGAGTGGATCATTTTGGACTTCTTTCTCAATAGTAGTGTCTTGATCAAAGACGGGTTTGTCTTGAATGATATGATTGGGAATGAAATCTTGATCAAGGATAGGTGTACTTTGGATGCCATGATTATCTAGAAGGACTTCTTGGATGGACTTAAAGATAGGGTCGTGGGATAGACTACTTTGATCTTGACATGAAGGTGAAGCCACGAAGTCATGCTTTAAACTTTCCATTTGACATGTATCCTCAAGTTTAGTAGATGGGATGTTACTTTGGAGACCATGAATAGATGCATTGTCATGACTAAATGTAGAGTGAGATGGAGTGGCATGGAAGGGATTAGTGGATGAAGGACTAGGATAGGACATGGAGGCTTGGAAGGAATTAGTGGATGAAGGATTAGGGTAGGACATGGAAGCTTGGAAGGGATTAGTGGAAGGTTGGTTTCCCTTGTCAAGGTTAGGATAAGGGTGATAAGTGGACGTTTTTTGTGGATTCATGGCATGGATTGGGTATGTGCAGGATCATCATGGAAAAAAGAGGCCCTTAAGTGGCAAAAAATTCAGAAAAATCAATGTTAGGTAACTTGACGTAAAAATTTGAATAAGTTATCTATATTATTTCAAAAACATGTAAGAATAGAATCTGTAGAAAATTGAATGTAGTTTCTAAACTACTAGGTTCATTTAAAAAAAATAACACCTATTTGGTGAAAATTTGAAATTTCAATACAGTAGTACTTAAATTTCAGGGAAAAAATAAGTAGGTGTCTGTCTGACCACCCTAACCATAATCAAATGATAATATTTTTTTATAATATTTTATATATAAGTAGAGGACTCATGTCTGGATGTGATGCATATTTTTTTGTAATTTTTTTCAAAGTAAATAATTAATTATGAATTTTTTATTACAAATTTTACAAAATATAAAAACTCGTATGTCTGACCACCTTAACTTAGTCAAAACTTCATGAAATTTATTTTTTATTTTTTTAATCCTATAGTATGTGAAACATAGAATGTGACACATGTTTTGGATTGAAAAAATGTGATACCATTTGAAAGTTATAGATGTTTTTCAATCAGCCTATCGATCAGGACTTTAGTCGTAATTCTAATAGAAAATAAATAACAATTATTTATTAAATTCAAATTAAAGAATAATTTATATTAGTGGAAATATGAGAATCTCCTCTAAAAACCCTTTTTGTTTCATAAATTTTGGGTAAAAAAAAGTCGTCAGCCACATACCCTACAAATACCCATAATATTGCCACTTTTTGGCTCAACATGATCCTCCACATACCCGATTATGCTAAGGGATTCTTGATAATGAGGGTAGATGGATGGAGGACTAGGACTTATGGATTGTTGGTAGGAATGATATGTGGGTAGTTGACCATGGGTTGATGTTGATTGGCATTTGGATTGGATATATTTTCTTTTGAAGTCTATGGCTTGTTGGAATTGACCATTACAGAGTAACTGGTATTCAACTTGACTAGCACGCATATCAAGGTAAATTGCAAACATGGTGGTGAGGTTATGATGAAAGATGGAGTATGACTAAGGTATGTGATATGAGGGCTAAGGTATGACAATGAAAAGAGTGACTTAAATCTAAGGTATGCAACCTAAGCTATGTTTTTGGGATTTTCTATGCAAGTAAAATATGTCTAATATGACGCTAGTCTAGGATGACAATATCTAAGTATGCAAAGTTCAAGTAAGCTTCTAAGGTAATCAATTCCATAAACCTAAGAAGAGGGTACCAACTACCTAAAGTCTAACCAAGGTGCCAATTTAGTTATGTCAAAGAACCACTGTAGGACAAGGATCAAAGATAACTTGAGTCTCCTAGCTAGACTGATGAGCTAGGAGGACTCTCTGTAGGAAAAAGGATAAGATGATAGGACTAGGTTCAATAAAAAATTTCATTGACACTATGATTTTTCTAGAGTATAAATGATGGACCTATCCTAAAGTTTGTAAAAGTGATCTTCCTAGAAGTTTAATGCAAGGTAATATGTATTGTAAGATGAAACTAAACTCTGAATGAAGACAACTATGGTAATGACTAAATGAACCTAAAGGATGCAAAATTGAGAAAATCATTTCAGGTTTCTGTTCAAGGACTGTTTGTGAAAAGACAATTGAAACTGGTATAATTGTGTTGACTAGACAGTGACTGTGAATTCTAATTTTTTGATAATCAGACAGATGCGTCGCAGGATTTCATAGATGCGGTACAAGTTAACAGTTGCGGTTTTCCAGTGATCAATTGTGTTTCTCTGGTAAAGTTCAATGTGTGACTTTGACAAATGCAGTTAACCTTCTAACAGATGCGACTCGTAATGACAGTTGTGACTTAGAATATAACGCATGCGGTTTTGCAAAGCAATTGCAAGCTAAAACTAGCATATGCGACTCTAAGCTAGACAGATGCAACTGATACTGATAGATGCGACTCAAGCTAAACAGATGCGACTCAAAATTTAATAGATGTGACTCCCAATAACAGATGCGACTCTAAAAATCAATTGCGAGTTTCTGGTGAACAATTGCGACTCTGTGTATTTTCAGTGATGACATTTAAACTGACTTTGTTTTCTATGATCAAATTCTGACAATCAAAGACAATCATAAGACAAAGTGTTTTTAGTTTCGATTTTGGACTCAAAGAGCATTTAAGTTGATAACAGACAAGCACATCCTAATAGGCCAAAGGCCTAGGGTTTGTATACTTGGTATAGCCCACTGAAATACCCCGGATTGGTGATAAACACCTTTCCTTCTCGAGAGCGGATAGCTTAGAAATTTTGTGGCATTGGCTCCCCTCCATGGCTCATTAACATCATTCGAGCACACCAATTTTGAATTCTTTGGGAAATGACCTCCCAAGAACTACTATCTCTACTCAAGGGGATTGGTAGTGAGTATCTTCAGGCATGATACTGTACCCTACACTATACCAAGCAACGGCCACAAATAGGTTGGTCTCTAAAACAAAAAGTATTTAATTCGAGCATTCCGTTCGTAGGGCATGATCCATGCGGCGAGAGTCCCCTTTCGAATCCATCTCGTCGGAACCATACGTGTGATTTTTAAACTTTACCCAAGAATCCTCTTTTATATACCGGTTGGAAGTCCCTCGGCTTCAGGGTGCTACCGGTCTAAGTCATCCTGGGGTGAGTACTTTTTCCCACTAGAACAGGCCCAAGTTCTAGAGTTGATAACCATTTCTCTTACACCCAGGATTGCACGAATGCGCAAAGGGAGAGGATACTTCAATGTACCAAGTCGTAAGAGTGACCAAACTTGTGCTTTTGCACCAAACATAGTAGACACTTGTTAATTTTAACCAAACGAAAGATTTGCTATGCTACCAAACAATCTGTTTCAAAATTAACTAGGGTCTTCAACAAACGTCCTGCAGAAAAACTCGTTAGTAATTTTCAATATTGTCTTCGTCAATCATCCTACAAAAGTTTGTTAACTCCAATAAAGCTACACGCTGAAAATCAGATATTAGTAACACACAAATCAATTGAAAATTTTAGATTTCTGAGAACAAAAATAAAGTTTTTACCAGTCAATTGCGCCGATGTATTACCAGTCAGATGTGTCATTTTTTCTTCAATTGTGGCTCAGTAAGTCAATTACGGTTCAGGAAATTTCAGATGCGTCGTAGTTTTTTAGATGCGTCGTTTCTTCTGTCAGATGCGGTTTATGAATTCAATTGCGTCGCTTCTTCAAACTGATGCGTCATTCTGTACGAAAAACCTACAAAAATGAAAAATAAAAGATCTACGGATTCACGAAGATGATGTTTTCACGTAGGGTTCACCAAATGTAACGCCATAGAAAGAGCACAAAGAAGCAAATAGATTAGAAGCAAACATGCATGCAATACTAAAATCTAAATGCAAATCTAAATGTTAAGCAACAAAGAACAAAGGAAAGTAAAAACATAATTAAACTAAAACAATCTCACCAATTTCGAATGTATTTCCATGATTCATCTCGATTGCCCTTCTCCATTTCACTTGTGTAGTATAATTGCCCTCAGATTTCTCATAATTCATGCAAGTATAGCCTAAGATAATGATTAGCAAAATATCGAAGATTCAAGATTGAGTGCTCTCAAAAGTCATAAGATTTCACGAGAGAGATTGGAATGAAGAATGACAAATCAATTTATAGAAAATTGATTATTCGAACGACAAGTCAAGATTGAAATATCAATGGATGGTTAAGATCGACAGATTAGACATGCATTCTGATAAATGTTAGGAGTGATATGAGTGATACAAACTAGAAATAGGATTAAAGATTAAATAAATGATTTAATCTTCAGTTCAGCATTCAAAAACATAAGAAATATCTTTGCATTACAAAGATGAAGATTGATTATAACGACTCTCTGTTTGAATGCATGCACGAGGTTTAATTAATTAAATATGAATATTTAATTAATCCGCATGTACATGCAAATAAGTTAGAACTAGACGATTGAATGATCTGACAAAGAGATTACTCGAGACAGCCATTCAGATATCAAATGAAGAGTCAACTGAGCGATTAAAATAGATGTCGAGTCGAGTAAAAGTGAATACATAGATAACTCACCTAATTATCTAAAATATAGAGGAATGTGTTAAAATAGAATTAATGAATTAAATAATTCATTTAATTCAAGACTCGATATTCAAAGAATAATTAAATAAATAAGATTTATTTAATTAAATGATGAAGGGATTTAAATGAATAATTAAATAAATAAATAAAGAATTTATTTAATTATAGTTGAAGTATGATAAAGAGTAAATTAAATAAGAATTTATTTAATTTAATAAGAAGAATAAGGTTAATTGTAACATAATTAAATAAAAAGCTATTTAATTAATCGATAGAATAAAGAAATTTAATTAAATAATTAAGATTATTTAATTAATAGAAGAAATGAAGACTATAGAGAATAATTAAATAATTGACATTATTTAATCATGACCATGAAGAATACGAATTATGAAGAATATTGAAGTCGTAGGCTTAAACCAAATTTCGGTGTCCACCATCAATTACTATTTGTTTTCTATTGTAGAAAGCAAATTTATCGGAAGTCATATCAATCATTTATTAGACATTTACTTTTTTTTTCTACTCTAGGAAGTAAAGTTATCATTTCAATCTACTCTTTGTCTTTGAAACAAAGTTATCAGACAATTACTCTTTGTTTTCTACTCTAGGAAACAAAGTTATCAATCAATCATCAGATTATTCTATCATTTCTATCCATATCAGCATGATGACATGACAATTTCACTATCTGTTGACTAAGGAAGCAATATTCATCATCATTTTCGCATTACTATCATCTAATCGCACATTCGATCTATTTTCACTATATGCGCTACTTTGTGGCCTCTATGCGCTAAAACCCATATGCGCTACTTTGTGGACTCTATGCGCTAAAACCCATATGCGCCATTCTTTTTGCTAGATGCGCTCAAACAGATCCCCTATGCGCGCTTTCCCTATATGCGCTACTTTACTCATCCTAAGCGCTATTTTAATCACTGGATGCACGATTTTCCTGTATGTGCCACTGTTTTTTTCTAAGCGCTATTTCCTATATGCACTACTATTTTTCCTATATGCGCAATACTCCTAAATTTCCGAATGACACCCTATATGCATAATTGTTTTCATCGAATGTGCTAAACTATTTTTTCCTTAATCTTCAACATCTAGCCTATATGCACTACTTTTTTTACCCTAAGCGCCGAAAAAATTATCGAAAGTGCTCAAACATCATTTTCACATTCAAAATTTGCAGAAAATAGCAAATTTCGATTCAAAAACGTAAAAATTCAAAAGTACAGGTAGTTAGATCGACTCACTGGTGGTCCGTATGCTACTGGCCTCTAGTATCGGCGAGATCTCTGGAATCAGTGGCGATGATAAGGAATCTCCATGTCACAAGGTCACTCTCAGAGCTACAGTATTCACAAAGTCAAAAGTGCAAATGATTTGTCTCTTTCTCCTTTTTTACCTTTTAAAGGTCAAACAAGGGTAAGTTGGCTGCCTTTTGACTTTATTTTCAAAATGGGACATTTCTTTGTCGAGAGCTAAATCACTCTCTCCTTCATCCGTGATTTACCTCCCGAGGGGGCATCATCAGCAAAATTATCGAAAGCATATCAGAGGCAAAATTTTATTTTCTTTGAAGCAATGTGTTTCACACATCACTTCAAAGAGGGGCAAAATGTATACGTCTAAAAATGGTCATAATTAAGCTTGTTAATTAATTAAATATGAATTATTTAATTAATTCTCCTAAAGTCATCTACATATAAATAAATTTAATTATTTATTTATATTGTTCATTTTCTAATTCTTCTACCTTAATTAAATAAATAATTTTATTTAATTATTGACATTTCACACATTCCTCTTAATTAAATTAAATAAATACGATTATTTATTTTAATTATCATATCATTCTAAAGTTTGAATATTTGAATATTCAAATAATGGAATATTCTCTTCATCCCATAATTAAATTAAATTAAATATTTAATTTAATATTTTCCTCTCACTCTAAATTCATTTCTAAAAACATAATTAAATACAATTTATTGAATTATGTGAGTTTCTATATCTGTCTTCACTTTTGAATTAAATAAATTTATTTTATTTAATTCTAACTCATTCTTCGAAATGGCAATTTCCCTTCGGATCTCAATGATGAAAATTGAAGAAAAGGGAAACTTATATCTCCCTCTCCACTTTCGAAAATCCTCCTCCGTCCATTCGAACAAGCTTAATCCGGTCCGTTAATCAAATCAGCCAATTGAATCCTTTCTGAAACTCTATAAATGCCGATACAAATCCAAGCTTTGGTTACCTATGCATACATACAAAAACACACGAACATACATGCAATTAGCTTATGCAATCACAGCCTTTTAGCATCACATCAATACTTTCATCTTAGCATAGCCTTGCATTTAGCGTAGTGTGCATTTTTAAAATCTCGTTCTTTAGCTGTTCATTTTGTTGAGCTTGATCTGCTAATCTGAGAGCCATTGGAAACAACAAAACGCTGGAGTTAGAGAGAGATAAGACAATTTCGGGGAAGCTGCAATCACAGTTTGCTTATTCTGTTTTCTTTTTCAGTTTTCCCGATTTAATGTCTTATTGATATGTATTTGAATTTCATTTAGATTGATACATTTTTCACACACACAAATAGATATATGCTTTTTTCCTGAATGCAACACCAGATTCTTTGAAATGTTAATAGCACTTGAGTTATCAAAAAATATAGCAATAGGCTCATCATATATAATTTTGATATCCTTCAACATCTGTTTCATCCACATGACTTGAGTACAATTATTAGTAGTAGTAATGCATTTAGCCTCTGCAGTAGAGAAGGAAATGACATTTTGCTTCTTGCTTAACCATGAAATTAGCTTCTTACCCAAGAAAAATGCTCCACTGGACTAGTACTTTTTCTATCATTCACATCTCCTACCTAGTCAGCATCAGTAAAGGCATTGAAAGTAAGATCATCATGTTTAGGATACCATAGGCTAAGATCAACAGTCCCCTTCAAGTATTTGAAAATTTTCTTCACAACAGTCACATGAGATTCTTTCGGATTAGCTTAAAATTTTGCAGCAATACATACAAAATTCATGATATCAGGCCTAGTTTGAGTTAAGTAAAACAATCCACCAATCATTGATCTGTATCTTGTCTGATTTTCTTTTGGAGAATCATCTTTTGTTGTCAACTTGCATCCGGTCACCATGGGTGTCACCATGGGTGTACCAAATGGCTTTGAATCTTCCATACATAACTTCTTCAACAATTCCTTCACATACTTGGACTAAGATATAAAAATCCCTTTATCTAACTGATTAATTTTCAATCCCAAAAATAATTTCATCTCACCAATCATTGACATCTCAAATTCATTTTGCATCTCATTAGCAAACTTCATGCACAAAGCATCATCTCCTCCAAAAATAATATCATCAACAAAGACTTCAACAATCAAATCTTTATCATCATTCTTGAAATATAGATTAATATTAGCAGTACCTTTGTTAAATCTAAGCTTTATCAAATACTTGTCCAATCTTGCATACCATGCTCTAGGGGCTTGCTTGAGTCCATACAATGCTTTCTTCAACCAACACACCATATCTTCAGTCAACTAGAATCCATCAGGTTGCTCAACATACACTTCTTCTTCCAGTTCACCATTTAGAAAAGCTAATTTTACATCCATATGATAAACTTTGTAGTTCTTGTGAGCAACATAGGCAAGAAATAATCTTATAGCTTCAATTCTAGCAACATGGGAAAAGGTATCTTCAAAATCAATTCCTTCCATTTGTGAATATCCTTTACATACCAGTCTTGCTTTGTTTCTAACCACTTCACCATGCTCATTCAATTTGTTTGTAAAAACCCATTTGGTTCCAATGACATTCTTATCCTTAGGTCTAGGAATAAGAATCCATGTATCATTCTTTTCAATCTATTTTAACTCTTCTTTCATTGCTTCAATCTAATGCTCATCTTTACATGCTTCATTCGCACTAGTAGGCTCAGTCTTTGAAATCAAGCAATACTCTTTTGTAATCTTTCTCCTAGGCATAAACCTTTGTTCTTATCACCTATAATCTGATCCTCTAAGTGATTCAATTTTACATTCCACAGTCTTCTTAGGATTTTCTTCAACTTCAAGCTCTTCTGATCTTTCTTCTGCTCTTTCACCAGTTTCTCCTTATTCATTTTCTTGATTTACTAGATTGATTTGCACTTGATTTGTAGTTTGAACTTGCTTTCCTTTGTTTGTATTGTCATCTTGATCATCAAAGTCATATCCACAGGTTCTAGATAGTGTACCAAAGTCTTCATCAACCATAACATTTGCACTTTCAACCATTTTCTTCAATCTTTTATTGTAACACCGGTAGGCCTTAATTTTAGTAGCATAACCCAGAAATATACCTTCATCACTCCTAGCATCAAAATTTCCTATGTCTTCATCTCTCTTAATATAACATCTGCATCCAAATATCTTGAAGTATTTAATAGTAGGCTTTTGACTAGTCCATAGCTCGAAAGGGGTCTTACCAGTATCACCTTTGATTTGTACCCGGTTGAGTGTGTACACAATAGTACTCACGGCTTCTCTCTAATAGATATGAGGAACATTTCCTTCCAACATCATAGTTATAGCATCATCTTCAATTTTTTTGTTCTTCCTCTCCACAACTCCATTTTGCTAAGGGCTCCACGGCGCAAATAATTGTCTCTTTATTCCATGTTCACAAAAAGTATTAAATTCACTGGAAGTGAATTCACCACCTCTATCTAATCTCAAACATTTAATCTTCAAACTTGTCTCTGTCTTAACGATAGCTTTAAAGATCTTGAACTTTTCCAGTTATTTAGATTTCTCCATTAAGAAAGTAACCCATACCATTCTAGAATAATCATCAATGAGTAACATGAAATAATACCTATAACCTTGTAAACTTCTGACCTTAGAGGGACCACACAAATCATTATGCACAAGCTCTAACAATTCATTTGAACAATGATTTTTACTTTGAAATGAAATCCTAGTTTTCTTTCCCAATTAACGTTCCTTGCATATTGCATTGGTAGGTTTCGCCAACTTAGGTAGATCTCTCACAACCTTAGTGGAATTTATCTTGACAATATTATCAAAGCTAACATTACACAACCTCCTATTCCATAACCAAATTTCATCAACTTGAGCAATCAAACAAATTTTACTAGCAGCACTCAAGTGAAAGATATTACCTTTTATTTTTGTACCTGATGCAATTTCATTTCTAAAACTCAATATTCTACACTTTCCATCCTTGAACTGAAGAATTTATCCCTTATCAACCATCTGACCAACACTCAAAAGATTATGCTTCACGAATTCTGCATACAAGATATCATTAGTATTATGCTTACCATCAAGAGAAATGAAACCTCTTCCACAGATCACACCAGTTGTATTATCACCAAATATTGCATCACCACCATCATACTTTTCCAATATTACAAACTTACTTTTCTCCCCTGTTATATGATGTGAACATCCACTGCCAATTACCCATTCATCTTTTTCAACTAGAGCAACCAGGGCTTTCTCCACATTTGTACAACCAACAAATTTAGTAGATATAGGATTATTTTCCTTGATAGCAATAAATACCCATTCATCATCACTTCTATTTCCTTTATTAGATTCATCATCTTTCATGCCTTCATCAGCAACATAGTAACACTTCTTTTGAAATCTAGGCTTGTTATGTCTTGTTTTAGTAGATTTTTCTAGACACCTTGATGCAAAATGACCTATCTTATTTCAAGAAAAGAATTTAAGAGGTAATTTTCCTTCATACTTACCTTTTCCTCTCAATACTCTTTTGGCAATAAGTGCTTCCGGCTCTTCTAGTTCTCTTTTTTCTTCTTCAATTTGTCTAATTTCATCCTCATACTTGAATGTCTTTCTAGATGAACTTTCACCCATATCATATCTTTGTCTATCTCTTCCGGAAGTAGTAGCCTTAAATATTGATTCAACCTTAGGAAGGGCATCGCCAAATTTGTTGAACTCAAAAGTAGTCAGCTTACCAACCAATGTATCTCCGGTTATGTTTGTAACAGTTTGGAGCTCTCCAATAGCACTAACTTTGACTTTGTAAGAATCAGGTAGGGATCTAAGCACTTTAGCAACAATCTCAGATTCATCTATCTTTCCACAAACACATCTAATACCACACACAAGTTCATTCACTCTTTACATGAAAGTATTAATGTTCTCATCATCACCCATTCTCAACCTTTCACATTTCCATTTCAAACTCTACAACTTAGTAATCTTCACATTAGCATCACCTTCATACAAGGTTTCAAATTTTTTCTAGATCTCATAAGTAGTGTTCAGATCCCTAATGTTTTTCATCTCAAAATCAGTTAAAGAACTCAAAAAATCTTCCTTAGCCCAAATATTATACTCAACATCTTTGATCTCAACAAAAGTAGTAGGACCATTCTGTGGAATAATATACATATTACTTGTAATGTTCCAATAGGATTAACCAATGCATCTCAGATGGCACTCCATTCGAGTCTTCCACAAAGAATAATTTGTTCCATCAAATATTAGACTATCCTTCTTGTAACTTTCCATCCCGGATCACCTTAAAATGTCAAACTTATTCCAAGGAACATACTCTAATATCAATTGTTGGCAATACAGGGGCAGACAATTGAGAGGGGGGGTGAATCAGTTGTCACATAAATTTAAAAATTATTCAACTTATTAACCTTATCCTCTGATTTGATTATTAACCATGAAACATAAATCATCAACACATCAGAAACACATGTAACACCAATATTTTTTATGTGGAAAACTTGTTAGGGGAAAAACCATGGTGGAGGTTAGTCCACAAGATTATACGCTACTAAAAGTATAAAGGAAATGAAATATGGGAAATTTGCATGCATTCCAGCACACTGCCTAGAGCTCACTACTCAATTACAAAGGAAGACACACTATCTTAGAAAGAGATTCATCTTAAAGCCATCTAGATTTTGAACTGAGAAAATAACATCTGCTAATGTCAGATTACTATTCCAATTAAGCACATGAACACTTCTTCACTCTTCTTCACTCTTCTTCACACTTCTCCACAATTCTTCACACTCTGCTCTGCCATCAAATGATTTAGAACATTATTCGTGCACACACAAAGAAGTACACCTTTCTCACACTTAAGTTCAAATAAACAATTACGCTTATATAGTCGCAACATGAAATTTCATCACTACAAGTCGACCACAAAGAAATAATAAAATGAATATAAACTGTTGGCCCAAAACATTAAAGATTATCAATCTGAATCAACCAAGGTTGGCCAAAACTTAGTGAGGACCCAAATCAACATCTCTAGCATGAAGAAACTTCAATTAATTTCTCCTCAAAGATCTACAACACGCTACAAACACTATGTCGGCCAAGAACAAGAAAAACATGAACACGCAAGAGAAAATCACCAACCGCGATCACAATGATCAATGTGAACATGCAAAAAAGATAGAGCATGATCTAGAAACATCCACAAGAACCATGAATCATAAGAGAAGCATCCACAACAATTGAACTAACTAAAATAGCATCACCTTCAATCAGGAACACCAACTGAAGAAACAAAAAAATTGTCTAAATGGAAATCTTCATGCAGATCTTTGAAACTCAATGTGGATAAACTAGATACACTCAGCAGCAAAACCTTTAGTCCACAACCTTTGATAAGAAACCTACCAAAATAACCACCATACTGAACTTCACTTCACCACTGACAACCTGTAACTCATTTATTATAATTTTCTCAATATCCTTGACATATACAACTTCAAATACATTTATGCTAATAGTTTTGACATCAATGAAAACAACATATCATGAACACAACAACAATTCTTACTTTTAAAATGACGAGTGGGAAAACTGTGCCGGTTGGGGAGTCCTCTATTCTGGGCCAGAATACTGGGCTGACAGGGGAGTTTTCTATTTCTGGTGAGGCTCTCAGGGGTGCTGGAGCGGGTGCTGGCATTGGGGCTGGGGCTGGTGCTGGTGCTGGCGTCAGGGTTGGTTTTGGTGCTGGCACTGGGGTTGGCTTTGGTGCTGGCGTCAGGGCTGGATCTGGTAAGGGTATCAAGGGTGTTGGCTCATCTGTGCGTGCACCTAGATCATATATGAATATTAAGCAGAGTTTTGATGGTTTCATCCTTGTGAAAAACTCCATCACAGTGAAGATTAAGGATGAGTTAGCAGAAGAAATAAATGATAGTGTTACAGAGCTTTCTGCTCAAGGGGTGATCTGTCGGTTTAGGGGCTTTTGGCCATGCCTTCCTCAGTTGCACTCTTGGATCACCAATAAATGGGAGCCCCTCATCACTGGTAAAGTTCAAATCTTCCCTATGGCCAAAGGTTTTTTTGTTGCTAAGTTCGAAAACACTTTAGATAGAGACAAAATCTTGTATGAAAATTTCTTTTGCTGGGAGGACAAATACCATCTGATGGTTAAACCTTGACACACCAACTTTAACCCAGCTTCTGAAACCTTCAATAAATTCTCGATTTGGGTATGGTTGCCTAATCTCCCTCTTCACCTTTGGAGTAACTCTCTCTTGGAGGAGGTTGGGGAAGCCCTAGGTGATTTTTTAACTGTGGACAATGAATTTTATAATCTTTATCACTCTACCTTTGCCTGAATACTTGTTGAAATTGATGTCTCAAAAGGACTGCCTGCTGAGGTTCTCTTAAAATCATCTAGGGGGTCTTGGATCCAATCGTTGGATTATGAGGGGGTCCCTTTCTGCTGTAGAAGATGCTTCAAAACAGGACATGCTGCTACTCAATGTGGATTTGAGAAGAAGTCTAAGACAACTACTTGGTGGAATGGCGCTTCACAACAACATTACACGGTGGAGAAGAAATCTGATCCACTTCGGAGCTTCTTTGAGGTGGTGGCTTCTGATTCACATGCTACTGGGGCTTCTGACTCACAGGTTGCTGGGGTTTCCGATTCACTTGCTGCTGGGGCTTCTGATTCACAGGTTGCTGGGGTTTTGTCTGCTGGGGTTTCTCCTTCCTCCGCTGGGAAGCTACCATGATAAATCATATTGAGAATACTACTAGACTGGTTTCTGTCTCTACTGATGGTGCTTTGTTTCCCACCTCTGATTGCTCTCCGGTTATTTCCACACCTATTCAGGCGAACTCTGATGTTACCTCCCGGGTTGCAAATTTTCATCCTCAGGAAATTAATGGGCTAGCTTGGCAGGCAAATGCAACACAAGTTGAAGAAGGCTGGACTACTGTTACTAGAAAAAAATCTAAACCCTCTGGGCCTTCTTTCGATATGACTCTTCGCTCCAACAAATGAAACTCTAATTGTAAAACTTAATGGTGTTTGTTTGTGAGCTGGTTTTTTTGTTGACTGCAGGCTATCTTTTCTGCAGTCTGGTTTTTTTGACTTGTTTAAGCTGTTTGGCTTTTGGTTGTAATGGGTTTGGATCCCATCAAAATCTATTTTCCCCAATTTCAAAAACATATCATGAACACAACCACAACATCCAACATATGGATGGTTGTGTTGGTTGTTTCTATGTTGTCATTGATGTCAACATGGTAATAACTACATGGTGATGACTATATGGGAAATTTACTTTGTTTACTGGAAGTTTTTCTTTGCCAATAATAATCCCTTGTGATGGATCAATATGTTGGTATTTGAGTCTGAAACTCATTGCAAGATCTAATATGACTCTAATCTCTTAACCATTTTTTATTGACTCATTCAAACTACTTTTTCTTGGATCTTGAGACATTCTTTTGACTGAGTAGAAAGTTATCTCTTACAGAGTTCAACTCTATATCCTACTATTGTTCTATTTGTGGTGTACTATGTGGAAGACTCCACATTCTACTAAGGTGAACATTCTTATATTACGGTTGTGCTGAAAGTCTCTTTACTAGTAGTATTATGGGAAATTAATGTGTTCTTAGATTCAGAAGGTGTTTGCTTTGAGGATTATTTGTTGGTTTGAAGAATTGTGTTCTTTATTCTTGGCTGACTCAGCAAATGAAATATATTATGAAGACTAATAGCCAATTTGGCATGATGCACTACATGGATAAAATGTTTGAATCTTATATGGTGCTAACCTAATTGATGAATAAGATATGCTTGTATATATAGACGATGCTTTGAGGATTGAAAAGTAGGAGGAAGAGAGCAAGAAAGAAAAAGTGTGTGTGTGTGTGTGCATGAGTAAGTGAATAGAAGAGAAGATCAGAGCCTAAATGCTTTATCAGTAGTACATATTTGTTGAGCAATGCAGAGCTTTTTATTTTGAGCTTCAATGGAACTGAACCCTACACATTGAAGGTTTATTCCTGTAGACACCTAAAAATGGTCTGGAGAATCTAATTAATTAAATATGACTTATTTGATTAATTAATCTTAAATTCATCTACTTAGTAAATAAATAGAAATATTTATTTATATTAAGTTCATTATTAATTCTTCTATTTCTCTCTTAATTAAATAAACAAAACTAAAAACTTTGTTTTATTTAATTATTATCATTTTTATCATATTATTTCTCTCTTAATTAAATAAACAAAATTAAAAACTTTGTTTTATTTAATTATTATCATTATTACTTCTTTTATACTTCTATCTTAAATTAAATACACAACTTAAATAATTTGTGTTATTTAATTACCTCATCACATTTCTTCTTAATTAAATAAAGATATTCTAATTTTTTTTTATTTAATTATCATTTTCCTTTTGTTTTAATTTAATAAACAAACCCTATAGTTTGATTTATTAAATTATTCAATCCTCTTTTGCTAAATTTAAATGAATCAAAAATATTTAAATTTATGCATAAATCATATTCCTTTTATCACTCACCAATAAAATTAAATTTTTAAAATCTAATTAATTCTACTGTCATTCACGGGAAGAGCTTCGGGGACAAACCTGCACGAAATCCTCCCAATCTTCTTCCAACCACCTTCCCTTTCATCTTGCCTAGTGTTTTCATGGGGAGGAACAATCTTTCATGATCAGCTCCACCTTCTCATCTCATGCCATTCAATTCTCCAGATTGAATCCCAGCCTTTTATCCCGTACCCCTGTGCAAATGTACTGCCGTGAAAGCTATAAATATAGGTCTTTAGCTATAGGAAATGGATCCCAACTTGTGCAATCTTACTCTGCAGGTTTTCCAAGCATCCAAGCATTCAAGTAATCAAGCATTCAAGCATTTATCCAACATCCATCAAAGCAAGCATCCAGCATTCATCAAGCATTCAGTATTTGTAGTCATGGCTGCCATTACAGTAGCTTTATTATTTAATCATATAGGAATAGAGATAGTTTGAATTCTCATTCTCTAAGTGTCATTTCAATGGTCTAATTAGCTTCTAAAATCTGAGAGCAAAGTAGATTAAAGAGATCTTTAGAGTTAGAGAGCAATAGAACAGCTTCAGAGGTTCCTGTGTTTAAATTACTTTAAATTTTCTTGAATCTTTGCTATTATGTCTTATTTAGAAGTGTAGAAGTATTCTAGATTGTTTAACCCATTCTTACACTTACAATTTGGTGCCCACCATGGGGCCTAACCCCATATTCTGCATAATTTTTGTGAAAAGTGTCTTACAGGTATCGGCGTGATAGTTTTCGCAGAACTGTGACTTTTATAGCGCACCGGCTGGATTCTGTAGCGCTCTGGTGGTCTATTCTAGCGCACCCGTCATCTGTTTTAGCGCATCGGTGGTCTGCTTTAGCGTGCCGATCTTCTGTTATAGCGTGCCGCTCAATTGTTTTAGCGCGCCACGTCACTGTTTCAGTGCCTCGACTCTTTGTCTTTAAAATCTTTTTTTTTATCTAGATCTGACACATCCGCGGCCATATTTTGTTTTTTTGTCTATTTTGGTTAAAATTTATCAATCCTAGGACAACAAATGGATTAAAATTTACCAATCCTAAGATAGCAAATGGATAAACATTGATCAATCCTAAGATAGAAACTGCACAATTTCTTGTGGGATCAAAATTGAACATCATGCTTTTTATGGAGCAATATCTCCATATAGATTAGCTAATTTGTCTTTTGGGTTTTTAAAAGTGAACAAAATTTCTCTGCTGTGATTGGGTGATAGGTTTATGCTCTCCCCTTAACTAGGTGCATCAAAATACCAAACTCACTTTTTCTTTATGCATTTTCAAGCTTTTATTAAAACCTTTAGACAGGCCTGTCGTAGTGGGAAAAAGTACTCACCCTACGGGAACGACCTGAGTGGGGACAACCAAAAGCCATGGTATTCCAACCCACTTAAAAATTTATGTGAATTTGGGGAAACCCTCTTTCAACACAAGTGTGCAGGATAACCATCCCCAAAATCTTTGTTTTAAAGATTGAGAGGTCTCTCGAGGGAGTTTATCCATTTGCCGCCCTAAATGGAAACCCTATCTAAGAACCTAGAAATAGAAGCACGCTTATCAGTTTCTAAACATTGTAATACTCAGCGGTGCAGGGGTGGGGAAGAATCTACCCTCAAGCACTCACCATATAATTTCCAAGGACTGTTTGCTTAGGGGATCCAGTATCCACTTCCGTCATTTTGAGTACGCACCTAGAAAAGACAAAAACATGGGCGCCCTCTAGGGGGTGACATGGCTGTGTGAGTCGACACAACTCCAAGCTGTGGGCCGTCCGAGTATATAACAATGACCTTTTGTCTCTAGGAGTGAGTCTATCTAAAGTGTGTTATCTGTTATAAACCAGTGAAAATCAAGAAGAATCATGTTTGATTCTTAAGAACAGACACTATCTGTTTAGATTCTAGGATTTTAAAGTCAACCATTCTATTCTTGCTTGCTGTGTTTTCTCTCATTAAATTCAGATAAGATCATCACAAAAATCTTCAAAATCAAAACATTTGTGAAATTCTCATGATTTGAGATTGGGTATCCACCAAATTTGTCAAGAAATCTCTTGTCAAACAAATCACAAAGCCAAAGAAAACACTTACATACAAACAACTTCTGAGAAAGCAACGATTTTTATATCAAAGCAAGAAAGTCCTACTCCAACATAGGACTTTATTCATAGATATCATGATTTCTCTAGAGGTTATACGGACGACTATGCTATAGCTCCCTTAGATTCACAAGCATTTTATCAAAGAAGGGCTCTTAGGCAACACCACAATCACAGTCAAAGAATTTGTCCAAAATACATCCCACAACCAGCCATACAATATGATACCAGACCAAGTGAGTTTCATAAAGTAAGATAGTTTTCTGTCTTAGCACCTCATGGTTCTGTTCTAGCATGTTCCAGCTTTGTTTTAGCGCTTTGGGTCTCTGTTCTAGTGCGTCACTGCTCTGTTCGAGCGCGTCCCAGATCTGTTTTAGCGCTTTAGGTCTCTGTTCTAGCACGTCATTGCTCTTTTATAGTGTGTCCCAGCTCCGTTTTAGTGCTTTGGGTCTCTGTTCTAGCGCCTCTTTGCTCTGTTATAGCACCTCACTGCTTTGTTATAGCGCCTCATTGCTCTGTTATAGTGCATCACTATTCTGTTCTAGCGTGTCCCAACTCTGTTTTAGCGCTTCGTGTCTCTGTTTTAGCGCTCCAGAAAGTCAGAAAAATAGAGTTAGTAAGACAGTTTGTCAGTCTGCCCATATTGAAAACAAGGTTTTCATCAGTCCAAAACATTTTTTCCATAGTCCAAAACACTTGAATCATACAAAAAGAAAAATTTACTATTATGCCTAGGTCTTGAAACATCTTGCAAAGTGCCCTTATCACTAAATTTGAGATTTTTTTTTTTTTTAAATTTTTGTGTCAAAGTTTCCCTATCAAGGATTTTTATCATCCTTCCATCACAAAACTAGACACAACTAAATCAGATTTTAAATCAAAAACCTCGACACTTATCCAATCAAAAATCCAAGATCAAAGCCTAGAGTAAAAATTTTGTATGCCTATTTTCACACGATCAGCATATCAAAGACAACAACAAGAAGAAAATGAAAGAATAGTAGCCATGGCTGAAGAAAACCCTTGGGGATGATACAACAACACTGATCCTCTCACTAATTCACAAGAGAAAGAAATAACTGCTGAAGAAATCGAGAAAGTGCAACAAGACCCTCATTTCCATAAATTTATGGAAAAGATGCTAGAGCAAGATATGGAAAAGTATCTTCTGTTATTAGCTGACAAAGGTGCTAAGCTTCCTAAAGACTTTGATGTCAATCAACTCAAGGAAACGATCGCACCTAACCCAACTAATATAGAAAATCCAAATCAAATAGACGCTTTGACAAAACAAATCCAACAATTACAATTGCAGTTCCAAAATATCCAACAAGGGCCAACAAAAAGATATTCCTTACAAGAAATTTGCCCTTATCCATTTGACCCAAGCATTAACATGATACCATTTCCATGGTATTGTGAATACCCGACATACAACAAATACAATGGAAGAACTGATCCATTTGATCACGTGCGGGAATTTCGAGCCATGAGCATAGAGTTCGCACATGAGGACTCTTACTTACTATGATTATTTCCAAGAAGCTTAGGAAACACTTGCATGGAGTGGTTTTCTAAAATGGAACCCAGGATCCAATCTTTTGAAGAACTAATCAATAGGTTCATAACACACTTCTCATTCAACATCCAACATGGGGTGACCTTAAAAGAACTCTACAACACCAAACAAGCAAAGGGTGAAAAGTTTCTTTCCTTTCTCCAACGATGGAGAAGGCTATTTGCTAAATACCCTAGATCTATTCCTAAAGAGGAGAAGATAGAGATGTTCATTGATAACTTAGTGGATGACATGAATTACAGATTGGACTTACAATGTCCGTCTACATTTGAACAATTTATCGAAAAGGGGCTCAAAATCGAAGAAGCTCTAATCAAAAGAGGAACAATCAAACACTTCCTTGAAGGTTCAAACAATAGCAATTCCTCTAACAACAACAACGAAAAGCCAAGATTTTGGCAAAAGAATAAGAATGTTGATACCACGATCGATACACACACGTCCAAACCAGTATTCACCTTGACGCCAACCACTACAAACAAACAAAACAATGGTCTTAATGTCAAACAAAGTAGTGATCAAGGAAATAATTAAAATAGTGGAGAAACAAAAACCCAATCATTCCAACGACCATCTAATAAATGAAAATTCACGCCATTAGGGAAATCGTTGGAATCAGTCCTCAAAGAACTTTTAGATTAAAAACTTATTCAAGTACAAGAGGCTAGAAATTGGGACCTTCAAGTCAAACCGTCATGGTGGAATGACTCACATTACTGTCACTGCCATCAAAATAAAGGCCACATGACTGAAAATTGTTGGCAGTTAAAACATGTGGTACAAGACCTTATAGATCAAAAGAAAGTATTTGTAGAGGGACACCAAAAAAAAAAGATCATACAACATTCAAAAATCCTCTACCCAACTATCAAAAGGGAGAATCCTCTTCCTCAAATAGCAAAGGTAAGAATGTTGGTTATGTTTATGACACAATGATCCTTTGTCTTTCTGCTGCCAAAGAGGATGAGGAGTTATGCAATCAAATCAATCGAAACAATGACATTACATCTACTAATTTGGTACAACATATGGACAAATTTAAAAACCAAATTAATGTAATCACACTCAAAGGGAAACAAGAGCACCAATCGGTTAATGCCACAACAAGGGCACAATCCAAAGTTATATTGAAAGGAGCATCATTATCATCCCAATCTGTAGATCCTCCCTCCAATCAATATAATCTCATCGATCAATTACAGAAAATACCAGCGCAAATATCCATTTTGGAACTTTTAAAGATCTCCCCATCACACAAAGAGGTTCTTGAGCAAGCTCTTGTATCAACCACGGTACCTAACAATTTGGATGTATGTCAGTTCCAAGCTATGGTGGGACATCTATCTGCAACTCATTGCCTTTCATTTTCCGAACATGATGATGTGTCACTCACCCATCCACATAATTTCGCCCTTCACATTGAAGTCCTCATCCATAAACACCGTGTAAAGTGTGTCCTGATAGATGGAGGGGATGGTTTAAATATTTGTACCTTAAAGCTGATTCGTGCACTAGGATACTCAGATGAAGCCATTGATACAAGAAGAAAAATCACAATCAAAGCATATGATGAGGAAGAAAGATCCTCTAAAGGATTGATCATATTACCCATTCAAGTGGGACCTATTGTCCAAAATGTGGTTTGTCAAGTCTTAGATAAGGAATTGACATACAACATACTGTTGGGACGTCCTTGGATTCATGATATACAAGTAGTACCTTCCACCTATCATCAATGCCTGAAGTTTCCCGTCAATGGACAAGAGGTAACAATCACAGCAGACTATAATGACACCCAAGCTTGTCATACATTGAAAACATCTCAGGATACATTAATACCTAACAATCGATAAGTTAGCACATCAAATTCATCTAATGGTGAGAAACAACAAAGCTTCATATCAAAGTGGCTTCCAAAACAACAAAAATCACAAGGGATCAGGGTGGCACAATCTAACCCTTCAAATGTTGAAGAACAATTGGCTTCACTCTCACATCAATTCACCAACAAAGTACAGATAAGTGACAAAGGAATAAGTGAATATGGTGTCGGACACTCTTTCCATCTATCACAGATGTTACCCTCCTTACAAACGTATGGACAACCATCTACAATCACCCATAATTCAGCACAATCTACAACGGCATTAGATGGTAGATTTGTAAAAGCGGGAAACTTAGATGAAGAATCAGAAGATAAGGCTATTCAAAATTGGCTTTATAGGGATGAGGAAGCTTCCACTTCCACGAGTAATATCATAGAAACAAATCAATATGGAAAGGGAAAAACTATTCTGGAGAAGATGGGATATTTAGGATAGGGACCTCTTGGGTTAAGGAAACAAGGCATAACAGAACCAATCCAGCCTCTCACACTCCAACATAAGGATAAAACTGGACTAGGATATACAATAGAACAAGGATCTCTCGACCAAGGGAAACAAAGTGTAACGGAACCAATCCAAGTTCTCACAATTCAGCAAAATGATAGAGCTGGACTAGGATACACAGAAGAAGCAAGAGTAGAACTCACCAATAAAATTGTGGAACGTATTCTTCAAATGAGAGATAACTCCGAAATAGATTCAAATGAGTATGAGTGGGACAACTTATCAAATGTTTCCTATGAAGATATTCAGATCGATGTTATCAAAAAGTATACCCCCGAACGTGAGGAGGGTCAAAGCTCGAGTTTTAATCCTATTGTCTTTGAAACACAAAATTTCGATGACTCAAGTGAAGATGAACGGACATCGATTGAGATAAATGATGTGGAAGAAAATACCTTCGTAGGCCTCGACATAACCACTAACAACCTGGATGACATTTCCGTTTGAGCTTTCACAATTGCTGACCTCAACCCATCTAATGATTCATTGCCTTTACTGCATCCCGAACTTATCGAGTGGGAACCTCAACACCCCATCAATCTCCCTGTTTTTGACAATGACTCCGCTATTATTAACTACCTTTGCTGTGAAGAATCTGATACTTGTTTTACCAATACTTCTTTTAATGATGCTTTTAGGCAGGAGGGTGCCAAGCCTTTCAGTTGCAAAAGTATGGAAATAAATAATGGATCTAATGGTGAAAACCATTCTATGGCAGTATTTGATCCTAAAACAGTAAAAACAAAGAACGCATCCAATGGTGAAAACCTCATTGAGGCACCAAAGGATGAAAGGCTTGACATCCTCCCACAACATTACCATGAAAGATCATCGGTGTTGATAGAACCCACACAATCTATTGATATTGGCACAGCAGAGAAAGTAAGAATACTACACCTGGCAACATCCATGACAGATACAGAAAAGCCAAATTTTATCAAATTCTTTGAAGAACGATGCATCAATTTTTCTTGGTCATACTCTAACATGCCAGGCTTAGACACAGATCTCATTATGCATCACTTATCCTTACCAACTGGCACTAAACCAGTAAAACAAAAATTGAGAAAAATGCATCCACATGTTGCATTATTGGTAAAAAATGATTTGAAAAAACTACTAGATGCTAGATTTATCATATCTATTGATTATGCTGAATGGATATCCAACATTGTACCTATTTCGAAACCAGATCACACCATCAGAATATGTACTGATTTCCAGGATTTAAATAAAGCATGTCCAAAGGATGATTTTCCTTTTCCAAACATAGACATGATTGTAGATTTAACAACTGGCCATCAAATGCTATCACTCATGGATGGATTTTTAGGATACAATCAAATCAAAATAGCTCCTGAAGACCAAGAAAAGACAGCATTTACATGTCCGTGGGGCAACTTTTGCTGGAACGTCATGCCTTTTGGGTTAAAGAATGCAGGAGCTACATACCGGCGATCTATGACAACAATCTTCCATGACATGATGCACACCTTCATGGAGGACTATGTGGACGATATCTTAGCCAAGTCTCACACCAGGGAAGGACATCTAGAAATACTTGCCAAAATATTTGACAGGTTGGAGAATTTTAAAGTCATATTAAATCCTAAGAAATGTGCCTTTGGAGTAACATCAGCAAAACTCCTTGGATACATAGTTTCTACAAAAGGAATTGAAGTAGATCCAGCAAAAGTTAAAGCCATTATGGAAATTCCACCTCCTAAGAATATCAGTACATTAAGATCTCTACAAGGCCGATTACAGTCCATTAGAAGATTCATCTCTCAACTAGCAGATCGATGTCATCCATTCAACTATCTTTTGCATAAAAATGTGTCTTTTAAATGAGATGAACAGTGTGAGAATACTTTCAATCAAATCAAGCATTATTTCATGACACCACCAATCTTGGTGCCACCTAGTGAAGACAAGCCATTGTTGCTATATATCGCAACAAAAGATATTTCTTTAGGAGCCTTGCTAGCACAAGAGGATAAAGAAGGAAAGGAACAGGAAATATACTATATCAGTAGGACACTCAATGGACATGAAGTAAACTACACCTTCATTGAAAAATCATGCTTAGCAGTAGTATTTGCAACACAAAAATTTTGACACTATATGCTCACTCACACTGTCAAGCTCGTTGCAAAAATTGATCCCCTCAAGTATTTACTAAGTAAAGCAGCTTTAACAGGAAGGTTGGGAAAGTGGGTCATGCTCCTCAGTGAGTTTGACATTTAGTATGTTGAAAGGCGAGCTATCAAAGGATAGGTCATTACCGACCAATTAGCAGAAGCTCCATTGTCAAACTATCATCCTATGACCATGGAATTTCCTGATGTGGATATCCTCAACATTACAACACAACCATGGCAACTCTACTTCGATGGATCCTACACACAACATGGATCAGGGGCAGGAATTTTATTTGTCACACCTCTTGGGCACACAATTCCATGATCTTACAGGCTTACCTTCCGTTGCACTAACAATGTGGCAGAATATGAAGCTTTAATCCTTGGAATTAAAGTGGCTATTGACTGGAAAATCACAGAACTACAGGTGTATGGAGACTCTCAGTTAATCATCTATCAAGTCAACAATGATTACCAAACTAAGGATGACACACTGATTTTCTACAAGAGACTGGTAGATGATCTAAAGAAATACTTCATCGATATCAAATTTGAGAAAATACCAAGATCAGAGAATAAATCAGCAGATGCCATGGCCACAATATCATCTCTTCTACAAATACCTGAAACGCAAGATCGTTATCGATTTATTGTGGAACAAGTGTCAAATCCTACATACGCAAATCCCAAATCCCAAACCATAAGCCTTTTGGATAGTGCCCAATCTTCCATTTATGGAGACATTTATACTTATCTAAAAGACAATATCTTACCGCCAGATCTTTCTTGCAACCAAAAGCGCAACTTCATACGCCAATCCACCAAACATACCATTATTGCTGACACCCTTTACCGTCGAGGCCTAGATGGTACTCTTTTGCATTGTTTAGAACATAACGAATCTGCTTCTGCTTTACATGAGGTCCATGAAGGAATTTGTGGTACACATTCAAGTGGATTATCTTTAGCCAAGAAACTCCTTTGTTTGGGGTATTACTGGCCACACATGGAGCAAGAATCTTATAAGTTTGTCAAGAGATGTCAAAAATGTCAGATTCATGGCAATCTTATACATGCACCAACACAGGAGCTCCATCCATTCACAACTACATGGCCTTTCTGTCAGTGGGGATTGAACTTGGTAGGGAAAATTAACCCATCTTCATCTAATGGACATAAGTTCATTATCGCCGCAAGAAAATATTTTACAAAATGGGTGGAGGCAGTTCCCTTAACCACAATCACTGGGAAGCAAATATCATCTTTCATACTTAATTATCTCATTTGTAGATATGGGATACCCCGGTCAATCATTACAGATAATGGTAGGCCTTTCAAGAACCAAGATGTCCAAGAGCTGTGTGAAAAGTTCCACATCCAACATCGCTTTTCAACCCTGTATTACCCTCAAGGTAATGGACAGGCAGAAGCTTCAAACAAAACAATCCTAAAGATTCTCAAGAAGACTATGAATGAGGTAGGGTGTGATTGGCACGTTCAGCTTAACCCTGCTCTTTGGGTTTACAAGACTAGCATCAGAACACCAATCGGAGCTACACCATATGCTCTTGTCTATGGATCAGAAGCAATATTACCTATCGAGGTAGAAATTCCATCCCTTCGAGTTTCACTAAAGGGACTCATTTCAGATGAAGATTATAGGACTTCTAGACTTCAAGAATTAGAGCTACTTGATGAACGTCGACAACAAGCTGTTAATCATTTGACAGCCTATCAACAAAGAATGTCTAGGAACTATAATCATAAGGTTAAACCTAGAGTCTTCCAGATCAGAGACTTGGTCCTACGGGAAAACCCTAGAAATCAAGCAGACAGAGAAAAGAAGGGAAAGTTTGAACCTAATTGGATAGGGCCTTATGTCATTATATCAGTCTATGGATCAGGAGCATACCGACTGTCTACACCAGAAGGAGACATGTTGGAGGAACCCATGAACAACATTCATCTCAGGTGATTCTACACTTGAGAATACCTAGTGCATGGTCAGTAAGATTGTCTTGATGAAAACCTGGCAAACAGGCGTCATGATGACATAAAAGGAGAAAAAAAAATTTAAAAAAAATACAAAAAAAAGGACACAATAAAAACAAGGGATGAAAACCTGGAAAACAGGCGCTACTTGTGATTTTCACCAGCTCTTCTATCTATTAGGTACAGTTTTGTTACGATTGTTTCCTTTCATATCATTTCCATCTATCATTTGGGAAAATCATTATCACTATCCATATCATAACAAGGATATCATGTTTTACCCTAGCTTGGGGGCAACATCCTAGTGTTATTTGGTACAACAGACTTTCAGCTTAAATGGAAAGACAATCAAACATGACAACACCAAGTGATGATACTTGAAAAGGTAATCCAAAAACATCAGAAAATCCATCAAAATCCAAAAAAAATCATAAAATCCATCAAAATCCAAAAAAACATCAGAAAATCCATCAAAATCCAAAAACATCAGAAAATCCATCAAAATCTAAAAACATAAAAAAATCAGAAAATCTATGCGAAAACATTCATAAAATCGAAAACACAAAAATAGAGTCTACATTAGTCAGAAAATGGAGTCTGTGTTAGTCGAACTACGTGGTCTCTGCATGTATAACGTAGGCAAGTCTAGTCTTTGATTAGTCCCCAAGACCCCTAGGATAGATCTTTAGGTTACATCATTTGGTCGAACATCTGAGAATATCATGCAAACATCAACACACGCATTTTAACATCGATGATTTAATCTGAATAATGATTTGAAAATACATTAAGTAGAATTTGAATTATTGTACTTTTTATTTTATCATTTGCTTATCATTTCTTTGGAGCTACTCGATGATGTATTGAACTAGAGAAGCAAGGAAGAAGAATGATATTTTTCTTTGTTTGTTGTTTGTGAGTTAGTCATTATTATTTTGTGAATTGTCGCGGGAAGTGCTCTACCAAGTATCATGGATGACATTCCGATTCACTTAAGTAAATGATTAATTCTTGTCTGTTTACGCAAGAAATGCTCAAGTCATCTCGGTTTAATTATACCTTGATGCTTGTGTTCACTTGCAATATCAAATATCATGAAAGAAATACTCAAGTCATCATTGGTCTATCTCATATCATTGATGCTTGTATTCGCTTTCAACATTTTAAAAGCTCAGTGATGATACAAAGCAAAATAAAAATATTGTTGGAATGACACTTAGGTTTGCATTGATAAAATAGGTTTGCATGGTAAAAATAGATTGCATTCATAATAATACATCTGCAGAGTATTGGTTGCACAAAGTTACAAGGATTCATTTACAAATAATGTTATCTTTTCTTATTAAAGATTGAGTATACTTGACACATACAATTCTCATAATGGAATGCATATAAAATCATTTCTTCATCTCATCATAAATTTCACAATAAAACATCTCATTTCATGATATCATATGCACGTTATGTTTCATCATTCATTACATTTATCATTCATTTGCATCTCATCACATTGTCATTATCATATGATTGCAAAATCATCATTCATTGCATACATCATTCATTTGCATCTCATCACATTGTCATTATCATATAATTGCAAAATCATCATTCATTGCATACATCATTCATTTACATCTCATTTTATACATCATACATTGCATTTCATCCATACATCATTCAATTACATCTCATTTTATTTGTCATACATTGCATTGCATCCATTCATCATTGATTTACATCTCATTTATCTATCATACATTGCATTTCATTAAGAAAATAAATACATCATCAATATCATATCACATCATCATCAATGCATCTATCCAATCTAGTATAATAATCATCATAAAACATAAAAATTAAAATGCATCCATCACATAAACCATGTAGAACACATCATAGATCAATCGAACCGCTTCACATCATATATATCTCATCAAGTGTCAAGTATACAATAGAGTCTAAAAAGGATGAAAATAACATCATATCAAAAATGGCTATATATATCTCTCAAAGGGTACACAAATGATCTCAAGTGGTACTCGCACCAGAAGGAGTAGGTCTCGCACCAGTATCACGACCACCACCAGATGTCCTGGGATCTCTTGGATCTCTCGGATCTCTTGAGAGAGGCTGTGTCACGCCTCTGCTCATGGTCCTCGAACGAGTCCTCTCTGAGTGGGACTGGGCATAACTGACTCTTTGCTCTAGGGGGAAAAGCTCATGATAGCGACTCTTATAAAACTCAATCTCGGCACCTGCCCACATAGCCTCTCGCATGTAATCTAACACAGAGGTCCCATCTACCACTCTTTGCAATCTTTCCACAGTAGCCTGTGTTGTCTTTGCTGCCTATCTGACAGTATCTCACTCTGTAGTCAAGGCTGTAATCTGTGCCTGAGCAGTGGTCAACTGTGCTCGTACACCTGCTAGCTGAGCCTGTGCTGTCACTACTACCTGTATGGCCTCATCTCTCTCACCAATCAGAGAGGTAATCTATGTCTATGCAGTAGCTAGCTGTGCCTACATCTGGGTCTGCGTTTGTACTAATAATCCCTGAACCTGTGCTAGCTATCCCTGTAAAGTCTGAACCTGCGCATGTAAACCTGCAACCTCTGATCGCTCTGTTAAAGAGGAAGCAACGACCTGTCTCTTACGAGGTGTACTAATCGATGGCTCTGAAGTACCTACTACGCTCGGTCTCCCCCCATCTCCGCCATCATCATCACTACTATCACCACTGCTATCATCACTGTCATCATCACTCTCATCACTGCCACTCTCATCACTACCCTCCACATCAACATCTACATCCTCCTCTCTCCTCCATCTCTGACCACCGTGACCACCCCCTGCAACTGGTGGTGCTGGTGCTGGTGCTGGAACTGGCTCATCTGGAATGGTAATACAAGGAGGAGGGTGTAGAGCCAAATACTGTCCATACTCAGGAGTAATGGGTGCCTCAACAATGTCTCGTTGCATATCCCATGCCGATGGCTGTAGAGCACGATAACCCTCAACAAGTGCCCCATAAGGCAAGCACAGACCCCAATCACTGGCATCTACCCGTCGTCGTCCATAGTGTGCTACTCCCTGTGGCATACACTGAACAATCCCATACTGTCTATAGATGCGGCGAAACAGGAATCGCTCCAAAATCTTGGGGCTCTTCCCGATCAAATACATCGAATTGGCCAAAAATCCCAACTCGATATCATCCTCATCCCAGTCATCACAATCTAAATAAGGACGCCAGGTCACTGTCTCCACATCATCAAGGATCTGTCTCCAATAATCTAGCTTACCCATCATATGCTGGGTAGGCCTGCCTCTGTAGCAAAACACATAAGGTCTCGTCGTTGGTCTTGATAACACTGGCACGAGATGCATAACAGCAATATGCTCCCATGCCCATACCTAAAGAAGTGTAGCTCCCGCCGATAAACTGCTACCTTTGAGGTACACGATCCAATGTAAATCATGATATAGCTGAGCAAGCATACACATGCCCCAAGCATATCTCATCCTGTGGGCCACCATACCCTCTAATACCCGACCCCATCCAAGAGATAGACCCTTTGACCTCTTATCAGGACAAAGGAATCCACCAATAAAGCTGGCCAAAATTGAAGGAAGTGGAGCATATGAATCATAAATCTCTACCCATGGGATCCACACTCCCATAATATGGGGATCCTAAAAAACTCTCCGCATAGACTCTATCCCACCAACCTCCTCCGAATCATGCACAACAATCTCCCCAACAAAAGGAATGTGAAGAATACGCCATACATCCTCTGGCGTCACGGTCATCTCGCCAGTAGGTAAGTGGAAGGTGTTGTGGTCACTATGCCACCGCTCTGCTAAAGCTGTCAGTAGACCCCTATTAAGTCTAATATGGGGCATATCCAGTAATGAGGCTAAACCACAATCAATAATATGCTGCCTCTCATCCGCTGAAAGTCGTGGTATATTATCAAAAGGCCAAGGGAACTGCTCTCACACCTGGATAACATCTAAATGCTCCTGTTATCATAAAAACATTTTACAAATCAATACGTTATCAATCAGAATATCAAACATCATGAGGTCATCAATTTTTTTCAATCAGGTTCATCCCTTCAAAAATTTTAATTATTCCTCGCCTATCATGAGGGTAATTATTATCAATCAGTGGATCTCGCTCATCATGAGATCGTTTACCATTTATTTAGTCAGATCAAACTAAAATAGATGGGATCAACAAAAAATTGACGAAATAAAAATCAAATTGAACAATTTTTCATCAATCTATTTTTCAAGCGCTTAAACTACTAGGGCGCTATGCAATCTAGTTGGTGCACTATAACAAAGCTCGGGGGTGCTAAAACTACTAGGGCGCCAAAAAATCCTCCTGAAGCACTGAAGAATCAACCTAACACGCTAAAACTACTGGAGCGCTACAAAATCCGACTGGCGCGCTACAGAATCAACCTATTGCGCTAAAACTCTCGCGCGCTACCCTAACCTACCGACGCACTATAGATTTCTGTTGGCGCACTAAAACTATGGCACGCTACAACAGATTACGGACGTGCTAAACCACGCCTGCTGGGCACTAAAATGGTAAAAACATGTGAAAAATGAACTAAAAACTACAAGCACAAATTACGAGGAGGATTTGGGGTATGTACTGGAGGTCAATAATCGGCTAGACACTGGTGACGTCGCACATGCTCGAGTCGGTGGGTGTGGTAAGGGATCGACATCCTGATGCTCTAGCACTCTAAGGGTCTCTATCACAAGTTTATCAAAGTCAAATGCACAAATGACTTTTGAAAATGACCTTTTGAGCTTTTATAGGGATTTTCATGGGATTTATTTATTTTTCCTTATGAGGAATTAATTCTTATCTATCACAGGGGCAGTTTTTAGACAATTTTGTTAGGATATAAATTGTTTCTTCATCAAATCATCATCAAATCATCAAATCATCATAAAAATTCAAAATTTTGAAAAAATAAAATAAATAAAATTCAAAATTCAAAATTCATCAATTTATCTCCCGTGGGGGCATATATCACTATCATTTCAAAATTCAACATCTGGGGCAAATCAGGGGCATATTTTAAACTTTTCGTCAATACAGAATACAAAATCATTATTTCAAGCAATGCATAAACACATCACTTCAAAGAGGGGCAAAATGTAGACACCTAAAATGGTCCGGAGAATCTAATTAATTAAATACGACTTATTTGATTAATTAATCTTAAATTCATCTACTTAGTAAATAAATAGAAATATTTATTTATATTAAGTTCATTATTAATTCTTCTATTTCTCTTAATTAAATAAAGAAAAATTAAAAACTTTGTTTTATTTAATTATTATCATTATTACTTCTTTTATACTTCTATCTTAAATTAAATACACAACTTAAATAATTTGTGTTATTTAATTACCTCATCACATTTCTTCTTAATTAAATAAAGATATTCTAAAAATCTTTTATTTAATTATCATTTTCCTTTTGTTTTAATTTAATAAACAAACGCTATAGTTTGATTTATTAAATTATTCAATCCTCTTTTGCTAAATTTAAATGAATCAAAAATATTTAAATTTATGCATAAATCATATTCCTTTTATCACTCACCAATAAAATTAAATTTTTAAAATCTAATTAATTCTACTGTCATTCACGGGAAGAGCTTCGGGGACAAACCTGCACGAAATCCTCCCAATCTTCTTCCAACCACCTTCCCTCTCATCTTGCCTGGTGTTTTCATGGGGAGGAACAATCCTTCATGATTAGCTCCACCTTCTCATCTCATGCCATTCAATTCTCCAGATTGAATCCCAGCCTTTTATCCCGTACCCCTGTGAAAATGTGCTGCCGTGAAAGCTATAAATATAGGTCTTTGGCTACAGGAAATGGATCCCAACTTGTGCAATCTTACTCTGCAGGTTTTCCAAGCATCCAAGCATTCAAGTAATCAAGCATTCAAGCATTTATCCAGCATCCATCAAAGCAAGCATCCAACATTCATCAAGCATTCAACATTTGCAGTCATGGCTGCCGTTACAGTAGCTTTATTATTTAATCATATAGGAATAGAGATAGTTTGAATTCTCATTCTCTAAGTGTCATTTCAATGGTCTAATTAGCTTCTAAAATCTAAGAGCAAAGTAGATTAAAAAGATCTTTAGAGTTAGAGAGCAATAGGACAGCTTCAGAGGTTCCTGTGTTTAAATTACTTTAAATTTTCTTGAATCTTTGCTATTATGTCTTTTTTAGAAGTGTAGAAGCATTCTAGATTGTTTAACCCATTCTTACATTTACAATTCCATCAGTTCATTCTTTTGGTTGTGAGCCACTATCATTGTATCTTGGCAATGAGCCATCTTTTGTATTCAGGTTGTAAGCCTTTTAAGGATAGTGAGTTCTACCAGTGAGCCTTGTAATTTTTTGTATCTAGATATAATATATTGTGAGTTAATCCTCACCGTGGTTTTTCCCATTCTATTTTTTCCACATAAAAATCTTGGTGTTCATGTGTGTAATTGCATTGACTTGTTTTTATGTTCTTTCTTGCTAATTCAGTCAAAATAGTAATAATGATTAAGTGGATTTTATTATCGGTTTGTGGAATATTGATTCACCCCCCCTCCCAGTATTTTGGGTGTTCAAAAATTGGTATCAAAGCTTGGTTCCTTGGAAGAATCCTAACAGCTTGAGGAAGGTCTGGGAATTTGAACATGATTTTTTTTTCCCTCAGAAGTTGTCACTGCTGAATTTTCAGAAGAAATGGAAGCCCTGAAGGAC
Source organism: Sequoia sempervirens (assembly GCA_007258455.2). NCBI lineage: Eukaryota > Viridiplantae > Streptophyta > Pinopsida > Cupressales > Cupressaceae > Sequoia > Sequoia sempervirens. The sequence continues at coordinate 225,984,397 of VDFB02353493.1, read as the reverse complement.
AAGTTGATAAAAGTAATTGAGCACATTGAAAAGCTACAAATTATATGTATGGATGCACACAATCTATTGACTGAAGGAGAAGAAATCACTACTATCCTATTGGAACAATTGGATGAGATGAATAGAATTGAAGAATATTAGGAAATTAAAATTAAAAAGAAGATGGATGAATGCACAAAGCTTGAATTAGAAGCATAAATCCTAAGATCTAATCTGGAAAAGGTAGAGTTTTAAAGACAAATTTAAGATAAGCTCAACAATGCTTGATGATTTAATTAATTCAAAAAGAATGGAAAGGGATAAGAGCAGCTTAGGATTTGAAAAAGTTCAAAGTTCTAAAGCGAAGCAATTCACTAAAAAGAAGATGTGGTACAAGGATAAACTAGTCAAGGAGCAAAGAAGCAACTCCGAAAAAACTCCTGTAAAAAGGAATGATGCAAAAAGGTATTTATACTTCAATGGTCTTTGTCATTTGTACAAGAAATTTGGTCATAAAAAAAGGACTGCAAAAATAATGTGAATGATTCTAAGGGCAAGAAGAATGGATATAAATATAATAGGGAAAATGGAAATAAGAATGTTACTTGTTGTAAGCGCTAAAAACTGGAACATCCTGGTAGAAACAACATAAGATAAAAGAACATCTATCTGACGAAGAAGAATGATCAAACCTTTAATCTAGAAGGGACAATAAAAGAAATGAAAAGGATTTGGATAAAGGATTCATTAGTTTTATCTGTGTCAACCTCTGGTATAGATACTCCTGTCAATTTCTAAATGAAAGCAGTGGCTAAGGGGGAAAAATCATATGAAAATATAATAAACCCCCTTATTGGTGCTTGTGTCATATCATGACATAAGTATATTTAATGTGGGGACAAGATTAAGATATTTTTCACATGTGTGAAGAATGAGGTTTGCAAAATTTGAAAGAATGGAGGCATACATAGTTTTCGAGGCAATCTACTTGTAAGTTGAAACATTTATTGCAAAATCATTCAGAATGGAAGGAATAAGATCAGATGACACTAATGGCCTATGTATTTTCAGAGAAGCATTCAAAGGAAGTTTGGAAGGGAACTCAAAGTTTCATAATTTGAAGTAACAGTCAAAGTGAGCTCCAAAAATAGGACATCTATACATTTTCAAAGGTATTCTTGTTTACACAATCTTTTACTTTTATTGATGGACAATTTAAAGATTGTGAATTGTGTGGATAAAGCTAGATTGAAGAGCTATACGAGGAATGTGTTAGAAGAATCTATTGGTGCATTATCTTGCATCCCTTTAAGAGTGTTTACTACAGAAGATATCTATGCATTTTTTTATAGTAAGATTGAAGAAATGTCATCAATTCAGTTGAATATGCTTTGGGAAAATGAATTGAAAGAGAATCATGATGCTTATAGAGTATTAGTTGAGAAAATTTTTTATGTTTGGAGGAAAGTTCCTTTGTTTGAATTTGAAAAGAATTCATGATGAATCTTTGTGGATTGATGAGGCACATCTAGTTACTAGAGAAGCAATTCGAGATGTAACTACTATATGTTCCTTTGGACCAGTTCCTAAACTAAAGACTATGAATGAGAAATAAATAATTGAGGTTATAGGTGAGTTCTAAAGGAAAATAAATTGGTTTGAGATCGATTGTTGATTTGGTAATAAGGTATATTGCTATGGTCATTGGTCATAAATTTTGTATCCCTAAAAATGACTCTACAGTTTCTACTACTGCAGTGAATATTGCTTTTGACATGGTGTTAAGAGGTATGGAATATGACTTGTGTGAACTACTTCACATACATTTTTTGAAGAATTTAAAGGAGATCAAGAAGATGAGGAAGAATAATTTTTCAGTATGGAAATTTGGTTGTTTGTCTACTCCTTTACTTTTTGAAAGAGTTATCAGTAATAGAAAAGTTAGAATGGTCAAATTCAGAGCCAATTGCCTATCAAATTGGGAATTTCATTGTAAATCTTGGTAGTTTGGATGCACAAGAATCTTCTCTTTCTGCATTCTTTGGAACATTTCAAATGAAGAAGAGCAAAAGGTCTAGGATTCCAATAAGTGTTGTGGAAAGATACTTTGGAAACAACAATTTTCTTATGTCTATAGATTTCTATCACATGGAAGCTGTTGAATCAAGGTTAGTTTGGATATCTGGATTATGAAGTGTCAAAGTATGAAATTGATAAATATGCTAAAATTCTCTTGGAAATACCTAAGCATCTCAATGAAAGTACCCACGATAGTGAGACAGGAACAAGGAAGAAAAGGAAGAGTGTAGTGAAGCTAGAAGATGCAAATGAAAGTAAGTTTGAACATGAGCATGAAAGAATATGTATTTAGAGAGAGTTGGAAGATTTGCAGAAGGTTATTCCTAATGGTAATTTTGATTCATCTATTTCTGTTGTGGAGAATCTTTGTGGCATGATTAATTCCTTGAAATTCTACATCTCCAGACTTAAAGAGTTTGTTGGAACTAGGTTTGATGAAGAAGATTTGAATGATATCAAGGGAAAATGTGTGAATGCATATAATTGAGTAATGAAGGAATTGGAAAATGTACAAGGTTGTGAATAAGAGGCATAGGAACTACTTTCCTTCCGTCTAGATTGATCTGGATATACATTGGATATGAGAAATGAAATAAGGATGAGTAAGTCTCAACTGAGCACTCAAGAAGATACATAAAAGTTAGCAGTTAGTAGAAGATAAAGATAATCAGAGGTGGTCCTACATTGTACAACTTTGGAATGATTTTTCTCTCTACAAGATCGAAGAACATATGCCATCATCAAGATTGTGGTGCTCAAAGACATGATTAAATTTAGAACATACTTCTTTTTCTAGTGCTCTTGGTTGTATTGGTGAAATATCAGAGATCAATCTTAGTCCTAATATTTTAAGAGATGGTATAGAGTCTCTAACTAAACTTCAGATATTTTACAAGACTCTTGTTAGTGCAAAAGGTTCATGGAATGCTATTTTGGAGAGTCTCAGAGGTTCTTCTTCAGGTTAAATCTATGTTCATATCTTTTTTACTACATTTTTTATATACATTCTTATACCGGACCCCTTCCTTTCTCATTGATTTCAAAGGGGGAGAGATAAAGAGAAGGAGAGATAAAAAGATGAAGAGATAAAGAGGTGGAGATTCAAAGGAATTTTTTTTTGTGAAGATCGGTTTTGATAGGGGACTAAGTCAGAACATTCAGTTGAGGAATACTTGAAAATGTTTTTGTCATGCATGTTGCAATCAATGCCAAAGGGGGAGATTGTTGGAAGCCTTGCAACATGAGCATGAATTATGGATGGTTGTGTTGATTATTTCTATGTTTTCATTGATTTCAACATGGTAATAACTACATGGTGATGACTATATGGGAAGTTTCTTTGGTTTACCGAAAGTTGTTCTCTACCAGTAATACACCTTTGTGATGGATCAATTTGTTGGTATTTGAGTATGGAACTCATCACAAGATATGATATGACTCTAATCTCCTAACCATGTTTTATTGAATCATTCATACTACTTTTTCTTGCATCTTGAGATGTTCTTTTGACTGTGAACAAAAAGTTATATGTGATAGAGTTCAACTTTGTATCCTACTATTGTTTCTTGTGTGGTGTACTGTGTGGGATACTTTGAATTCTAATAAGGTGAACATTCTTATACTATAGTTGTGCTGAAAATCTCTTTACTGGTAGTATGATGGAAAATTAATGTGTTCTTAGAGCTAAAAGTAGTTTTCTTTGAGGATATTTGTTGGTTTGAAGAATTGTGTTCTTTAGTCTTGGCCGACTCAGCGAATGCAATATATTATGAAGACTAATAGTTGACTTGGAATAATGCACTACATGGATAAAATGTTTGAATCTTATATGGTGCCAACCTAATTGATGAATAAGATATGCTTGTATATATAGAAGATGCTTTGAGGATTGAAAAGTAGGAGGAAGAGAGAGAAAGAAAAACTATGAGTTTGTGTGTGTGTGTGTGTGTGTGTGTGCAAGCAAGTGAATAGAGGAGAAGATCAAAGCCTAAATTCTTTATCAGTACTGTAGATTTGTTAAGCAATGCAGTGCTTTTTATTCTGAGCTTCAGTGGAACTGAACCCTACACATTGAAGATGTATTCCATTAGTTCATTCTTTTGGCAGTGAGCCATCTTTTGTATTTAGGTTGTGAGCCTTTTAAGGATAGTGAGTCCTAGCAGTGAGCCCCATAATATTTTGTATCTGGATATAATATATTGTGAGTTAATGCTCACTATGGTTTTTCCCATTTTTGGTTTTCCATGTAAAAATCTTGGTGTTCATGTGTGTAATTGCATTGACTTGTTCTTATGTTCTTTGTTGCTAATTCAGAAAAAATAGTAATAATGATTAAGTGAATTTTATTATCAGTTTGTGGAATACTGATTCACCCCCCCTCTCAATATTCTGAATGTTCAACACTCTTTGCCCCCATTTTCCCTAAAGTAGGTATTTTTTCTCTTTTTGGCATAACTTGGGCATACAATGTCGAAATTAGGCAAACAAGATATCAACGAAAATTTGGTTCCATGAATGTACCAGTGGTGTAGGTCTATTTTTTCCAATGGTTCCTTTTATTCTTAGTTAAAGCCATATCTTCATTTTTCACTTCTGAGCTCGTAACCTTTTTCTATATCTCTAATTTTTGTGATGCAAGCGGTGTTGGAAAGGTATTTCATAGCTCTTTAGATCTATTCATGAAAATTTTCCAAAATTTTCCCCAGGTACATTTTATTTAGTATTTTTTGTTTTCGCACTTTGCTTAATTACTTGGATGTCTGGGCACCTAGAAAGGATCTATTTATGTAGGATAGTATCATTTGATCTCCTTTATGAGTACTGAGGTTATTAGTCTTTTATTATTTTATTTGAGTGAGTATCATGGGTTTTTCTATTCATCCTTTTGTGATCAACTTGGATAAGGATAGCTATGAGTCTTAGTGAAATGGAATCCTGAAACATCTTAGGTGGCTTGATATTTTTCCTTATCTTTATAGTCTCATACCTACACTAGACATACCAAGAATTTTATCAGCATGGGGCATCATCAGAAATCATATAGTATGGGTTATATGTTTTAGTGTTTATATTGACACTATGTATGTTGTATCAAACATTGAATGTCCCCACATACTTTGGACATGACTTTGGCAAATACATGGAGACACTCACATCTCTCGATACCTAGAGGATCTTGTTGCAGATTGTCTCATCCCTCTTGTTGATACAAATTTCATACCCATTGATGACAATAATTTAGAGGTTCTTGAGTATATTATAAGTCTTGCATATTTTGATGGTTTAGAGACTTTTCTTCATGTTCCCTCTCTTCAGATTGAGACTATATCATCTTTTATTGTTCTTGATCAATTTTATATAACCACATCCTTTGCCCCTATTGATTTAGTGTAGCAGGACATTATACATCTTCTAGACACAACTACTTGGGATTCATATCTTATAGACATTTCATCCTTGTTTGTAAAGTCTTAGATTACAGATCTAGAGGATTACATTGAGGACATTATCTCCTCTTTGTTGATAGCCACATCACTGTTGTTGGCCAACCATCTTCATCGCCTTTGCAATTTGTTCTATATCAGTCTTCATAGGATTCTAGATTGACATCATTGCTTTTCAACATGTGGACATGTGAGAAATTTTTAGAGGCACACATCATCTAGATTTGGATTCTAGAATCACCCATTTCTTTGGATTGGATTCTCCAATCACTAGTGGATCTATTTCTTCCTAAGGAGATAAATTTTGTTTGCAGCTAGTGGATCATATTCTGTCTTCAGACATTTATCATTGGCACAAGAGCTCTTTCTTTGTGGGTAGGATTCATATCCTCATTTTCTTTCTCCTATTAACGAGAACATCTATTGTACTTGCATGATAGAAGCAGTCCTTGGGGGGTCACATTGAGTCCTTCTATCTTTCTTTCACTAGTGTAGTCATTTCTTTTTCTTTCTTGTGGAGAGGATTTTTTCACATGTGGTTCTCTCCTTTTCTCCAATTATGAGAGATTTCAGTTACTTTTTCATAGCTACCTAATCAGGCCTTGTAGCTAGGACCCATTCCACATTCATTTAACTTCCTTTATCAGTTTGTTTTGTTTCTCCCTAAGTTGATCTTAAGGGGGGTTGTTGGACTAAATATGTCATTATTTGATAATTAATTAATCATCAATTAATTATTAGAGGCTTTTTACTTTAGTTCACTTAAGATAAACTTAGGAGTTGATGTTTAATCTTTAGTTTAATTTTTATTATTAGATTATACTAAATTTAGGACAATTCATCTCATTGCATGAGATTAAAACACTTGTCACTATCTTGTTAATCCACATGTAGGGTTTTCTTGTGCTTTGCTTATATAAGCATGCACATTCATTTGTAATATTAATCCAAGCTATATTTGCATCAATACAATTCTCAAGTTATTGAGAACAATCTCGCATTTGATCTTCTCTATTGTAATAGATAATTGCTTGCAGGTGTTTCATGGGATTTGTGGATTGAATCATCATCAATTCCAACATCTTCTTGATGTGGATAGTATCCAACTAAGTTGCTAAGTGGCTGATAATGTCCTCCTTCATGTTGGACAACAAATTTCTTAATTCTATATTTGAAACCCTTGTAGATGATTTTCCAATAGTGGATGTCCTATCTCCTCTTAGTCTTTTGGTGATGGCCATGGATTAATTCTTGTAGACCTTAGAAATGTCTTCAAATTGTATTTGAGAGATATCTCCTTGTCCAATGAGGTTGAAGGAATCCATTTAGTCCTCATTGAATCCCCTCAAATATACTAACTTCAAGGATTCTTTAGACAACTTGTTCTATGGGTTTTTCTTCAAGGAAAATTGAAATATATCTGCATAATATTCTAATGGTTCATCCTCCTTCTATGAAATTTTTAAAATTCCATCTCTCCTCCTATAAGGCCCCCTACAATAGTCTTGGTACTTCTCCAAGAATAATGTTTTCATGGTATCCCAATCAGGAACAACATCCTTGCATAATCCCATAAACCATCTTAGGGTTGTATCTTTTAGAGTGGCAGGGAAGATTTTGAGCCTATGAGCATTAGAAGTATAGTCATAACTTCAGCATAAGACATTAAATTCAAACATAAATGTATCTGGGTCCTCAATCATTAACCCATAAAAGACTAGTAAGGCTAGAGGAGGGATATTCTTCAGCATGGTAGCCCTATCCTGGTTAGTCATTGGGAACTCAAAGGTGGCATATTCAAGCTCATCCACTGCATCTTTGATGGTTTGGTATGTTCTCTCTATGAGTGTGCTAGATGTTGGTGATTGGGAAATTTCTTCTTTACTATTACCCTCGCTTAGAGTACTAGATTCACCAATTTATTTTATGGATTCATGGTGTGTAGAGGGAAGGAATCTTCCCAAAGAATCTCTTTTCCTCTACATACATGAAATATGGCTTTATAGAGCAGTGGTCTTGCACAATGTTAGTGTATCTTCTGGTGTTGTGAAAAATATTAAGTCTAACAGTCCTAATGTTGAAAAGAAAATGTAAACTATGAAAGCTCAGAAAAAAAGTCTATGAAGATAACACCATCCCCAACAATGGAACGAAAAATGTAGAGTCTAAAATAATGTATTGTAAACTTGGTAGAACCTACACAATTCAAAGGTATATCTGACTGAATAGTCCACTCAACATTGCAAAGACTAGATTAAAATGTCAACCCAAGGTTTGTAAACTTGTGATGGTGTTGCACTATATGTGCCTTCAGAGACTCAAGGCTACTTAAGTTATCCCATTTGATATGTTCTACTTACTGAAAACTCATAGAATTGCAAAACAATAAAAGAACAAATTAGTGCTAATGGCTACAGGTGCCTATAACTTAACCTATAGCTAGATTTTTGCTAATAAAGAATTACTGTATCAACTAAAAAATGATCAAAACTAACAACTAAACTTATTTTAACCTATGGAGTGCTACTGGTTAACCCAATACATTCATGCCTATGTACATTCATTGCTAATAATCAAGGTATGAGATTCCAATTTAACTCACATGTAGTTCATGAAGTAATGAGAAATGAAAAACATCTAATAAATAGCAATAAATAGCTATAAATGGAATGAAGAGTAGTTATCTTGAGTATCCTTCTCAAGTGGTTGTTCTCACATAACTAGAACCAAATCTAATTGTCATATTCTACACATCCATGTGAAATTGACTTCATTCATTGCATATCACAAAAGATTACACAAAATCTTCTTCATAGATTCTATTCAATGAAAATCAATTTAAATAACCATATAATGTCTATGGATAATTGAAACTTAAAAAACAATTGATAATGAAATATTGAAAAATCAACTAACTTATCTTAGGACTCATCCATCAGCCATATACAAGAACAAGAGAGTTTATTCCATGTAACAACTAACTACAATCATTAACTTTCACTCCTAGATATCAAAGCATATAGTTAATATTGAATTGTTCAAACCATAACTAAAAAGAGAGAAGAATTCTAATAGAACTGGAACTTTGTAAAAAAAAATTGCATGTAAAACACAAACATTTATTAGAATCCTATCAAAAAGAAAGTTCTTATTTTCCAATGCTTTATTAACTTGTTATAATGATGCACGTTCAATCTCCATCAAGTGTCTTCAAAAATTAGTTATTACATTTAGCTTAATCTTGAGCTTCCCATGTTTTTTTGTCCCAGTCTTCCTTTTTCCATGGGTTACAGATTCTAGTTGCTATGTGCTACAATTCCTCCTTGGTTGCAAAAATGCTAATTCACAAAAATACGCACAAGGATAACTAATATAATTAAAACACATAATTTCATCCACATTTCATGCATATTCACATATAAACAATGCAATACTATTATGTCATAACCATGTATTTCCATTAGTATGATTTACGTTCAAGTCTATATAATAAGTATGAAAGGATAGCATTATATAGGAATATTTTTTTAAAGGTATAGCTAAAAGTGTCTGGAAGTATGCATAAAAGCAACAAAAAATAGGCTAATAGAAAAACCCATTAGTAGCCTTGTATCTTTGTTCCCATTGGTCTGCATAGATCTATATGAATCAAATCCAATGACTTTGTTTTAGAATATTACTTAGTAGGAAATCTGGTCCTTGTTTGTTTTCCCCCATGATATGGTTTGCAACTGGTGGATTGAGGCTTCTTGATCTTTGCCATGTCTCTTACCATTCCTTTTGAACTAATCCTCACAAGATCATCAAAATTGATTTGTCCCAATCTCCTATGCCAGATCCAACTCTCCTCTCTTTGGATTGCAAATAAATTTTGTCCATTTACCTCACTGAGATGATATACATCACTGTCAATTCTACTTCCTTCTGCAACTAGCTTATTGATACTAGTCTTTCTTATTTCAAAATATTTAGCACTAAATGAGATCTTATAGCCTTTATCACACATTTGAATTACACTTAGAAGATTTTGCTTTAGTCCTTCTACATATAGAACATCATGATTTTTTGTCTTTTTACCATCAAGACTTAAAATACCCTTACATGTAATCTTAGCAACAAAATTGTTACCAAGAGTTACAGATTCTCTATCAAATTTCTTGAAGTGCATGAACTTACTTTTCTCTCCAATCATGTGACTTTAAACACCCATTGTAAATGATCCATAGATTCTTCTCCTTTTGAGCATGTAATGTAGTTTGAGCCACCATGGATTTATCTGATCTTTTTTTCCTCTAATTTATTCTTCCAAACCTTATTTGTTTTACTATTTTGATATTTTGACTTATCTCCTTGTCTATCTGGTACATAAGAGGAATCACAAAATTTAATCTATAGTTTCTAGCTATATGTCCAAAATTGTTACACTTGTGACAAATAATATTGAAATTATACAAGGGTGCAAATGCATTTCTGCTAACAAAATCATTTCTCCTTGCTATAACCTTTCTACAATTTACAACTATATGACCAAAATGATTGCAACAAAAATAGTAACCAAAAAAAGAATTATAGAACCTGGTATTGTATCCTTGTCCTCTTGAAGCTTGTAGTCTTTCAGATCTTCAATTGTGTCTATGTACTGGGATGAAACCATCATTCAACAACTTGCTTAGAATTTGAACTTTTAGAAACATTAATTTTTGTATTCCCATCAATAGGCTTCATAAGCTATTCAATCACCTTATTCTTTTGTACATCAATAAAACCAAGATCGTTTTTGATATTTGGTGATCTCTACCTTTATACTATATGATCCAAGATCTTAACTTGCTCTTCCCAAACTTTAACTTCAACTAATGATTTACCTTTTCAAGATCTTTCCTCAGTGATACAATCTATTCTTCAATATTTTCACAATCCTTGTCTCTTGATATAAATATTTCAATCAAAACTTCCTCAATCCTTTTAGCCTCTTCCACTTGGATCTTCAGATCAATGACCATATTTTCTACCTTCTCAAGATTCTAAAATATTTTTTCCTTCGCTTTCACTTCTTTTGTAATCCTTTTCCTCAACCTTTTGATTTCCTTGGTGACATAGAGCAATTCTTCCACAAGGTCTACTTCTACATCATCTTCAATCCTAGACTTTATTTCTGAATCTTCTTCAGAGGTTTTTATAGCCATGAAAATATCCTTTTATCCTTCATTCTCACAAGTTGCTTGGTCATCATCATTAGATGAGTAGCCTTCCTCATTAATAAATAAACTTTTTTATTTTTAGGAAAAATTCTCACCTTTTGAAATGACTTCTTCTCATCATTGATAGATTATTTATATGAACATTTAGCCATGAAATGACCTAATTCATTGTTGACACCAAAATTTGATGAGGTAACAGTGTCTTATGGGAAACTCAATTTATGGGGGACCTTTTGTGCTAAACTGAGTGACCTCTGGGTTTTTAGAGAAGTTGACTTCTTCTATAATGGGGGTTTGGAAAGGGAAAAGGAAACAAATATAATAAAATAAAGTATAACCTAAGGTGATGAGCTAAGACTTAATGATCGGCATGATAAATCATAGATCATAAATTGAAGATTATAGCATAGACAATCTATTCATTCACATAAAATATCATTGCATACATTTCTACTGCCAAGAAGAGTCTTTAGACATGATCTAGATCAACAAACTTGTATTCAACATATATAGAAGTTCTCAAATGAAATTTTCAGACAATAAAAGTATAGTTTACAATTTGATTAAATAGCATGAAAGAATAGAAAGGTCAAACAATTGGCACAGTCTGAAATTCTTTTACAATAAAATAAAATAGTAATAAAGGCCTAGTGTCTTTAACCAAAACCAATGTTTCCTCCAAATTCTACACCCTTTTTCTTTTAATAGAGAAAAGTATATATAGCAGAAAAAACCCTCACCACTTCAGAGAGCAGCAACAGAAAATATTTCGCAATCCCTTGGTAATGATGTAGAAATAAAAATATTCCCAAAGCCATTGCAACATAAACGATTCGAAACCAAGCATCCAGTCATTCTAGGCACAGGTGCATCCTCTACAAATGATGGTAGTGGTCCCGACAAGGCAAATCAGACAAGTGTCACCATCCCATGCAAATGAGTATGCCATGCAATGGCCAATCATAACATTTGGTTTGTCTGGTTGATTGCTCAAATATGAGATCCACCGACTAGGCACATGGCATGCTTTCACTGTCCATGTGAACCTTTCTCTCTTGTTGTTGAAGACTTGCACTAAGGCTACACGTGTTGAATGGGCAGAGCACTTAACCAATAGTGGAGGAAATGATCATCGGTTGGGCGCAAAAGAGATGCGTGGTAGCATTTCGCTGCTCATAGTTGTTACTTCATCTCTACACAAAAAAATTTACGAATGAAGAGTAGACACATAGTAAGAGTACACTACAAATAACAATTGTGGGGCCCACAAAACTCTTTGGGAATGAGGGTTTCGTGGCACTCGAGTGGAGCCCAATGAGGTAGCTAGAAATAATGATAAAAAATATCCCTGTAGCCACGAGACATAGAAGCATAGTGAGGTTTCCTAGTTTGTGAAAGGAGTGAAGAAAATTAGGGTTGCAAAGAGTAGACACATGGAGCAGGAGAGAAAAATTTAGATAAAAGGCTGAGTTTATTACCTACAATGCACGGGCTGATGCATAGAGGAAAAATACACCCGAAGGGAGTTCGTTAAATACTTATTAACAACTTTGGTGACTACCAGGGGAATTTCGCTTGAGGAACAAAGAACCCAAAATTTCTTTGGTTTACAGACCAGAGTGCCATTTCATTAGATAACAGAGTTAGAGATTGGAAAGAGCCACCTATAGAGGCGACCATTCATCTTCAGATGGCCTTACCATGTTGCAAAAATTCTCCAGTCCTCCACTTAGATCAATAATTTCTTTATGAGGCAGTGCATTAGGTAAACCGGCCCCTGCTTCATATTGAAACAACAACTGTGTAAGTGGATGAATAACTCCCTCAATGTTAGTTGTAGTGGGAGGATGAATGAAATTTCTGAAAGCATCCAAATCATTTTCCCTCTCTTCTATTATTTCTGCAATTTTTTCGATCGTAGCAATAGAGCCATTTTCAAAGAACGAGAACTGCAAACCCATCCTGCTTAACTCGGGGAAACTCTCCCATATGTCATCTAGTGTCTTGCTCAGAGTAGCCACAACTGTTTTAGTGCACTGGAAGATAGAGTGGCAATGGATGAACTTATTTTTCATCTGACCAATAGCATCCCGATCTTTAATCCCCGCCCTGGTGAGGTTTTCATCAGAGACCAAGTATAGCCCGGTGAGTAGATCTTTTGCTTCTGGAACCTTCTCCAAAATAAATCGTGAGAATTGTTCAATCGTATCATGAGTCTCCTGGCTCAGCTTTGATGCCTTGGTGATGAATCAGAGGGTAGGCTATAGTGCTAAGCAAAAAAAATTAATCTTTTCCTAGTGAGAGATGTACAATTTCCTAACCAACAGAATAATGTCCAGCTATGTAGGAGAAGAAAGGAGAGGGATTTTAAGAGAAGTGATCTCCACGTCCTTTGAGTTAATGGCCTCAACCAACTCTACCCTTTTCTTTTTCTCAGATTCCAGTTGCTCCGTAGAGCTGCTCATTTCTTTATTCTAATTATCCTTGGCTCGAGAATGATTTTCTAAGTGCATGTCTAGAGAGGACTTTGTCTCTTGGAGTTATTCTAATTGAGCTTTTAGGCCCTTAAATTCACCCTCTTTTTCTTGTATTTTTTTCTCATATTGAGCTTGTTGGTTCTTCAAAGCCTCATTCCTCTATGCCATTCCTTGACTGTACTCAAGGCAAAGTCACTCCAGCTCTTCATTCTTTAGCCATAGATTCCTCTTTGTCTCTTGATTCTTGGCCTGTAGCTCTTTTACCATGGCAGGGTCAATAGTCTGAATCTTCACAAGCTCACCCTAAAGTTTGTTCTTCTCATCCTCTACTGTCAACGCCCTCTCTGTCATATGTGCAACATCTGGCTTTAGGGATTTCTCTTTTTTTTCCAAAACACTAACTCTTTCCCTTACCGCTTTAAGTTGCTCATCCTTCTTCTTTAGATGGTGGCCAGTTTTAAAGAAGTCAAAGGTGACCACCCGTTGTGTTTCCTCTATAATCTCAACCTTATCCTGCAGTTAGGCCACCTTCATGTCAATCCCTACCACATATATTTCATAATATTCTAGGTGCATTTCCCTTGAGGCTTAGTTACTCTTGGGTATATGGTTGCAAACTTCAATTCCTCGTGGGTCTCATCATAAAGAGTCTATATTTTTGGCTCAGCAGAAGCACTGTCATCTTTTTCTCTGCGCTTTTGTATTCTACTTACGCGTTCCTCCTTTCCGCAATCAATTTGTGCCATAAATTCGGTTGGTGATGAAACTAGTCTGCTTACGAAAGGAGCACCAGAAAGTATGGAATAGAGATAGGTAACCCTAATAGATGCGGGCATTTGTTTCTTCTGGAAAGTGAAATTTTGCAGGGAGAAGTGGGGCACATTTCAAAGCTTGGTTTGAGGACCAGTAAAAGGGCTAGCCACTTGCCATGACTCATATGGTGAATCAATAGGAGGACTCATAGGCTAGAATGGTGGAGGAGTTGTCATTGCAAAGTCAGTCTATTGTGATGGAAGAGGATCCGCAACAATAGCGGAAGAAGGGGTTCCCACAGAGGGCAGGCCTTTAGAAAGTGAGGCAAGGACAGCTTGAGTGGAAACATCTAGTGTAAGGGTTCGCAGAGCAGTAAATTCAGGTGGAGTTGTCTATGAGAATTGGGCGAAACCCCCCTCATGTGTTGGATTAAAAGTGGGAAACAAAAGGCCAATACTCATGGCAGGGATTGTCGTTAAAGCAGGGGCAGATACCAAAGAATGAGAAGCAAGGGAAGAAGGAGAAAATTTTACCTATTGACTAGTTGATGGCAGCTCCAAAATTGTCAGCAACTCTCCCTTAGCCTTGGGCTCCTAGCTAGCTGTAAGCAGTTGTCTTTAGGCGGGTTCTTGCAAACTTTCTCTGATAATGGTCTCTGTGCACTGCCATTTTATGGGCAGGGTCTCCCAAGGTTTGACAACTATTATTGTTTGTTGTTGTGATACCCTGGTTGTCTTAGTGGCCCAAGTAAGTGTATGTGAATCCCTTGATATATTAAAACACACATTTCTGGCTACATAGGTGTGTTGTCTGGAACCTTTCTCCTTTGGCACGAAGGACAAAAGTTTTCGCTTCTTCTTTCTACTCTACAGAATCATCCTCCAGGTCCTCGCTCTTATTGATGCTAGAGTCTAGGTGGGGTGGTCATCATCCCACCACTTTTGAAATTGCTTGTCCTCCTTCAAGCTCTCATACGATGCATCCAATTTCCTTATCTCTTGGCGATACTTCCAAAAAACTTCTATTTTTTCATCAGTCCACTTCTCATCCTTCTGCAACTTATTGTACATGGTGCATTCCATGTGGAAATTATCCTTGGCCACCACCACAATAGAGTAGAACTTGTGCCATGGCCCTGTATTATCTTACGTGGGAATACGCGCCAGTTCAACAAAATTTTCATCCTTGTCTTCCCGTGGGTTATACCGCTTTTCCTAGTAATGTTAGGGAACATGTATAGCTTTCATGTGTGGCTTCAGAAATTCATTGAAAGGGTTGTAATCCCATTTGTCACTTACCAAGACCAACCCTAAATGAGCCAGTTTATCCTGTAATAACTGATCTAATTATTTCTTAAACAGATTCACCGATTTGAAATTCTTCAGACAAGTGAAGAATCCTTTTCTCTTGACACTTTTGCTATTGTAGAAGCTAAAATCATTAATACACACCTGCCTATACATTTCGATTGTGAGCACCCTATCTATGACACATGTTGGGAGAAGGAAGGGTTGACCAGTGAAGCCCCACATCCAGAGAATTGTGAAATCTGTTCCTAAGAACTAGTCACAAGCAGGAGTGAAACTCTGCATATATTTGGTCTGATCCCTATCAAGCCAGATTATGTCACCTTCTCCTCATAAATCATGCAAGACTAGAGTGATAAAATAATTTGAAAATGCATAATAATCATATGACATGGAAAGAAAGGGCGTCCACGTGGATACTGGCTTCCTCTTCCCCCATTCATCAAAAATTGATAGTTCAAAATACTAGCCGAAGAAATTAAGGTTTTGATGTAGGAACATATGAACCAGGAAGGAAAGAAATCTAAACTTTCCCTCTGCTAGGTAATTCCTTAATTTTCGTATCATTTCATCTACCCTGAACTCAACGAAATCATACCAGAAGGTATCGTGTTGTTAGTGGAATTGGAAGGCCGGTCCTAGTTGAAAGGTTTCCACCATCTCATCAGAGTCTCAGCCGCATACAAAATCTAGCATGGACATGACATCTTACATATCCTCGTGTAATGAACCATGCAACAATGATATACTTGGCAGTTTAGCAACTAGGACACTTTTCTTACCAATCTCCTCCAACAAGAAATCTGAGTTCTTTTTCATCGCTTTCCTTGTTTTTTCTCCTTTACCAAGGTAAAAGGACTCAATTTTCTCTCTTCTTTTACTTGGGTCTGGGATGCATAGCATATGCCAAATCCCACGTGGGCTAATGTGAACTCTTAAATTTTGGCCCTTGATGTAGCAGGTGCTAGGGTTATAACACTGAATTGCAGCGTCAATTATCTTCGGGCAGTAATGCACCAGCGAGACCATGTATTGTGGAAGACCACTATACCAAGCCTTTCTTGTTGTAGACGTGTCCACCTTTGGTGCCATCAACCTTGCACAAGCTGCTTCTCTTAAGGATTTAGGGTTTTTTGTGAGTCATGGGTCATAAATATTATCCCATTTCTCCTCAACCCTTTTCTTGTTTCTACAATCTTTGGGCCAGCTCAGCTCAATCGTATATTCCCTCTTCAACTTTCTTGGTATACCAAGCATAGTATATGCCAAATCCTCTTAGACATACACATCCTTTGATGACCATATGGCTATAAACAACTCCTAGCCAATCTCTTGCATTTTCTAAGATGAACTCTCTGAAATTTTTCTTCGGATTGAGACTTCTGCGAGTTCTAGACTCTGTAATTCTTATCCAGCTCTGGATATGCTAAAAAAAACTTCTCTACACCTTAAGCTTTGGCATTTTTTAAAATACTTTGAATCATTAAATCTTTTCATGCAATATTTGGCTATCTTTTCTCAAGGTGGTAGAGGAAAGTATGCTTTTTGCATTCAAATCAGCATGTACCATTAATTTTGTGGTTCGTGCAAAATGAACTACTTTCCATTTCAAGGAAGAAAGAATTCATTATTGCATTTGGCAACTATGTGATATGCTATGATTCCCTTGAAACTTGAGCTGGAAATTTTCCTTCTAACCTTGCGTTAGTATGTGCTGGCAATTAATATCTTGGACTGAATGATTAAGCCAAAGCAAATAATCATGGCCTGAAAAGATATGGATACTTTCTTGGCCTCTGGGAAAGGCCTATGAGATGACACAATAGCCCATGATCATGCAACTTACTGCCGATGAGCGCCACCTTTTTAAAGCTAATTAACTAGCTCTTATTAATCTAGCACACATTGAACCATACCTCTACAAATGCAACTAGTCCAAAAATGCGAGGAAACGTAGGCATGCCTTTCAAATTGGCACTTGGTTATCATCATGTTTTTTCTCAAAATGGATTAGCATGCATCTTCTCATCTTTTCTATAAATAGGCCGCTATGTAGTGAGGAAATCACACTTAGCATTTGAGCAGTTTTAAAAATAGGTCATTGGCACAGTCTTAAGCAAGTTTTCTTATAGGCTAGGTGGTAGGTAAGTTTTAGTATTGGTTAGAAGGTATAAGCATAGTGTCAGTATCATGGATACTCCTACTAGGTTAACCTCTTATAAGTCACATACAACTTTTCTAGGGGAGGTTTCCACTAGGCGATTGAAGAGAATGACCAAGAATAAACATTCCTTGGTTTTGGTAGCCATAAAATAGGTTCTGGGTAGGGACTGTATAGAGTACGAGGACAAGTACCATGTGAATACTGATATCTGTTCACACTTTGTAGCATTGATGTTAGACATTAGCATCCCCAGGCCCCTAAATCTAAAGCTGGCGAAGGAAATATTTCTAAGAAAGTACCTGAATGGCCTAGGTGAGATCGTCGCTCAAGCTGCATATGGGGTAGACCTGCCATCAACCAGTGACCTTCATTGCTACATTGAGGAAGAAGCGGTAGTTGTATGGCTATCATTTCTCAGTGGATTCCATCTTCAGACACACTACGAGCATCGACAGAGGGTTACCCAGGCCTTGCACTTTCTGTTTCGCAGCTACAATGTGATACCATTCTATGATGTCGATTGGTATACCGACTTCAGGAACCTGGTGTTTCCCCCGCCAATGGTCATTGTGTCGAATGATGCTGCTTCTGCTATCGAAGAACTTGCTGACGAAGACACAGTAGGTGCCGCCATAGAAGAAGCGGTAGAAGCTACCATAGATATGTCAATTACTGTCTCTCATGCTCTTAGATAAAATGCCTCCCTGCTCATGGATAAAATGCCTCCTAGTTTCTTTATTTCCTGTTGTTGCATACACCACTTTCCTTAGAGTTTTGTATATAAGCTTGAAAAAGGTTAAAAATATTCCATATATGAAAGAAAGCTTGAATAGTCAAATACTTTTTGGATTATGGCTTTCTTAGCCATTTTGCAATGTAAAAACAAAAGAATATATATAAATAGATATATATCTTTATAAAAATCATGGCTCTTTCTTCCATTTTGCATTTAAATTTTATGGGATCTTTTATTAGCATATGTGTTCATTTCTTTGCACATGGGTGTGTTTTAAATGTAAAGAAATCTCCCTGCTCTACCCTCTACAATAATGGGTTATTTCTGTAGAAATAGGAACCAATTTCAAAAAAGACCGGCCAACACAAAGGGAAATAAAATAAAAGCATTATTCACATATTTACAAAAATAGAACTTGACACTTAATGGAACAACTTAAGATGAATCCTGTTGACTGAGATTCCTAAGGGTTCCTATTCCATATTTTCTAACTCAAAAGCGTTATGCTCCTTGTACCGAATGATTTTAAAGGGGCCCTCCCATAGGCTATCAAATTTACCATGCCAACCTAGCTTAGCAGCCCTTTTATCATATTTCAGTACTAAGTCTCCGCACTTTAGGCCTTGGTCAGAAGCCTTCTTGTCAAACCATTGCTTGACCACTTGTTGGCGGTTTGTCATGGCTATTAGGGAATTCTCCCTTTTTTCTTGTACTTTTAATAGTTCGGCAAGTTGAACCTCCATGGCACCACTTTGTTCTATCTCAAGATATTTCAACAATTGGAGCACCAGAATCTCCATAGATATAGGCAACAGTGCCTCTTTCTCGTATACCAACTCATAAGGTGAAGTCTTAAGGAATTGCTTAGGAGTTATGTGGTTTTCCCAAAGTGCTGGTCAGAGTTTTTTATAGCATTCCCTCTAGTGTTCCGAACCAATTCTTTTAAGGAGTTAAACTAGGCTCTTGTTTGTTGACTCTGCTAGGTCATTTCCCTACGGGTAATAATTTGATGATGTCTTAAGGAATATTCCATTCATTAATGCAAAGTGACATACCTTTGTGCCTAGGAAAGCTATGGAATTATCAGAAATGATAGTCTTTGGAGGACTGAACCTTGTCACCAGCTCTTCAAGGAAATCCATAATCTCTATCTTTGTTGCATTTTTAAGCGAAACGACCTCCATCCATCTTGTGAAGTAATCTATGGCAGTCATAATCCACTTGTGTCCAACACTAGAAGCTGGATTAATCATCCCGATGAAGTCCAAGCCCCATTATGCAAACAGTTTGTCCACCACTATAGGTTTGAGAGGAATTACATAATTCTTCCTTCTGTCAGTAAAGAACTAGCATTTTTTGCAAGATTTTACCAAAGAGTGGGAGACATTGAAAAGTGTAGGCCAATAGTAACTTGCACACATGATTTTGATGGTGGTGGTCTTAGTGGAGAACTGTCCACCTACAACACTGTTGTGGAACGTGTCAAGGATTCTCTTTGCTTGCTCCATAGTAACGCATCGCAGGAGTAGACCATTGAAATTTCTTTTGAAAAGGACCCCCTCCACTATCGAATATCTACAATTTTGCAACCAGTAGTATCTTCTCTTTTGGGAGGAGAGACCTGGTAGATACTTTCCTATTTGCATAAACCTCATTCTATCTGTCAGCTAGCAACCCTATGATTCTGGCTCATTTATCAGAACAAGCTCTGGTTGCTCTCCTACAGCGGGTATCTCCTCGTCCTGCGCCATGTATTCACTCAATCCTCTTCCTCTGATAGTTTTAGTGGGTTTGACCTCAATACCATATTCAAGAATCTTGGTGATCCAATTAGCTCTTCTTTCTGTGATTTATCCCTCCATGATATATTCACACACACTGGAATGTGCGACATAAACAAACACTTTGTTGCAGGAAATTAGATGGCAAAACTTTTTAAGTCCCTTCACTATTGCAAAGGCCTATCTTTCAATGAAATTATAATTCATCTCATATTCCTTTAAGGTCTGAGAGGAGAATTCCACTAAATTTTCTCCCTTTCCCTCATCATCTTTTTGGGTTAAGATAGTAGAAATACTGGACTTGCTACTAAATGCATGCATTATAAAATCCTTAGATAAATTTGGATTAACTAATACCAGAGCTCTGGAAATAGCTTCCTTGAATTTTTCAAAGGCTTCCTAAGTTTCGGTCATCCACTTGAATTCCTGATCCTTTTTAAGCATCAGGGTGATCGGCCTAATTATTCCTGCAAAGTTAGAAATAAACTTGCTAACAAAATTTACCTTGCCTAGGAAGGACTGAACACCTTTCTTATTCACCAAAAGGGGAAGTTCCTTGATAGCTTTCACCCATTTGGGGTCAATTGAAATTCCTTCTTTAGATACAACATGTCCTAACAGCTTGCCTTGTGGTAGTCTGAATACTCATTTTTTTAGATTTAGGGAAACCCCGAACTCCTGGAAATTTTGAAAAACTATTTCTAAGAGGTCAAAATGATCATCCTTAGATTTAGAAAACACAGTAAGATCATCCAAATAAATTAGAATAAACTTATTGATTAGCTTGCCGAATGCGATGTCCATCGCCCACTAGAATGTTGCCCCTACGTTGGATAAACCAAAAGGAATTTTAGAATATGCAAATGTTCCCCACTTTGTAGTGAACATGGTCTTGTGCTGATCCTCCTTTTTAACTTAGATTTGATTGTAATCAGAGAAACCATCCAGTAGAGAAAAAATTTCTGATCCTACTACCATTTGTAAGATTGACTCCATAGAAGGCAGTGGATAATGGTCCTTCAGGGATGCTCTATTTACGTCTTAGAAGTCCACACACAAGTGGATATCTCCATTCTTCTTTCAGACCAGGACCCGATTGGATACCCAAGTACTATGCTTGATTGTGAAGACAATGTGTGACTCAATTAGCTTGGTTAACTCTTGCACCATTAGCACTTCAATTTTAGGGTTTACAGGCCTTTGCTTTTGTCAGACTAGTTTTTCACCTTCTATTAGCTCGATCATGTGCTGAATGATATCAGGATCATATCCCTCTAGATCATCATAGGACTAGGCCACTACTCCATATTTTTCATAGAAACTAATGAGTCTTTCTTTATCATGGTGAGGGACATCTTTCCCGACTCAAAGATTCCTGCCATCTAAGACCCGAAGGTCTATGTAATCACTTTTGTCTGCTATGAACTTCCACCTATCATTTCTTGCATCATCACAATCAAATTTTGTTTTGAGAGTAACCAATCCTTTTGGAAGCTTGTTAGATTGGAGTTGCATAATTTTTCCTTCATAAGCTTCAACAATCTTTGGTTGAAGTTGATTGGCGATTTCCCCCAACTGCGGGATGAATGAGGTGATGTGTTCATCACTTTCAAAAACTTGCCAACTCTGATCATTGTCAGGAATCGTTGGTTGGACCAATACTTGTACTGAATGTTCATTATGTATAAGGTTAGAGGTAGGATCAAACTGAGCACCAATCACGACCATGCAGTCTGCGTCGCTATTTTGTCCTCGGGGAATAGTCTGGATGTTGAAGGCTTCAAAACTCTTAACCAGGTCCCAGACTCAGTGCTGATAGGATCTCTTGCAGACATTCCTTGCTGTGGAGATCCCTCTGACTTGGTTCAAAATATTTGAACACCATTAATTTCTTAATGCCCATTTGCTCCGCAAGGCTTAAACCTGAACTAATCCTTCATATTCAGCCTCATTGTTTTAACAAGTGAAATGAAAATGGAAAGACCTTAGCAATTTTTCATCTTGTGGGGATATTAGACATATCCCCCCTCCAGTGCCTACTTTACCTCTTGCTCCATCAAAGTACAATTTCCATAGCTCATTTTCTTGGCTACCTTTGGGAGCACTTGGTCTTCATCATAAATTATATAGGTGCCCAATCCTATAGCATGATAATTGCCAAAAGGGTCACTGTCCATGTGTTCACTCAACAAAGCATCTTCTTGATCATCCTGGTCTCCGCTCACCTTTTCTTCCTCTAGTAATTCAATGCAATACATTTCTTGCTTGGTGATAGAGGTATGTGTGGCTTCAAAGTTGATCAGTGCTTCATATACTACATGTTCAGAATGCAGAGCCTCTAATTCTATCTTCATTTTTTCACCATGCTTGGTTCTAAGAATTAGATGCGACCAATCCAAGGATAGGTATCCACCCACCTTTGAAGTAAATTCTCAGAATAGACAAAGACTGAACATAGGAGGAACATCTATGATCATAGTGTCTTGTGGAATTGTGATACTAGGGCAAGCAAATAGAGTTAAAGTGCCTTGATGACACCTATGGTTTCAACTTTGTTCCCATCAAGCTATATTACCCCCCTTTTCATAGGTTCATAGCCGAGTCCTAAAGCTTCGGCTATCTATTTAGGCATAACCGTGTTGATAGCACTAGAATCAATCATAGCATTGTTTAATAACTTCTTTCCTATAATGAGAGTCAAGAAGGGTTGGGGATTCAACTTATCTCTAACTCTGATAGGGGATTCTTTTGTATTTTTCATAAAGACTTTAGCTGGCGATATTTGTTTAACAACCTCTGCATTGGGTAACTGCTATGTTGGTGCTACACTGACCTCTTCTTGAAGCACCTTCTGTAATAGCATTTTTTGCTTTGGGATAGCTAGAATGTCCCATAGAGACACATTAGTGGATGAATTCTTCAATTTTTCTACCACATTAAAAGGTGACAAACTCGGAGGTTTATGCTCCTTGGCTCTTGTTATAATAATTTCCTTCCGTGGTTGAGATGGTAGCGGGGTGGTAGAAGTGCCAGGAATCTGATCAGAAACACCTTTGAGTTGCGGGTTGGATACATGTGAAACAACTAACTCACTGGTAAATCTCCTCTTTGAGTGTGTGTTATAATTAGATTGCACTTGCAGTGTTTTGGATATGAATGTATCATTAGCAAACATTGTTTCTTCTTCCTCCATTTAGGACAAAAGTGCATGATCAGAAGCGATGTCATATTCTTGTTTTAGAGACATTCCTTGCATTTACATGGTAAGAATTGCACTCTCCATTTGTGGCGAGGGATATACATAACCCCCATGGTCTAGCGTTGCACCTTTTGTTGTAAGTTTCCACGTGGACAATTCTAGACATATGTGCATTGCTGCAAGGGAAGCACCATAGATTGATGTCATCAATGAGGTTATTTTTCCCCACAGTTAATTCCCTACTTGAGCTTGGTGAAGTGCTTGTTAGCGGAGTAGCCACCAACACCTTTTGGTTAACTATTGGAGTTCGTGAATTAGTGCGAGAAGAACCACCTTGCTACTGCTTCTACTGATATAAGGACCATCCACCTTGATAGTTTTGATAGGAAGGTTTAAGAAGCATTGATTGGTTTTGCTTGAGGGTGGTTATGTCATTTTCCATGGTCTACAACATTTATTTCAGATCGCTCATTTCATCTTTGGAAGAACCAAATGTAGAGGCAACATTTTGTGGTGCTCCCGCATATGTGTACATTGACTAGGGAATTGTAGGCATGCTAGTTGACACGACTTCTTGTGTAGGAATCGATATTTTAGGAAATATCGACATGATAGGCTGAGAAGGAAACTTTCCATAATCTATCAAATGATTCTCGGCCTTGACAGCGACACTGTAAGCATCTGGTAGAGTAGCTCCTCCCAAAGACTTGATCATCATAGAAATGCCAAAATTGATGGACTTCAGGAAAAATATGAATGCCAACTCATGAGTTGGGCGTATAGTAACAGGGATCCTCTAGAAATTTTTGTGAAATTAGGCATTAAAGTCTGTTAGAGCCTCCTGGGGGGCTTGTTTTATGACAGATAGTTGATATTATAGTGAAGAGCGATCTTTGTCATTTGAGAACCTCTCATAGAACAGATCTCTAAGCTCATCCCAGGTGTGAATATTAATGCATTTCCTTTAAAAGACATGGCGAGAACCCTTAGAGCTACATTCTGCACTATGATCTCGTGTACCAGACACACATCTGCCACATTTTGCAAATGTTTTACGAGTGTTCTTGAGCTATAACTCTGGTAAACTTGGGTATAGCTTTCATAGCTAAAATCAGGATAGCACCCTAGACAACAAGTGCTACTAGGGGACTTTCTTGTCTCATGCCATGTAATTTCTATTGGCAGTTAGCAGCATGGTTAGAGAAACGGGTGGTGGGAGTGGAACGGTTACCAACTAATTTGTGGCCTGCATTATTCCTAGTGGAGGTATTAGTAAACTGGGGTTGCCTACGATTTGGGATATAGTTACAGGCCGATGGCTCATACACCCTTCTAAAACAAAAATTCATTTAAGCTTGGTGCCATTGGGAGTGCCAGAAAAAGAACAAACTATTCATGCCAAAATTTGATGAGATAACAATGTCTTATGGGAAACTTAGTTTATGGGGGACCTTTTGTGCTAAACTGAGTGACCTCCGGGTTTTTAGAGAAGCCGACTTCTTCTATAATGGGGGTTTGGAAATGGAAAAGGAAATAGATATAATAAAATAAAGTCTATTCTAAGGCGATTCACCAAGACACGATAAATCATAGATCTAAGGGCTTGATTGGTATTTGTAGTGTTCTAAAAGATCAGAAACTAAAGATTATAGCATAGACAATCCATTCATTGGCGTAAAATATCATTGCATACATTCCTATTGCCAAGAAGAGTCTTTATACATGATCTAGATCAGTAAACTTGTATTCAACATATATAGAAGTTCTCAAATGAAATGTCCAGATAATAAAAGCATAGTTTACAGTTTGATCAAATAGCATGAAAGAATAGAAAGGTTGAACAATTAGCACAGTCTGAAAGTCTTTTGCAATAAAATAAAATAGTAATAAAGGCCCAATGTCTTTAACCAAAACCAGTGTTTCCTCCAAATTTTGGACCCTTTTCTTTTAATAGAGAAAAGTATATATATTAGAAAAAACCCCCACCACTTCAGAGAGTAGCAACAAAAAATATTTTGCAATTCCCTCACAATGATGCAAAAATAAGAATATTCCACAAGTGATTGCAACAGAAAGAATTTGAAACCAAGCATTTGGTCATTCTAGGCACAGGAAAATCCTCTACAAATAATTATGACACGTAGTGGCCAATTGCAACATTTGGTTCATCTGGTTGATTGCCCAAATATGATATCTACCGACTAGGCACGTGGTAGCCTTTCACTGCCCATGTGAACCTTTCTCTCCGGTCGCTGAAGACTTGTGCTAAGGCTACATGTGTTGAATGGGTGAAGCACTTAACCAATAGTGGAGGAAAGGATCACTGGTTTGGCGCAAAAGAGACGCGTGGCAGCATTTCGTTGCCCGCAGTCATTACTTCATCTCTATGCTAAAAGTTTTGTGAAGAGTATACACATAGCAAGAGTACACTGTAGATAAAAATTGTGGGACCCAGCAAACTATTTGGGAATGAAGGCTTTGTGGCACTTGAGCAGAGCTTGATGAGGTAGCCAAAAAGAATGATAAAAAATATTCCGCAACCACAACACGTGGAAGCATAGCGGGGTTTCCCGAGATGTGAAAGGAGTGAAGAAACTCGGGGTTGCGAAGAGTAGACACATGGAGTAGGAGATCAAACTTGAGATAAAAGGCTGAGTTGATTACTTGCGATGCACGGGCCAATACATAGAGGAAAAATACACCTGAAGGGAAATTATTAAATACTTATTAACATTCACCACAATTAAAACATTTGAAAGGTAACTTACCTTTATACTTTTTGGATCCTCTTTGTAACTTTTAGACAAAGTTTTCTTCTTCTAGATTTGATCCATCTTTTGAATCTAGGACAACTTGCTTCTTGGACACCTTGAATGCAACCTATTTCCTTACAAATTTTTCATTCTCAATTTTCATTTCATAGGCAACCATAATTCCATGTAACTCATCCATAGTTAGAGTATTTATATCTTTAGCTTCTTCAACAACAAATTTTTTTGCATCAAACTTCTTGAAAAGGGATTTGATGGTATGGAAGTGTAAGGGTTATATAAATTGGAAATATATATAATCTGGTATAGATATATTTCTATATTTTACTTATATATTTAATCTAATATAGATATATATCTATATAAGATTATATATATAATTTGATATTGTACTCATAGATTTTAGGAGTTAGGGATGCTATGTCTCTTTTGTTTGATTAGGTCCTTCACCTAATGAAAACAAATAGATCCCACACCAAAAATCTAGGTGGTTCACTCAATCTAAGCTATGTATGATGAAATTAAGACTAAATGCAATGATCCAAATGCAACTAGATGATGAAATTGTTTGATTAAGTATACAAAACCTAAGAAATGTAATTTGTTTGAAAACACATTGTGCAATGCAAAAACACCTAGAAATGAACGAAGATTGCAATAGAACATGAAGAAAC
Source organism: Sequoia sempervirens (assembly GCA_007258455.2). Taxonomy (NCBI): domain Eukaryota; kingdom Viridiplantae; phylum Streptophyta; class Pinopsida; order Cupressales; family Cupressaceae; genus Sequoia; species Sequoia sempervirens. Next base: position 225,957,833 of record VDFB02353493.1, on the reverse strand, counting down.
TAAAAGTGTGCACCTAGAATATGGATGGAGAGTGTAAATGGATTTTGGAATGCTATTGATGCTAATTTTCAGGGCTGGTGGGAATCATTCACCATTTTGGGTGAATCAGTGCCAGTTTTGTAAAAAATTTCTGGAACCTGTTTCTTACAAAAGGGTATCTAAAAATGCAAAAAACCAAAAACTGACCTTAGAGTGGAACTCATTCACTACCCATGGTGAATGAGTCCATTTTTGAATTTTTTAATATTTGAAGGTGGAATCTAGAGCTTTCAGGTTGCACTTTGATTCTCTACAGGTGTCCGCTTCCAAAACTCTAATTTCCAAACCTGAAAGTGAGTTTTTGTTGATATTTTGACTTGTTCAATGGAGGGAATACTTAAAAAACTTTTAAATTTTCAATCTTCAATGATTTCTTAGCCTCCAAGATCTCTAAATCTACAAACATACAAGACAAGAGAGAGAAATAATGAATGTTAGGGCATGGGGGTTTGCAATAATGAAAGAAATAATGTAAAGATGGAGTTGATTACCTTGCCATGATGTTTGATCTTGAATTTTTGCAGCAAAACATGAAGAATCTTCCCTTGAATGTCTAAAAGTTTCTATTTTAATGACTTGAAATGATAAAAACCTAACCTGCTTGTCTTGAGATGGAAGAACGATGGATGAATAATGAAGAATGGTTGTGATTTAAGGTTTAGAGAGTTGATTTTATATGAAATTCATCTTATTAGCCAAAAATTGGATCCCTAAGGCTGACATGTGAAAATAATAAACATTTTTTCCTACTTAAAGGTCAAAAATGGGCCAAATGAGACTCATTCACCACCCATGTTGTATGGGTCCTACCTGAATGGAACTTATTCACCATAAATGGTGAATGGTTCCCACATGGGCCATTTTTCTAGCTAAGATGCTAGGAAGTTGAGAAATAAGGTTTATATTGTGACCTTGTCAGTTATTTGATTAATTTGTGCCTCGGGATGCATAATGTCAGTTAATAGGGACTTATTAGTGATGATGTAAATGTCAATCAGGGATTGGGACACAAAATTTAGTGTGAAAGTGTGACTAAATACACTTTACAACACTAAAATGAGGTCCACATAGCCTAGGAAGGCACAACATCTAATGTGAATGTGTAAGACACATTACAACACTAGATTAACATTAAGTTTATTTTACAAGCCTTCTAGATTGATGTGATAATGTCATTAAACACATTTTATAATTTTGAATTAGGGAGAAATGGGTTCATTATGTCTAGAAAAGCATGAAAGTCCTTTACAACACTTTACAACACCTTTACAAGAAATTGTTAAATGCATGTTATTCAATTTGCAAGCATCTAAGACCTAGTGTGGATGTATAAAATTCCTCACACCACTTGAATCAAGGCCTCATTAAGTCCTATTTATAATGAATTATTCTGATGTTAAGCAAGTTTCCTTTTTTCTATGGTACATTTAGCCCCCACTTTAGTGAGAGGGTGAACTTGCTTCAAACTCGCACTATTTAAGTAGACATTCAAGAGAGATCTGAGTGCATAGATGTAGATGACAAAGAATGAAAAAGATCAAAGGAGGTTGCCCAAGCCCCCAAGATCTAAGATCTTAATTCAAACCATCAAGATACATAATCATGCAATGGAAAGAACTAAAGGAAAGAAAGATGGGGTGGAAAGGATGCACTCACTCTGGGGCCATAGAGCTTCAGGTCAACCACAGGGTGAGAATTCCACAACATACTCACTCTAGGGCCATAGAACTTCTAATTGTCCATGGGGTGAGAAAGCCCAAAAGGTGAAATACATACGATAGTTGGTATGCACTCACAAACACATAGGTGGCTGTGGGGAAAGTCATTCCACTTAATGGGCTTCTCGCTCAACCATATCAAAGTTATACCTCTTGATAGCTTTAACAAGGCGGGGCAAAGGAAAATGGTTTTCGAGCTCTATGAGGTAAGAAAAACTTTGTATGCTTAACACTCATAGACATTGTTAATGCAGAATAGTGTAAGGATTGTTCAAAGGGATTTTGCTTTGTTTGTGCAAGGTCTCATCTTAGTGGACATTGTTCTTAATGTCTCCAAAAGAGTATAAGTCAAAACAAGTATCACGCTCTTGGAGGGAATCAAGTCCAATGACTCCACCAAGAGTAGGATGTATCACAAGAAGAAAATAAATCACACAATGAAATGTGAGTAGTGATGTATGCCCCCACTTTAAAATGGTTGTGAACACCAGCACTATGAGCAATTGCTTTAAAGTAGAAGAAGAGGACATGAGAGCTTACTCAAAAATCCCTATACCAAGTCATATGCTTTTCAGGAGCTACATCGTGATAGAGAGAAATATGTCATATGTGAGCCAACTTAAGGCATGTTGTCCACATCCCAAGCTTGCTCTAATAATGTTAAGGACTAGCCAAAGGAGGCAACAAAAAGTTACATATGAGGACAAGGATACCTAACCCCTTGCCCCCACTTAGTGTAAAACAAGGGTGACCTAAAATGATTAATGAAATACATGCTAGAGTGAAAATCAATATCAATTAGAGGAAGTAGGTTCCCCCACAAAGGGAAGCATACCAAACTCCTTAAGATGTTGAATTTTACTACTCAAAGCCTTACATTCATTAGTGAAGTAACCATAAACTCTATGATAGGCACATAATGAAGTCTTATAAGAGAATTTCTTTTGAGTTCTAGGAGGGAGAGTGATGAAGTGATCTTGGAGGAGTCTCAAAAAGATACACTCATGATCAATGGTAGAATGTGGTCTTGTTATTTGCATCAAAGTTACACTCTACTTAGTAGTAGATGTCATACTGACACAAGTTTCTCTAGATTTTGAGATTTTGTTCTCACTCTTATAGGAGGAGGAAAAATCTATCAAATCATTGGTGTCTTATGAGATGACATTGACATTAAACGAAGATGTAGGTGTTTGTTTTATGTTTGGTAAAGAATGATGTTCAAGATCACTAGTGTTGATGAGTTTAGAATGGATGACTATTAAGGATGATTTAGGAGTGTGTTGTGTGAGATGGTTGATGTTGGGTGAAGGTTTGGCGATCTCTATTACAGGACAATAACCAACACCATGAGTTGTTTGTTGTGTGATAGGGTTGAGGATACCTTGTTCATGAGCACTACATTATTTTCCACTATATCCAAGTTGTTTCATAACCTCATAACATTTTCCATAAATATTTTTCATTTCTTTGGAATTAGGTGGTTGTTCGTTATTGTGTTATCAAAGGTTGTTGTGTATGTTGTATTTTCTTCCAAAGTAGAGGAGTTAGATGATTGAGAAGATTGTGTAGATTTTTGAGTTGTCATAATGGTTGGTTGTTCTTTTTTCTCATCTTTCTTTTGTGTGATTATGTATTTTCCCATAAATGATGGTGTGAATTCTAGGGATCCCCAATCATCACCAAATAATTTAGACACTAATTCCTCATTGTTTTGTTGAATTTCAATAGGGTCTATATTGGATGTTGGAATCAATTTTTTTAGAGGGCTTGTAGCTCCTTTCTCAAGGTGCAAGAAAATTTCAAGCTTGGGGTCTATTTCAACTTAATAAATATTATTGTTATATACATATTTCATTATATGATGAAGGGTTGAAGGAATTGCATTCATCTCATGAATCCATGGTCTGCCTAAAAGAAGATTATACAAAAGATCATTAGGCATGACATGAATAGGAGTTTGAAAAGTAGCCACCCCAACTGTGATAGGAAATGTAATTACACCAAGCAGTTTCTTTGTTGTATTATCAAATCCTCAAATAGATATGCAATCAGGTATTATTTGTGACTTTTCAACACATAATCTATCAAGGAGATTCACACTACACACATTATGGGAAAAACCATTATCAATAAGGGTTCACTTTATCCCTATCTGATTGTATTGAGCAATGATCATGAAAGCTTCATTTTGGTTTTTCACTTCCAAAGGGCGGAGTTCACTTTGGTGGAAAATGATGTTAGCATTTATTCCTTGGATCATAGCTGTGATGTTAGTTGGTTGTGCATTAGAAGGGACATGAACTTGTTGCAATGTTGACTGGATAATGTTGTGATAGTGAGGGGGGGCTTGAATAATGTCCCATAAGGAGATTTTAGCAAGAGTATTCTTTAGTTGTTCAACAATATTGTACTCCTTTTCACTAGGAAGACTTGGTAAGATAGGTTTAGATGGGATGGGATTAGGAAAAGGTAAGGGTTTTGGGGCTGGTTGTAGTGGTTGTGGATTATTGTGAGTGTTATATTATGGGCAACAACATTATAGCTCAGTTGTTGTGATACATTATTGTGAGGTGGGTAGAGGATAAGTTTAGGTTTATTTTGAGTTTGTTTGTGTGTAGGGGGGTAAAGGATGAGTTGAGGTTGAATAATGTTAACCTAACTTACCAAGTGAGAGTCTATATCATTATTGTGGTTCGTGTCTTGCATCGTGATATTGTTCCTAGGGAGGGTTTTGAGGAGACCTACATACCAAATGTTCTTGACATTCCAAGGTTGGTTCTCCTAAAAGGACTTCATCACAAGTATGAGGATGATCAATGGTTGAATTATCTTTCTCAATAAGGTTTTTCTTAGGTGAAAGGGGATAACTAAGATTCTCATGACTCTCATTGGTTGTGTTTTCTAACATCAAAGCATCTTACTTAGTACTAAGGGAGATACTAGGGGAAGAACAAGTATGATTATCATGAGAATTTATGCCATGCCTTTGTTCTTGAATGTCTTCCAAAATAAGATAGATAGGGGAAGGATCATAAAGAGGGTTGTTGTAGACCAACATATCCTCATAATTTATAATCTTATCTTCCTAAAAATTATCCTCACAATGGAAATTAGGTAAAGTGATGTTTAAGAATGTGTCTATGATTTCATTCTCTCATGATAAAATATATTCCCAAAGGGGATGAGGAGAAGGACAAACAATATCATCATGATTCTCAACAATTGTGTGTTCATTTGCCAAGATACCATCGTACACTATAGAAAAAAGGGACCTATTTCTTAACTTGGGAATAATTCAGAATAATTAGACTTAATGAGGCCTTGATTCAGGTGTTGTGAGGCATTTTATGCATCTACACTAGGTCTTGGATCCTTACAAATTGAATAACATTCTTTTAATGATGTCTTGTAAAGGTGTTGTATAGTCTTGTAGAGGAATTTCATGCTTTTCTAGACTTAATGAACCTATTCCTCCCTAATTCAACATTATAAAATATATTTAAATGCATTATTACATCAATCTAGAAGGCTTTTAAAATAAACTTAATGATAAACTAGTGTTGCAATGTGTCTTGCACATTCACATTGGTTCTTGTACCTTTCTAGGTTGTGTGGACCTCTTTTTAGTGTTGTAAAGTGTATTTAATCACACTTTCACATTAAAATTTGTGTCCCAAGCACTAATTACACCTTACATCATCACTAATAGGACCCTATTAATCCATATTGTGTATCTCGAGGCTTAAATTGATCAACTACCTGACAAACTTGCAATTTAAACCTTATTTCTTTATCTCCGAGCTTCCTAGCTGTCAAAATGGCCCCTGTGGGACCCATTCACCATCCATGGTGAATTAGTCTCAGCCAGGTGCAACCCATTCGCCATGGGTGATAAATGAGTCCCATATGGCCCAATTTTGACCTTTGAGTGGCAAAAAAGTGAAATTTAAGTTTAATATTACTTCATGTCGACCTATGATGAGGTATTAATGGGTAAAACAGGTGAGTTTCCTATAAATATAAGTCTTTTAACCCTAATTTACATATCTTCTTATTCATTCATCCACCAATATTCCATCTCAAGTCAAGCAACCTAGGGTATCATCATTTTAATTCACCAAGACATCAATTTGTAGACAGTTAAGGGAATATTCTTCATGTTTTGTTGTAGACTTTCAAGATCAAACATCATGGAAAGTTAATAAACTCCATAATTACATGTTTCATTCCATTCTTTCATAATTTTGGTTTAATTACCGAAAAGGGGTTTGACCAAGGCAAACCCCCATGCCCTAACATCCAAATTTTCTCTCTTGTCTTGTGTGTTTACAGATTTAGGACTCTTGGAAGCTTGGAAATCATAGAAGATAAATTTGTAAGGTTTCTCAAGTCTTATCTTCATTCAACAAGTCAAAATATCAACCAAAACTCATTTTCAGACCTATAAATTAGATTTTTAGAAGGAGACACCTATAGGAAGTCAAAGCACAAATCAGGAGCTCTAGATTCCACTTTTGAACATTCAAAAATTCAAAAGTGAACTCACTCACCATGGGTGGTGAATGAGTCCCATTCCAAGGTTAGTTTTGAGTTTTTTGCATTTTAGATACCCTTTTGTCAGAAACAGGTTCTGGCTTAGTTTGGTAGAACTGTTACTGATTCGCCCAGAATGTCGAATGAGTCCCACTCAGCCTAAAATCTAGCATCAATTGCATTTCAAAATAAATTTCCAGTTTCCATCAAGTTATCAGGTGCATACCCCAAATTTCATCCATTTCTGTTTAGTTTTACATTCATTTCTAGGTGTTCTTGCATAACACAATGTGTTTTTAAACAAGTCACATTTCTTAGGTTTTGCATACTTAATCAATCAAATTCATCATCTAGTTGCATTTAGCACATCTCATTTAGTCATATAAACATTATGCAATCCTTTATTTGAGCGAACCACCTAGATTTTAATTATGGGATCTATCTCTTTCTATTAGGTGAAAGGCCCTGATCGAGTAAAAGAGACCTAGCATCCCTAGCCAAAAAATATACGGTTCAATTTGGTGAACCTAAATTTTTAAATACCTTCTTGTGTGATTTGGAGTCCTTCACCATACATCTAGCTTGCATTGATCTTGCATTAGGACTTGCATGAATTCATATGCATCCTAGGTTTCAAATCTTGCATTCATAAAAGAGTGCATTTAGGTTGCATTATTGGCATCTAAATTCATTTCAATTCTCTACAATTCTGCATTTTTCACTTAGTTCTGCATCATAGCACTCAGAAACCATAAAAATCCTTCAATTTTTTTGAAAATTCTGAAAAATTCCATACTAGGACTCATTCACCACCCTGGGTGAATTAGTCCCTTTTGATCCTTGAAATTGGATTGTACATAACTAAAAACTCCATTTTAAAGCTTTTGTTTGGTTCCTTAATCTACCTATATTAGTTAGGAATTTCTATAACATGCACTTCACTAGATCTCACTTAAAATAACTCATTTCATGCATTGTTTAAATTTCACATTTACATCTTCCACATTTCATTTTTTAGACTATTGCATACTATAATTAGCGATTTACTTTGTTTTACATCTGAAAATTACATTGCACTTTATTTAATTTTTCATAACATGTTCTTTAGATGTGCTTTTGATTTGATTAAACATGGATTTTATAAACATAACATCCCCTCTTATGAGTTTTATTTTCATTACAACAATGAGGAACATGTTAGTCCTGACAACACCATTACATTACCTATTGGTGTGAATGGAAATGTAGACAATCATAACACACATACTTGTTCTTCTCTTGATACCTCCTATTAGTGACAAAGGTATCTTGGTGAAGGAAGTTGCAAGCATTGAGGGTCTTGATTGTCCATTTCCTTATTCCCCTTTCGGCGATGTTAGACAACAAGAACACGAGATCATAGACACATTCCTATTAGTCACCTTACCTAGTCTCCATGGTCATGACAATCAATCTTGTCCATCTCCTAATATCCCTCCTCGATGTAAAGAGGATAGGTTGGTGTTAGAAGATATCCCTATTCAGAATCATGACACCCTCGATCCTCCCTTCCCTAATGCTCCTCCCATTTAGGAAAATCTATTTGAAAATCATAATGGTCCTTCTCTTGATGCCTCTCCCACTTGTGATGAAGCTACCTTGCAAAACTCAAAATTGGATGAACATATTACAAGCTCTCCTAGTAGGGTAGATAATATGGAACAAGAGAATGAGACCTTAGAAAAAACCAACAATCAAATAGAATCTTCCCCTAATCTGCCCACTATCAATTATCAAACAAATTCAACAATTAATAACTCCCTTAGTTGTGATGAAGTTATTTTGGATGAACCATGCCTTAATTGTCATGAATATGTGGTTTTTTGTTCTCCTAAGAACTCTCCTTCTAGGGAGGATATTATGACCCAAGACAAAGATAACATTGGCACTAATGATATTATGCCCTTTAAAGACAATCTGGGCTCTCACTTGTTCTGAGATGTTAACATTATTCAACCTCAACTCATCCTTTATCCCCCTTCACATAAACCTCCAACACAACCCAAACCTAAATTCATCCTCTATCCACCTCAAAATACTGTATCACAATAGTTGAGTTATAATACCGTTGCTCATACATATAACACTTGAAATAATCCATTAACAATGTCTATGAGTGTCAAGCATACAAAGTTTTGCTTACCTCATAGAGCTCAAAAATAATTTTCCTGTGGCACCTTATTAAAGTTATAAGGAGGTATAACTTTAGTACGATTGAGCGGGAAGCCCATTCTGAGGCACAACTTTCCCCATAGCCACCTATGTGTTTGAGTGCATACCAATTAGCGTATGTTTCTCAACTTTGGGATTTCTCACCCCGCGGACAATTAGAATTTTCGTGGCCCTAGAGTGAGTATGTTTTGGACTTCTCAGCCGACAGACGACCAAGAGTTTTGTCACCCCAGAGTGAGTACACTTTTCTTTTTCCAAACAAATAGCCTAGACCTGATCCACAACTAGTTTGACAAATGATCAAAGCTTGATCCATCATTTTATTTCCATATTTCTCTTTCTTTCTATTGCATGATTATGTATCTTGATGGTTTGACTTAGGATCTATATCATGGGGGCTTGGCCATCTCCTTTGATCATTTTCATTTGCATCTGAACACTCAGATCTCTCTTGAATGTCTAGTTTAGTGTGAGTTTGAAGCAAGTTCATCATCTCACTAAAGTGGGGCTAAATGCGCCAATAGAAAAAAAGGGACCTCTTGCTTAACTTGGGAATAATTCATAATAATTAGAATTAATGAGGCCTTGATTCATGGGTTGTGAGGAATTTTATGCATCCACACTAGGTCTTTGACCCTCACAAATTGAATAACATCCTTTTAACGATGTCTTGTAAAGGTGTTGTAAAGTCTTATAAATGACTTCCACACTTTTCTAGACTTAATGAACCCATTCCTCCCTAATTCAACATTATAAAATGTATTTAAATACATTATTACATCAATCTAGAAGGCTTGTAAACTAAACTTAATGATAAACTAGTGTTGTAATGTGTCTCGCACATTCACATTGGTTCTTGTACCTTTCTAGGTTGTCTGGACCTCATTTTAGTGTTGTAAAGTGCATTTAATCACACTTTCACATTAAACTTTTTGTCCCAAGCCCTAATTAATCTTTACATCATCACTAATAGGCCCCTATTAACCGATATTGCACATCTTGAGGCTTAAATTGATCAAATACCTAAAAAAGGTTGGAATCTAAACCTTCTTTCCTTATCTCTTGGCTTCCTAGCTGTAAAAATGGCCCCTGTGGGACCCATTCACCATGGGTGGCAAATGAGTCCCATCCAAGTGGGACCCATTCACCATGGGTGGTGAATGAGTCCCATTTGGTCCAATTTTGACCTTTGAGCAGGAAAAAAGTGAAATTTAAGTTTAATATTACTTCATGTCGTCTTGTGATGAGGTATTAACAGGTAAAATAGGTGAATTTCCTATAAATATAAGTCTTTTAACCCTAATTTACATCTCTTATTATTCATTCATTCACCAATCTTTCATCTCAAGTCAAGGAACTTAGGGTATCATCATTTTAAGTCACCAATACATTAATTTTTAGACATTCAAGGGAATATTCTTCATGTTTTGTTGAATACTTTCAAGATCAAACATCATGGAAAGGTATTGAACTCCATAATTGCATGTTTCATTCCATTCTTTCATCATTTTGGTTTAATTACCTAAAAGGGGTTTGACCAAGGAAAACCCCCATGCCCTAACATCCAACTTTTCTCTCTCTTGTCTTGTGTGTTTGTAGATTTAGGACTCTTGGAAGCTTGAAAATAATTTAAGATAAAGTTACAAGGTTGATAAAGTCTTCTCTTCATTCGACAAGTCAAAATATCAACAAAAACTCATTTTCAGACCCATAAATTAGAGTTTTGGAAGCGAACACCTGTAGGAAGTCAAAGTGCAAACTGAGAGCTCCAGATTCCACTTCTGAACATTTAGAAACTCAAAAGTGGACTCATTCACCATGGGTGGAAAATGAGTCCCATTCCAAGGTCAATTTTGAGTTTCTACATTTTTAGATACCCTTTTTTCAGAAATAGGTTGTAGCTTAGTTTTGTAGAACTAGGATTGATTCACCTAGAATGGTGAATGAGTCCCACCAAGCCTAAAAAATAGCATCAGTAGCATTTCAGAAGAAATTTCTAATTTCCACCAAGTTCTTAGGTACACACCCCAAGTTTCATCCTTTTCTATTCAGTTTTGCATTCATTTCTAGGTGTTCTTGCATAACACAATGTGTTTTTAAACAAGTCACATTTCTTAGGTTTTGCATACTTAATCAATAAATTTCATCATATAGTTGGATTTAGCTCATCTCATTTAGTCATATAAACATCATAAAATCCTTTATTTGAGTGAACCACCTAGATTTTAAGTGTGGGATCTATCTCTTTCTATTAGGTGAAAGACCCTGATTGAGTAAAAGAGACCTAGCATCCCTAGCCCAAAAATCTACGGTTCACTTTGTCACTAAAAGGAGAGGTATTAGGAGAAGCACAATTATGATAATAATAAGTATCTATGTTTGTATGCTCTTGTATGGCATTATCCACTCAAATAAGGGAGATAGGAGAGGGTGTGAGTTTAAGGTTAACATTGTCATTTTCACTCTCATGTGCTAAGAGACTCTCATAACTAGGACATGCATTGAATGAATGACGATCATGCTTATTGCCCAAATTTTTCTTTGCAAATTTGGAGAATATTGAAACTAAAATTTTGAAATAACAAACTATGCTAACTCAAAATGCAATGTAAAAGGCTGAAATGAAATGCAATTTTCAGATGATAATTGACTAATTATGCTATGCAACAATATGAGAATGCAAATGTGAAATGTAAACCATGTATCAAATGAGCTAATTTAAGCTAGATCTAATGAAATGCATGTTACAAAAATGCAGCTAATTGATACAGGTAGGTATAGGCACCAAATAGAGGCTTAAAAACAAGGTTTTCAGTGTTGTAAAGGGTAGTTTTAGGGGTGAAAAGGGATTGATTCCCCCAAGGTGGCGAATGAGTCCCAGTATGGACATTTTTTAGAATTTTCAGAAATTTTTGATGGATTTTGATGTTTTCTGAGTGCTATGACGTATACCTAAGTTAAAAATACAAAATTTCAAAAAAATTAAATGAATTTAGATAGCAAAAATGCAACCTAAATGCACTTTTCTATAAATGCAAAATTTGAAACCTAGTATGAAAATGAATTCATGCAAGTCCTAATACAAGATAGATGTATGATAAAGGACTCCAAATCAAAAAAGAAGGTATTCAAAAAATTAAGTTCACAAAAATGTACCATAGATTTTAGGAGTTAGGGATGTTATGTCTCTTTTGTTCGATTGGGGTCTTTCACCTAATAAAAAGAGATAGATCCCACACCCAAAATCTAGGTGGTTCACTCAATATAATATATGTATGATGAAATTAAGACTAAATGAAATGATCCAAATGCAACTAGATGATGAAATTGATTGATTAAGTATGCAAAACCTAAGAAATGTATTTTTTTTTAAAAACACATTATGTAATGCAATAACACTTAGAAATGAATGCAAATTGTAACATAACTTGATGAAACTGAAAGTGTGCACCTAGAATATTGATGGAGACTGGAAATGGTCTCTGGAATGTTGTTGATGTTGATATTTAGGCCTGGTGGAACACATTCACCATTCTAGGTGAATCAGTCCTAGTTCTATAAAACTATTCTAGAACCTGTTTCTGACAAAAGGATATCTAAAAATACAGAAAACCAAAAACTAACCTTGGAGTGGGTTTTGAATTTTTGAATATTCAAAGGTTGAATGTGGAGCTTTTAGGTTGCACTTTCATTCTCTACAGGTATCTGCTTCTAAAACTCTAATTTCAAAACCTGAAAGTGAATATTTGTTGATATTTTTACTTTTTCAATGGAGAGAAGACTTAAACAACTTTTCAACACAATCTTCAATTATTTCTAAGCCTCCAAGATGTCTAAATATGCAAACATACAAGACAAGATAGAGAAATGGTGATTGTTAGGGCATGGGGGTTTGCCTTCGTAAAACCCCTTTTAAGTAATTAAACCAAAATAGAGAAAGAATGTAATGAAACATGAAATAATGGAGTTGATTACCTTTCCATGATGTTTGATCTTGAATTTCTACAACAAACCATGAAGAATTTTCCCTTGAGTGTCTGAAAATTTGCTATTTTAATGACTTCAAATGACAAAACCCTAACTTGTTTATCTTGAGAATGAAGAATGATGGGTGAATAATGAAGAATTGTTATGATTTAGGGTTTAGAGAGTTTATTTTATAGGCAATTCACCTTATTAGCCCAAAAATTGGATCCCTAAGGTTGACATGTGAAAATAATAGACTTGAATTTCAATTTTTCCCACTCAAAGGTCAAAAATGGGCCAAATGGGACTCATTCACCACCCATGGAAAAAAGGTCCCACCTGGATGGGACTGATTCACCATGGATTGCAAACAGGTCCCACAGGGGAAATTTTGCCAACTAAGATGCTAGGAAATTGAGAAATAAGGTTTATATTATGACCTTGTCGGTTATGCTCAATTTATCCTATGGGATGCACAATATGGGTTAATAGGGGCCTATTAGTGATGATGTAAAGGTAAATTAGGGATTGGGACATAAAATTCAGTGTGAAAGTGTGATTAAATACACTTTACAACACTAAAATGAGGTCCACACAGCCTAGGAATCCACAACATCCAATGTGAATGTGTAAGACACATTACAACACTAGATTAACATTAAGTTTATTTTACAAGCCTTCTATATTGATTTGATATTGTAATTAAACACATTTTATAATTTTGATTTAGGGAGAAATGGGTTCATTAAGTCTAGAAAAGTGTGAAAGTCCTTTACAACACATTTACAAAACATTGTTAAATGCATGTTATTCAATTTGCAAGGGTCCAAGACCTAGTGTGGATGCATAAAATGGCTCCCAACACCTGAATCAAGGCCTCATTAAGTCCAATTTATCATGAATTACTCCCATGTCAAGCAAGTTTCCTTTTTTTTATGGTACATATATATATAGATGTATGTATGTATGCATATGTATATATGTGTGTATATATGTATATATATGTATATGTATATGTATATGTATATGTATATGTATATGTGTGTGTGTCTGTATATATATAGAGAGAGAACAAATTAACCCATATCATTGTGTGAAAAATTTAAGGGGGAAGGATGGGTGATGGACAAGGTTGTTGATGTCACAACTTGCATCATTTAATTAATTCTTTTATTGAATTGGGTGTGCCTTAGAGCAATATGCGATAAGGATAGTTGTCACAGATTATTTCTAGGAGGTTTTCACTATAAATAGTGACTTCAAGTATCATTTTGCTTACTGCATGAGCTTTCAGGAGCTCTTGGGGGCTCTTCGGGAGCTTTATGGAGCTAAACTATAGTGACTGATTCCTAAGATTTAAATCTACTTTAACTTCTAATTTAAAATTCTACTGACTTAATTCTGACTTTATTGACTTCAATTTAGACCAATTCATGGAGACAATTAATGATTACTTTAATCCTTAATCTAAAATGCAGAATTCCAAATTAATTCTATTTTTCTTTAAAATAAATCCATTATTTAATTGTTGGAAAGTAAATGCTAATTTAAGAGTAGACATGAATTGTAGGAAAATGATGATTATTCTAAAAGGAATAAAGACTAATCTCCATGGATAGATTCTAAATAGACTTCAACTCCATCTTTCCATAAATTCCTAATATTGCTTTAATGAAGCCTAACAAACAAACGCTAATTCTAATTAATTTAGACGGTATCTAAACCTAATTTATAAATGAAACATGTTCAAAAATTCTAATGGTTCAATTTAACATTTCTCATAAACAAATCTAAACATTCAAACTATTTGATCTTAACCATGATAACTGAAACTTCGAAACACAATTGTAAATAGATTATCTGATCTTAACATTTACCAAGATAGAAGATGATTTTAACAATTGAACAATTCAAAATTAGTTTCTACTACATATTTTAATATCAGAAAATAATAGCACTTTGAACACAAAAATACCATAAGATTGTTCCAAAGGTTGAGGTAAGATCCTTCAACATAGTGAATTAATTAACTTCTTGCTTCCTTTCTCATTTATCAAAAGTAGAATGCAAAACAAAGTATTGCTTGTGATTACAAAAATTCTAATTGCAAATTATCTAACTCCTAACTAAGACCGAAATGTGGATATTTATAAAATATCCTTATTAGCTTCTAACATGGCATTAACTGCCAAAACTTAAGGCGACCATCTATGGATTACAAAATGAAACTAAAAATAGAACTAAAGTTGACTATGGAGGGCTATGCCAAAACTACACTAGATTGGTGCTGGAAGTAAAAGTTCCTCAACTGACTATCAAGAAGTCGATTCAAATTTTGAGTGACTCATCATCTAGCAGGGCCTATCTATTGCATAGTCATTCCTTAGGATTAGATAGAGTTTAACTGTCTCATCAATCTTTAAGATACCCTATTAAAAACCCTTATGAAAAGGAAAACAATCATGGCAATAAAGATTAATGCAGCATAATCATCTCATCCAAAGTCATCATAAAGCAATGCATTTAACATAAGCTATCACTTCTAAAATATCCACTAATTTAGTTAAACATTAAGTAAAATAAGCAAATATGTTAATCTATTGTCTATGGCCAGTTATATCAATTAACAATAAAAACAAGTCTTTTTAAGCATAAAAATCCTTAAATGAAAGTATTTTAATCTCCAATCATTTTCTCCCCAACTTGCTTTGGACCATGTCCTCATGGTTCATCATCCATAATTATGGTGTTCTCTCTCTCTTTGTTTGGTGCCTCCATCTAGATGTAGCAGTCAAAAACACCCTCTATGTATTGTTTCGACAATCTGGTATTAATTGTGTAGCCATAGTTTCCTCTTAAGTTCTCAAACCACATCCTCATTATTGGAGTTGGTACATTTGTTGTTTCCTTTAGATTTGGTGCTAGCATTATAATAATTGGCATTCTGAATCTCATGCCTATCCAGAATTCTTTATGTTGTTGGATTAGAGTGATGGCATGTCTAACTCTAACTAAACTCCAACTAATATTATTCAAACTAATTGGCTCCCTTCTCCTGACTGATTTTGGAATAAGTTGGTATCTTTCTTTACATGACTAAAGTGCTAATGGCGGGAGTGTTGATTCCACATTCTGGAATGATGCAATGCTATCAAATAGATTTGAGACATAGAGGGGATTAACATCATTTAACCTGACAACTGATCTTACAGCTTTGATATATAATTCAGCATGGGGCTTTTTAGGTCTCATTGGCAATCCATATTTTCTTTGAGCTTCTTTGTACTTATTCATTCTATTTGACCAATCCACCTGGCTTTGCATTAAAGAGACAAATGACCTAATCTGAAGCTCACCAACATATATATTCAACATTGTGTCATCATTATCCCCCATTAAAAACCCATGTTCGTAGAACCCACACATTAGATTCTGAATGTTGGGGTGATTGTTAAAGTAATCTTTAAGGAAATCATGATCTTCATTGTAATCCAGACCCCTTCCTAGAATTAACTGATTTATTTTCCATTCTAAAAACTTTTCTCTTAGAAACAAAGAATATGTTATGGCCGGTCTTCTCATGGAAAGCATGATGGAGCTAATTTTTGCCACCTGTTCAAGTCTTCTCTCAATCTCATTCTTTTCTTTTTCTAAATTTTGTATATACTCTTTTAAAACTTTGTTTTCCTCCTTATATTTGAAAAATGCTAAAGAACAGTATCAAGGTTGAACTGGAGTTGGTTGCATAGGAGTGGAAGGAATATGAGGAATTATGGAAGGTAATGCAAGCCTGCATGGAGGAGCGGAGGAAGTAGAGGCTTCTTGTGCATAAAACCACATGGATTGTTGTTTTAATTCTTCTTCTTTCTGTTGCAACTCTTCTTTCAATTTTGAAATTTCATCTACACTTACTAATGCTTGCATACTAGCTTGTTGCAGGGCATCCTTTGTTTTATTTAACTGTTCTTTAATCCTTGCCCCATTTTGCTAAACTTTCCTTTCCATTGCTTGAATTTTGTAGACTAATTGTTGCAATTCTTCTTCTTTTCTTCTTAATTCTTCTTCAAAGAATTGCATATATTTCTTCTTTCCTATTCTAATTCGGCCTCTAAGTGTAATGTCCCCTTCTAGTTGACATTGACATATCGGCAGGATTATCCTATTAATGACTCTTGTAGGCTAATGAGGCATGGTGAAAGAGTCATCTGGTAGTCATTTGGTGATTACTTGGCTCAGTATTTGATTGGAGTAAGGTTTTCCATTAGATATCATTATTATTTCTATTTATGGAAACCTTATGTTATAATTTGATGTTGAGATGCACTTTATTATTTATATTATATTTTATAAAGTGCAAATAATTAAAATATATTGGAATCTTCTAGAAGCCAAAAAAAATATTATTTTATTGAGCTGACCTCTAGAGTGTTGTGCAATTTTGCACACACTCCCCACTTGGAGTGGGGACCCTCTTTTCTGGATGTCTTTTGACCTTTGGTCTTATTGGATTTATTTTTTTAGGGTCTTGAGATGTTGGTCTTGGTGGCTTTGGTCTTGCCTTGAGGCTTAAATTGTTTAAAATTGGCTTTTGGTGAAAATCCGGGTTTTAACCTGACTCCGAGATTTTCCGGTTCTGGCGGATTTTCCTGGACTGCGTCAAAATCCTGAACTTAGTCAAAATCCCGCTTTCTGCCAAATCCGCAGAATTCGTGTCCATCCGGATTTTCCATGTGTCTTGGTTTTTTCGAAATTCCGTCCTAGGCTCGAGTTTCCATATTTTTCAGATATGTCTTGTCGCTCATTAATGCTCGAGGTACCTTTGCTCAGATGTAAATATGAAGGGATTTAAGTTCTTTTAACCATCATTTGAGTTCGTTATTTACTTTTTTTCTACTTTGGTGTCTGAGTTCATTCTTCATTTGGGCTTTGATTGTTGATTTTGAGCTGCTTGCATGGGGTTTGGTTGGGTGCTAATCAAGGTTTTCGCTACTAGGGCACACTCATGTTGCAGTCACTTCCTCGAATTCAAAGTTTTATCTGGATTCATCCATGGTAAGTCATCTCTGACCCTTCCTTTTGTTTGCATGATGATTGAATCTTTTTAAGTCGATTGGTAGCCATTCCTGGTTGGGCTTTGCTTGGTCACGAGTTTGTATTTATCGAGCTAGGGTTAGGCTTAACTCTTCACCAAAACTTTATCGTCTGTGCTTGTGTTATTCATCTAGTGGCGGGTGTGTGAATGGGGATGGTGTTATGGGTCAGATTTTTGTACTAAGTGCGTAATTTATTATATCCGGTGAGGTCAGGGTTTTTGGTGCTTTGCCCAGATCTTGTTAGGCTCGATGAAATTGTTGCGATTTGCATATCTTGCGTCTAGGTTAAAACAACCCCTCTCTTGGGAAGCCTCAGAGTGCTTTAGATTGATTTTCGTGGATAGTATTTCAAACCCCGAGCATACCCTGGTTTCCATGGTGAAGGTTCAGTTGTGAAAACTAGGGCATCATTATCTCGCCCTGAGGATTAGTCATTTGAAGGCTTTTGGAATTCGAATTTGTGTGCATTTGAGGTCTTGCTTATTGGCGTCGATTTTGAGATCATTTGAATCCAAGTAGAGAAGCTTGCATGATCGTTTGATTAACGGGTCGCGTGTTATTAGTCGTCAGGTTTCTGAGGTGTCCACGGAATTCCTGCATACCCAGATTTTCCCAGTTTTGGCCAATTCCGCGGGGTATAGCAAATTCCGGAGTATTTGAACTATCCATGAAAATCCGTCCTGACTGGACTTTTCCGGTTTTTCCTACCTGGTTTCATTTCTTCGATTTCCCGAAGTTAGGAGTAATGGAGTAAATGCTAAATGCTGATTTCTT